>OZ022562.1:47558386-48758386 GCA_963991005.1 Barypeithes pellucidus | reverse complement strand
CAATCCGTTCACTATATTACGTATCGAATAGAAAAAAATATGTCAAAAATGACAGCTGTCAAAGATAAACAAAATTTTCGGATTCCTTGCATTCGAATTACACAGAAACGATACCAAACTTGCGAAATTCCGTTGACCTTGTACATACTACTGACTTAGGAAACGTCAATTTGACAGCTGTCAAAAAATAGATAAAAATTTCGGATACCTCATACTCAAATTATATCGAATCGACACCAAACTTTTGAAATTCTGTTAACCTTGCACTTATTCTTTACTAAGGAATCCTCAATTTGACAGCTGTCAAAAAATCTATAAAATTTTCGAATTAGGTATTCCCCAAATTATATTAATTCCCAAGTATTTTCATTTTTAATTTTTTTTTAATTTCTAAATAATTCATGCAAATGCCTTAAAAATTTGAAGAAATCGATATATTTCGATTTTATTCGAAAAGTATTATCTCTACGGTAAAATTGTATATATCCTAAAGATGCACTTTGATAAGGTCTACAAGAAAGTAGTCTATAAAATTTTCTGTATCTACTATAGTTGTTGAGTTATTGAGCAAATCATGATTTCTATATTCTTGCAAATATCTCAAAAACGATTACATTTGAGAAAAAAAGTTTCGAACAAACAAAATATACTATTAAATTCTCTATCAGAAAGGAAATATACAAATTTTTCCTATTGGTTTAGATTACGGAGATATTTAAGAAAAACTGAAAAATATCAAGAAATTTTGAAATTCTTAAAAATTCAAAAAAAAAATTATTAAATATTCTTACATTTTATATAATATTTGATGTATACTGATAGAATAAATATATTATGTTTAGAAGGAAACCATTAATGAGTTACAAAATGCGACAGATTCTCACTAGGCGCTAAACGCGCAGGGGCCTCCGGCATCCACCTACATGCGTTTTTGTTATTAACTAGCCGCTCCGCGGCAGGGCTCCGCCGTTCACCTGTATGCGACAGATTCGCCTATATGTGTTTTTTATTACCCAGAGTTCTCAACCGATTTGCGTGGATGCATCGAGAAGTTTGAATGCAGGTTGATGCTTTAATTGGTTGGCCACACTCCTGCGGACTGTGATGGGGGTACATAGCACCCAAATTCGTTAATTATAACATAATATGTGACCGTTTCACATTTTAAGGTACCAGCTATAACCGATTGCGAACAATCCGTTCACTATATTACGTATCGAATAGAGAAAAATATGTCAAGAATGACAGCTGTCAAAAATAAACAAAATTTTCGGATTCCTTGCATTCGAATTACATAAAAACGATACCAAACTTGCGAAATTCCGTTGACCTTGTACCTATTACTGACTTAAGAAACGTCAATTTGACAGCTGTGAAAAAATAGATAAAAATTTCGGATTCCTCATACTCAAATTATATAGAAACGATACCAAACTTGTTAAAACATGTCAACAAAAAAATGTCAAAAATGACAGCTGTCAAAAAATAAATACATGTTTCGGATAACTTATACTCAAATTATATAGAATCGATACAAAATTTTTGAAATTTTGTTAACCTTGCACTTATTCTTTATTAAAGAATCACCAATTTGACAGCTGTCAAAAAATAAATTTAATTTTCGGACTCCTTGCATTTGAATTACATAGAGACGATACTAAACTTGCGATATTTTGTTCACCTTGCACATATTACTAACCTAAGAACGTCAATTTGACAGCTGTCAAAAAATGTATAAAATTGTCGAATTCCTCATACTCAAATTATATAGAAGCGATACCAAACTCGTGAATTTTTGTTAACATTGCAACTATTACCAACGTAATATACGTCAATTTGACAGCTGTCAAAAAATTAATAAAATTTTCGGATTGCCTGCATTCGAGTTATACGAAATCGACACCAACTTTACGAAATTATGTTACCATTACGCCTATGATCGACAATTAACCGAAATCAAAGAATTGTTTAAAATGACAGCTGTCAAAATATGAATTAAATTTTCGGATTCCTTGCCCTCGAATTATACGAAAACGACACCAACTTTGTGAAATTCTATTAATCTTGCACTTTTTACTAACCAAGGAAACGTCAATTTGACAGGTGTCAAAAAATTTAAAATATTTTTTAAATCCTTTTACCAATATTAACATAACGTACTAGTTGAATTTTCTTCAAATTGCCAAATTATCAAATTAAGCCTATTTTTCCAGACGGTGTGCATGATTTATTCAAATCTGATGAATTTAAACACTTGCCCTTGTCTAATTTTCACTAAATAGTGTAAAAGCCACGCCTTTCATACATTTCGAGCGAAAGTTAGAAATTTTGCTGTCGCCGTTACGAATTTTCTAATTTTTCTCCAAGTTCGAACATCTTTATGATAACTTTATATACATCAAAATGTTCGGAAAAGATGAGGGAATCAGATAAACCTAGAAAGAAATCTCTAAACGAAAAGTTATAGAAGATATAGCAGAGTAAACTGAACTTTTGAAAAAAAAAATTTTGAGAAAATTTATAAAATATTTTTTTTATCCGCCAAAGGATAATTTTGGGTCACGCAGTCGATGTGGAACGTAAAGGTAATTTATTCCTTTAAACGATAGGCTAAAGAACGATTGAAAAAGTTACATACACTAGCGTACAGATGGGTTTTAGTAAGAGGATGTCAAAATTAGTGATTATTGCTTAAACGATTGTAGTTATTTTTGTATAAGAAATTAAGAAACTAAATTATGGTTTATAATCGTGTTCTGATATGCTCTTTCTGATGACATATATAACATTTCGATGAAATATTATTTTACCCCATAAAAAGGAAAAAAAAATTTTGACGAAATCATCAAGTTCAGTTTTTCGCAAATTTCTCCATTTTATAGGCCTTTTAGCATGATATGATGTATTGTGAAATATTAGTATTTGAGATGACCTATCTACCGGTTCAAACCCGGTGCCTATCTATAAGACAGAAATCGAATAATTCATTATCGAAAATGACCCTGCATTTTAATGCTTCCCAACTTTAAAAAAATCAAAAAATTGACTTCCCGACATTTTATTGAAAAAATCTCGCGACGAGTTTTTCTAAATAAGTTTCTTGATAACATACTAGAATATAAACTGAATCGCTTAAGTTTTACGAGACCGGCAAGTCGTAGAAAAAAATATTTAATTTTTTGCACATTTTCTGCTTATTTCGTTTAATAACTTATGAACGGAACACCCTGTATAATGACGTACATCGGCTAAGGATACGCCATATATACCAAAGTATACCCCAAAAGTTTCATTGCTCCAACGTGAGCCGTTTAGAAGAAATCGAATAACTGGTTTCAAGATGCACCCGGTTTCGGCTCTCCCATAAGCCCAATGCAAATAGGTCGTTGCAGACCATTTTGGAAATCGGGAAAATGGTAGAAAATTTTCCATTTTGGGCAACGATAGGGGTCATTATCGAAAGCCGAAATCCCATAGAATCTTTTCCATACCATTTCCATCCTCAAATCGGTCAATTAACTTCAGCATCTCGCTAAGAAAAAGGCTATTTTGGCCCATTTCGGACGAATTTTGACAGTCAACAAATTGGGTTAATTTTATTCCAAGGCATGCTGATTAAAATCGACGAAGTGTGCAGATTTGCAAAAATTGGCCGTCCCAGCTCGGAAAAACGCCGTTTTTCTCCCGATTGAAAGGAAATTTCGAAAATTTTGAAAAATAATAATGTTGAGAGAAAAGATGGACGGAAAGAATAAGCCTATAAAGAACTCTCCGAGATGATATTTGTAGGAGTTATTCGTGACTAAACAGAACTTTTAGTGAAAAATGGTTGAAAATGGTTATATTTAATTTTTTTTAACCCTTTAGATCGTAATTCGAAACGCGCTCTTGGTATGAATCTTAAAGTACCATCATTCCGCTTGACGAAAAAGCAAAAAGATATGGAAAATGTTAAATAGGAAAGGGTATAGACGAAATTTAGTGTAGCGGTGACAAAAGTACAATTTCCAAATTTTTAAAATTCAATCGTTAATAGTAATTTCGGTATTCAAATCGAAGAAACGAAATTATACGTATCGAATGTGATTTACCTCGAACTTTCCGGTAAAGTAAACTAAATTTCGATCAAAAGCCGTTTTTACCTTGAAAAAAATCAAAAACCGTCCATTTTTACCCCGAAATATCAACTTGTTCAGTATTTTCAAATTTTTCCCATCTTCTAATAACTTTAGGTATAGATAGATGTATTGATGGCACCTAGTTTTTGAGATGGGAAATCGAAAATTTTAAACCGCGTGACGCTAGGTCCCACCCAGTTCGAGCTATTAGGTACTGAAAATGACCCTTTTTTGCCAAATATCGACTTTCAAAAATTCTTTTAAATTACTTCTAATCGTCGTACGATAACCAAAAACAATAGGGTTCTGTAGCGCCCGATCATTGTCACACTCTGAAAATTTAAATCGAAAAAATTGAGTTTTGCGACCTGAAACGTAGCACAACTGAAATCGTCGAAAAGTCGACTTTGACGCTTAATAACTTCGAAACGGCACACCCTGTATACCTGAATATTTGAGACAACACGCGCGCACTATCCAAAAGTAAAACCAAAAAGTTTCGTTGCTTCGACTCTGATAGTTTTTTCTCAAAAAATACGAAACCTCGAAAATGTCAAAAAGGACAACGGACGAACTCAAGGTCACGTACTGGACGTAATACATAGCGTCCGAAGGGCGCTATGTAACGAGGGGGCATAGCCCCCTCGGCGCTCCGCGCGGGGCTCCGCGGACCCTCTGTATGCGACAGATTCGCCTATATGTGTTTTGTTATTACCTAGATTTGTCAACCGATTTGTGTGGATGCATCGAGCCGTTTGAATGCAGGTTGATGCTTTAATTGGTCGGCCACACTCCTGCGGACTGTGATGGGGGTACATAGCACCCAAATTCGTTCATTATAACATATGTTACCGTTTCGCATTTTAAGGAACCAGCTATAACCGATTGCGAAAAATCCGTTCACTATATTACGTATCGAATAGAGAAAAATATGTCAATAATGACAGCTCTCAAAAAATAAACAACATTTTCGGATTCCTTGCATTCGAATTACATAAAAACGATACCAAACTTGCGAAATTCCGTTGACGTTGTACCTATTACTGACTTAAGAAACGTCAATTTGACAGCTGTCAAAAAATAGATAAAAATGTCGGATTCCTCATACTCAAATTATATAGAAACGATACCAAACTTGTGAAAATATATTAACAAAAAAATGTCAAAAATGACAGCTGTCAAAAATTAAATACATTTTTCGGATAACTTATACTCAAATTATATAGAATCGATACAAAATTTTTGAAATTTTGTTAACCTTGCACTTATTCTTTACTAAAGAATCACCAATTTGACAGCTGTCAAAAAATAATTTTAATTTTCGGACTCCCTGCATTTGAATTACATAGAGACGATACTAAACTTGCGATATTTTGTTCACCTTGCACATATTACTAACCTAAGAAACGTCAATTTGACAGCTGTCAAAAAATATATAAAATTTTCGAATTCCTCATACTCAAATTATATAGAGGCGATACCAAACTCGTGAATTTTTGTTAACATTGCAACTATTAGCAACGTAATATACGTCAATTTGACAGCTGTCAAAAAATTAATAAATTTTTTGGATTGCCTGCATTCGAGTTATACGAAATCGACACCAACTTTGCGAAATTCTGTTACGATTACGCCTATGATCGACAGTTAACCGAAATCAAAGAATTGTTAAAAATGACAGCTGTCAAAATATGAATTAAATTTTCGGATTCCTTGCCCTCGAATTATACGAAAACGACACCAACTTTGTGAAATTCTATTAATCTTGCACTTTATACTAACCAAGGAAACGTCAATTTGACAGGTGTCAAAAAATTTAAAATATTTTTTAAATCCTTTTAGCAATATTAACATAACTTACTAGTTGAATTTTCTTCAAATTGCCAATTTATCAAATTAAGCCTATTTTTCCAGACGGTGTGCATGATTTATTCAAATCTGATGAATTTAAACACTTGCCCTTGTCTAATTTTCACTAAATACTGTAAAAGCCACGCCATTCATGCATTTCGAGCGAAAGTTGGAAATTTTGCTGTCACCGTTACGAATTTTCTTAATTTTCTCCAAGTTCGAACATCTTTATGATAACTTTATATATATCAAAATGTTCGGAAAAGATGAGGGAATCAGAAAAACCTAGAAAGAAATCTCCAACAGGAAAGTTATAGAAGATATAGCAGAATAAACTTGACTTTTAATAAAAAAAATTTCGAAAAAATTTATAAAATATTTTTTTTATCCGCCAAAGGATATTTTGGGGTCACGCAGTCGATGTGGAACGTAAAGGTAATTTATTCCTTTAAACGATAGGCTAAAGAACGATTGAAAAAGTTACATACACTAGCGTACAGATGGATTTTAGTAAGAGGATGTCATAATTAGTTATTATTACTTAATCGATTGTAGTTATTTTTGTATAATAAATTAAGAAACTAAATTATGGTTTATAATCGTGTTTTGATGTGCTCTTTCTGATGACATATATAACATTTCGATGAAATATTATTTTACCCCTTAAAAAGGAAAAAGAAATTTTTACGAAATCATCAAGTTCAGTCTCTCGCAAATTTCTCCATTTTATAGGTCTTTTAGCATCATATGATGTATTGTGAAATATTAGTATTTGAGATGACCTATCCACCGGTTCGAACCCGGTGCCAATCTATAAGACAGAAATCGAATAATTCATTATCGAAAATGACCCTGCATTTTCATGTTTTCCAACTTTAAAAAAATCAAAAAATTGACTTCCCGACATTTTATTGAAAAAATCTCGCGACGAGTTTTTCTAAATAAGTTTCTTGATAACATACTAAAATATAAACTGAATCGGTTAAGTTTTACGAGACCGGCAAGTCGTAGAAAGAAATATTTAATTTTTTGCACATTTTCTGACTATTTCGTTTAATAACTTATTAACGGGACACCCTGTATAATGTCGTACATCGGCTAAGTATACGCCATATATACCAAAGTATACACCAAAAGTTTCATTGCTCCAACGTGGGCCGTTTAGAAGAAATCGAATAACTGGTTTCAAGATGCACCCTGTTTCGGCGCTCCCATAAGAGCAATGTAAATATGTCGTTGCAGACCATTTTGGAAATCGGGAAAATGTTAGGAAATTTTCGATTTTGGGCAACGATAGGGGTCATTATCGAAAGCCGAAATCCCATAGAATCTTTTCCATACCATTTCCATTCTCAAATCGGTCAATTAACTTCAGGATCTCGCTAAGAAAAAGGCTATTTTGGCCCATTTCGGCCGAATTTTGACAGTCAACAAATTGGGTTAATTTTATTCCAAGGCATACTGATTAAAATCGACGAAGTGTGCAGATTTGCAAAAATTGGCCGTCCCAGCTCGGAAAAACGTCGTTTTTCTCCCGATTGAAAGGAAATTTCAAAAATTTTGAAAAATAATAATGTTGAGAGAAAAGATGGACGGAAAGAATACGCCTATAAAGAACTCTCCGAGATGATATTTGTAGGAGTTATTCGTGACTAAACAGAACTTTTAGTGAAAAATGGTTGAAAATGGTTATATTTAATTTTTTTTAACCCTTTAGATCGTAATTCGAAACGCGCTCTTGGTATGAATCTTAAAGTGCCATCATTCCGCTTGACGAAAAAGCAAAAAAATATGGAAAATGTTAAATAGGAAAGCGTATAGACGAAATTAAGTGTAGCGGTGACAAAAAAAACCAGTTCCAAATTTCTAAAATTCATTCGTTTATGGTAATTTCGGTATTTAAATCAAAGGAAGCAAATTATACGTTTCCAATGTGTTCTACCTAGATCTTTCCGGTAACGTAAACTAGAATTCGATCAAAAGCCGTTTTTACCTTGAAAAAAATGAAAAACCGTCCATTTTTACCCCGAAATATCAACTTGTTCAGTATTTTCAAATTTTTCCCATCTTCTAATAACTTTAGGTATAGAAAGATGTATTGATGGCACCTAGTTTTTGAGATGGGAAATCGAAAATTTTAAGCCGCGTGACCCTCGGACCCACCCAGTTCGAGCTATTCGGTACCCGAAATGACCCTGTTTTGTCAAATTTCGACTTTCAAAAATTCTTTTAAATTACTTCTAATCGTCGTACGTTACCCAAAAACAATAGGGTTCTGTAGCGCCCGGTCATTGTCACACTCTGAAAATTTGAATCGAAAAAATTGCGATTTGCGACCTGAAACGTAGCACAACTGAAATCGCCGAAAAGTCGACTTTGACGTTTAATAACTTCGAAACGGCACACCCTGTATACTCGAAAATTTGAGACAACACGCGCGCACTATCCAAAAGTAAAACCAAAAAGTTTCATCGCTTCGACTCTGATAGTTTTCTCGCAAAAAAATCGAGACCTCGAAAATGTCAAAGGTGACGACGACAACATCCGAACTCAAGGTCACTGGAAGGCTGTAATACATAGCGACCGGGACGGGCGCTATGTAACAAAACACATATAGGCGAATCTGTCGCATATAGAGGGTCCGCGGAGCCCCGCGCGGAGCGCCTAGGGGGGCTATGCCCCCCTAGTTACATAGCACCCTTCGGGCGCTATGTATTACGTCCTACGTGTGACCTTGAGTTCGTCCGTTGCCGTCTTTTTCGACATTTTCGAGGTTGCGTATTTTTGGAGAAAAAACGGTCAGAGTCGAAACGACGAAACTTTTTGGTTTTACTTTTGGATAGTGCGCGCGTATTGTCTCAAATTTTCGAGTATACAGGGTGTGCCGTTTCGAAGTTATTAAGCGTCAAAGTCGACTTTTCCGCGATTCCCGTTGAAATCCATTTCAAGTCGCAAAACTCAATTTTTTCGATTTAAATTTTCGGAACGTGGAGTGGACCGGTCGCTACAGAACCCTATTGAAACTGGGTAACGTACGACGATTAGAAGTAATTTAAAAGAATTTTTGAAAGTCGAAATTTGACAAAACAGGGTCATTTCGGGTACCGAATAGCTCGAACTGGGTGGGTCCGAGGGTTACGCGGTTTCAAATTTTCGATTTCCCATCTCAAAAACTAGGTGCCATCAATACATCTATCTATACCTAAAGTTATTAGAAGTTGGGAAAAAATTGAAAATACTGAACAAGTTGATATTTCGGGGTAAAAATGGACGGTTTTTGATTTTTTTCGAGGTAAAAACGGCTTTTGATCGAAATTTAGTTTACTTTACCGCAAAGTTCGAGGTAAATCACATTCGATACGTATAATTTCGTTTCTTCGATTTAAATACCGAAAATACTATTAACGATTGAATTTTAAAAATTTTGAAATTGTACTTTTGTCACCGCTACACTAAATTTCGTCTATACGCTCTCGTATTTAACATTTTTCATATTTTATTGCTTTTTCGTCACGCGGAATGATGGTACTTGAAGATTCATACCAAGAGCGCGCTTCGAATGACGATCTAAAGGGTTAAACGAAATTAAATATAACCATTTTCACCCATTTTTCACTAAAAGTCGTGTTTAGTCACGAATAACTCCTACAAATATTATTTCGGAGAGTTCTCTATAAGCGTATTTTCATCGTCCATCATTTCTCACCACATTATTATTTTTCAAAATTTTCGAAATTTCCTTCCAATCGGGAGAAAAACGACAATTTACCGAGCTGGGACGGCCAATTTTTGCAAATCTGCCGACTGGACTTGAACTTTACTCGGATTTTAACGGACGGACGGACGAGAATTTACTAAATATTTTGGCTGTCAAATTTCGGTCGAAATAGGCCAAAAATAGCCATTTTCTTAGCGAGATGCTGAAGTTAATTGACCGATTTGAGGATGGAAATGGTATGGAAAAGATTCTATGGGATTTCGGCTTTCGATAATGACCCCTATCGTTGCCCAAAATGGAAAATTTCCTACCATTTTCCCGATTTCCAAAATGGTCTGCAACGACATATTTACATTGCTCTTATGGGAGAGCCGAAACAGGGTGCATCTTGAAACCAGTTATTCGATTTCTTCTAAACGGCTCACGTTGGAGCAATGAAACTTTTGGGGTATACTTTGGTATAGATGGCGTATACTTAGCCGATGTACTTTATTATACAGGGTGTTCCGTTCATAAGTTATTAAACGAAATAAGCAGAAAATGTGCAAAAAATTAAATATTTTTTTCTACGACTTGCCGGTCTCGTAAAACTTAAGCGATTCAGTTTATATTCTAGTATGTTATCAAGAAACTTATTTAGAAAAAGTCGTCGCGAGATTTTTTCAATAAAATGTCGGGAAGTCAATTTTTTGATTTTTTTAAAGTTGGAAAGCATGGAAATGCAGGGTCATTTTCGATAATTAATTATTCGACTTGGGTCGCATAGATTTGCTCCGGGTTAGAACCGGTGGATAGGTCATCTCAAATACTAATATTTCACAATACATCATATCATGCTAACAGGCCTATAAAATGGAGAAATTTGCGAAAAACTGAACTTGATGATTTCGTCAAATTTTTTTTTTGCTTTTTATGGGGTAAAATAATATTTGATCGAAATGTTATATATGTCATCAGAAAGAGCACATCAAAACAGGATTATAAACCATAATTTAGTTTCTTAATTTCTTATACAAAAATAACTACAATCGATTAAGCAATAAGCACTAATTTTGACATCCTCTTACTAAAACCCATCTGTACGCTAGTGTATGTAACTTTTTCAATCGTTCTTTAGCCTATCATTTAAAGGAATAAATTACCTTTACGTTCAACATCGACTGCGTGATCCAAAAATATCCTTTGGCGGATAAAAAAAATATTTTATAAATTTTTTCGAAATTTTTTTTTTCAAAAGTTCAGTTTACTCTGCTATATCTTCTATAACTTTTCGTTTAGAGATTTCTTTCTAGGTTTATCTGATTCCCTCATCTTTTCCGAACATTTTGATGTATATAAAGTTATCATAAAGATGTTCGAACTTGGAGAAAATTAAGAAAATTCGTAACGGTGACAGCAAAATTTCTAACTTTCGCTCGAAATGTATGAAAGGCGTGGCTTTTACCGTAATTCGTGAAAATACATGGGATGTTTAGCAAATTTTTAATAGGGCCGTTTCGCATTTTGTGGAAAAATAGGAATAATTTAGTAAATAGTCCATTTGAAGAAAAATCAACTAGCACATTATGTTAGTAATATTAAAGGAATTTTAAAAATTTTATTTATTTTTTGACACCTGTCAAATTGACGTTTCCTTTGTTAGTAAAAAGTGCAAGATTAATAGAATTTCACAAAGTTGGTGTCGTTTTCGTATAATTCGAGGGCAAGGAATCCGAAAATTTAATTCATATTTTGACAGCTGTCATTTTAACAATTCTTTGATTTCGGTTAACTGTCGATCATAGGCGTAATGATAACATAATTTCGTAAAGTTGGTGTCGATTTCGTATAACTCGAATGCAGGCAATCCGAAAATTTTATTAATTTTTTGACGGCTGTCAAATTGACGTATATTACGTTGGTAATAGTTCCAAAGTTAACAAAAATTCACGAGTTTGGTATCGCTTCTATATAATTTGAGTATGAGGAATTCGAAAATTTTATATGTTTTTTGACAGCTGTCAAATTGACGTTTCTTAGGTTAGTAATATGTGCAAGGTGAACAAAATATCGCAAGTTTAGTATCGACTCTATGTAATTCAAATGCAAGGAGTCCGAAAATTAAATTTATTTTTTGACAGCTGTCAAATTGGTGATTCTTTAGTAAAGAATAAGTGCAAGGTTAACAAAATTTCAAAAATTTTGTATCGATTCTATATAATTTGAGTATAAGTTATCCGAAAAATGTATTTATGTTTTGACAGCTGTCATTTTTGACATTTTTTTGTTAACATATTTTCACAAGTTTGGTATCGTTTCTGTTCTTTATAGGCGTAATTTCTTCGTCTATCCTTTCTCTAAAAATTATTATTTTCCAAAATTTTCGGAATTTTCTTTCAATCGGGAGAAAAACGACGATTTTCCGAGCTGGGTCAGCCAAATTTTACAATTCTGCAAACTCGATCGATTTTAAATAGCATGCCATGAATAAAAATTATCCCAAATTGAGGACTGTCAAAATTCGGCCGAACTGTGCAAAAATAGCAAAAAAATAGCGCCTTTCTTAGTAACATCCTGAAGTTAATTGAACGATGTGAAGTTGGAAATGACATGAAAAAGATTGTACAGGATCTCGGCTTTCGATAATGGCCCTTATCGTTGCCCAAAATGGAAAATTGCCTATCATTTTCACGATTTCCAAAATGATCTGCAACGACTTATTTACATTGGGCTTACGGGAGCATCGCAAAACGGTGAATCTTGAAATCATTTATTTCGTTTCTTCTAAACTGTTCACATTCTAACAATGGAACTTTTGGGGTATTGTGGTATATATAGGGTATCTTTCGCCGAAATAACAAACCATACATTATAATGGCGCAAGCGAGTACGCACGAATTTTGTCAATGGAAAGTGTAAATTGTTGTCACTAAGTAATTGTTGCCGTCAAGAACCAAAAAGTTAACCAGTCTCTGTGACAACGCAGGTTCGACCTAATAATTGTTTGTGGTTTGTTCGAGAGGGTGTCTTGGGCCGTGGTTTCCTTTGTTTTATAGAACGAACGCTTCCAATTTATTCTAAAAGTACTTTAGCTAGGTTGGTGGAACTTGGCTTTGCATTTTAGAATTGTGATAAAATTAAAATAAACTGATTTAAAATTTATTAAAAACATTACAAGTGTTCTACAGGAGCTACTTTATTGAATTATAATATCACATGTAAGTATTAATATCATTATGAAATTAAAGAATTAAAACTTTGTAAAACATTCCTACTAATAAATCAACAATTTCATTTTTGTTGACTACCATTGGCATAAAATTGTATCGTAGACCTGTTTGGCATTAAGTGTCTCTTGGTTATACATTATTTATGCATTTATAAACTAAAAGGTAAGCATTCCATGGAACACATTATCTGCTTGGTAAGGTTATTTAGTTAAAACATGGTGTAAATGCATTCAGATATTGAATTGGTTGGTTAATTATCATTATGCCATACTTTTATATTTAATAAGGATATTGCATAACCAAATCGTTCCATACTATAATCATAGGATAACTAATTAATACTAAATATATCGGGAGCACAGTTGGTATGATATATATACATATTTGTATGGTATTTACCAACCTTGATCATGAGTAGTATAAGATGGTTAAGGATAATTTCTTATGTTATTTAACGTTATTATTTGGCATAATTTCTGCCTTAGTTGCGGTATTTCAGATTCATTTGAGGCTCATCATTATTAATGTGAATGAACAAAACCTATCTATTTTAGGCCCTGATGTACATATATGCATATAAGAGTTAAATTATTCAATGCTGAAAGCTTATACAATTGTTGTATGGTATATATCTAAAGTAAATACATGCCTGATTGTGTAATAAAGATTTGAAACTTTGAATATAAGTTTTGATTGTTATTTGTTAATATCGGTGTGATTTTTTGGAATCCTATTTATATGTAGATTTACTCGAGCAGTAATATATTAAGTATACATATTTCAAAAGTTGGTCTACTATTTACTACAAGACTAACAACATAAACAATAAATTATATTATTGTACGAACAATCAATAAATATAATTTTTTACTGATATATTGTTTACTACCTCCATTAATAACTAAAAAATAATTGTTTATTCTAAGGGGCTATATTGTCTGTTGACAGACTATATTAAATTTAAAGAAAACAACCTGCAACTAAATATAGTGAATGTCGGATGTAACGGATCTCAAAGATGGATCGAATGTGGTTCGTTATACCTATCAGAAGTTTGTTATTAACAGGGAAGAAAAATAAGTAGAGGTTTATGTATGAATTTTAAATTAATTTAATGTGTTAACTGGAAGTTTGTTATAATTGAGGTTCATTATAAGTTGTCTTCACTGTAGATTGGTATCAGCTGCGTTCGTCTTTTCTTTAAACATTATTATTTTTGAAAATTTTCTATATTTTCCGACCTGGGACAGCCAATTTTCGCAAATCTGCAAATTCGCTCAATTTTAAACACAGTCGAAAATTAACAATATATATTCAATAATATAAATGTTGAAATTAGGCTAATTTATATTAACTATACAAATAAAACAATCCATACTTTATAATGGCGCAAGCGAGTACGCACGAATTTTGTCAATGGAAAGTTCAAATTGTTGTCACTAAGTAATTGTTGCCGTCAAGAACCAAAAAGCTAATCAGTCTCGGTGAAAACGCGGGTTCGACCTAATATTTGTTTGTGGTTTGTTCGAAAGGGTGATTTCGTCCGTGTTTTCCTTTGTTTTATAGGACGCTTCCATTTTATTCTAAAAATACTTTAGCTAGGTAGGTGGAACTTGGCTTTAAATTTTAGAATTGTGATAAAATTGACATAAACTAAGTGAAAACCTATTAAAACCATTACAAGTGTTCTACAGGAGCTACTTTATTGAACTTTATTGATTTATAACATCAAATGTAAGTATTAATATCATTATGAAATTAAAGAATTAAAACTTACGTAACTTTTCTATTGATGTTGAACAATTTCATTTTTGTTGATTACCATGGGCATAAAATTGTATCGTATACCTGTTTGGCATTAAGTATCTCTTGGTTACACATTATTTATGCATTTATAAACTAAAAGGTAAACATTCCATTTCACTGGAACACATAATCTGCTTGGTAAGGTTATTTAGTTAAAACATAGTTTAAATACATTGAGATATTGAATTGATTGGTTAATCACTATTACAAGGCATCCGTTAATGATTTCTTACTGCGTATCCATGTCTTCAGTGAAATATTGCTTCGTGTACCCATTTCCTATTTCCTATTTCTTTAATAATTTTCCTGGCTGATCATTTTAAAGCATTTTTAGGTATCAGTCATCACTGGTATCAGTATTTAAATTACTAAGTATTAAAAAAATTCTGGAACAATTTGATGATTACTGGGTATCCAAATAAAAGGCCTGCGCAACTAACTGGATACTGAAAAGTCTGTTAAAAGATGTTTTGCATCATTATACCATAATATTATATTTAATAAGGATACTACATAACCAAATCATTCCATATTATGATTATTACTAGAGTTTTGGAACCTTGTATATAATTTTTGATTGTTGTATTTTAATATTGGTGTGATTTAATTTAGGTACATGTAGATTTACTCGAGGAGTGAAAGTTTGAATATAAATATAAAATATGGATAATTATAAGTCCGGAAATAACCAATCTCAAAAATTGACCCAATGTGGTGGGTTATATCAGAAGTTTGTTACAATAATAACCAGTAAATAATACATAGATGATTATGTATGTATTTTAAATTAATGGGTTGTATTAACTGGGGGTTAGTTAAGATTGAGGTTCGTTACAAGTAAACTTCATTGTAAATTGGTATCAGCTGCCTTCTAGTTAGCAATTTTTTTTATCGCAATAATAGTCTTATCAATTACAATTTGGTGATTCTTGTTTAAACTTTATTCATCATCATCATTATATAGCAGCTTGTCTCGTCCACTGCTGGACATAAGCCTCTCTCAACCTAGACCATTTAGCTCGATCCTGGACATCTCGGATCCAGTTTGGGGAAATCCTCTTTAGATTGCACTTTATTAGCTGACCATAATTAGATTTTTAGATTCTGATCAAATAAATTGCTTATTTATAAATATATATGTACAGTGTGTCTACTTAAGTTGGAATCAAATGGAAAAATTTTTTTATTCTTGGTTCTATAAAAAAAAATTCTTGAATTTACGTTTTCTAATACTAAAGTGCAATCATCAGATATCCATTTTTTTTAAGCCGTATAAGAGGTTTATCAAAAAATAACATTTTTACTTAAGAGTAAAGTAACATTATTTTTTTACAATACAGAAGAATTGCATAAAGTAAAGTTGATTTGAATTATAAGTTATATTCAGATTTGCAATAACAGCCATTTAGCATAAAAACGAAGGTTTGGTGATTATTTACTAATCATTCCGGATTAAGTATTCTGGCTGGATACAAATTAATGTAATCTAGAATGCACTGACATGCATACATTATTATCAAGGTTAATTTTTTTATACCAACAATAAAAAAAATTTGCATTTGTTTCCAACTTAAATAGATACACTGTATATATAGGGTAATTCATGGCCAGCTTGCATTAGATCTTTATGGAGGACTACTAAACATATGTTTCTGAAACTTTGCTGACTTAGGTTTATCAATATGCATTTTTAACTAGAATATTCATATAATTTGTCATTTCCTGATATAACGGTAGTAGCTGTCGACATTCCTTTTTTAAATATAACGTGGTAATTTTTATTATGTTTTTCGATTCTATTACATTCTAACCAAACTTTAAAGAAACTCTTTTCATCTTTCAGTTATCTGAACTTTTTGTAATTATTTGTCAAATGTTTGATGATGAACTAATCCATATAATCTGTTTACCTTACATCTTGGACTATTTCTTACCGAATAACTAGAAGATTATCTTATCTTATATCAAGAATATTCAAAACTTGGTAGAAAATGTGCAGGATTTAATCAGTTAGAAAATGTTCAAGATTTATTGTGAAAGAATTCAACCATTAAAAACTCTCTTATTTCAGATGGAACGCCCTGTATATGTACGCAAAAAATCTAACTTTTTCCGAAAACACTATTTTTTTCAAATGTGATATAAAAACATTGTACATAGGTCTGCTTGTCTATAGGGAGGAAAATTGGAACGTTTCAACATTGTTGAATTTACAGGGTGTTTCATTTGAAATAAGAAAGTTTTTAATGGTTAAATTTATTCACAATGAACCTTGAATTGTATATTTTCTGTCAAGTTTAACAACTAAGACTTGATGATCTTCTAACTATTTGGTAAGAAATAGTCCAAGATGTGACCAAGCTTAATCAATTGTGCATAAACACCGTCATCGATTTTATATCCTATTTCTACATACCAAATTTGATAATAATATTTGAAGTATAACCTTCGTATTAGATTGTAAGGTCATCTTCACTGATGGTTCTACAAACGCGTCCTTTTTAATTTTATACATCTTTATACAAATCAATTATTATCACTTTATCCAATATAAATTATTATAACAAACAAATAAAATGTGAAGCATTTCTCTCGATAACATTTTGGAAGTCAGTATACATTTGCTCATAAAGTAAGATTGTTCTAGTTGCTTTTTTGATCAGATATTAATAATTAGTATACGAAAATAATAGGTTACCTACTTATTGTTGCATTTTAATTAATTGACAGTAAATTTTGAATATTTTGTAATTATTTATTACTCTACTATTAGAATATATAGGGTGGCCTCTAGTGCATGTGTAATTTTTCAATATCTCCTATAATATCAAGGAGAGAGTAAAATGATAAATCTACATAGTAGCGCACTGTTGGAGCTTTATATTTTAAAAATATTATTAAATGTAGAGTGTGTTTCATAAAAGCGTGACAATTAGAACTTTATTTTTTTTTTTAACAGATTGTCCTAATTTTCCCTCGGCATTAGTGTCCATCCTTATTGTATATGTAATCGCATTTTTGCAGTGTTGTCAAGATATTAATTAATTTCCTTTTTTTATTTGTTTTTGGACGATCGCAAAAAAAATGCTACAGATTCTTTGTCGAATTTAATTTGATACAAAAATCAAACATTTACATCTGGGTTATATGAATGCTATTTATAAAATTTTACAAACATTTTTTTTATATACAGGGTCCTTCAATTTTATTCTAAGAATTCGAGAAGTACTGATATAATTTACTGTAAATTTTCAAATGGAACATCCTATATATTTTATCAATAATTACTATTGTCTACAGTGTTGCTACATCGTAATGAAGTTGAAGATTTCGTCAAAAACATTTTTTTCTCTCTTTATGGACAAAAATAACAATTGATCGAAATGTTATATACGTCATCGGAAGGAGCACGTCACAACTTGTATATAAACCATAGTTTCGTGTCTTCGATTTAAATACCGAAAATACTAGTAACGATTGAATTTTGGACTTGTGAACATGCATCTGTCACCGCTACACTTAATTTCGACTATACGCTTTCGTATTTAACTTTTTATATATTTTATTGCGTTATCGTTACGGGGAACGATAATACTTCAAGAATCATACCAAGAGCGCTTTTCGAATTAAGATCTAAAGGGTTAAATATATATATATATATATATCTATTTTCACCCATATTTCACTAACAGTTTCATTCTATTCACGTATAACTCCTACAAATATCATTCTGAACAATTCTTTGTAGCCGTATATTCTTCGTCCATCCTTTCTCTAAATATTATTACTTTTCAAAATTTTCCAAATTTCCTTTGAATCGAGAAAAAACGACTATTTACCGAGCTGGGACGGTAAAATTCTTGCAATTTTGAAAACTTTTTTAAGCAAAATGATATATTATTGAAATTTACGATTAAATCTTAATAATTGGACACCCTGTACAATGAAATATTCCTACTAAAGAAATATCAGATGTACCATCATATTTACAAAAAGTTCGAAATACTCCGGTGTCGATAAAAACCGCCAACGAACGTTTTATAAAAGAAAATTTTTAAGTAGGCCATGGATCGATTTCTATGTAAACATTTGAGCGCGGACAAGTTAGTTGTCATTTCAATTCGATTGAAGTGACATATATTTGTGGAAAATTCATAAAGTTAAGTGTTTTTTCCCAAACAAACTTAAAGTTGAAGTGATTAATTATTGCGTTTTGTGTAGCTGCAACTATATAGAACAAGATCTATTTCAAATCGATTGGATATAGTCGATAAATAACCTGTAAGTATTAATAGCATCATATTAGACTTACCCTATTTGAATATTAGTTTATTCAAGCAAATTCTAAATATCTCGGCTGTTTTAAATAATGAAAAGTTTAAACTTTCATCACATTGTAATAGGGAAATTCTAGACATATTTTGTTCATTGACATATTAAGATAGTGTATCAGGAAAAGAAATCGAGTGAATTTTGGTGAAATGTCCAAAATGGCTGAAAATGGCCCAAAATAGCCGTTTTCTTAGCGCGATCCTGAATTTAATTTAACGATTCGAACTAGTGAATAGTCGGAAAACGATTCTATGAGATCTTGACGTTCGATAATGACCCCTATCGTTGCTCAATTTGAAAAATTTCCTACAATTTTTCCGATTTCCAAAATGGTCTACAAAACCCTATATACATATTACGGAATACAGTGCATCTCGAAATCATTTATTCGATTTCTTCTAACCCGTCCACGTTGGAGCAATGTAACTTGTGGGGTATATATGGGGTAACTTTAGACGAAATAAGTCATTATACAGGGTGTCCCGTTAATAAGGTAGTAATCGAAATAGTGAGAAAATGTGACAAATTGAGAATAGTTTTTTGAGAATCTGCCGGTCTCGTAAAACTTAAACGATTCAGTTTATATTCTAGGATGTTATCAAGAAACTTATTTAAAGAAACTCGTAGTGACGGTTTTTTAATAAAATGTCGGGAAGTAATTTTTTTGATTTTTATAAAGTTGGAAAACATGAAAATGCAGAGTCTTATTCGATAACGAATTATTCGGCTTGGGTCCAATAGATCGAGTTTGACCCGTAGGATAGGTCATTTCAATTACTAATATTTTACAATACGATACCGAAAAGCGATAGAGATTTGAAAAATTTACGAATACTAAAATTGATAAATTTGACAAAAAAAAAGTTCACGATTTTTTGGGTCAAAATGTTAATTGATCGGAATGTAAATAAAATGCATCATTAACTTCCATATATCTATGAAAAAATCAAAAGCATAAATTTCCTATAATGTTTGAAATAACAAAGATAATTAATAGGATTTAAAAAATAGTAAAAATAATTGGAACTTTCTAATAAAATTTTGCATTTCTTACGTCGACTTCAAATGTAAACAATTCTATCTGAGATCTTTAATGCAGTTGATCCTTTTAATTTAATGTAATGGTTGAAATATTATAATTTTAAAAAGTAACAAGGAATCAAGTTGACAAATATATAATTAAACTTTAGTGAAATTAAAAATGTGTTTGAAAATTGTAATATTCTTAATTATTTTCTTAACAAATTTCAAACTTTCAACGCACAAGGAATAAGAAATGGTACAAGAAATAGTATGATGAAAAGAATACATAACTGCTTGGAAGTATATGGCAATTTCTGCGAATATTTATTCAAATAATATTATAATTTCCAAACACATTTTTAATTTCACTAAAGTTTATAAGCTTGTTTCCCTGTTACTTTTTAAAAAGGTAATATTGGAACTATTAAATATAATCAACTGTATTTCATTCATAAATTCAATGAAGAAACACCGAATTACTGTGTGTACACCAGTATAATTGTTTTTTTAAGCAATAAATCAATTTTCCTGCATATAGACATTAGTATTTTCCTAACACATTTAAATAATAGTATTTTCGGGATATATTTGATTTTTTTTTGAACAAACCTTTTGATATAGATATAGAACAGTAAATACTAAATATTTCATCACATTAAATAAAAATATAATAAGGAAGATGTTAATGGTTCTCTCACAATGAACCTTAAATTGTGGCCATCCTGTATAGTTTCTGCCAAATGTAAAATATTTTTGAGGCTTGATGATCTTCTAGCTGTTCGGTAAGAAATAGTTCAAGATGTAAGGCAAAGAGATTATATTATTTCATCATCAAGCATTTGCCAAATTATTACAAAAAGTCCAGAAAAGATGTACTATAAAATTTGTTTAGAATTTAATGGTTAATCGAAAAATATAATAAATATTATTTTGTATTAAAAACCGAAAATTGACAACTACTTCCGGTATAACCGGAAACGACAGGAAAATTATTATTAACATTTTAGTTAAAAAGAGTGAATCGATAAACCTAAATGCCCAAAGGTTCAGAAACATGTGTTTTTAGTAGATCCCCATATAATTATAATTCTAAGATCATAGTGAATCACCCTGTATATTATATGAAATTTTATCCAAATCAAACTTAGATATCGGAATTTTCTTGATAAGTTGCAATGATTTTTTTTGTTAGTTAATAATTGATAACTTATTTTTTCCTCATTTTGATTAAATGAATATGTGTTTGATCGAAGATCATCATTATTAGCATTGAAATAAAATTTCAGTTATATAGATTGTTTGTGATGGTCTTAATAGGGCAAACATTTCCTAAGAAAATAATTTTAAACCGACCAATTTACATAATTGGGAATTGACAGATTTTGCTATAATATTGATTGATTTCATTTATATATATATACTTTCCAGGAGAAAAACTCTATAAAGGATAACCTTCTCCTTTAATTATAAAAATAATATTAATAATAATAAATGAATTTATCACATTGCTGTCACTGTCAATTTAGGTAAGTACTTTATATATTCCGGGAATTTTAACTATTTCATAGAGAATGTCGTACAGCTACATTAAGAAATTTTGTTTAATTTATTTGGTGGGATATTTTAAGTTTAAATATACATAGATATACTTAAATGTTGTTGACTAGATTATATAACGTGTATTACATTATTTTCCCTTAATAATTATTAATACTATAAGCATTGTTATCTTGATTGGAATATGATATTTAGGGAACAGCTTAAATTCGAAATAGGAAATGTTGCATAAAAATTATTCACAACTTCAAATGAAATTCAAGATGGAATATAATGTTTTGGATTACGTTTTAAAAACATAATTGTTCAAGACGTTCACTGTAAAAAGTTTGGGAAAAATTAAATTGAAATGTGAAGTTTTTGAAACCCTTGTTATTATTGATATTCGGTATGAAAGGAATATAGAATATTGGTTGCAGAGTAATTCTAAACCCATTGTTATAAATTTCAATCCGATGCAGTTGTTAGAATTATTATTTGAAGTTTTTCAATTGATGATCTGAAACTGCTAAAAAACAAAAAAGGAAACGTAATATAAATATAAATGTGCAATCAAATTATTGAAATAGTACTCTTTTGTTTTATCATACAAGTTTGATAGTGCTATAAACTTATTGAAAAAAAATTTTTTTTTTAAAGAACCTTATTAAATGATATAAGTGAAAAAAATTAATGCAATTTTTAATTTAATTAGAATAAAAATTATAGAATCCTTACCCTGGATGTATAAATAATATTTACATATTCTTGGAAACTTCTTTTAGTTAAATAATGCCACGAACAAAGAAATTATCTGCTGATAAAAAGCGTAAACAGCAAAAGGAAAAACGTAAAGAAGAGCTAGCCAGGCTTCTTTTAGAAAAAAAAGAAAAATATAAAAATGAAAAAGCAGACAAACGTCAAAATCCTATATATTCAAAAAAGGAAAATGAACAAAGAGCTATTAAACGATTAGACCCATTACTTTATTCTGATGAGAAACAAAAAATTGTTGAAACCCGCAAAACCAATTATTCTCAGAATCAAGAAGTGCATGAAACAACTAAACAATCCGACATTGTTAGAAAAATAAATAAACGATCGGATCCCGAATTTGTCCAACAAGAAAATGAACTGGCTAAAAAAAGGATGGCAAATAAGCGGAAAATGGACTCTCTCGGCTTGCCCTGTAAAAAGCTAAAACCAATAACTGCTATTGACAAGTTTAGAGAAGCCATTCGAGAGGGTAGGTTGTGTTTTTATCACCTTTGAAGTACAAATTTAGCATTAATTTTGGAAAAAATAACTCAAGAATTTAAAAATTTTATACTAATTTGGTTAATGCCCTTCTAATTAAGTATTACTGGTCATTGTTTATTATATACTTTCAGGTCCGGACCGAGTCTGTGCTTGCTGCAATAGATTATGGTTTAATTCTTCATGTGAACGGGTCGACCGTCAAAAACTTGAACAAAAATTTGGCTTGGAACTTGCAAACGCTGTATTTCTAAATGGTGCTTCTGAACTATTTTGCAGTTCGTGTACATACTCCATTCGTAAAAACGAAATACCAACATTTTGTGCAAATAATTACAAAATTATTTTCCCCATACCAGACGAGTTGAAAAATTTAAGTATTATGGAGGAACGTATGACAAGTTTGCGCTTGCCTTTCATGAGAATAAGTAGCGGGGCTATGAGGCAGTGTTCTATTACAGGCCAAATTGTCAACGTGCCAATGAATGTCGATTCTACGTTAAGGATTTTACCTCGAAATATCGAGGAAACGTGCACTATTCAAATAAAACTGAAACGTAAAATGGAATATAAACATTCTTATATACATGAGACTGTTCGACCGGGCGTAATACGCAAAGCGTTCGACTATCTAAAAGAGCAACCATTATATCGAGAATATAATGTTGTAGAAGCCATTAATTGGGAAGGAAATATACAAAATTATATCGATTCACAGACTGCAAATATTGATATTGCTGAAGACATTAAAATAACAAACGATGGTAAGTGTTTAAAAACTTTTTTTAGTCAGATTTTAAAATTTTTAGAAGCCTACACGGCAGACAGGGAGAAACAGGATCCTTGCGTCCAAAAAGTAATAGTGGAGGATCCTGTTTCTCCCAGTCTATCGTATAGGCTTCTAAAAATTTTAAAATCTAAATGCCTTCTATTTGGATACATTACCAAATACCGCCGATATGCCCCGCGCGGCTGTTAAAATTTTCTTGTTCTTATAAACATACCATGTCTCGCATTTCTCCGTTAGAAAACAGTTATGTCGCGGCATTTTTAGGTTAATTTTTGATAACAGTATCATCGAAAACTTCTGAAAAACACCCACAATGTTGACAAATGAAATTAAACTTTGACAAAAATGAGGTTTCAACGTGCTTTCATTGTATTTGTTTTTACCAAAGCCTACTGTGACAAATTTCACATTTACAAATCAAAATTTTAACAGGCGCATTAGAAATTGTAATTGAAAATATCTCGAAAACGGTTAGTTGGAGCGACATTTACAAAGTATACCTTTATTGCTTACAAATGACGAAAAAACTGATATTTTTAATAAAAATATAATTATAATAAAACACTAAAAAGTTACATTTCTTTTTATGTATTAAGAGTACCGCAGAGAGCGCCCTCTATAATTTACATAAAGATTATTAACAAATTCAAATTCCTTTCCCTAGAAAAACCCTAGTCGCAAAATTTTGTGAAAAAATATTGATTCAGAAATAAGCTATTTAGGAAAATTGAAAATTGAATTTTTACTGGGACACCCTGTATCTCGGTTATTACCAGCTATTGAACCAAACTAAGTATGGCCAAATCGCAGTATTTTTACCCAAGGAGTCAGCAGTTTTCCTGTGTACCATTAGTTATGGGACATCCTATATAAACAAATTTTATATTTTTAATATAAATTAAGTGGACAAAATTACGCTGGCTGGTATAGACATTAATAGTTTGAATTAATTTTACATTTAATGTTGCAAAACGTGATAAAAGAGATTACATTGATTGTTTCTGAAACATTCTTTTCGACAATGTAACGTATTCACAAAATTATCATAATATTTAATGCCTTACGTTACATGGCATTTCTTTTAGGATACAGAGTGCCCGAGATAAGAAAGGCCTCTATGGGGAGCTCCTTTATGGTAACCGATACAACTTCGATTAAATGGGGGAAAATGTATTGCAATCAAAGTACGCCCAATATGCAGTACAAAATGTTTTAGTATGATTTTTAATTTTTGATTTATTTAAGAAAAACTGAAAATTTGAATATTTAATTTAAATTTTCTCCGACGTTACGACTTAATAGTTTCTGATACGGTCCTGATATTATAATATCAAATATTACCACTAAGAAATTTTAATCATTTTGATGGAAAGTTTAGGATACGGACCTGTATTTTCCATAATTTTGTAAAACAGTTCAATGCAATAGGTACTAAAATGTATATTTTAAAATTTCTCTTAATATAATGCACTACATGATAATCATAAAGCAGGACAATTTATTAACAATAACGAAATAGTAAGTATAAAAATATAAACAACAAGTAGATACATTTGCAAACAAAAACATTAATTATTAGAAATTAATGTCCCAAAAGGTGTATAAAATGATTTCCATCATTCTCCAGAAACCTTAGGCGATTAGTAAAGTTATTGAAGCCATTGAAAACATAAGGTTACAAATGCTATTGAATGTTTTAAATCTGCAATTTTACGATGCTATTTATTTGGAGACTAACGGAAATCATTTCGATAATCTTTTAGGATAATATTATAATAATCCAATATTAGTTGTAATGTTTCTTGCCGATGTATGACAAATAGGTTGTTATTTTTTCATATTTACTGTTTTGTTATTGTTATTGAATTACTTTGTTTCTGTGATTATTATGTAGTGCATTGTTATAAAAGAAATTTAAAAATATTCAATTTAGTACTGACTGCAGTGAACTATTTTTGCAGAATTATGGAAATTACAGGTCCGTATCCTGAATATTTAATGAAGATGATTAAAAATATTCGAAACAATAATGTTTGGTACATCATTGAATGTATAATAAATTTAGGCATTAACATTTGGCCCTATAAAATCATGGCCGTATTAGAAAAAAATGAAGTTGATGATGATTGCTTGAAAACGGAACGTGCGTCGTATAAAATAATTTGTTATATATTTATTGAGTCAAATAAAAGTTGCTATGAGAAGGTTCTATCGAATTTGCACTGGTTTTAATAATAACGTCGAAACAAAAATATTTAAAAATTCAAAATTTCAGTTTTTATTTTAATAACTCAACTTAAAAATTATACTGCACCTTTTTGTTTTGTTCGTGACTTGAATGATATACTTTTTCCACATTTATTTTAATTTGTATCGGTTACCATTAACGATATCCCCATCTAGGTCCTTTTTATCATGGGCACCCTGTATATTTAAATAAGTCAAATTAAATATTTATCGAATTTCCATTCATCTAGATATTATGCACTCCGCGTACAATTAGACGTATCAGGGCATAATTGCTCCGCCCTAAACTCTAGAATCTATTGATTATTAATTAAAACTATACGATCTTAAATTAATCTAACATACTATATTAAAGAGAAAACATTCTATTATTTACCACTTACAAAAAATATTGGTTATATCATTGTCGTTGGTGGGGTATAAATTAATCTGTACATTTAACTTCGAAATCTATAAAACTTAATACCTTAAAAGACATTACAATATAAATTTTATAGAATCACTCAATAAAATTTTTTAAAAAATTTGTCCATAATTTGTTATAATGGATCGTGTCGTGTTTTTTTTGGTATATAATTCAATATGAATTAAATTATTATTTATGTACTATGCAATTTAAGTTACATGTTGACAACTTTAACGAATCCTTTATTGAATTAAATTATCGGAGTTTATTTTTAATTAATATATTATATTTAATTAATTTTTTTAGAATTGAAAGCTATCAGTGAAATGGTAGATTTTGAAGAATTCGGTCTCGATGATCTGCTTTTGAAAGACTGTGACGTTGAAAACAAGGTTCACACTGTTGGTAAAGATATTGTGAAGAATGATGAAACGGGTATTAGTAATTCGTTAATTAACATGTCATTAAAAGACATGCAACCCCTTCCAGCCGTTATTCCTGATAACAAGGTAGCCGAGGTAGATGTTTTCGCCGATGAAAATCTCATTGACGATACAGAACCTATTAATCCAGGTGGCCAAGAAACCTTATTGGATAAAGATGCATTACAGAATATATGTCTGGCCCCTGGAGAGGGTAGGACCCCTATCCATCTCATGATGGATCTTCACTCGGAAGAAATGAGCTTTCCCACCTTATTTTGCGGTCAGAAAAAGGAGTTTCCTGAAAATTTCGGCTACGGTAAACAAACAAAGGTGCAAGCCCAAGCCGTAGACAGACGCTTCGCTAGAACCGATTTTGTACTGTATATGGCGAAAAAACTGCAGTTAATTTATGTAGTTAAAGCTGTATTAACAGCGTTACGAAAACGATTGGACGGGACAGAAAATTATACTGTGGGTGATGTTCTAAATCCAACAAAATTGGAAGAGTTAATCAAAAGTGACGCAGGATACATGTTTCTGAAAGGAATCACCAATTCACCAGCATATTGGAAAAACCAGGAACGTAAACTATTAGCTATGGTACGCCAATATAACATTCCTACCATTTTCTTGACAATTTCGGCCGCTGAGAGCAGATGGCCTGAATTGTTAGTAATTTTGGTAAGACTAATTGATGGCAGGGAAATCAATGAGGTTGAAGCCTTAAACCTGCCCTATGGCGAAACCGTTCGATTAATTCGGTAAGTACTCTTTGCTTTTTCATTTACAAATCTAAATTGCTAGTAATAATATATTCGATGCCTTGGTCATTATTTCAGTAGTAATTTCAAATATATGCTAACGGCTCTTTCCAAAATATAATTGACAATTTAATTAGTTAATTAACAAAGTGATTTAGTCGTCTATTATTATTTAAAAAAAAAACTGTAATTTTTAAAAATCTTTACTACCATAAGTCTGATTTAAGTAGTTTCTGATGACGACACCTCAATATGCCTTCATCTAATAAAACAATTAATAAATTTGTTTTCTCTTTGAATTGTAGAAAAGATCCTGTAACTACTGCCCGTTACTTTGACCACAGATTTCGTCTGTTGTTTAAACATTTGAAAAGTGATGATGGGCCGTTCAAACAAAATCCGATTGAACACTATTACTACAGGATAGAATTTCAGCATCGTGGATCACCACATGTGCATTGCTTGCTTTGGCTAACTGGAGCACCACGGTACAGTAAAGATGTTCCTAATAGCGGTAAGATTTGTGCCGAATTTGCTAACCGATATATAACTTGTGATAGTAAATTGCAGAGTATTCAAGACGTGATCAGTTATAATGTTCACAAACACTCAAAATCGTGTAGGCGCGAAGTCCGAGGGAAATATATTTGTCGGTACGGTATACCCTATTTGCCGATGGATATTACCACGATATTAGAACCGCTCGAATGCGACGATAAAGATATACTCGCGGAAATGAAGGCAAAATATACCAAATTTACCGAATTATTAAATAAGAAACTTCCTATTTCGTTCGATGAATTTCTTTTGCAGTTAAATCTTAAAAAGGAGGATTACTTATTAATAATTCAACACAATATTCGTAAACCGACAATGTTTATAAAACGCGCGCCGGACGATTGCTTCGTCAATCATTTTAATGAAGAAATTTTCTCGATGCAAAAAGCTAATATGGATATTCAGTTCATATTAGATCCTTATGCGTGTTGTAAGTATATAGTGTCGTATATTAATAAATCCGACCGTGGCGTCTCAGACATAATGCGCGCAGCTATGGAGGAGATTAAAAAGGGAAATTTCAGTTTGAAGGAAAAACTTAAAAAAATTGGCTGGGCCTTCCTTAACGCGTCCGAAATTAGTGCCCAAGAGGCAGCGTATCACGTTATGGGATTACGTTTTCATGAAACGTGCACCGGTTATATATTCATAAACTCCAGGTCCTCGAAAAACCGGGTACGCATGCTAAAAAATGCTAAACAATTGCGATTAATGAGCGCCACTGATACAGACATATATGTATCAGGTACTATCGAACATTATATTGAAAGAGCCGACGAATTAAGCGATATATGTCTAGCTGAATTCGCGGCGCATTACGTTTTCCGTTCAAAGTCGTCAAAATCGCCGAACGAATTCGCTTTGAAAGACGGAAGCGGTTTCGTTTTCCGTAAAACACATTCCAATATAATAGCGTACACTAGGTACGGGTTGAAAGAGGACCCGATTAATTTTTATAGGGAACAATTAATGCTTTACGTTCCGTGGCGTAATGAATTAACCGAAATTGAAACCGTCGACCATCCGATAATATATTCGGCTCAATTTGAACTAATCAAATTGAATAGGGCGAAATATGATGTTTTAGATTCGAAAATACTAGATGATGCTTTAGCGTTGGCTGAAGTAAGGGAGGAGGAAATCGGTGAACGGTTATTGAATTCCTTGGACGAGGAGTTTATTCCTTATGCTATCGATGATCCTGCGTTCGATCCATTTAGTATTTTAGATCAGCCCGACGCCGGCACGGTAAAACACACCTACCCAACACCGTTTCAAATACCCGACCAAGAATACGATGCGATCGTTTCCTCTCTCAACTTGAAACAATACGAATATTTAAACCATATTTTGGATTGTATGCATAGGGGTGAAAAAATTTATAACGTCATAGGAGGAAGTGCCGGCGTGGGTAAAAGTCGCTTGATACAAGCGATATATCAGTCGCTTTTAAGGTATTACAATTCATTACCGGGAAACAATCCTGATACTGTCAAAGTCTTATTGACAGCACCGACCGGCAAGGCGGCCTTTGCCATCGAAGGAGTAACTTTACATTCGGCCTTTGTACTGCCTGTTAACCATGGTTACGAGCCGCAACTGGTACCCATCTCTAGCGATTCTGAAAACACAATTTTAACTCGCCTATGCGATTTAAAATTGGTTATAATCGATGAATATTCTATGGTCGGTAGCCGTATGCTAGACAATATTAACCAAAGGTTGCAGCAACTATTCAAAACGAGGGCTAGCTTCGGCGGAATCTCGATTCTTTTGTTGGGTGATTTACGTCAATTACCTCCTGTCGGCGATAGATGGATATTTGACGCGTCAAAAGCTAACCCGTATCACGAAATATGCGGTACATTTTTATGGGATCTATTCAGTTTCTTTGAACTGACCGAAATCATGAGACAGAGGGACGACAAGGCCTTCGCGTCGGCTTTAAATAATATGGCTAGTGGTGCCATGACCCCCGAAGATGTTCGATTAATTAAGGGTCGCTGTGTATCTGACAATGATCCCTTGCCAGAAAATATTATTCATTTGTTTCGAAGTAATCTGGAAGTGAATGAATTTAATGATCGCAAACTGGCAACCTTAGATACCGAATATACAATTAGTGTCGCGAAAGATGTCGTCAAGGGCAGTTGCAGTGAACGATTGAACCAGCAATTTCTAAGGGAGGCCAAAAACTTAAAAAAAGCCGATACGTTCGGATTAATGCTGGAACTTCGGTTGCAAATTAGTGCCAAATATATGGTTTCTTTAAATCACGATACAAGTGACGGCATTGTTAATGGGGCCACAGGTACCTTGATGAAGCTGGAATACAACAGCGACCGAACTGCCAAACGTTGTTGGTTGCAATTTTTCGACGCGCGATCAGGCAAAGCCAGTCGTCAGAAACATTCCGGTTACATGCTAAATAATGCCATTCCGGCTACGTGGACGCCTATCGAACCTGTTGCCCGTGCCTTAATTATTCGAAAAGGAAGCAACGTTATGGTCGAACGGGCGCAATTCCCCTTGCTTGTCAGCGAGGGTCTAACGATTCACAAATCGCAGGGCGCTACGTATCAACAAGTCGCGGTTCACTTAAAAAAGGGCATTCCAAGGAACGCCATCTATGTAGCTTGTAGCCGGGCGACTAACCTAGAAGGTCTCTTTATCTTTGGAGACTTTGCGCCGCCTAGGAAACCTACTGAGAAAGATAAGGCTTTCTGTGAATTGCAAAATTTACGGGCGAACAGAAATCTAAGTAGTACATACAGTCGGCAATACTTTGAATCCGCTAAAAAACAAACCTTCATTTATCAAAATGTACAAAGTCTTAATAAACATTTCGAGTTGATAAAAAATAATCCGTTATTTATAAGCGCAGATATTCTTATACTTGTAGAAACATGGCTGAAAACTGGAGATATAATTGATTTTGAAAATTTCGACTGTATTTTTGCGCTATGCAATCCGAATGCTGGCGCGAATAGAAAACCGTACGGCATTTCGTGCTATACTCGCAAAAATAATGTTAATCTATGTACGAACGTACGTAAATATTGCAAAATCGTGTCATTTCTGACCTTCCAAGCGATAATTTTTACGTGCGATAAAATTACGATAATTGCATTATATATTCCACCGAAAATGGCAATAGGAGACGCGTTAACGTGTCTCAAAGAAATAGTCGTTTATGACGTGCCCACTATTATCGTGGGTGATTTCAACCAAGACTTGTCGCACAGACAAACAAACTGTTTAAAACAATTTTTAATATCGAAAAAATTCACCTCGCAACTAGACACGAACCAAACGACGACCAATGCAAATACCCACATTGACTGGGTCTTTTCTAACACAAATCGTATTAAAACGCATATATTTCCAACAGTATACAGTCATCACCGAGCAATAACCATGAATATATACGACAGTCCCGTGACAAATGCTCGTTTCTTAACAGACCAAAAGCAAGTCGATACGTCGAATCATTTAAATAAATTGCACATTAGGTTAGATGATTCGGCGTCAGACAGTGGCGACAGTTACTCATCCGATGACAATGCGCAAATGGTAAATGTAGCTCCTACTACTACTGCGGTGAATAACGCATTACATTTCGGCTTAACAAATGCCGACGGTGTAAGTTGTTATGCTAATGCTTCCATTCAATGCTTATTGTCCATTGTAGAATTTCAGCGTTGTGTCGCCAATTTTAGTCGGCCCCCTATTAGTGAACAGGACAACTTAAAGCATAGCCTGCATAACATCGCTATTCGCACTAGTATTACGAATTGTCTTCTAGTTAGAATTCTTGTGGGTCCTGAATATGCTGTCCGTGAAGAGCATGATGCACATTTGTTTCTTATCGATTTGCTCAATCGATTAGGAGACGATTCGCTCTTACGGCACATTCGTTTCTCGTTCATTCCAAACTTGAAACATTGTGCAACTTGTGGTTACGAAAATATAGGCAATGGAATGGAATCTCTATCGTACACGCTGTACTTCCCAGAAAACTCACCGCAAACAATGAACTTCGGTTCGATGTTCGATTCGCGACCCACCGACGAACAATGTGGGAGGTGTCACGATAATTTGACATCTAGATCGAAATTGGTGACCGTTACCAATTATTTAGTTATTTGTTTGATGCGAATACAGATGGTTAACGGTAATTCGATTAAAATTCAAACTACATTTAATCAATTTAACGAAGATTTAATTACAATCGATTCGATCCGATTCCGATGTAAAGCAGTTATTGTCCATATCTCGAACAACCCTAACGATACCACTAAGGGAGGACATTATATCGCCCGAGTTAGATGTGGTGACGTATGGTTAGAATGTAACGACTCTGTCATCAGGGCGACAGCCTTTGATAAAACTTTACGGAATGTAACCGTGATGATTCTGGAGCGCATTGGGTAATTTATACGCTCGCCCAAACTGCATTAAAATATTCATTTTTTTTTCCCCAAAGATACCCTCCTCAGAACATAAAATAATAAACCATTAAATAAATCAGTTTACAGTATTATTATTGGGCAAATCTTAGGAGTACTAAAGTAATAATAATACGATGCACACGCCTCAGTTGCATAGGGCAGCAATATTGTTGTAAATGTCACAGACTCACCGTTAGAGTGGTCTATTAAGTGACGAATCTTTATGTAAAACGGCCTATTTAGGTATACACATCCGTCGCCGAATACCGCTATAAATTTCATCCTAAAGGTTTTCGGTGTAGGTCTTCATTAATTTGAATTGGCTAGGTCATGAATCATTGAATTGATCATAGACGACGCGAGAGGAATTGTAAGATTAAATTAAGGCTGTTAAATTCACCAATGATATTAATTATTCCAAATAAATACACTAGGGATTGATTCGGCATACTTGGGAAATCATTTCTAATTATTTTTTATGCACTTTTCAACTTAATTGAATAGAATAATGAATGTGACTAATTAATGAATAATTCCATTCGTATTATTCACTAATGAAAAACAAACACAAAAAAAATTTACCCTAATTGATGATACAAAAATAAATATGGGTAAATACTAAATATTGATTATTAATAACCTACAGTGAGACAGATTTTTTATTTTTTTTTATTATTTGCCTTAATTAAATCTTACATAGTATACCCGTAATTCAGTTTCTTTCTTATTGTATACAGCGTGTTCTTTTCATTCCACAACAAATTAATAGTTTGTTTCGCATACATAAATGCATTATAGTTAATGTTGATATTCTGTTAACATTAATACTTTGAAAAATACATAATCTATTATCAGTATCGAAATAAGCATTTAAATATGCCATAAATATTATTGTATTAAATTTCAGTGAAATATTAATTATTGATTTGTAATTAACAAATATTATATACCCAATAGAAGGGTTGATATAATTAATTTCTTTAACGAATATAAAAAACTATCTGAGAAGTGTTCGCTACATTGAAACTGAAATATATCCGATAATTGCCAAGGTTAGTACTCGTTGATCCAAAAAAAAGGTTTGAATTATCTTCAGGTTGCATTCTACTTGCAATTTTAAATGCAGCTTTACGTATGGACAACATACCTAATTTTGTTTGATGGCATTTCTCGTATTTATGTCATTAATTAATTGATTTAAGTAAAATAACATTGAAAAGTTTTATAATGGCTATACAATGCATGTCATCTAAATATTATTATTATATTAATATCAAATATTTCGATAGTGATAATTTTAATTGATCGCGATTAAGTTCATTTATAAATGTTTTATAACTGAATTACGTATGAAAAAAAAAATAGAGACCCACCTAAGTACAGCTCGTCATAGCTAAAAGGCCAAAACTGATGCCTTGTCAACCGAGACAGTCAGAAGGATGAATCTAGACAAATAATTATCATTGATATGATAATAAAAATGATTGATAACAAACATACTCTGAGGAGGGTATAAATTTGTGTGTATGTGTGTATGTATGGTTGTGTGTTACAAATTAGGGTCTCGGCAACTCAATTCATAAACAGTGATTAGATAATTCAGATATAGAATAAATGGAAAATATCCTTGGCTACGAAATAAATCTGCCATCATCATAATCAAGTCAATTTAAAGGCCATAAGACCATACCAAAATTAATTTATTAAGGCAAAGTTAACTATTCTATGTACCTCAGGTGATTCTATTAATAATATATACATTTTCAACGGTAAAATACCAAATATTAAGCGTAAACTTGTGTTTCACAATCAACTATCTTCACTTTTCTCATATAAAATCACATATTCTCTAATCACTGTTTTGTAACTACCAGTTTTTACCAAATGATAAGACTATAATCACATTCCTCCTTTATTTAAATGTGTCAAAAATTTAGGTACTTGGTGAATTTACCAAATGTAATTTTTTATATTTATTTCCTACGTTGTAATAATGTCTATATTGTCAATGAATAGAATGTGAATAGTTAACCAAAAACAACTATATGTTATAAGATGATTTTTTTCTCAAACACATTTGTCGAAAATTTAAACATTATGTATATAACTATTTTTTAAATTATATTTTCGAAAGTTTACTGTACGTATCAATAAATAATTGAACATAAACTAACGGGTAAAAACTGGCCGTGTTGCTCGAGACCCACAATTAATGATTACTTAATATTTCATTTTTTCCCTTACAGAACGTGTTTTGTTGAAAACATATATTCGAACAAATATGAACAATATCCAGGGTAGATGGCATTGATATGTAAAAATAATGTAATATAGCTACTCCTATATAACTCATTCCATTATGTCCAATTTGTTGCTGATATACAATTCAGATTATATAAAAATTCGAATTTAATTATTCAATAGTTGTAAATCAAACAATATTTATGATGTTTCAATAATAAGATTTAATTATTTGTTGGATTGTAAGGAACTGAGTTCAGGATAAATAAAACAATTCATTTTAGAATGGATAAGAATGTCACAAAAATTTATAATCAAATAATATAATAAGTGAATTATACTCTTAGAAATTGAAAAATATTCCTGGTATATATTACATTATTTGAATGTATTATAATCGTATTTATTATTAGAGAGGTTTAAATTTATCATCATTATACGTAATTGACAGATGAGAATTTAAATTAACTATTATTATAAAAAAAGAAATAAAATGAGTTTTGAATTGAGCCTAATCAATCGCTAAAATATGAATAAAATAAAATAAAATTCAACAATGAGCTACTATAAGATTTAAATATTGTAATGGAATAAATTTAAATCGCTTTAATAATAATAATTATAGTGTGTTTACGTATATGTTACATTAGTTTTAAGTATTATATAGAAACGTTGCCTCACTTATTACTTCATTTAGAAGGGTTGCTTCGCAGGAATTGGAACGTGGATGTACGATTAATATTATCAAATATGACCGATAATAAGGGTATGCAATAGTCATGTAGTTCTATTACTTAATAATTTAGGTTGGATTTTTAGATACATGGCTCAATGGAGTTGCCCAACGAACTGAGCTAATGATTGATTCTTATTTTAATGATAACTGAAGAGGATACATATCGATAATAATTTGTTACGTTTAAATTATGTTGTTAAGGTAAACTTTTTCCATAAATAATGTGATTTTTCTTAAATATTAATCCGGTTAATGGCTTTAGCTGCAATTTCAACATTGACCTGTCAAGGGTCAATTTAAAATTAATATTTTCTCATAAATTTTTATTAATTGTTTTATCCAAAACAACCATAATTTTGCGCACTGTGCGGAAATCAATTTACAATAACCCTAAATATTATTATATATTATTAGAATTGTTGATTATTTTTTTTTTGGTATACTGAACTCCTCCACTATATAAATTTTTTAAAACTATTATAGTTTTGAGTTGTTATTCATTGAGGAAGTTTTAAAATTTGTGAATATCAATATTATATTAAGAGCCTACATGCGTTGCTGTACTATGCAAATTTTATGTTTCCCTTAATTTCATGTTGTTTGCTTGCATGGCCGGGATTTTTAAACCACTTTGCTAGTAAAATAATATTTTACACTTAAATATAAGGTAGTTTCGCTGATCTATCTTGAACAGTGCGCATCCAACCATAACAAAGAAAAAATCAATTTCATTAATGTCATAATTAAAGTTGTAAGGTAATTTAGACTATTATTGAGAATACCTTCTGTTTTTTTAATATACAGGGTGTCCCATAACTAATGGTACACAGGAAAACTGCAGATTCCTTGGGTAAAAATACTGCGATTTGGCTATACTTAGTTTAGTTCAATAGCTGGTAATAACCGAAATACAGGGTGTCCAAGTAAAAATTTAATTTTCAATTTTCCTAAATAACTTATTTCTGAATCAATATTTTTGCACACAATTTTGTGACTAGGGTTTTTTGGGGGAAAGGAATTTGAATTTGTTAATAATTTTGATGTTGATTGTAGGGGGCGCTCTCTGCGGTACTTTGTATACATAAAAAGAAGTGTAACTTTCTTGGGCCTTAGTATTATTATGTTTTTATTAAAAATATCAGTTTTTCCGTCATTTTTAAGCAATAAAGGTATACTTTGTAAATGTCGCTCCGACTAACCGTTTTCGAGATATTTTCAATTACAATTTCTAATGAGCCCGGTTAAATTTTGATTTGTAAATGTGAAATTTGTCACAGTAGGCTTTGGTAAAAACAAATAGAATGAAAGCACTTTGAAACCTCTTTCTATCAACGTTTATTTTCATTTGTCAGCAATTTGGGTGTTTTAAAGAGATTTCGAAGATACTGTTATCAAAAAGTAAACTAAAAATGCCGCGATATAACTTGTTTTCTAACAGAAAAATGCGAGACATGGTATGTTTATACGCACAAGAAAATTTTAACAGATATTTGGAAATGTATCCAAATAGAAGGCAGCAAGATTTTGAAATTTTTAGAAGCCTATACTACAGACTGGGAGAAACAGGATCCTTGCGTCCAAAACGTAATAGTGGAGGATCCTGTTTCTCCCAGTCTGTCAAATAGGCTTCTAAAAATTTTAAACTCTAGCTGCCTTCTATTTGGATACATTTCCAAATACCGCCGATGTCCGTTAAAAGCCTACTGTGACAACTTTCACATTTACAAATCAAAATTTAAATGGCACATTAGAAATTGTAATTGAAAATATCTCGAAAACGGTTAGTCGGAGCGACATTTAGAAAGTATACCCTTATTGCTTAAAAATAACGAAAAAACTGATATTTTTAATAAAAACATAATTATACTAAGGCACAAAAAAAATTACATTTCTTTTTATGTATACAGAGTACCGCATAGAGCGCCCCCTATAATCTACATCAAAATTATTAACAAATTCAAATTCCTTTCTCCCAAAAAACAATAGTCACAAAATTTTGTGCAAAAATATTGATTCAGAAATAAGTTATTTAGGAAAATTGAAAATTAAATTTTTACTTGGACACCCTGTATCTCGGTTATTACCAGCTATTGAACTAAACTAAGTATGGCCAAATCGCAGTATTTTTACCCAAGGAATCTGCAGTTTTCCTGTGTACCATTAGTTATGGGACACCCTGTATATATATATTTATTTACAGATTCAATTATCCCTCCAATTAGCCGAAGTCGTGAAAGTCAAATTTATTGGCTAGATTCCTTGAAACAAAGCTATCTATTTATGTACAGAGAACTTCAATTTCTATCCACAATGTTATAAAGAAGTGACTCGTAATTCGTTTGCTTTGATGAGTTGATCCGTATGGTAGTGACCATTCAAACATTGTAAATTACTTCTGTTTCAAATAATTGGTAAGAAATGAACAATTTATTATTCGTTTAATGAAACACACTATATTATTACTTAACATATTGAGACAGTACACAATTAATCATTTGGTAATTTTGACAATCGCAAATGATAAGCAAGTTATTTTAGGTTTTGTATTAATATTTTTTTCTTATTGGAACAAATTAGCATCATTTATGGGATATTATTACAGATGGTGTTTTTAAGAAAATGATTTTTTATTTAATATAAGACAATTATTAATTTAAAAAGAAGTGTTCTGCGTTGCTCGTTGACGTGTTTATGTAATTCCCCCTTTGAAAATTAACTAGTAATCGACTTTTTTCTCTACCCTTAATTTTTGAAATTTAATAGATTCAACTACAATTGGGATGTAGGTCTTCCAATTTTTGGATAATTGCCTCAACTAACTTCAATGAATATGAAGATCAGAAGTTCCATTTAGAATTATCGATGCGAGATGTACTATGTTGTTTATTGATGATTTTGAGGATATCATTTGGGCATTCACATCGCTTACTGCTGTATCAATTTAGATTAATCGGTAAGATAACAACACTTACAGTATTATCTACATCAATAACTTTATCTTATAAACGTAAGGATCTTATTAAATACAAAAATACAATAATTATTCTATATTACTTTTTAGTTCAATATGGATGTTAAGCAATTATTTAAATTCCGTCTCCAAGTGGAATTATGCTTTCGATAAGGTTTATCCTGTTATGTTTTCAACAATACAGACAGTAGTTATTATTAATAATAAAAATAATAGAATATAATGTTGTTAATTAGTAAGTCTTATATTATTATACATTTGGCTTAAAAAGTCATTTTATTTTATTCAATATTTAAATGTTTATATTCCCTATAACTCTTATTAGCAATGGGTCAAAACACAAACAGCTTATATTCTATTGTTAAAACTATATTAAAATTTTACTTATTTTAGATGATTGCAGCTTAAGGTGACTCATACTAAGAGTTATTTTGTAACTGGGAATGTTCTCTCTCTCATATTATTATGTCGATGCTTATATATTTTGTAGCTATCATTTACCGATTAGTTGGTGTTTGTTCATATTTGTTTAAATTGACATTGTAAGGTAGAGCCAATCCCCATCCAAATGAACGTTAAAAAAATGTTACATTTCTATTATTCACAGTAATTATTAATTAATTAAATTTATTCCATTTTTTAAACATTCATTTAACCGGCTACCCTAGGTAGGGGTCATTTTTATAACAATCACATTATATGTGGTGGTAAAACTAATCAAGATCTATAACTTAATTGTAAGAATTATGATGAACAGAAACTTTGTAAGCATTATTGTAAACAGGAATTTTGTAAACATTATATTGTGGACAGAAAATTTGTAAGGTTTTTTACATTCCCTGTAAAAAAGAAAGGGAAAAGTCTGAATATGGTAATGAGGTAATGGAATCTTATAATGGAATGAGGTAATTACATATTGCATATGCATTACTATATAAAACAAACCCGAACAAACCCAATTATTATGCTAATGCTTGCTTTACAAAATAATTTGTTTCTTAGGCGAGAAGATATTGAACCTGCTCAACATTATTTGGTTCGCTGTTGCCATATTGTGTACCAAAAGAGACCAAGTAGATCCACAATATTTGAATTCAATGCTAAAAGAAAATTTGGCTTAAATCTGCAGGAAAGAGGTATGATATTGTCATTAATTCAATATACTGTTAATTCTACAATAGGTGTTTTGTTAAACATTTGTTAACAGTCATTAATAAAACAATGGCTGCATTAATCGAAAATCAATTAAACATATTATTATTAACAGGGTATTAAATTAATTTTAGGAAGAAAAACAATAGTAACCGATATTATCGCCCACAAAAACGCCACTTTATCGAGTAACCATTTAAGACTAAATAAGACAATTTATGTAAATCTAGTTCTTATTTTATTTGTTATTTTTATCATTGCATGTAAATGTACTCAAAAAAAAATCTTATTGCATATTGCTGTATGCGAAATGCAATGTCACTTCTTCCTATTCCTATAAAGAAAAAAACATATTAATAATAATTATTAGGGTAAGAGATCTGAACTGTAATCTAATAGTAATTGTACATATTAGGAATTATGTAACCATTAGTAGTAGCTTGCTGCCTTACTTATTAATTTCATATCGTAATGAATTATGTAAAATTAAGGCAGTTCAACTATTCCTCTAAATTTTCGCCCATAAGGCGCCACTATATCGAATAACTATAAGTTTAGATTACATCAATTTTGCACTTAATAAAACAAATTAAGTAAAAATTAATGATTTATATTGATTATTATATAATTTTTATTACTAAATATCTAGGAATTATTATAGGCGAAATGAAGATACTGCCTCGGGGCATACTTCAATAATTTCTTTCCTGTAAAGAATAATACATATTAATAAATATTATTAGAATAAGGAAACTGAACAATAAACAAATATTAATATTATATTAGAATTTTAATAATTTACCTTTTCTTCTTCTTCCCCTTCCTCCTCTCCCGCTTGCATCACCATTCTCACTCCCCCCCTATACCCATTTATCCAGTTTCCCCCCCCCCCCCCTTCTTCCTCCTCTCCCGCCTTCATTTCCATTTTCACTCCCCCTATATTAGTCTAATACTACTGATGCTTTGTAAATATATTTTTAATACATATTGTATTAACTATCTATTTCTTATTAACTGGTTGTAACACATTCGCCTTTTTGTTTAAAAGTTTATATTATATTATGGTTCGATTGTAGTTCACTATAATACATATTATTTTGTTGGTTTGATATTGTATGATTGTTAGCTTTTTTTTAATGATATTTTACAAAAAAATATTCATAATTTGACTCTCACATTGACTCTTAATTAATTTAAACAAAACCTCCAAATTATCTTCCACTTCTTACTATTCCAAAAATGATAATATTTACAAACTGGTTAGGTAGTAATTAAATATTTGTGTTATGGAAAGTACCTAAGTTGCTTGCCAGAAGCATGCGTGCGATCAAGCACGATCTAATAATACAAAATTCGACAAGATCCTCGTATTTGTATCAGAGAGAATTTCAATCGTTATTTAAATTGATTTTTTTTGCAACAATGGTTAATAGAAAAGCATATATATATACCTGAGCCTGTTAGGTCTTCTCCTATAAGAACATGATTTGTCACAATGTTATTCGATGCATGTATCAATATGTATGTTGATAATAGGTGATTTTAAAAAAAATCATTGATGTTAAATAATGATATTTAGTATAAGTACTTAAATGTTTGATCCGCACTGAAGACACAAGTGGCTGAAGGGGCTATGTAACATCAAAATGATTTAAAGAAAATCGACTTTGAGGTTTTTTTGTTTGGTATGATCACCATGTAGATATTATCCTTCATCAACTTGTATATCTATTATTTATCATTAGAAAATTATTGAATGTAGTTGTAACGAATTCTATGTACATAAATCCTTCGTCCATGTAACACTCAATTTTTTCGAAAATATCACATAGACCCTTCATCCACTTGTGTCTATATAAATAAAACAATTTATTTAATATAAATAATATATGTATTGACTAAATAGCAAATATGGAAACAAATTATTATTCAATAAAAACAATTAAATAAAAGGTTTTGAGTTAATATTTGAATAAATTCATCATCCCTTTGAACACTGAAGGTAAAGCCATCTCTGTCTTAACGGACCAGAAACTGTATCAAATTTTGCAATCGACCACAAATTGTAACGCACCACAAACTGTACCGAAGTCCATTTTTGCAATCGGGCTAATGGGCACTGCTGTAGACAATAAGAACAGGAACATCGGTACAAACAATCGTACCATTATTTCTGATGCAAATATTGGTTTAGCACTGGATTCTTGTGAAGGTTTCGTCTGAAAAAGATAATTATATACATTAACATAAAGTATTGCATTGTGAAAAATGAGTGACACCTTTTAAATATTGTTAATTTAAAGATGAAAGATCTTATAAAAAGGTTGGTCATTCTTCCAGTAGATATCAAACACTTGAAGTAAACAAAAATAATTACCTTTCCAACCATAACATAAAACGCAATTACAACCTTCATTCCAAGATATATAACAAACTGACTGAAAAATATTAATGAACTTCAAGGCTTTTGTAGTCTTTCATCTGCTAATGATGTGTGTAAAAATGGTGGTAAAAATATCCATTTCCTTTATCACCTTCCACTTCATTACATATCTACAACAAATTATAAATTTATGTCATTTGAATATGAAATTGAATTATATAAATTTACTATTTAAATGATATAAATTCTTATGAATTTTAATTTGAAAGTGTAATCGAAATGTAAGCAAACATACCTCCTTTACGTCTGAGCATTCTTACAATAATTTCTTAATTGTGGACTCCGCATGATAAATCAAACTGATACATTTCACAATTAATTGGTCTTAAAAGAACTAACAAATAGTTAAAATTTAAATGTTTTAAACCTCCCAAGAAGGATAATAAAATCATCTATACAATGCAAATTATGGGTTTGTTTTTATTTTGTTTGCCCTTGAAGCCAATATTGTCAGATGGAAGGTCATGTGATTTGGATTGCCTAATTATTAATATTAGTCTACAAAGTATAAATGCATCTGTTATCAGCACGTGCAGAATTCGAATATTTCTAGGAGAATGTTGAATTTGTTGTAATTATACATTACCAACCAACAAATAATAATAATAAACAATAGATGTTATAATTTTGGATATGAATGAAGGTCATTTAATAACTCTGTATTTACAATCCTTGAAAATTCTATTACTTTTCTGTCGAACAAAAACGCTAACGTTCTGCTCTGTGCAAATCGAGATTCAAATTAGCGACATCCACGAAAACATTCGTCAAAATACATGTTGGCCAATCCGAAAGTCATAAAAACCATTTGAGAGGCCCTGCTTGTCACTGTCAGCAGTACCTGACTCGGTGCGTATGTGCGGATACTATTTAAATTATTTACTTTAAACACATCTGAGTCAAATAATTATTAATTTTTAAGTAATGACACTATATTCTGCGTACAAATTATTATACAGGCTCACACTAAAAGTTATATAGTTGGTCAGAAGAGCAAATTATGCAGAACTTTGTGAATCTTCTGCAATCGAGGTATACTTAGTAAGTCAACAGAGTTCTTTAAATTTCTAAAATGTAAATTGAATTTTTTATAAGGATTTTAATATCTCATATGGGGATAAATTTACTGTATTTCCACTAAAATAGGTACATGTTAATTTAGTCGAATAGTAATTTCAAATTATGTAATACAATTAGCAAAATTTACAAAAATCCAAAGAAATACTACATCATATTTTTATTTATTCTGTATATTATCGAGATATGTATTTGAGACACATCGTCGGTAAAACTCAAGTAGTTCATAAAATATATTAGGTAAACAACCCAACCAACTTTAATTTAAGATATTTCAGTGTTAAATTATAAATTTATATTTAACAAAAACCATTACCATATAAAATTTTACTTTACAACATGTGGATTGTTCAACATGTGGATATATATTTATACACATGGAAGAGTGTACCCACTCCAGTCCGCTGACACGCTATCACTGCTGCTCATATATATATATATATACATATTGGTTTAACATGTTTTACAGAAATTCTCAGGAGATGGGTCAGGTAGAAGGTGAGGTGATATGGTCAGTAGTGAAATTTATTGTTGAAGATTATACAGTTAGTGTGGTACCAACCTGCTGGATCTACCAAGCCAAACGTTACTCGCCGCCATTTACAGCCGATAAAATTACCCAGGCTATTAAGTGAAGATCTATAAACACTCGTTGGCCAAGTCACGAAATTTCTATAATTTTAGAAATGCAACTTACGGTAATTATTATAAAAAAAAATATAAATAAAAATATCTGTTGTGTGAATGATATTTGTATTTTACATTCTTGGTTCATATCAGGTTAAAAAATATCCCTAACTTTTTGTTTATGTTTATTGTTCATTTATAGATATCTATAAAGTGATTCGAGCCAAATCCAGAAAGGCAGAGGACACCGATGATCTTAACACTTATGACGATGAAGTTGTCATGAAAAATAGGAAAAAGGTTGCCAATAGATAATTTAGCTCATATGATGATGAAATCTTGGAGGAAGGAGTGTATGTAAATATATCAGCCTCAATGCTTAAGAAAAGGTCGACTAGCGAAAATACATTAGTTCGTAAGTATTAAAGTATAAAAAATAATAAAACATTTATGATAAAAAAATGCGTGCAGTTACTATCAACATTATTTTAGGTTCAATTAAAGATGCGGATGCGTCTACAAGTAGTACGTAATCTGTTCCTAGGAACTTCAGGTGAAGAGCTTTTAAAGGGTAATAATGAAACAAACTTTTTTTTATTTTAGTTGAAAATAGATTTTAAGAATCTGAGCAGTAAATATATCATATTCTGACAGAATCACTGCATGAACGTTAAAATTAATTTTAGAATTATTTTTCAGAAAATGCAACGGGTACTATTTAGAGAACATCACAATCTACTTGTCAAACCATCTCAGTGTTAACACTGGTTCAAGATAGTTCTTGTCGTTGCTGTCCTCATTTGACAAAATTCTTGAATGAAATACTGAGATAACAACATTTAATCAGATGATGCATTAACGATTTAGAGGAACAAATTCAGAACAAAGGACCGCTTAAAAATTTAAATTTTTCACTAAATACAATGGAACACAGTTTACCTATTTCAAGGCTTATTCAAATACGGATGATATTTTTGTTAAAGCAGTAAGTATGAGTAACCATTTTATTAAGTCTTTTTTTATATAAACTGATCAATGGTATTGTTATCGGTAACATGTTCATTTTAACAGCCGGTATCTTGGTTGGATTAAGCTAATAACTCGGCTTTGGCTAGATTGTCTTATTTTGGTCTAAAGAATGTACCACATCATTAGTTATGGACCGTCCTGCATATTTTATGTGGGTACGTTGTTGGCTTAGCAAATGTTTAAAATAAAATTTAGTGAAAATTATTTTTTACTTCTTTTAGATTAAAGAATTTGCAAACATGGGTGGCAAAAACATATATGAATTTGTAACCAGAGTGCTTACTCAAGTAACCACACTCTACAGTTGGCTTGGAAGGAGAGAAAAGAAGGCATTTAGCAAGTTGCCATTTGACAAAGTTATAATAAGTAAGTGTTTCGTAACAGTTTTATTGATGTCGCATGCGAGTTTTAATAATTGCGACCCGAGAAGTTTGTAAAGTAGATTAGAAACTTAAAGCACATATACTGTGGCGATTTCTCCGTTAATATTAGTCTATGTATGGGATACCTAACATCTGCTAATCTCGTATCGTATTCATACCCACAAATTATATCGAAATAATCTCTGTGCCTAAAAAGGAACCCCAAGTATTCAAATACTTAAAAACACTTCTACAGCTTTCCACATAATTCATAATTATCCTAATTCATTTTTTCTGGGCTACAAAGATCCTCTGCAATTTATTATCTAAACTCCAAAAAATAACGCCGTATTTGAGTATCGATTCAATGCTGACAAAGTACATTGTTTTAAGTGTCTCCACATTTATGTACCTACAAACTACCTGAATCCCATAACAGACTGAATTCAGGCTTCCAACTAAACTATCTATATGATGTGCCCAGTCAAGATGTTCATTGAACGAATTTCTTAGGAGCCTTGCACGATACGAAATGCCTACTTCTTTGGTGCCAAATTTAATATCTATGGATATTACGGTGTTGGACTGTTTTGTTCTGAACAATATTAAGTTAGTTTTTTCCCTAATTCAATATTAAGTGGTTTTTTTTTACTATATCACTCTGTAACCGTTTTAAAAAACGCGTGGGACTATTCAATCAATTCTTCCATAGAGTTGCAGCCAGTAATTAGGATTGTATCGTCAGTGTAGCTGACAATAAGTTGTTAAGGTGTATTTAAAAGAAGTGATAGGTCACTGCCAAATATTATAAATAACAACGGTCCCAATATGCTGCCCTATGCAATTCCTATGCTATTTTCTTGCATCTCTGACTTATAAGTGTTCCCCCGACTGGTCACATACACACATTGGGTCCTATTATTCAAATATGATAAGATCTTTGCGTTACCCCTAACAACATATATTTCCAATTTCCTTATTAGTAATTCCCTGTCCAAACAATCATAGACCTTTGACAAGTCCAACAGCATTCCCAGTCCCAATTCACCCTTTTCCAGATGTTCCAACACATATTGGATAAATCTAACTATCGCTGCTTGTATGGATTTCCCTTTCAAAAACCCGTGTTGAGTTTCAGCGAATATTTTATTATCGCCCAGGAAGCTTATTAGCCTAGAATACATAGCTCTTTTAAATATCTAGGAAAAGCTGGGTAGTAGACTTATCAGCCTATAATTATCCAGATTCCCTGAGCCTACATTTTTATATATTGGTTTTATCACAGCAGTTTTAAATTGTCTGGAAATATATCATATTTGGACAAGTTGTTAATTATAAAGCATAATATATTTAAAATAAATGAAGCTGCCAACTTATTTACATCACTGAGAAGAATTTCATCGACCCCACAACTATGCTTATTTTTAAGTTTTTTAGCTGTTTCGGAAATTTCAGTTGAGATCAAAAAAATTGATCCTATGTTTCCATTCACCACACAATCAAATGAAACGGGAATGAGTTCTTTTAATAAGTTGGGTACCACCTGAAGTAAATGTTCATTATAACTATTTGCTAAACATTCAAGGCTTCCCTCAACGTGCATTCCAATCTTTTTATTATTTTCTAAATTTATTATACATATTCACATGTATTATGTTTTATTATCTGAATTTTTTATTCTATTTCCGTATTTAGTTGCGCGATCCTTTATTAGCAAATTATCGTAATTCTTTTTTTTAATAATGTAGGTAGGTTTGAAGTTTTCATCTTTTAAAATGTATGTATGTACATATTGCGTATATTATATACGTACATAAGATGTATGTACTATTACATCCATTGAACGTACAATTTGGTGGAAAACAAAATGTACGTACATAATATGGCTTATGTACATGCTAGAATACTTTTTGTACGTCTACAAGACATACATTACATCCGCAAAATATATGCATAGAACGTATGTACATAGGATGTACAATGGCTGATTGGATATACTAAAATTTTATTTATTTTAGATAATTGGAGATAAAAGTGACCAATGCGAAGAGTTAAATTCTAACTGGGAAAGTTCTCTCTACTTATATGTTATTACTTATTTTTTGTAGATATCAATTAATATAGTGATAGCAACTATTCAAATTTTATTCCATTTTACAGACATTCTTTGAAGCGGCCGGCTACCCTTGGCAGGGATAATTTTTATGATCACATTAATTGTATGGTAATACTAATTATTTCGATTTATACTAATATGTAATATTAACTCAAAAAAAAATAGTCCAAATTAATGTTCGATTTGTAAATTGTTAATATCATTACCGATTACCTCATGTTGGTTCATATTTGTTTGCATTTATACAATATGTCTACTTAAGTTCGACTAATATGTAAATCTTTTTTATTGTTGGTTTTATGAAAAAGACTTATTCTTCATAAAAAATTCTGCATGGTCCAAAACTTAAAATGCTTAAACTTAAAATCAGATATCAATTTTTCTAAGCCGTATACGAGGTTTGTCAAAAACTATCAATTTTAACTCGAGAGTAAAGTACCTTTTTACAATAAAGAAGAATGTTATAAGGTAAAATTATTTTGAATTATAAGTTATATTCAGATATGCAATTACAGCCTTTTAGCATAAAATTGAAGTTAGGTAATTATTTACGTTTTACATAATAAATTATTTGCAATTATAAATTTCATGTTTATACTGAATGGCTGTAATTGCATATTTGAATATAACTTATAATTCAAAATAACCTTACTTCATAACATTTTTCTGTATTGTAAAAAATAGAGGTTTATATATATATTGAGCAAAAGTACACAATACAATCATACACAATAATACATAATACATAATATAATACAATATAACTAATAAAATTGTTATAAGATAAGTACAATGCTATTGGACTGGTACCTAAGTAATTAGAATCACTTGTATTGTACCAAATCTTAACTATTTTTATACATATAATAACTGGTTGTTAATTGTTATATTTTTATTGAAAATTTTCTCATAAACATCAGCATTTAGTCATACTAGGAATTATTAATGAACAATTTATTTAAAAATATACTCAAAAGATCCAAAATTCTTTGATATGTATTTTCTACATTCACTTTTAAATTTAAGTATTTTTTTAATATTCTTTGTTTCATTGGAGATCATGTTATATAACTTGGGCCCCAAGTAGGCAACACTCCTTAAGTTAATATTATTAAAATTCATTGGAATGAGCATATCCTCATTCATTTTTGCACGAGTGTGGTAATTATGATTAACAGTGTTCTCACAGGATTTTGTTTTGTGGAGAAAAGCTGTTACCGCCACCATATACAACGTTCTCACTTTGCAGATGTCATTTGAAAAAAGTAATTCCGAAGGATATAGTCTGGTTTTTTTATACATCACTTTTAAAATAGACTTCTGAATAATATTCAACTTACAGAGAGCAGTGTCGTACAGACCACCCCACACCAAAATTCCATAGCGTATCAGGGACTCAACAAGGCTCTTATAAATTACATTGAGTATTTTTGTATTTAAGATTTCTCTAAGAGTAAAAAATTTAAAAATTAAGACGCGAATTTTAGTAGTAATTTAAATTAATTAGAGGTACTTTACTATTTAGTTAAAATTGATATATTTTTTTCAACGAGTAACGAGAACCTTAGTTGAAACCCATTTAGGATTAAATAAAACAATTTAACTAAAACAAGAATCTTTATTTTAATATACTAACTAATACTACTACAGCAATATGCTGTTATATGCAGATGATGCAAAAATAGAGTGGTGCCTGAACAACCGTTTAGCACTTAACATAGACAAATGTAAGCCAATGACTTTTACTAAAAAATATACAAAATAAAATGCTAATGCAATATCATTTAATATTGCTGGTATGCATATTCTAGATACTTTCGCATCGCATACCGCTGCATTTGTTTGTGCCTTCCTATTTCTGAAAAAAATAATAAATATTAATATTTATTATTAGAATAAGGACATTGAACTTTTATCTAAAGTTAATATTAGAAATTTAATAATTTACCTCCTCTCCCTCTATTCCCATTATTCACATTTCCCCTGTTGATCCATCTTCCCCTGCTCCAACTTCCCCATCCCCTTCCTCTGTACCCTCCTATTGCATTTGCTTCTTTCTGTCCTGTTCAAACAAAACTTAAATTATTAGCAGATTAGTCTTATAGTAGGTACTCGTTTCAATGGTTTTATAATGATAATAATTAATTGTTGGTTTGTAAATATATAAATTTAATGCATATCTTTAAACTATGGATATTTTATTCTTATTAACTGTAACTATCACATTTGCCTTTTTGATTAAAATTTTATGTTTCGATTGTATTTCACTATATTTTTTGGTTGTTGTTGGTTTAGTATTGTATATTTATTACATTTTTTAATGATATTTTCGAAAATATACAAATTTAAATTATTGCTTTGACCTTTATTTAAAATAATTAAACTCACAAATAATTTTCCACTTATTACATGTATGTATAAATAACTATCTAACACTATCTATCTTTAATAGCGAATCATATGCGAACCGATGTTAATAGGGACTATTTGTCTTATTTTTGGACGAGGAATAACCATACATAATATTATGAATTTAAGAAATCACCTTCTTCATTTTCTTTTTTCTAGTTTCCTGTTCGGTTAAAACGAAATTGAAATTAACTTCCAATTGGCAGAATTTACTACGCTCGTCAGGAGCGTTAATGATAATATAGTTAGCCGCCGATTTGTAATAAGATGTTTAACTTATAATTCTTTACATATGATTATTATAATGCTATTGACTATACCTTTTTTCCCATCGTCCGCCACGGCCACGACGACGGCTACCTCAGCATCTAAAAATAAAAGTTTATGTTGCTAGGACCTATTTGTCTTCTATTTGTATATTATGCTTTTAATAATTTAACTTCTACATTTTCTTGATTATTATTATAATAATGACTATTACTGTACTGTTATTGACTATACCTTTCTTTTCTTTAACTGGCTTGGCCACGACGATGTCACCGGCGACCTCACCAGCATCTAAAAACAAAATTTATGTTGCTAGGAGTACCTATTTGCCTATGTTTGGATGAAATTTCACCATATTAATGATATGGCACATGTTGTTAAAAAAAATTTTTTGTATATTATGATTTCAAGAAATCATCTTTTACATTTTCTGGTTCTTTTTTATAGCATTCATCTTTCTATCCGGTTAACATGAAACTTAAATAACATCCAATTACCAAATACTACTATTTTCGTCAGAAGTGTATAATAATAATAACACTCCTGACATAATGATAATAGTTAACCGCCGATTTGTAAAAATAAATTTATATTTCGTTACATATGGTCATTATAAGGTTATTGACTATACCTTTTTTTCCATCGTCCGCAATGGCCATGGCTACAACCTTGTCATCAGCAACTAAAAACAAAAACTTATGTTTTTAGGACCTATTTGTCTTATATTTGAATAAGAATTATCAACCATGCACACAAGCGATCGCACATGTTCTATAAAACTTCTTATACATATATTATGTTTTTAATAATTTAACTTCTACAATTTCTTAAGTATTATTATAATAATAATGACCGCTGATGTGTAAAAATATATTTTTGACTATAACTTTTTCCTCTACAATTTGTTATTATTTGCTCGGCGGTCCCCTACTTCCTCAATGTTAGCTACCTAATAAAACCTTATTCAATATATCTATAAATCTATTTGATTAATATTTCTTAAGCTACGAACTATTACTATATTATTATTAACCGTATACCTTTATCGTTCTCCCCTGTTTTACCCCCTGATGTTCCCTCATCTCCTCTGCATTTTAACAATTCTCGGATTTCGTTTAATTCTCGAGACAGTACATTAAATTTTTCTTTTGCCTCTTCGGCCTCTTCATCCCTTTCCTTCAGCAATGATTTAAGGTGTTTTACTTCTGCATCTAAAATATAAATTTAGGAATGATTATTTACTGCAATATTATATATCTAAACTTTATATAAGTAAGAATACTTTTATTGTTTTATAACAACTTAAACAATAAATATCATAATTTGATTGAAAATGGAAGCAAAAGCTATAATACGATTTTCTCCACAGAATATTTTTAACTTTTACATTAAATCCATGAAGATGAAATGTTTTCTATTAAAACTGTACAATGAATATTAATTATTATACGTATTATTTTAATTATATAATGACAAATTAATAAGGTGATATTCTTATATCTAATTTGCCATTATAGATTCGAGATGACGCTTAGCTTCACTTATAATAAAATTAAAAATTGATGCGTTATATAATATATAAATAGTCGCAAATTGTACTTAATTGTTAAATAACACCTTAGTTTCAATAATACTTGTAGATTTATTAATAATAACGTAACTTACCGTTATTTTCTGCCATTTTCACAGTGTAACTTTTCTCACCACTAGCTAACGCTTGTTGAAAAAAATTCGAATGATTTCTTGTTGAAATGGCGTCACTTTACACCATTCATTTGTTTTAACGTTTAAGATTTAGACAAAAAGCCAACTAGATTTTTGTAAAACAAGAAAAATCGCGCCAAAATGGAATAATAAAATAGTAGGCGGCAAATTTAATTCCTTTCCTACCGCTAGATGACGCTAACGTTTAAAAACCGATCGTATTTTTCTCTGTGTCACAATTTCCTGTCGAAATATTATGACGTTAAACTTAACCTACAAATTTCTAACATTCCGCAAAATCATTTTTAACTAATATTGTCCTATTTATAAGGCTACAACGATTTTATTGTTGGTATTTCCCAACAGTCATAGTAAGTATGCCCTTTTACATTCAAATGGACATATATCATGGTTTAAGACTAAATTTAATTTCAAACATTTCATCAAATTATATAAATAATACATAGGTCGGTAACTGAAAAATGGTTAAGTTTATTGTAATCGTTACCTAATAATTGTATTATATTTTAATAAAATTAAGTACAATAGCTGATAACTTATACTTTAACTTATACTTAATGCTTAAGTTATAGAGATGTTCTTTAAATATCTTATTTGACAAATTTAAATGAAAGTTCCTTTCGAAGACTCCAGCTTACAGTGTGAGTGTTTATTTTTAACTCACGTTAATTTTTTTTAGTCACATTCACTCTCAAAATAACCCAAACCCTAAATTAATATAACTTCAGTGATGGCATATCGACCTTAGTGTATATAAAAATTTTACAATTTCAACTTATTTGACATTCTAATTGATTCTTAACTGGAAATAATAATAATAATAATAATGTGTGTTTATTTAGCACTTGGCTAGTAATACAAACATAACAGATATACAATAATAATAATATAAACAAAAATAGTTACTTAGTATGTATTACGCATGAATTCAAATAAGTCCCTATTAAAAACCACCAAGCTACAGGCATTTTTCAATGCCTCAGGCAGAGCATTAAAAAGGCGAACACCATCATAGAACAAAGAGTTTTGTAAACTTACTGTCCTAACAAACTGAATATTATAATTTTGTCCAGAGCGAATATTATAATCGACCGAGTCTGATCTCCTTTCAAGGAAAAAATTTAAGTATGAAGGCAGGTGCCCATGTTCAATTTTGTAAATTAAAGCTAGGTTGGCCCTTCGAATGCTCTATTCCACAGACAACCAATTTAGGGCACGTAACATTGTTCTTATCGGCGTGTATTTATCACAATTTAGAATTATGCGCATTACTTTATTTTGTTGGATTTGCAATCTATATATATTTTCTTGAGTACATGATATTAACAAAGAAGAACAATAATTAAAATGCGGTAAAATAATAGTATTATAAACTAATGTTTTGGCCCATTGGGATAAACAAGCAGAAATGCGACAAAAAAAGCCAATTTTTTTACCCAACTTTTTACAAAGGTAATCAACGTGATATGCAAAAGTTAACTGAGAATCCAAAAAAACACCCAGGTATTTTATTTCCGAGACGAAGTCTATCGTGCTGCCATTAATTTTAAGTGTTAAGCCTAAATCAGAGTATTTTTTGCAATTCACTTTCGAGCCTACTATCATACACTTTGGTTTTGCAACATTTAATTTTAATCTATTTTGGCACAGCCAATTATACAATATTTTAAGTTCGTTGTTTAGAATGTCAGTAATTTCCCTGAAATTGTTTCCAGCAACACAGATAAGAGTGTCATCGGCGAACAAATTTATAAATGAATTTTTTAAAATTTCCTGAATATCGTTAACGTAAATAAGAAACAAAAGAGAGACCAAAACACTTCCCTGGGGTACACCCCATACATTCTCTCTGCTATTCGATAGTTTTTTGTCTACTCTTGTTTTTTGGTACCTATTACTTAAATAGTCATTAAGCCAGTGCCAAGCACTGCCATTGACACCATATAATGATAGCTTTTTCATAAGGATCTTACGATCAATTGTTTCGAAGGCACGCTGCAAATCAACAAAAATACTGAGCACTATTTTTCCCTCATTTATAAAGTTCCTCCATTTTGCACAAACATACTGTAGAGTCGATTCACAGGAATGTTTACTTCTAACTCCCGACTGGCCCACAAATAATAACTGATTAAACTCAAAATAAGTTCTTAATTGTTGACAAACGATTGTCTCAATAATTTTGTCCACGACAGGGAGTAAATTAATAGGCCTGAACTCAGCGGGACACTCTGGTTTAGACACCTTTGGTATAGGCACAATAATACTAGTTTATAATTCACTAGGTATTTTTCCAGTAGTTAAAGATGTATTTATTAAATACAGAAGCGGATACCCTATTACACAAAACAAGTCCTTCACCATTTTAATATTTAGCAGATCGTCACTTGTGCTTTTATTTTTAAACCCATATACAACTTTTTTCAATTCTGAAAGATTTATAGATTTGAATGACACCAAGTTATTATGGCTCCTGTTAATATTCGAAACCCACTGTCTTTTCTCTATTTTAGCGGAAATTTCATCAATACTGTCCGAATAAAAATTATTAAAGTTGTCTTCTACTGTCCCATCATACCCACCAAAATCGACTGCTGTAAAATTTGTAGTTTGACTATTATTTCCAACTATATTTTTTAATGTTTTCCACATTTTCTTCCCATCACCTTTGCACCTATCTATATTTTGTTCATAATATTTTATTTTTTCACTTCGAGTTACGGAAGTCACCCTATTCCTCTTAATTTGGTAGTCTTTCCAATCATCCGTATTCTTACTTAAACGAAACTTTCTATATGCACTGTTTCTACTCTGCTGCGCCTGTTTCACCGCCACTGATATCCATGGATATTTTATTATTAAATGTTTGCGATAAATGGAGCGATTTTATTTACTGCCTCCTGAATCAATTTTATAAAATCTAAGTACAGCTTATTTACGTCAGTGGATGTATAATTCCAGTTTGCCCCTGTTAGTTCTTCGAGTAGGTTCTCCACTGCTCCTGCGCTTAAATTACGATAAGTAATAAATCTTGGTGGTTCCATAACAGCGTCAAACTGCAATTCTGTACCAATAATTTCATGATCACTTAACACAGGAAAAACTCTCGGAACCTCTCTGGCATTAAAGTCATTTGTAATTATGTGGTCAATCAGAGTTGATGACATATTCGTAATTCGTGTTTCCTGCGTAACAATTTGTTTACAACCTGCCGTTTGAATAGCCCTTGTTAACTTATTGGCGCCACTGTCGTTTTTTAACAAGTCGATATTTAGATCGCCCATAAGTACAGTTTTTTGCTGGTGGATGCTGTCATCATTAAGTATTTGGTCAAGATAATTTAAAAATAGATTTACATTCGAATTTGGGGATCTATAAAGTGCTCCCACAACAAGAAATTCTTTTCTAATTTGGACTCTTATTAAAAGGGCCCAAAAGCAGTAATTGACATCCTCATTACGGATCACAGTAAAATTTAAATATTGTTTCAAATAAATGATAGTTCCACCAGTGTGTCTACTATTTGAGTAGTAGATCACGGTAAAATATCCAGGTATAGAAAGTTCCTGCTCGTCAATCTCGGGCGTAATATGCGTCTCAGACAAACAGACAATAAGTGGGTTTTGATCATGTAACAACTGCCTTACATCTGCCATTTTTGACGTAAGTCCTTGAACATTTATATGCAAGAGTACTGCTTTACATAATGATGGAGAATCGATGGTTATATATATTAGTTGCTATATGTATTGCGTCCTGGACTTAGTTCTTTCTTGTGCTCTTTGATAACAGATGCACTGCTTATCAAACACAGTATGTCTATAGTCTATATTGGTGATTTTCAAAACTTCATGGGCATATTTACAGTTTGTACATTCTTTGTCAGCTGAAGTACACGTGTCACTCTTATGATTCCCATTACATAACGGACAAATAGCATTCTTCTGTTGACAGTGTGCAGCTTTGTGTCCATATTTCCAACAGTTATAACAACGTAGTATACTAATGTATTCATAAACAGGAAAACAAGATAACAAGACAACTATATGTTGTATATTTTGAAACACATCAGTTGTTTGAAATTATAATAATCGCATTTGTGCTGTTTTTGCTTAGGACAGCATAATATAATTATGATTTCATAAGGAACTTATTAAAAAAATAAAGAAATTGCTTCTATTATAATTAATAACTATTTATTTTGTTAAACTTGATAACTTAATTTTTGCAACAAAATTGCATATCTACCTTAAGTACTTTGACATTTAACATTAATTTTGTTGTTTCTTTAATTTCTATTTGGTAAATTTCCAACATTATAATCTTAAATACATATTCAAGTGATATTGTTATCACATTACAAATTAAAATAAACTTCTATGTTCTTCTTACGATACCTGTATACCAAATTCTGTCCCTTCTCGGTTAATATGGAATTACCATTATATGACACTAAAGATTATATTCTGTCTTCTATGATGTGGAATGAATTATGCCGATTGAGCTATAACATTATGTAAATAATTTTATAAGCATATTAATACTTCTACTCTCGAATATCCCAAATATCATAGCCTATATTTTGGGTCGATATAAAGCCCACAATCAGTATTTGGAAATGCCAGCTTTGATACCTAATATTTAATTATATTTACTTGTAGGTCATTCAAAGGAGTTTGTGCGGATTCCACGCCACCCAAGAGGTTCCGGTTTTCGGCGCGCTGGTTTTTTTTAAGTGGACCTCGCCAATAGCCCTACACGCCACTATTTTCATACTTCTGTTATATGTACAGTATTACATTTAAACTTGAAATGATACATATTACATTCTGGAAATCCCTCTAAATTAACATTACTTACTATACAGATAATTTAACATTTTGTTCACTTTTAGTATTATATAAATAATTTTACATACATATTAGCACTTCAACCTCTGAATTCTTGAATATTAAGAAAATCATGGACTGTACTTTGGGCCAATATAACTTGTCTAGTCCACACCCGATCTTTGGCAATGCCAGCTTTGATACCTGAAATTTGATGTTGGTTACTCAAATTAGTCTGCATTTATATGTTATATCTACTGCTAAGTCATGATAAAGTATAATAATATTATTGTCCAATCATCAATATCTTTGAATTAATTAATTTTAAACGTTATACATATGAATTATATTAGGAAATTTCAAAATTGTCAATTTGAATTTTTTTTTAACTTATTGCTAATTATATTCAATATATATTTATTAAACAGGTACCTTATGCTGTACTAAACAGTTCTTTAGAGAAGTTAGGCAGTCATACATTGACCTATAGGTGGGCTTTTCATAGTACCGGTGTTTTGATACTAAATAATATATATATATATTATTATGCTTTAAAAAAGCCACCTCCCCAATTCCCTTACATTGGCCCTTTAAGGTATCAATATTATTGAATCTCTTCCTAAAACAAATTAATATGATACAGTAAATAATTAAATTGTATGCTATTACTGAACCATTATTGAACAATCATAACGAACGGTTCTATATCGGTGGAAAGAATTAATATACTTATAGGTATCTAGTTGTTAAGTTCAGTGGTCATATTGTTTTGTATATATTTTTAATTCTTCGTATATGTTTCTAGTAAGAAGAGATGTTATAATTTAATAAATACGTAATTTTTCTATAAATATATATATTCTAATTTACCTAAATTCCTTGGCTATACCCTTATTCATGTACAAATCTTCCGAGACGCAATGAGCCATTGACATATTATCTTCACAGTTGAACAAGTTTTGTTGTTTCAACTTGATATTCGTGGATGGTGTCAATTTCATCCACGATTGTTCCCATACCTTAAACTCTATATATAATATATCAACAACAATAATTCAGTATTTACAATAATTCGAATCACTACCGAATAATTTTATTTTGTCTACTTCATTTGCTGGTATTCAACTATATATATAATACTATAACAAATCGATAATAACATGTAATAAAAATTAGTTTGCAATATTTTATGTATATAACAACATTTCTATTACTTACTTAACTCATATACTCCCATTTCTAGTCGCTTTATCGATTCCTTGGTCGTTTCTGCCATGTTTCCTAAAATATATTAGTTAATATAACTGGATATTTTCTTAAACACTATTATTATTATCACGAATAAGTTTCATGCATTTATAAACCTTTGCTCAACTTAACGGTTATCTACCCATAACTTCCATTAATATTAATAAAATGTTTTCTATATTAATAACAATTACAAATTGTACTTAACTACTAAATATACTTTAGAATAATATTTTTATAGGAATAAAAGATAATTATACTTACTGTTTCTATTGTCGATTCAACCACTATAGCAATAACAATTGCTGTTTTAAATAAATAAGAAAAAAAGATTCTATCCAGACCCCTTATAGCAATGATAATTGCTGTTTAAAATAAATGAATTGAGAAAATATGATTTAAATTTGATATAAGTAATAACTAGATTCATCCATCAAGCAAAGGGAATGAATGCCGTTGAATTCGCGCCAAAATTAAATAAAGAATAAGCCGTTTAATACGGGAATACTTCGCTACCGTCAACTAGATGGCGCTCCATTATAATTGTTTCATGGTGACATTTATAACATTTAAATTAATATTAATTAAATTGCGCGTTAATATCCTACAATATACTTTTTAGGTATTAATTAAATATACTGAATTAAAATTACACCCTATCGATCTTTTAATTAATTTCGGTAAGTATCGCATTTCACTTTGTGAACAAACCCAAAATTCCCTTAATTTTCCATTATGTTCACCGACAAGTTTACGTTCTGGCGCAACAACGCACTACTCTGTGCAAAACAAGATTCCAAATAGATCATCAAAATATAACCTAACCAATCGGAAGGATGGTCCCTTAAGTGAGATTTCCGTCAGTAAATGATTCCTATAAATCATCTGTGCTCAAGGGCTAAAATTCAAATACTGACGGTTGACATTTAATATAATCTAACATTCAAAGAATCTAACCAATTCTAACCCTACATTATTAATTGTGATTTGTGTTATATTAATTTTTGTATATGGTTTGAGCGTGTAAATAGTTAACATTTAACATACACAGTAAGTGACGGTATTTAACGATCATTAACTTTAATATTATGCATTATTATTTAAGTGATTTGTCGTGCTTCAAGACTTCGATTCCAATTTGCATACAAGGACAATATGTAAGTAGGAACTAATTGTTTATTAATTTATGAGTAATCAATATAAATTATGTTCATTCAGACATTAATTTATAAACCTTCTTTAATTCAAATTAATTAATAAAATGAAATGACGTCACATAAAAAAACCTTAAAAGCTATATTCCAAAAATTCTGAAACTGAATATGGTTCAATATTAACTAGGACACGTTTTAGTTCCCTTTTAAGGGTTTTAACATTATAGATAGTTTTTATTGCAAGGGGAATTTTATTAAACAATTTTACACACATGTAGTATGGGCTTTTTTCAGTAATAGCTAACCTATGTGTTGGATACAATAAATTTTGATTTCTCGTGTTATAATTATGGTCGTTTCCACTATCAAACTTATCTCTGTTCCTAAAATCAAACAATATACATTCAAAAATATATAACGCATATGCTGTCATAACATTAAGTTCCCTGAAAATGCCCCTACAGGAGCACATAAATCCCAATTTTTTTATTTTTCGGATTACTCTTTTTTGCATGACAAAAGCTCTATGCATTCCCGTACAACCACCCCAAAATATAATTCCATATCTAAGAACAGATTCAAAATTGGCGCAATACAGAATTTTTTGAGAACATGTATTTACATAGCGCGTTACAACACTCAAACCAAATCCTATTCTGCCCAGTTTCAAACATAAACTATCAATATGCTGGTCCCATGACAAAAATTCATCTATTACAAACCCTAAGAATTTTGTTTCATGTTCCAATGAGTAATCATTGTTTACTATATTTAAATGTTCGGGAATTATCAGTTGATTGTTTTTTGTTCTGAATATAATTAAATTAGTTTTGCTATCATTAATGATCATTTTATTACAAGTAAACCAGTCACTTGTCTTTTGTAAAGCATATTCAGACTTCACTAAAACATTGTGAATCGTGGAACCCGGGATCAGCAGATTGGTATCATCTGCATATTTTGTTATCAAAAAGTTATCTTCTATCGAGCTTAAATCATTCAAATAAATTACAAACAAGATAGGACCCAGAATGCTACCCTGTGCTATTCCTATGCTATTTACCTTAATATTAGATTTTACATTATTTACGACAACTCTTTGTGGTCTGTTTGAGAGGTAGGACTGTAACCACGCAAGCGTATTTCCTCTAATACCATATTTAATTAATTTATGAAACAAAATATCATGATTTACACAGTCGTACGCTTTACTTAAATCCAAAAACAATCCTAGAGATATATTCTTATTTTCTAAGTGTTGGAGAATCGCTGTAGTGAATTGAAATATTGCTGTTGTGGTTGACCTACCGCTCAGATACCCATGCTGTCTACTAGACAAAATATTACATTTCCCCATGAATTCCAAAAGCCTAGAGCACATAACCATTTCAAATATCTTTGAAAAGCTTGGAAGAATACTTATTGGTCTATAATTGTTTAAATCGTCTAAGGATCCTTTATTTTTATATAAAGGTTTAATATTTGCTAACTTTAGTTGATGAGGAAAAATTCCAAACTTTAATGAGTTATTCAATATATATTTTAAGATGTCTACAATTTTTATAGCAGATAATTTGACAATGCTCGTTGGAATTTCATCCTCTCCGCTACTATATTTATTTTTTAATCTACTTGCTATGTCTAATAGTTCATTAGTAGTTACCAGCTTTAGATACATAGACTGGTTATTTTCAATAATGTTACATACAAATGGTACATTTTTTTGATTCTTTAATAAATCCAGAACAATATTAAGTAAATGATCATTAAAATTATTAGATAATTTTTGTATATGCTCACTGGATTGACAAACACTGTCTTTTATTTTGGATTTATTTCATTGCATATGTTCCACATGCATTTATTTTTATTGTCAGAATTTTTTACCCTCTTTTCATAGTTGCTACATTTTTGTGATTTTATTAGATCGTCATATTGTTTTTTTGTTCCATTATAAATTAACTTATAGTGGTTACTATGTTTTGATAAAACCAGTAATGTATCTAATCTACGTTTACAATCCTTTATTTGATCATTGTCAACAATTTTGCATAATTTCTTTTTATTTTTATACGCCATAACTAAGGAAAAGCATTGATTAAAAAGGTTTTTATACTCATCAATAAAAACATTCCACTGCATATTAACATCGTGTTCATTAACTTGCCGAACTTTTTCCCAATCCTGTTCCAGTAGTAGCATCAAAAAATTTGTTTTGTTTTTTTCTGTGAAAAATCTCTTATGTATAAATTGTTTGACAGAATCTTGTAAAACACTAAAAGACATTCTTTGTGCAGTGTGATCGGAAATATGGTATTCTAATACTTTTGTATCTACTTGTACAAGATTTGTAAAAATGTTGTCTATGCAACTACTACTATTAGGCGTTATACGAGTGTTTTCAATGACTGTTCCTTCCATATTATAAAAGTTCATTAAAGAGAAAAGCATATTCTTATTGGGATTATCTATCAATATTTCAGTATTAAAATCCCCTGCAATAAAAATTGTTGTGTTAACATTAATAATCGATAACATTTCTTCTACCTTACTAAAGAATATGTCTTTACTACCCAGTGGTGGTCTATAAATTGTAACAAATATGATAGATAGTTTCTTCATTAAGCACTGAATTGCCGCGCATTCAAATTCACCCTTAACAGATAGGTTACAAATATTATTTTGCACACAAAAATTTACCCCGTTTTTCACATAAATGGCACTACCCCCATGTTAACCTTGACCTCGGCAAAAATAAGCCGCCAATTTAAACCCTTGGACACCAATTTGTTGAAGTTGATCTTTAGTTTTCCAGTGTTCTGTAATACCCAAAAAAAAGCACTCTGGATAGTCTTTCAGCAACTGCTCTAGTTTATCTTCACTATTTCCAAGTGATTGCACATTTTAATGGATTAACGAGTACTTAGTTTCAGCTCCTACAGTTTGTCTAAAAAACTGTCATTATTTGGTACACTATAGCTGGTAGTTTGTTTATATTTTTCCATTTTTTGTATGAAGCCTGGGCATTTTGGGTCCCTTGCCGAGTGTACTCGAACTTTTAAATTTAGCCTTTTACAGTTAGGACAGTCGAATTTTATGTCTCCATTACATTCCTTCGGTATGTGTATTCCCCCACACTTATAACAACATAACTGCGATTTGCAATGGTTAGCGATGTGCCCAAAATAGCAACAATTATAGCATATTGCAACATTAATATATTTTTTTAGGTATATTTTCGTTAAATCAAAATTTATTTTCTCATTTTTTATGAACCAACGAAATATCTCTGGTTTAGTTTGAAGTATCCAATTTTCTTTGTATTTATTTCGACATTCTTTTTTTGAAATAACCTTGATTAATGTTTTGACATTATTTCCAAATTTATCAATTAGGTCGGGATATTCTTCAACCAGGAACTGGATAAATTCTTCAGCCTCATAGCCTTTTTCTATACCCGTTAACATTATCATAGGGTCTGTATTTTGTATTTCTTTCAGCTCAAGTTCCTTATTAGTTTCTAGTATTTCCCTTAGTTTCCTTTGTTGGTCATCATTTTCACATTCTATTACAACGGCTCCGCTTTGCAACTTCCTTACATTTTTAAAATTACCTGTAATTTTGTTACTATTCGTTATATTTTGTCTAATTTCCTTGATTACTTCTATTGGATTATCTTGATTTCTCATTTTGACAATCGTTTTTATTTTTTATTAAACATTTCCAATCAAAATCTTACTTATATAATATGTACCAACCTAATGGATTTCTATTATATGTGTGTTTATTACTTAATTATATTATTTGACTAATAAAGTAATAAATATCTGTTGCATATAGGTGGACGGACGGCCAAGCCCCGCCGCGGAGCGGCTAGGTTGACAGAACTTCAAAAGTTTGGTACTTATTGCATATAGGTGGATGGTAGAACCCAGCCGCAGAGCGGCTAGGTTAACAGAACTTCAAAAGTTTCGTATCTATCGCATATAGGTGGACAGCGGAGCCCCGCCGCGGAGCGGCTAGGTTCATAGAACTTCAAAGGTTTGGTATCTGTCGCATATGGGTGGACGGCGGGGCCCCGCCGCGGAGCGGCTAGGTTAACAGAACTTCAAAGGTTTGGTATCTGTCGCATATAGGTGGACGGCGGAGCCCCGCCGCGGAGCGGCTAAGTTAACAGAACTTAAAAGGTTTGGTATCTGTTGCATATAGGTGGACAGCGGAGCCCCACCGCGAGGCGGCTAGGTTAACAGAACTTCAACAGATTGGTATCGTTTCTATGTAATTCAATTGCAAGGAATCCGAAAATGTTGTTTATATTTTTACAGCTGTCATTTTTGAAATTTTTTTTCTATTCGATACGTAATACAGTGAACGGATTATTCGCAATCGGGTATAGCTGGTACCTTAAAATGTGAAATGGTCACATATGTTATAATGCACGAATTTGGGTGCTATGTACCCCCATCACAGTCCGCAGGAGTGTGGCCAACCAATTAAAGCAACAACCTACATTCAAGCTTCTCGGTGCATCCACCCAAATCGGTGGTCAAATTTAGGTAATAATAACAAAAAAACACACGTAGGCGAATCTGTCGCATACAGGTGAACGGCGGAGCCCTGCCGCGGAGCGGCTAGTTAATAACAAAAACGCATGTAGGTGGATGCCGGAGGCCCCTGCGCGTTTAGCGCCTAGTGAGAATCTGTCGCATTTTGTAACTCATTAATGGTTTCCTTCTAAACATAATATATTTATTCTATCAGTATACATCAAATATTATATAAAATGTAAGAATATTTAATAATTTTTTTTTTGAATTTTTAAGAATTTCAAAATTTCTTGATATTTTTCAGTTTTTCTTAAATATCTCCGTAATCTAAACCAATAGGAAAAATTTGTATATTTCCTTTCTGATAGAGAATTTAATAGTATATTTTGTTTGTTCGAAACTTTTTTTCTCAAATGTAATCGTTTTTGAGATATTTGCAAGAATATAGAAATCATGATTTGCTCAATAACTCAACAACTATAGTAGATACAGAAAATTTTATAGACTACTTTCTTGTAGACCTTATCAAAGTGCATCTTTAGGATATATACAATTTTACCGTAGAGATAATACTTTTCGAATAAAATCGAAATATATCGATTTCTTCAAATTTTTAAGGCGCATGAATTATTTAGAAATTAAAAAAAAATTAAAAATGAAAATACTTGGGAATTAATATAATTTGGGGAATACCTAATTCGAAAATTTTATAGATTTTTTGACAGCTGTCAAATTGAGGATTCCTTAGTAAAGAATAAGTGCAAGGTTAACAGAATTTCAAAAGTTTGGTGTCGATTCGATATAATTTGAGTATGAGGAATCCGAAATTTTTATCTATTTTTTGACAGCTGTCAAATTGACGTTTCCTAAGTCAGTAGTATGTACAAGGTCAACGGAATTTCGCAAGTTTGGTATCGTTTCTATGTAATTCGAATGCAAGGAATCCGAAAATTTTATTTATTTTTGACAGCTGTCATTTTTTAAATATTTTTTTCTATTCGATATGTAAAATAGTGAACGGATTGTTCACAATCGGTTATAGCTGGTCCCTTAAAATGTGAAACGGTAACATATGTTATAATGAACGAATTTGGGTGCTATGTACCCCCATCACAGTCCGCAGGAGTGTGGCCAACCAATTAAAGCATCAATCTGCATTCAAGCTTATCGATGCATCCACGCAAATCGGTTGATAAATCTAGGTAATAACAAAACACATATAGGCGAATCTGTCGCATATAGAGGGTCCGCGGAGCCCCGCGCGGAGCGCCTAGGGGGGCTATGCCCCCCTAGTTACATAGCGCCCGTCCCGGTCGCTATGTATTACGTCCAGTACGTGACCTTGAGTTCGTCCGTTGTCGTCGTATCTTTTGACATTTTTCCGGTTGCGAATTTTTTGCGAGAAAACTATCAGAGCCGGAACGACGAAACTTTTTGGTTTTAATTTTGGATAGTGCACGCGTGTTGTCTCAAAATTTAAAATATACAGGGTGAACAGTTTCGAAGTTATTAAGCGTCAAAGTCGACTTTTCGGCGATTCCCGTTGAAACACATTTCAAGTCGCAAAACTCAATTTTTTAGATTTAAATTTTCGGAGCGTGGAGTGGACCGGTCGCTACAGAACCCTATTGAAACTGGGTAACGTACGACGATTAGAAGTAATTTAAAAGAATTTTTGAAAGTCGAAATTTGACAAAAAAGGGTCATTTTTGGTACCTAATAGCTCGAACTGGGTGCGTCCTAGCGACACGCGGCTTAAAATTTTCGATTTCCCATCTCAAAAACTAGGTGCCATCAATACATCTATCTATACCTAAAGTTATTAGAAAATGGGAAAAATTTGAAAATACGGAACAAGTTGTTATTTCGGGGTAAAAATGGACGGTTTTTCATTTTTTTCAAGGTAAAAACGGCTTTTGATCGAATTTTAGTTTACGTTACCAGAAAGTTCGAGGTAAATCACATTCGATACGTATATTTTCGTTTCTTCGATTTAAATACCGAAATTACTATTAAAGAATGAATTTTAGTTTTTTGGAAATGCAAAAATTTGTCATCGCTACACTTAATTTCGTCTATACGCTTTCCTATTTAACATTTTCCATATCTTTTTGCTTTTTCGTCAAGCGGAATGATGGTACTTTAAGATTCATACCAAGAGCGCGTTTCGAATTACGATCTAAAGGGTTAAAAAAAATTAAATATAACCATTTTCAACCATTTTTCACTAAAAGTTCTGTTTAGTCACGAATAACTCCTACAAATATCATCTCGGAGAGTTCTTTATAGGCGTATTCTTTCCGTCCATCTTTTCTCTCAACATTATTATTTTTCAAAATTTTTGAAATTTCTTTTCAATCGGGAGAAAAACGACGTTTTTCCGAGCTGGGACGGCCAATTTTTGCAAATCTGCACACTTCGTCGATTTTAATCAGCATGCCTTGGAATAAAATTAACCCAATTTGTTGACTGTCAAAATTCGGCCGAAATGGGCCAAAATAGCCTTTTTCTTAGCGAGATCCTGAAGTTAATTGACCGATTTGAGGATGGAAATGGTATGGAAAAGATTCTATGGGATTTCGGCTTTCGATAATGACCCCTATCGTTGCCCAAAATCGAAAATTTCCTACCATTTTCCCGATTTCCAAAATGGTCTGCAACGACATATTTACATTGCTCTTATGGGAGAGCCGAAACAGGGTGCATCTTGAAACCAGTTATTCGATTTCTTCTAAACGGCTCACGTTGGAGCAATGAAACTTTTGGGGCATATTTTGGTATATATGGCGTATCTTTAGCCCATATACTTCATTATACAGGGTGTTCCGTTCGTAAGTTATTAAACGAAATATTCAGAAAATGTGCAAAAAATTAAATATTTTTTTCTACGACTTGCCGGTCTCGTAAAACTTAAGCGATTCAGTTTATATTCTAGTATGTTATCAAGAAACTTATTTAGAAAAAGTCGTCGCGAGATTTTTTTAATAAAATGTCGGGAAGTCAATTTTTTGATTTTTTTAAAGTTGGAAAGCATTAAAATGCAGGGTCATTTTCGATAATGAATTATTCGATTTCTGTCTTATAGATTGGCACCGGGTTCGAACCGGTGGATAGGTCATCTCAAATACTAATATTTCACTATACATCAATATCATGCTAAAAGACCTATAAAATGGAGAAATTTGCGAAAAACTGAACTTGATGATTTCGTCAAAATTTTTTTTTCCTTTTTATGGGGTAAAATAATATTTCATTGAAATGTTATATATGTCATCAGAAAGAGCACATCAGAACACAATTATAAACCATAATTTAGTTTCTTAATTTCTTATACAAAAATAACTACAATCGATTAAGCAATAATCACTCATTTTGACATCCTCTTACTAAAAGCCGGCTGTACGCTAGTGTATGTAACTTTTTCGACGGTTCTTTAGCCTATCGTTTAAAGGAATAAATAACCTTTACGTTCCACATCGACTGTGTGATCCAAAAATATTCTTTGGCGGATAAAAAAAATAATTTATAAATTTTTTCGAAATTTTTTTTATTAAAAGTCAAGTTTACTCTGCTATATCTTCTATAACTTTTCGTTTAGAGATTTCCTTCTAGGTTTATCTGATTCCCTCATCTTTTCCGAACATTTTGATATATATAAAGTTATCATAAAGATGTTCGAACTTGGAGAAAATTAAGAAAATTCGTAACGGTGACAGCAAAATTTCCAACTTTCGCTCGAAATGCATGAAAGGCGTGGCTTTTACAGTATTTAGTGAAAATTAGACAAGGGCAAGTGTTTAAATTCATCAGATTTGAATAAATCATGCACACGGTGTGGAGAAATAGGCTTAATTTGATAATTTGGCAATTTGAAGAAAATTCAACTAGTACGTTATGTTAATATTGCTAAAAGGATTTAAAAAATATTTTAAATTTTTTGACACCTGTCAAATTGACGTTTCCTTGGTTAGTAAAAAGTGCAAGATTAATAGAATTTCACAAAGTTGGTGTCGTTTTCGTATAATTCGAGGGCAAGGAATCCGAAAATTTAATTCATATTTTGACAGCTGTCAAATTGACGTATATTACGTTGGTAATAGTTGCAATGTTAACAAAAATTCACGAGTTTGGTATCGCTTCTATATAATTTGAGTATGAGGAATTCGAAAATTTTATATATTTTTTGACAGCTGTCAAATTGACGTTTCTTAGGTTAGTAATATGTGCAAGGTGAACAAAATATCGCAAGTTTAGTATCGTCTCTATGTAATTCAAATGCAAGGAGTCCGAAAATTAAATTTATTTTTTGACAGCTGTCAAATTGGTGATTCTTTAGTAAAGAATAAGTGCAAGGTTAACAAAATTTCAAAAATTTTGTATCGATTCTATATAATTTGAGTATAAGTTATCCGAAAAATGTATTTATTTTTTGACAGCTGTCATTTTTGACATTTTTTAGTTAACATATTTTCACAAGTTTGGTATCATTTCTATATAACTTGAGTATGAGGAATCCGAAATTTTTATCTATTTTTTGACAGCTGTCAAATTGACGTTTCTTAAGTCAGTAATAGGTACAAGGTAAACGGAATTTCGCAAGTTTGGTATCGTTTTTATGTAATTCGAATGCAAGGAATCCGAAAATGTTATTTATTTTTTGACAGCTGTAATTTTTTACATATTTTTTTCTATTCGATATGTAAAATAGTGAACGGATTGTTCGCAATCGCTTATAGCTGGTCCCTTAAAATGTGAAACGGTCACATATGTTATAATTAACGAATTTGGGTGCTATGTACCCCCATCACAGTCCGCAGGAGTGTGGCCAACCAATTAAAGCATCAATCTGCATTCAAGCTTCTCGGTGTATCCACCTAAATCGGTGGTCATATCTAGGTACTAACAAAACACATATAGGCGAATCTGTCGCATACAGGTGAACGGCGGAGCCCTGCCGCGGAGCGGCTAGGTAATAACAAAAACGCATGTAGGTGGATGCCGGAGGCCCCTGTGCGTTTAGCGCCTAGTGGGAATCTGTCGCATGCAGGTGAACGGCGGAGCCCCGCCGCGGAGCGGCTAGGTAATAATTAAAAAAACACATGTAGGTGGATGCCGGAGGCCCCTGCGCGGGTAGCGCCTAGGGGGGCTATGCCCCCCTAGTTACATAGCGCCCTTCGGACGCTATGTATTACGTCCAGTGGGTGACCTTGAGTTCGTCCGTTGTCGTGGATTTTGACATTTCCGAGGTTCCGTATTTTTGGAGAAAAAACTGTCAGAGTCGATGCGACGAAACTTTTTGGTTTTACTTTTGGATAGTGCGCGCGTATTGTCTCAAATTTTCGAGTATACAGGGTGTGCCGTTTCGAAGTTATTAAGCGTCAAAGTCGACTTTTCGGAGATTCCCGTTGATCCGGATTTCAGGTCGCAAATCGCAATTTTTTCGATTTAAATTTTCAGAGTGTGACAATGACCGGGCGCTTCAGAACCCTATTGAAATTGGGTATCGTACGACGATTAGAAGTAATTTAAAAGAATTTTTGAAAGTCGAAATTTGACAAAACAGGGTCATTTCGGGTACCGAATAGCTCGAACTGGGTGGGTCCGAGGGTCACGCGGTTTTAAATTTTCGATTTCCCATCTCAAAAACTAGGTGCCATCAATACATCTATCTATACCTAAAGTTATTAGAAGTTGGGAAAAAATTGAAAATACTGAACAAGTTGATATTTCGGGGTAAAAATGGACGGTTTTTGATTTTTTTCAAGGTAAAAACGGCTTTTGATCGAAATTTAGTTTACTTTACCGCAAAGTTCGAGGTAAATCACATTCGATACGTATAATTTCGTTTCTTCGATTTAAATACCGAAATTACTGTTAACGATTGAATTTTAAAAATTTGGAAATTGTACTTTTGTCACCGCTACACTTAAATTCTTCTATACGCTCTCGTATTTAACATTTTTCATATTTTATTGCTTTTTCGTCACGCGGAATGATGGTACTTGAAGATTCATACCAAGAGCGCGCTTCGAATGACGATCTAAAGGGTTAAACGAAATTAAATATAACCATTTTCACCCATTTTTCACTAAAAGTCGTGTTTAGTCACGAATAACTCCTACAAATATTATTTCGGAGAGTTCTCTATAAGCGTATTTTCATCGTCCATCATTTCTCACCACATTATTATTTTTCAAAATTTTCGAAATTTCCTTCCAATCGGGAGAAAAACGACAATTTACCGAGCTGGGACGGCCAATTTTTGCAAATCTGCCGACTGGACTTGAACTTTACTCGGATTTTAACGGACGGACGGATGAAATTTTACTAAATATTTTGGCTGTCAAAATTCGGTCGAAATAGGCCAAAAATAGCCATTTTCTTAGCGAGATGCTGACGTTAATTGACCGATTTGAGGATGGAAATGGTATGGAAATGATTCTATGGGATTTCGGCTTTCGATAATGACCCCTACCGTTTCCCAAAATGGAAAATTTCCTACCATTTTCCCGATTTCCAAAATGGTCTGCAACGACCAATTTACATTGCTCTTATGGGAGAGCCGAAACAGGGTGCATCTTGAAACCAGTTATTCGATTTCTTCTAAACGGCTCACGTTGGAGCAATGAAACTTTTGGGGTATACTTTGGTATATATGGCGTATCTTTAGCCGATGTACTTTATTATACAGGGTGTTCCGTTCATAAGTTATTAAACGAAATAAGCAGAAAATGTGCAAAAAATTAAATATTTTTTTCTACGACTTGCCGGTCTCGTAAAACTTAAGCGATTCAGTTTATATTCTAGTATGTTATCAAGAAACTTATTTAGAAAAAGTCGTCGCGAGATTTTTTCAATAAAATGTCGGGAAGTCAATTTTTTGATTTTTTTAAAGTTGGAAAGCATGGAAATGCAGGGTCATTTTCGATAATTAATTATTCGACTTGGGTCGCATAGATTTGCTCCGGGTTAGAACCGGTGGATAGGTCATCTCAAATACTAATATTTCACAATACATCATATCATGCTAAAGGGCCTATAAAATGGAGAAATTTGCGAAAAACTGAACTTGATGATTTCGTCAAATTTTTTTTTTGCTTTTTATGGGGTAAAATAATATTTGATCGAAATGTTATATATGTCATCAGAAAGAGCACATCAAAACAGGATTATAAACCATAATTTAGTTTCTTAATTTCTTATACAAAAATAACTACAATCGATTAAGCAATAAGCACTAATTTTGACATCCTCTTACTGAAAGCCGGCTGTACGCTAGTGTATGTAACTTTTTCAATCGTTCTTTAGCCTATCATTTAAAGGAATAAATTACCTTTACGTTCAACATCGACTGCGTGATCCAAAAATATCCTTTGGCGGATAAAAAAAATATTTTATAAATTTTGTCAAAAAATTTTTTTTCAAAAGTTCAGTTTACTCTGCTATATCTTCTATAACTTTTCGTTTAGAGATTTCTTTCTAGGTTTATCTGATTCCCTCATCTTTTCCGAACATTTTGATGTATATAAAGTTATCATAAAGATGTTCGAACTTGGAGAAAATTAAGAAAATTCGTAACGGTGACAGCAAAATTTCTAACTTTCGCTCGAAATGTATGAAAGGCGTGGCTTTTACCGTAATTCGTGAAAATACATGGGATGTTTAGCAAATTTTTAATAGGGTCGTTTCGCATTTTGTGGAAAAATAGGAATAATTTAGTAAATTGTCAATTTGAAGAAAAATCAAGTAGCACATTATGTTAGTAATATTAAAGGAATTTAAAAAATTTTATTTATTTTTTGACACCTGTCAAATTGACGTTTCTTAGGTCAATAATAGGTATAAGGTTAACGGAATTTTGTAAGTTTGGTATCGTTTCTATGTAATTCGAATGCAAGGAATCCGAAAATGTTGTTTATTTTTTGACAGCTGTCATTTTTGACATATTTTTTTCTATTCGATACGTAATATAGTGAACGGTTTGTTTGCAATCGGTTATAGCTGGTCCCTTAAAATGTAAAATGGTAACATATGTTATAATGTACGAATTTGGGTGCTATGTACCCCCATCACAGTCCGCAGGAGTGTGGCCAACCAATTAAAGCATCAACCTGCATTCAAACTTCTCGATGCATCCACGCAAATCGGTTGAGAACTCTGGGTAATAAAAAACACATATAGGCGAATCTGTCGCATATAGAGGGTCCGCGGAGCCCCGCGCGGAGCGCCTAGGGGGGCTATGCCCCCCTAGTTACATAGCGCCCTTCGGACGCTATGTATTACGGCTTTCCAGTGACCTTGAGTGCGTCCGTTGTCGTCGTCGTATCTTTTGACATTTTTTCGGTTGCGAATTTTTTGCGAGAAAACTATCAGAGTCGAAACGACGAAACTTTTTGGTTTTAATTTTGGATAGTGCGCGCGTGTTGTCTCAATTTTTGAAATATACAGGGTGAACCGTTTCGAAGTTATTAAACGTCAAAGTCGATATTTCCGCGATTCCCGTTGAAATCCATTTGAAGTCGCAAAACTCAATTTTTTCGATCTAAATTTTCGGAGTGTGGAGTGGACCGGTCGCTACAGAACCCTATTGAAACTGGGTAACGTACGACGATTAGAAATAATTTAAAAGAATTTTTGAAAGTCGAAATTTGACAAAAAAGGGTCATTTTGGGTACCTAATAGCTCGAACTGGGTGGGTCCGAGGGTCACGCGGTTTTAAATTTTCGATTTCCCATCTCAAAAACTAGGTGCCATCAATACATCTATCTATACCTAAAGTTATTAGAAGATGGGAAAAATTTGAAAATACTGAACAAGTTGATATTTCGGGGTAAAAATGGACGGTTTTTGATTTTTTTCGAGGTAAAAACGGCTTTTGATCGAATTTTAGTTTACGTTACCTGAAAGATCTAGGTAGACCACATTGGAAACGTATAATTTGATTTCTTCGATTTAAATACCGAAATTACTATTAACGATTGAATTTTAGAAATTTGGAACTGGTTTTTTTTGTCACCGCTACACTTAATTTCGTCTATACGCTTTCCTATTTAACATTTTCCATATTTTTTTGCTTTTTCGTCAAGCGGAATGATGGTACTTTAAGATTCATACCAAGCGCACGTTTGGAATTACGATCTAAAGGGTTAAACGAAATTAAGTATATCCATTTTCAACCATTTTTCACTAAAAGTTCTGTTTAGTCACGAATAACTCCTACAAATATCTTTTCGGAGAGTTCTCTATATGCGCATTTGCATCGTCCATCATTTCTCACCACATTATTATTTTTCAAAATTTTCGAAATTTCCTTTCAATCGGGAGAAAAACGACGTTTTTCCGAGCTGGGACGGCCAATTTTTGCAAATCTGCACACTTCGTCGATTTTAATCAGCATGCCTTGGAATAAAATTAACCCAATTTGTTGACTGTCAAAATTCGGCCGAAATGGGCCAAAATAGCCTTTTTCTTAGCGAGATCCTGAAGTTAATTGACCGATTTGAGAATGGAAATGGTATGGAAAAGATTCTATGGGATTTCGGCTTTCGATAATGACCCCTATCGTTGCCCAAAATCGAAAATTTCCTACCATTTTCCCGATTTCCAAAATGGTCTGCAACGACATATTTACATTGCTCTTATGGGAGCGCCGAAACAGGGTGCATCTTGAAACCAGTTATTCGATTTCTTCTAAACGGCTCACGTTGGAGCAATGAAACTTTTGGGGTATACTTTGGTATATATGGCGTATACTTAGCCGATGTACGACATTATACAGGGTGTCCCGTTAATAAGTTATTAAACGAAGTAGTCAGAAAATGTGCAAAAAATTAAATATTTCTTTCTACGACTTGCCGGTCTCGTAAAACTTAAACGATTCAGTTTAAATTCTAGTATGTTATCAAGAAACTTATTTAGAAAAACTCGTCGCGAGATTTTTTCAATAAAATGTCGGGAAGTCAATTTTTTGATTTTTTTAAAGTTGGAAAACATGAAAATGCAGGGTCATTTTCGATAATAAATTATTCGATTTCTGTCTTATAGATTGGCACCGGATTCGAACCGGTGGATAGGTCATCTCAAATACTAATATTTCACAATACATCATATCATGCTAAAAGACCTATAAAATGGAGAAATTTGCGAGAGACTGAACTTGATGATTTCGTAAAAATTTCTTTTTCCTTTTTAAGGGGTAAAATAATATTTCATCGAAATGTTATATATGTCATCAGAAAGAGCACATCAGAGCACGATTATAAACCATAATTTAGTTTCTTAATTTCTTATACAAAAATAACTACAATCGATTAAGCAATAATCACTAATTATGACATCCTCTTACTAAAACCCATCTGTACGCTAGTGTATGTAACTTTTTCAATCGTTCTTTAGCCTATCGCTTAAAGGAATAAATTACCTTTACGTTCCACATCGACTGCATGACCCCAAAATATCCTTTGGCGGATAAAAAAAATATTTTATAAATTTTTTCGAAATTTTTTTAATTAAAAGTCAAGTTTATTCTGCTATATCTTCTATAACTTTCCTTTTGGAGATTTCTTTCTAGGCTTATCTGATTCCCTCATCTTTTCCGAACATTTTGATATATATAAAGTTATCATAAAGATGTTCGAACTTGGAGAAAATTAAGAAAATTCGTAACGGTGACAGCAAAATTTCCAACTTTCGCTCGAAATGCATCAAAGGCGTGGCTTTTACAGTATTTAGTGAAAATTAGACAAGGGCAAGTGTTTAAATTCATCAGATTTGAATAAATCATGCACACCGTCTGGAAAAATAGGCTTAATTTGATAAATTGGCAATTTGAAGAAAATTCAACTAGTACGTTATGTTAATATTGCTAAAAGGATTTAATAAATATTTTAAATTTTTTGACACCTGTCAAATTGACGTTTCCTTGGTTAGTATAAAGTGCAAGATTAATAGAATTTCACAAAGTTGGTGTCGTTTTCGTATAATTCGAGGGCAAGGACTCCGAAAATTTAATTCATATTTTGACAGCTGTCATTTTTAACAATTCTTTGATTTCGGTTAACTGTCGATCATAGGCGTAATCGTAACAGAATTTCGCAAAGTTGGTGTCGATTTCGTATAACTCGAATGCAGGCAATCCAAAAAATTTATTAATTTTTTGACAGCTGTCAAATTGACGTATATTACGTTGGTAATAGTTGCAATGTTAACAAAAATTAACGAGTTTGGTATCGCCTCTATATAATTTGAGTATGAGGAATTCGAAAATTTTATATATTTTTTGACAGCTGTCAAATTGACGTTTCTTAGGTTAGTAATATGTGCAAGGTGAACAAAATAACGCAAGTTTAGTATCGTCTCTATGTAATTCAAATGCAAGGAGTCCGAAAATTAAATTTATTTTTTGACAGCTGTCAAATTGGTGATTCTTTAGTAAAGAATAAGTGCAAGGTTAACAAAATTTCAAAAATTTTGTATCGATTCTATATAATTTGAGTATAAGTTATCCGAAAAATATATTTATTTTTTGACAGCTGTCATTTTTGACTTTTTTTTGTTGACATGTTTTAATAAGTTTGGTATCGTGTCTATATAATTTGAGTATGAGGAATCAGAAATTTTTATCAATTTTTTGACAGCTGTCAAATTGACGTTCCTTAAGTCAGTAATAGGTACAAGGTCAACGGAATTTCACAAGTTTGGTATCGTTTTTATGTAATTCGAATGCAAGGAATCCGAAAATGTTGTTTATTTTTTGAGAGCTGTCATTCTTGACATATTTAATATATTAATCGGTTATAGCTGGTTCCTTAAAATGCGAAACGGTAACATATGTTATAATGAACGAATTTGGGTGCTATGTACCCCCATCACAGTCCGCAGGAGTGTGGCCGACCAATTAAAGCATCAACCTGCATTCAAACGGCTCGATGCATCCACACAAATCGGTTGACAAATCTAGGTAATAACAAAACACATATAGGCGAATCTGTCGCATACAGAGGGTCCGCGGAGCCCCGCGCGGAGCGCCGAGGGGGCTATGCGTCAATAATAGGTACAAGGTCACATATGTTATAATGAACGAATTTGGGTGCTATGTACCCCCATCACAGTCCGCAGGAGTGTGGCCAACGAATTAAAGCATCAACCTACATTCAAGCTTCTCGGTGCATCCACCCAAATCGGTGGTCAAATCTAGGTAGTAATAAAAAAAACACATGTAGGCGAATCTGTCGCATACAGGTGAACGGCGGAGCCCTGCCGCGGAGCGGCTAGGTAATAACAAAAACGCATGTAGATGGATGCCGGAGGCCCCTGCGCGGGTAGCGCTTAGTGGGAATCTGTCGCATGCAGGTGAACAGCGGAGCCCCAAGCGGAGCGGCTAGGTAAAAACAAAAAAAAAACACATGTAGGTGGATGCCGGAGGCCCCTGCGCGGGTAGCGCCTAGGGGGGCTATGCCCCCCTAGTTACATAGCGCCCTTCGGACGCTATGTATTACGTCCAGTACGTGACCTTGAGTTCGTCCGTTGCCGACTATTTCGACATTTTCGAGGTTGCGTATTTTTGGAGAAAAAACTGTCAGAGTCGAAACGACGAAACTTTTTGGTTTTACTTTTGGATAGTGCGCGCGTATTGTCTCAAATTTTCGAGTATACAGGGTGTGCCGTTTCGAAGTTATTAAGCGTCAAAGTCGACTTTTCCGCGATTCCCGTTGAAATCCATTTCAAGTCGCAAAACTCAATTTTTTCGATTTAAATTTTCGGAACGTGGAGTGGACCGGTCGCTACAGAACCCTATTGAAACTGGGCAACGTACGATGATTAGAAGTAATTTAAAAGAATTTTTGAAAGTCGAAATTTGACAAAACAGGGTCATTTGGGGTACCGAATAGCTCGAACTGGGTGGGTCCGAGGGTCATGCGGTTTTAAATTTTCGATTTCCCATCTCAAAAACTAGGTGCCATCAATACATCTATCTATACCTAAAGTTATTAGAAGATGGGAAAAATTTGAAAATACTGAACAAGTTGATATTTCGGGGTAAAAATGGACGGTTTTTGATTTTTTTCGAGGTAAAAACGGCTTTTGATCGAAATTTAGTTTACTTTACCGGAAAGTTCGAGGTAAATCACATTCGATACGTATAATTTCGTTTCTTCGATTTAAAAACCGAAAATACTATTAACGATTGAATTTTAAAAATTTGGAAATTGTACTTTTGTCACCGCTACACTTAATTTCGTCTATACGCTTTCCTATTTAACATTTTCCATATTTTTTTGCTTTTTCGTCAAGCGGAATGATGGCACTTTCAGATTCATACCAAGAGCGCGTTTCGAATTACGATCTAAAGGGTTAAAAAAAATTAAGTATATCCATTTTCAACCATTTTTCACTAAAAGTTCTGTTTAGTCACGAATAACTTCTACAAATATCATTTCGGAGAGTTCTCTATATGCGCATTTGCATCGTCCATCATTTCTCACCACATTATTATTTTTCAAAATTTTCGAAATTTCCTTCCAATCGGGAGGAAAACGACAATTTACCGAGCCGGGACGGCCAATTTTTGCAAATTTGCAAGCTGGACTTGAACTTTACTCGGATTTTAACGGACGGACGGACGAAATTTTACTAAATATTTTGGCTGTCAAAATTCGGTCGAAATAGGCCAAAAATAGCCATTTTCTTAGCGAGATGCTGACGTTAATTGACCGATTTGAGAATGGAAATGGTATGGAAAAGATTCTATGGGATTTCGGCTTTCGATAATGACCCCTATCGTTGCCCAAAATGGAAAATTTCCTACCATTTTCCCGATTTCCAAAATGGTCTGCAACGACCTATTTACATTGGGCTTATGGGAGCATGCAAAAATGGTGCATCTTGACACAATTTATTTCATTTCTTCTAAACGGCTCACGTTGGAGCAATGAAACTTTTGGGGTATATTTTAGTATATATGGCGTATCTTTAGCCGATGTACGACATTATACAGGGTGTTCCGTTCATAAGTTATTAAACGAAATAAGCAGAAAATGTGCAAAAAATTAAATATTTTTTTCTACGACTTGCCGGTCTCGTAAAACTTAAGCGATTCAGTTTATATTCTAGTATGTTATCAAGAAACTTATTTAGAAAAAGTCGTCGCGAGTTTTTTTCAATAAAATGTCGGGAAGTCAATTTTTTGATTTTTTTAAAGTTGGAAAGCATGGAAATGCAGGGTCATTTTCGATAATTAATTATTCGACTTGGGTCGCATAGATTTGCTCCGGGTTAGAACCGGTGGATAGGTCATCTCAAATACTAATATTTCACAATACATCATATCATGCTAAAGGGCCTATAAAATGGAGAAATTTGCGAAAAACTGAACTTGATGATTTCGTCAAATTTTTTTTTTGCTTTTTATGGGGTAAAATAATAGTTGATCGAAATGTTATATATGTCATCAGAAAGAGCACATCAAAACAGGATTATAAACCATAATTTAGTTTCTTAATTTCTTATACAAAAATAACTACAATCGATTAAGCAATAAGCACTAATTTTGACATCCTCTTACTAAAACCCATCTGTACGCTAGTGTATGTAACTTTTTCAATCGTTCTTTAGCCTATCATTTAAAGGAATAAATTACCTTTACGTTCAATATCGACTGCGTGATCCAAAAATATCCTTTGGCGGATAAAAAAAATATTTTATAAATTTTGTCAAAAAATTTTTTTTCAAAAGTTCAGTTTACTCTGCTATATCTTCCATAGCTTTCCTTTTGGAGATTTCTTTCTAGGTTTATCTGATTCCCTCATCCTTTCCGAACATTTTGATGTATATAAAGTTATCATAAAGATGTTCGAACTTGGAGAAAATTAAGAAAATTCGTAACGGTGACAGCAAAATTTCTAACTTTCGCTCGAAATGTATGAAAGGCGTGGCTTTTACCGTAATTCGTGAAAATACATGGGATGTTTAGCAAATTTTTAATAGGGTCGGTTCGCATTTTGTGGAAAAATAGGAATAATTTAGTAAATTGTCAATTTGAAGAAAAATCAAGTAGCACATTATGTTAGTAATATTAAAGGAATTTAAAAAATTTTATTTATTTTTTGACACCTGTCAAATTGACGTTTTCTTTGTTAGTAAAAATTGCAAGATTAATAGAATTTCACAAAGTTGGTGTCGTTTTCGTATAATTCGAGGGCAAGGAATCCGAAAATTTAATTCATATTTTGACAGCTGTCATTTTAACAATTCTTTGATTTCGGTTAACTGTCGATCATAGGCGTAATGATAACATAATTTCGTAAAGTTGGTGTCGATTTCGTATAACTCGAATGCAGGCAATCCGAAAATTTTATTAATTTTTTGACAGCTGTCAAATTGACGTATATTACGTTGGTAATAGTTCCAAAGTTAACAAAAATTCACGAGTTTGGTATCGCTTCTATATAATTTGAGTATGAGGAATTCGAAAATTTTATACATTTTTTGACAGCTGTCAAATTGACGTTTCTTAGGTTAGTAATATGTGCAAGGTGAACAAAATATCGCAAGTTTAGTATCGACTCTATGTAATTCAAATGCAAGGAGTCCGAAAATTAAATTTATTTTTTGACAGCTGTCAAATTGGTGATTCTTTAGTAAAGAATAAGTGCAAGGTTAACAAAATTTCAAAAATTTTGTATCGATTCTATATAATTTGAGTATAAATTATCCGAAAAATGTATTTATTTTTTGACAGCTGTCATTTTTGACATTTTTTTGTTAACATATTTTCACAAGTTTGGTATCGTTTCTATATAATTTGAGTATGAGGAATCCGAAATTTTTATCTATTTTTTGACAGCTATCAAATTGACGTTTCTTAAGTCAGTAATAGGTACAACGTCAACGGAATTTCGCAAGTTTGGTATCGTTTTTATGTAATTCGAATGCAAGGAATCCGAAAATGTTATTTATTTTTTGACAGCTGTAATTTTTGACATATTTTTTTCTATTCGATACGTAAAATAGTGAACGGATTGTTCGCAAACGGTTATAGCTGGTACCTTAAAATGTGAAACGGTCACATTACGGTTATAATTAACAAATTTGGGTGCTATGTACCCCCATCACAGTCCGCAGGAGTGTGGCCAGCGAATTAATGCATCAACCTACATTCAAGCTTCTCGGTGCATCCACCCAAATCGGTGGTCAATTCTATGTAATAATAACAAAAACACACGTAGGCGAATCTGTCGCATACAGGTGAACGGCGGAGCCCTGCCGCGGAGCGGCTAGTTAATAACAAAAACGCATGCAGGTGGATGCCGGAGGCCCCTGCGCGTTTAGCGCCTAGTGAGAATCTGTCGCATTTTGTAACTCATTAATGGTTTCCTTCTAAACATAATATATTTATTCTATCAGTATACATCAAATATTATATAAAATGTAAGAATATTTAATAATTTTTTTTTTGAATTTTTAAGAATTTCTAAATTTCTTGATATTTTTCAGTTTTTCTTAAATATCTCCGTAATCTAAACCAATAGGAAAAATTTGTATATTTCCTTTCTGATAGAGAATTTAATAGTATATTTTGTTTGTTCGAAACTTTTTTTCTCAAATGTAATCGTTTTTGAGATATTTGCAAGAATATAGAAATCATGATTTGCTCAATAACTCAACAACTATAGTAGATACAGAAAATTTTATAGAGTACTTTCTTGTAGACCTTATCAAAGTGCATCCTTAGGATATATACAATTTTACCGTAGAGATAATACTTTTCGAATAAAATCGAAATATATCGATTTCTTCAAATTTTTAAGGCATTTGCATGAATTATTTAGAAATTAAAAAAAAATTAAAAATGAAAATACTTGGGAATTAATATAATTTGGGGAATACCTAATTCGAAAATTTTATAGATTTTTTGACAGCTGTCAAATTGAGGATTCCTTAGTAAAGAATAAGTGCAATGTTAACAGAATTTCAAAAGTTTGGTGTCGATTCGATATAATTTGAGAATGAGGTATCCGAAATTTTTATCTATTTTTTGACAGCTGTCAAATTGACGTTTCTTACTTCAATAATAGGTACAAGGTCAACGGAATTTCGCAAGTTTGGTATCGTTTCTATGTAATTCGAATGCAAGGAATCCGAAAATTTTGTTTATTTTTGACAGCTGTCATTTTTTAAATATTTTTTTCTATTCGATACGTAAAATAGTGAACGGATTGTTCGCAATCGGTTATAGCTGGTCCCTTAAAATGTGAAACGGTAACATATGTTATAATGAACGAATTTGGGTGCTATGTACCCCCAACACAGTCCGCAGGAGTGTGGCCAACCAATTAAAGCATCAACCTGCATTCAAACTTCTCGATGCATCCACGCAAATCGGCGGTCATATCTAGGTAATAACAAAACACATATAGGCGAATCTGTCGCAAAAAGAGGGTCCGCGGAGCCCCGCGCGGAGCGCCTAGGGGGCTATGCCCCCTAGTTACATAGCGCCCGTCCCGGTCGCTATGTATTACAGCCTTCCAGTGACCTTGAGTGCGTATGTTGCCGACTATTTCGACATTTTCGAGGTTACGAATTTCTGGAGAAAAAACGGTCAGAGTCGAAACGACGAAACTTTTTGGTTTTACTTTTGGATAGTGCGCGCGTGTTGTCTCAAATTTACGAGTATACAGGGTGAGCCGTTTCGAAGTTATTAAGCGTCAAAGTCGACTTTTCGGCGATTTCAGTTGTGCTACGTTTCAGGTCGCAAAACTCAATTTTTTCGATTCAAATTTTCGGAACGTGGAGTGGACCGGACGCTACAGAACCCTATTGTTTTTGGGTAACGTACGACGATTAGAAGTAATTTAAAAGAATTTTTGAAAGTCGAAATTTGGCAAAACAGGGTCATTTCGGGTACCGAATAGCTCGAACTGGGTGGGTGCGAGGGTCACGCGGTTTTAAATTTTCGATTTCCCATCTCAAAAACTAGGTGCCATCAATACATCTATCTATACCTAAAGTTATTAGAAGATGGGAAAAAATTGAAAATACTGAACAAGTTGATATTTCGGGGTAAAAATGGACGGTTTTTCATTTTTTTCGAGGTAAAAACGGCTTTTGATCGAAATTTAGTTTACTTTACCGGAAAGTTCGAGGTAAATCACATTCGATACGTATATTTTCGTTTCTTCGATTTAAATACCGAAAATACTATTAACGATTGAATTTAAAAAATTTTGAAATTGTGTTTTTGTCACCACCACACTTAAATTCTTCTATACGCTCTCGTATTTAACATTTTTCATATTTTATTGCTTTTTCGTCACGCGGAATGATGGTACTTGAAGATTCATACCAAGAGCGCGCTTCGAATGACGATCTAAAGGGTTAAACGAAATTAAATATAACCATTTTCACCCATTTTTCACTAAAAGTCGTGTTTAGTCACGAATAACTCCTACAAATATTATTTCGGAGAGTTCTCTATAAGCGTATTTTCATCGTCCATCATTTCTCACCACATTATTATTTTTCAAAATTTTCGAAATTTCCTTCCAATCGGGAGAAAAACGACAATTTACCGAGCTGGGACGGCCAATTTTTGCAAATCTGCCGACTGGACTTGAACTTTACTCGGATTTTAACGGACGGACGGATGAAATTTTACTGAATATTTTGGCTGTCAAAATTCGGTCGAAATAGGCCAAAAATAGCCATTTTCTTAGCGAGATGCTGACGTTAATTGACCGATTTGAGAATGGAAATGGTATGGAAAAGATTCTATGGGATTTCGGCTTTCGATAATGACCCCTATCTTTGCCCAAAATGGAAAATTTCCTACCATTTTCCCGATTTCCAAAATGGTCTGCAACGACCAATTTACATTGCTCTTATGGGAGAGCCGAAACCGGGTGCATCTTGAAACCAGTTATTCGATTTCTTCTAAACGGCTCACGTTGGAGCAATGAAACTTTTGGGGTATACTTTGGTATATATGGCGTATCCTTTGCCGATGTACGACATTATACAGGGTGTTCCGTTCATAAGTTATTAAACGAAATAGTCAGAAAATGTGCAAAAAATTAAATATTTTTTTCTACGGCTTGCCGGTCTCGTAAAACTTAAGCGATTCAGTTTATATTCTAGTATATTATCAAGAAACTTATTTAGAAAAAGTCGTCGCGAGATTTTTTCAATAAAATGTCGGGAAGTCAATTTTTTGATTTTTTTAAAGTTGGAAAGCATGAAAATGCAGGGTCATTTTCGATAATTAATTATTCGACTTGGGTCGCATAGATTTGCTCCGGGTTCGAACCGGTGGATAGGTCATCTCAAATACTAATATTTCACAATACGTCATATCATGCTAAAAGACCTATAAAATGGAGAAATTTGCGAAAAACTGAACTTGATGATTTCGTCAAAAATTTTTTTTCCTTTTTATGGGGTAAAATAATATTTCATCGAAATGTTATATATGTCATCGGAAAGAGCACATCAGAACACGATTATAAACCATAATTTAGTTTCTTAATTTCTTATACAAAAATAACTACAATCAATTAAGCAATAATGACAAATTTTGACATCCTCTTACTAAAACCCATCTGTACGCTAGTGTATGTAACTTTTTCAATCGTTCTTTAGCCTATCATTTAAAGGAATAAATAACCTTTACGTTCCACATCGACTGTGTGATCCAAAAATATCCTTTGGCGGATAAAAAAAATATTTTATAAATTTTTTCGAAAATTTTTTTTTCAAAAGTTCAGTTTACTCTGCTATATCTTCTATAACTTTTCGTTTAGAGATTTCTTTCTAGGTTTATCTGATTCCCTCATCTTTTCCGAACATTTTGATGTATATAAAGTTATCATAAAGATGTTCGAACTTGGAGAAAATTAAGAAAATTCGTAACGGTGACAGCAAAATTTCTAACTTTCGCTCGAAATGTATGAAAGGCGTGGCTTTTACCGTAATTCGTGAAAATACATGGGATGTTTAGCAAATTTTTAATAGGGTCGTTTCGCATTTTGTGGAAAAATAGGAATAATTTAGTAAATTGTCAATTTGAAGAAAAATCAAGTAGCACATTATGTTAGTAATATTAAAGGAATTTAAAAAATTTTATTTATTTTTTGACACCTGTCAAATTGACGTTTTCTTTGTTAGTAAAAATTGCAAGATTAATAGAATTTCACAAAGTTGGTGTCGTTTTCGTATAATTCGAGGGCAAGGAATCCGAAAATTTAATTCATATTTTGACAGCTGTCATTTTAACAATTCTTTGATTTCGGTTAACTGTCGATCATAGGCGTAATGATAAAATAATTTCGTAAAGTTGGTGTCGATTTCGTATAACTCGAATGCAGGCAATCCGAAAATTTTATTAATTTTTTGACAGCTGTCAAATTGACGTATATTACGTTGGTAATAGTTCCAAAGTTAACAAAAATTCACGAGTTTGGTATCGCATCTATATAATTTGAGTATGAGGAATTCGAAAATTTTATACATTTTTTGACAGCTGTCAAATTGACGTTTCTTAGGTTAGTAATATGTGCAAGGTGAACAAAATATCGCAAGTTTAGTATCGACTCTATGTAATTCAAATGCAAGGAGTCCGAAAATTAAATTTATTTTTTGACAGCTGTCAAATTGGTGATTCTTTAGTAAAGAATAAGTGCAAGGTTAACAAAATTTCAAGAATTTTGTATCGATTCTATATAATTTGAGTATAAATTATCCGAAAAATGTATTTATTTTTTGACAGCTGTCATTTTTGACATTTTTTTGTTAACATATTTTCACAAGTTTGGTATCGTTTCTATATAATTTGAGTATGAGGAATCCGAAATTTTTATCTATTTTTTGACAGCTATCAAATTGACGTTTCTTAAGTCAGTAATAGGTACAACGTCAACGGAATTTCGCAAGTTTGGTATCGTTTTTATGTAATTCGAATGCAAGGAATCCGAAAATGTTATTTATTTTTTGACAGCTGTAATTTTTGACATATTTTTTTCTATTCGATACGTAAAATAGTGAACGGATTGTTCGCAATCGGTTATAGTTGGTACCTTAAAATGTGAAACGGTCACATATGTTATAATTAACAAATTTGGGTGCTATGTACCCCCATCACAGTCCGCAGGAGTGTGGCCAACCAATTAAAGCATCAACCTGCATCCAAACTTCTCGATGCATCCACGCAAATCGGTTGACAAATCTAGGTAATAACAAAACACATATAGGCGAATCTGTCGTATACAGGAGAACGGCGGAGCCCTGCCGCGGAGCGGCTAGTTAATAACAAAAACGCATGTAGGTGGATGCCGGAGGCCCCTGCGCGTTTAGCGCCTAGTGAGAATCTGTCGCATTTTGTAACTCATTAATGGTTTCCTTCTAAACATAATATATTTATTCTATCAGTATACATTAAATATTATATAAAATGTAAGAATATTTAATAATTTTTTTTTTGAATTTTTAAGAATTTCAAAATTTCTTGATATTTTTCAGTTTTTCTTAAATATCTCCGTAATCTAAACCAATAGGAAAAATTTGTATATTTCCTTTCTGATAGAGAATTTAATAGTATATTTTGTTTGTTCGAAACTTTTTTTCTCAAATGTAATCGTTTTTGAGATATTTGCAAGAATATAGAAATCATGATTTGCTCAATAACTCAACAACTATAGCAGATACAGAAAATTTTATAGACTACTTTCTTGTAGACCTTATCAAAGTGCATCTTTAGGATATATACAATTTTACCGTAGAGATAATACTTTTCGAATAAAATCGAAATATATCGATTTCTTCAAATTTTTAAGGCATTTGCATGAATTATTTAGAAATTAAAAAAAAATTAAAAATGAAAATACTTGGGAATTAATATAATTTGGGGAATACCTAATTCGAAAATTTTATAGATTTTTTGACAGCTGTCAAATTGAGGATTCCTTAGTAAAGAATAAGTGCAAGGTTAACAGAATTTCAAAAGTTTGGTGTCGATTCGATATAATTTGAGAATGAGGTATCCGAAATTTTTATCTATTTTTTGACAGCTGTCAAATTGACGTTTCTTAGGTCAATAATAGGTATAAGGTTAACGGAATTTTGTAAGTTTGGTATCGTTTCTGTGTAATTCGAATGCAAGGAATCCGAAAATTTTGTTTATTTTTGACAGCTGTCATTTTTTACATATTTTTTTCTATTCGATACGTAAAATAGTGAACGGATTGTTCGCAATCGGTTATAGCTGGTACCTTAAACCACATATGTTATAATTAACGAATTTGGGTGCTATGTACCCCCATCACAGTCCGCAGGAGTGTGGCCAACCAATTAAAGCATCAACCTGCATTCAAACTTCTCGATGCATCCACGCAAATCGGTTGATAAATCTAGGTAATAACAAAACACATATAGGCGAATCTGTCGCAAAAAGAGGGTCCGCGGAGCCCCGCGCGGAGCGCCTAGGGGGCTATGCCCCCTAGTTACATAGCGCCCGTCCCGGTCGCTATGTATTACAGCGTGAGAGTGACCTTGAGTTCGTCTGTTGTCGTCGTCACCTTTGACATTTTCGAGGTCTCGTATTTTTTGAGAAAAAACTATCAGAGTCGAAGCGATGAAACTTTTTGGTTTTACTTTTGGATAGTGCGCGCATGTTGTCTCAAATTTTCGAGTATACAGGGTGTGCCGTTTCGAAGTTATTAAGCGTCAAAGTCGACTTTTCGGCGATTTCAGTTGTGCTACGTTTCAGGTCGCAAATCGCAATTTTTTCGATTTAAATTTTCAGAGTGTGGTGTAGACCGGGCGCTACAGAACCCTATTGTTTTTGGGTAATGTACGACGATTAGAAGTAATTTAAAAGAATTTCTGAAAGTCGAAATTTGACAAAACAGGGTCATTTCGGGTACCTAATAGCTCGAACTGGGTGAGTCCGAGGGTCACGCGGTTTTAAATTTTCGATTTCCCATCTCAAAAACTAGGTGCCATCAATACATCTTTCTATACCTAAAGTTATTAGAAGATGGGAAAAATTTGAAAATACAGAACAAGTTGATATTTCGGGGTAAAAATGGACGGATTTTCATTTTTTTCAAGGTAAAAACGGCTTTTGATCGAATTTTAGTTTACGTTACCGGAAAGTTCGAGGTAAATCACATTCGATACGTATATTTTCGTTTCTTCGATTTAAATACCGAAATTACTATTAAAGAATGAATTTTAGTTTTTTGGAAATGCAAAAATTTGTCACCGCTACACTTAATTTCGTCTATACGCTTTCCTATTTAACATTTTCCATATCTTTTTGCTTTTTCGTCAAGCGGAATGATGGTACTTTAAGATTCATACCAAGAGCGCGTTTCGAATTACGATCTAAAGGGTTAAAAAAAATTAAATATAACCATTTTCAACCATTTTTCACTAAAAGTTCTGTTTAGTCACGAATAACTCCTACAAATATCATCTCGGAGAGTTCTTTATAGGCGTATTCTTTCCGTCCATCTTTTCTCTCAACATTATTATTTTTCAAAATTTTTGAAATTTCCTTTCAATCGGGAGAAAAACGACGTTTTTCCGAGCTGGGACGGCCAATTTTTGCAAATCTGCACACTTCGTCGATTTTATTCAGCATGCCTTGGAATAAAATTAACCCAATTTGTTGACTGTCAAAATTCGGCCGAAATGGGCCAAAATAGCCTTTTTCTTAGCGAGATCCTGAAGTTAATTGACCGATTTGAGAATGGAAATGGTATGGAAAAGATTCTATGGGATTTCGGCTTTCGATAATGACCCCTATCGTTGCCCAAAATCGAAAATTTCCTACCATTTTCCCGATTTCCAAAATGGTCTGCAACGACATATTTACATTGCTCTTATGGGAGCGCCGAAACAGGGTGCATCTTGAAACCAGTTATTCGGTTTCTTCTAAACGGCTCACGTTGGAGCAATGAAACTTTTGGTGTATACTTTGGTATATATGGCGTATACTTAGCCGATGTACGACATTATACAGGGTGTCCCGTTAATAAGTTATTAAACGAAATAGTCAGAAAATGTGCAAAAAATTAAATATTTCTTTCTACGACTTGCCGGTCTCGTAAAACTTAACCGATTCAGTTTATATTTTAGTATGTTATCAAGAAACTTATTTAGAAAAACTCGACGCGAGATTTTTTCAATAAAATGTCGGGAAGTCAATTTTTTGATTTTTTTAAAGTTGGAAAACATGAAAATGCAGGGTCATTTTCGATAATGAATTATTCGATTTCTGTCTTATAGATTGGCACCGGGTTCGAACCGGTGGATAGGTCATCTCAAATACTAATATTTCACAATACATCATATGATGCTAAAAGACCTATAAAATGGAGAAATTTGCGAGAGACTGAACTTGATGATTTCGTCAAAATTTTTTTTTGCTTTTTATGGGGTAAAATAATATTTGATCGAAATGTTATATATGTCATCAGAGAGAGCACATCAAAACAGGATTATAAACCATAATTTAGTTTCTTAATTTCTTATACAAAAGTAACTACAATGGATTAAGCAATAAGCACTAATTTTGACATCCTCTTACTAAAACCCATCTGTACGCTAGTGTATGTAACTTTTTCAATCGTTCTTTAGCCTATCGTTTAAAGGAAGAAATGACCTTTACGTTCCACATCGACTGCGTGACCCAAAAATATCCTTTGGCGGATAAAAAAAATATTTTATAAATTTTTTCGAAATTTTTTTTATTAAAAGTCAAGTTTACTCTACTATATCTTCGATAACTTTCCTTTTGGAGATTTCTTTCTAGGTTTATCTGATTCCCTCATCTTTTCCGAACATTTTGATATATATAAAGTTACCATAAAAATGTTCGATCTTGGAGAAAATTAATAAAATTCGTAACGGTGACAGCAAAATTTCTAAATTCGGCTCGATATGCATGAAAGGCGTGGCTTTTACCGTAATTGGTGAAAATACATGGGATGTTTAGCAAATTTTTAATAGGGTCGTTTCGCATTTTGTGGAAAAATAGGAATAATTTAGTAAATTGTCAATTTGAAGAAAAATCAAGTAGCACATTATGTTAGTAATATTAAAGGAATTTTAAAAAATTTATTTATTTTTTGACAGCTGTCAAATTGATGTTTCATTGGTTAGTAAAAAGTGCAAGATTAATAGAATTTCACAAAGTTGGTGTCGTTTTCGTATAATTCGAGGGCAAGGAATCCGAAAATTTAATTCATATTTTGACAGCTGTCATTTTTAACAATTCTTTGATTTCGGTTAACTGTCGATCATAGGCGTAATGGTTACAGAATTTCGCAAATTTGGTGTCGATTTCGTATAACTCGAATGCAGGCAATCTGAAAATTTTTTAAATTTTTTGACAGCTGTCAAATTGACGTATATTACGTTGGTAATAGTTCCAATATTAACAAAAATTCATGAGTTTGGTATCGTATCTATATAATTTGAGTATGAGGAATTCGAAAATTATATATATTTTTTGACAGCTGTCAAATTGACGTTTCTTAGGTTAGTAATATGTGCAAGGTGAACAAAATATCGCAAGTTTTGTATCGTCTCTATGTAATTCAAATGCAAGGAGTCCCAAAATTAAATTTATTTTTTGACAGCTGTCAAATTGGTGATTCTTTAGTAAAGAATAAGTGCAAGGTTAACAAAATTTCAAAAATTTTGTATCGATTCTATATAATTTGAGTATAAGTTATCCGAAAAATGCATTTATTTTTTGACAGCTGTCATTTTTGACATTTTTTAGTTAACATATTTTCACAAGTTTGGTATCATTTCTATATAATTTGAGTATGAGGAATCCGACATTTTTATCTATTTTTTGACAGCTGTCAAATTCTTAAGTCAGTAATAGGTACAAGGTCAACGGAATTTCGCAAGTTTGGTATCGTTTTTATGTAATTCGAATGCAAGGAATCCGAAAATGTTATTTATTTTTTGACAGCTGTAATTTTTTACATATTTTTCTATTCGATACGTAAAATAGTGGACGGATTGTTCGCAATCGGTTATAGCTGGTACCTTAAAATGTGAAACGGTCACATATGTTATAATTAACGAATTTGGGTGCTATGTACCCCCATCACAGTCCGCAGGAGTGTGGCCAACCAATTAAAGCATCAACCTGCATTCAAACTTCTCGATGCATCCACGCAAATCGGTTGATAAATCTAGGTAATAACAAAACACATATAGGCGAATCTGTCGCATACAGGTGAACGGCGGAGCCCTGCCGCGGAGCGGCTAGGTAATACCAAAAACGCATGTAGGTGGATGCCGGAGGCCCCTGTGCGTTTAGCGCCTAGTGGGAATCTGTCGCATGCAGGTGAACGGCGGAGCCCCGCCGCGGAGCGGCTAGGTAATAATAACAAAAACACATGTAGGTGGATGCCGGAGGCCCCTGCGCGGGTAGCGCCTAGGGGGGCTATGCCCCCCTAGTTACATAGCGCCCGTCCCGGTCGCTATGTATTACAGCCTTCCAGTGACCTTGAGTGCGTATGTTGTCGTCGTCACCTTTGACATTTTCGAGGTCTCGATTTTTTTGCGAGAAATCTGTAAGAGTCGAAACGACGAAACTTTCTGGTTTTAATTCCGGATAGTGCGCGCGTATTGTCTCAAATTTTCGAGTATACAGGGTGTGCCGTTTCGAAGTTATTAAGCGTCAAAGTCGACTTTTCGGCTATTTCAGTTGTGCTACGTTTCAGGTCGCAATTCGCAATTTTTTCGTTTTAAATTTTCGGAGTGTGACAATGACCGGGCGCTACAGAACCCTATTGTTTTTGGGTAACGTACGACGATTAGAAGTAATTTAAAAGAATTTTTGAAAGTCGAAATTTGACAAAACAGGGTCATTTCGGGTACCGAATAGCTCGAACTGGGTGGGTCCTAGCGACACGCGGTTTCAAATTTTCGATTTCCCATCTCAAAAACTAGATGCCATCAATACATCTATCTATACCTAAAGTTATTAGAAGTTGGGAAAAAATTGAAAATACTGAACAAGTTGATATTTCGGGGTAAAAATGGACGGTTTTTGATTTTTTTCAAGTTAAAAACGGCTTTTCATCGAAATTTAGTTTACGTTACCGGAAAGTTCGAGGTAAATCACATTCGATACGTATATTTTCGTTTCTTCGATTTAAATACCGAAAATACTATTAACGATTGAATTTTAAAAATTTTGAAATTGTGTTTTTGTCACCACCACACTTAAATTCTTCTATACGCTCTCGTATTTAACATTTTTCATATTTTATTGCTTTTTCGTCAAGCGGAATGATGGTACTTGAAGATACATACCAAGAGCGCGCTTCGAATGACGATCTAAAGGGTTAAACGAAATTAAATATAACCATTTTCACCCATTTTTCACTAAAAGTCGTGTTTAGTCACGAATAACTCCTACAAATATTATTTCGGAGAGTTCTCTATAAGCGTATTTTCATCGTCCATCATTTCTCACCACATTATTATTTTTCAAAATTTTCGAAATTTCCTTCCAATCGGGAGAAAAACGACAATTTACCGAGCTGGGACGGCCAATTTTTGCAAATCTGCCGACTGGACTTGAACTTTACTCGGATTTTAACGGACGGACGGATGAAATTTTACTAAATATTTTGGCTGTCAAATTCGGTCGAAATAGGCCAAAAATAGCCATTTTCTTAGCGAAATCCTGAAGTTAATTGACCGATTTGAGGATGGAAATGGTATGGAAAAGATTCTATGGGATTTCGGCTTTCGATAATGACCCCTACCGTTGCCCAAAATGGAAAATTTCCTACCATTTTCCCGATTTCCAAAATGGTCTGCAACGACATATTTACATTGCTCTTATGGGAGAGCCGAAACAGGGTGCATCTTGAAACCAGTTATTCGATTTCTTCTAAACGGCTCACGTTGGAGCAATGAAACTTTTGGGGCATATTTTGGTATATATGGCGTATCTTTAGCCCATATACTTCATTATACAGGGTGTTCTGTTCATAAGTTATTAAACGAAATAAGCAGAAAATGTGCAAAAAATTAAATATTTTTTTCTACGACTTGCCGGTCTCGTAAAACTTAAGCGATTCAGTTTATATTCTAGTATGTTATCAAGAAACTTATTTAGAAAAAGTCGTCGCGAGATTTTTTCAATAAAATGTCGGGAAGTCAATTTTTTGATTTTTTTAAAGTTGGAAAGCATGGAAATGCAGGGTCATTTTCGATAATTAATTATTCGACTTGGGTCGCATAGATTTGCTCCGGATTAGAACCGGTGGATAGGTCATCTCAAATACTAATATTTCACAATACATCATATCATGCTAAAAGGCCTATAAAATGGAGAAATTTGCGAAAAACTGAACTTGATGATTTCGTCAATTTTTTTTTTTGCTTTTTATGGGGTAAAATAATATTTGATCGAAATGTTATATATGTCATCAGAAAGAGCACATCAAAACAGGATTATAAACCATAATTTAGTTTCTTAATTTCTTATACAAAAATAACTACAATCGATTAAGCAATAAGCACTAATTTTGACATCCTCTTACTAAAACCCATCTGTACGCTAGTGTATGTAACTTTTTCAATCGTTCTTTAGCCTATCATTTAAAGGAATAAATTACCTTTACGTTCAACATCGACTGCGTGATCCAAAAATATCCTTTGGCGGATAAAAAAAATATTTTATAAATTTTGTCAAAAAATTTTTTTTCAAAAGTTCAGTTTACTCTGCTATATCTTCCATAGCTTTCCTTTTGGAGATTTCTTTCTATTTTTATCTGATTCCGTCATCTTTTCCGAACATTTTGATATATATAAAGTTACCATAAAGATGTTCGATCTTGGAGAAAATTAATAAAATTCGTAACGGTGACAGCAAAATTTCTAAATTTCGCTGGAAATGCATGAAAGGCGTGGCTTTTACCGTAATTGGTGAAAATACATGGGATGTTTAGCAAATTTTTAATAGGGCCGGTTCGCATATTATGGAAAAATAGGAATAATTTAGTAAATTGTCAATTTGAAGAAAAATCAAGTAGCACATTATGTTAGTAATATTAAAGGAATTTAAAAAATTTTATTTATTTTTTGACACCTGTCAAATTGACGTTTCCTTGGTTAGTAAAAAGTGCAAGATTAATAGAATTTCACAAAGTTGGTGTCGTTTTCGTATAATTCGAGGGCAAGGAATCCGAAAATTTAATTCATATTTTGACAGCTGTAATTTTTAACAATTCTTTGATTTCGGTTAACTGTCGATCATAGGCTTAATGGTAATATAATTTCGCAAAGTTTGTGTCGATTTCGTATAACTCGAATGCAGGCAATCCGAAATTTTTTTAAATTTTTTGACAGCTGTCAAATTGACGTATATTACGTTGGTAATAGTGGCAATGTTAACAAAAATTCACGAGTTTGGTATCGCTTCTATATAATTTGAGTATGAGGAATTCGAAAATTTTATATATTTTTTGACAGCTGTCAAATTGACGTTTCTTAGGTTAGTAATATGTGCAAGGTGAACAAAATATCGCAAGTTTAGTATCGTCTCTATGTAATTCAAATGCAAGGAGTCCGAAAATTAAATTTATTTTTTGACAGCTGTCAAATTGGTGATTCTTTAGTAAAGAATAAGTGCAAGATTAACAAAATTTCAAAAATTTTGTATCGATTCTATATAATTTGAGTATAAGTTATCCGAAAAATTTATTTACTTTTTGACAGCTGTCATTTTTGACATTTTTTTGTTAATATATTTTCACAAGTTTGGTATCGTTTCTATATAATTTGAGTATGAGGAATCCGACATTTTTATCTATTTTTTGACAGCTGTCAAATTGACGTTTCTTAAGTCAGTAATAGGTACAAGGTCAACGGAATTTCGCAAGTTTGGTATCGTTTTTATGTAATTCGAATGCAAGGAATCCGAAAATGTTATTTATTTTTTGACAGCTGTAATTTTTTACATATTTTTTTCTATTCGATACGTAAAATAGTGAACGGATTGTTCGCAATCGGTTATAGCTGGTACCTTAAAATGTGAAACGGTCACATATGTTATAATTAACAAATTTGGGTGCTATGTACCCCCATCACAGTCCGCAGGAGTGTGGCCAACCAATTAAAGCAACAACCTGCATTCAAGCTTCTCGGTGCATCCACCCTAATCGGTGGTCAAATTTAGGTAATAATAACAGAAAAACACACGTAGGCGAATCTGTCGCATACAGGTGAACGGCGGAGCCCTGCCGCGGAGCGGCTAGGTAATAACAAAAACGCATGTAGGTGGATGCCGGAGGCCCCTGCGCGTTTAGCGCCTAGTGAGAATCTGTCGCATTTTGTAACTCATTAATGGTTTCCTTCTAAACATAATATATTTATTCTATCAGTATACATCAAATATTATATGAAATGTAAGAATATTTAATAATTTTTTTTTTGAATTTTTAAGAATTTCAAAATTTCTTGATATTTTTCAGTTTTTCTTAAATATCTCCGTAATCTAAACCAATAGGAAAAATTTGTATATTTCCTTTCTGATAGAGAATTTAATAGTATATTTTGTTTGTTCGAAACTTTTTGTCTCAAATGTAATCGTTTTTGAGATATTTGCAAGAATATAGAAATCATGATTTCCTCAATAACTCAACAACTATAGTAGATACAGAAAATTTTATAGACTACTTTCTTGTAGACCTTATCAAAGTGCATCTTTACGATATATACAATTTTACCGTAGAGATAATACTTTTTGAATAAAATCGAAATATATCGATTTCTTCAAATTTTTAAGGCATTTTCATGAATTATTTAGAAATTAAAAAAAAATTAAAAATGAAAATACTTGGGAATTAAAATAACTTGGGGAATACCTAATTCGAAAATTTTATATATTTTTTGACAGCTGTCAAATTGAGGATTCCTTAGTAAAGAATAAGTGCAAGGTTAACAGAATTTCAAAAGTTTGGTGTCGATTCGATATAATTTGAGAATGAGGTATCCGAAATTTTTATCTATTTTTTGACAGCTGTCAAATTGACGTTTCTTAGGTCAATAATAGGTATAAGGTTAACGGAATTTTGTAAGTTTGGTATCGTTTCTGTGTAATTCGAATGCAAGGAATCCGAAAATGTTGTTTATTTTTTGACAGCTGTCATTTTTGATATATTTTTTTCTATTCGATAAGTAATATAGTGAACGGATTGTTTGCAATCGGTTATAGCTGGTCCCTTAAAATGTGAAGCGGTAACATATGTTATAATGAACGAATTTGGGTGCTATGTACCCCCATCACAGTCCGCAGGAGTGTGGCCAACCAATTAAAGCATCAACCTGCATTCAAACTTCTCGATGCATCCACGCAAATCGGTTGATAAATCTAGGTAATAACAAAACACATATAGGCGAATCTGTCGCAAAAAGAGGGTCCGCGGAGCCCCGCGCGGAGCGCCTAGGGGGCTAAGCCCCCTAGTTACATAGCACCCTTCGGATGCTATGTATTACGGCCAGTGGGTGACCTTGAACGTCCGTTGTCGTCGTCGTCGTCGTCGTCGTCGTCGTCGTCGTCGTCGTCGTATCTTTTGACATTTTTGAGGATGCGAATTTTTTGCGAGAAAACTGTCAGAGTTGAAATGACGAAACTTTTTGGTTTTACTTTTGGATAGTGCGCGCGTGTTGTCTCAATTTTTGAAATATACAGGGTGAACCGTTTCGAAGTTATTAAACGTCAAAGTCGATATTTCCGCGATTCCCGTTGAAATCCATTTCAAGTCGCAAAACTCAATTTTTTCGATTTAAATTTTCGGAACGTGGAGTGGACCGGTCGCTACAGAACCCTATTGTTTTTGGGTAGCGTACGACGATTAGAAGTAATTTAAAAGAATTTTTGAAAGTCGAAATTTGACAAAAAAGGGTAATTTTTGGTACCTAATAGCTCGAACTGGGTGCGTCCGAGCGTCTCGCGGTTTAAAATTTAAGATTTCCCATCTCAAAAACTAGGCGCCATCAATACATCTATCTATACCTAAAGTTATTAGAAAATGGGAAAAATTTGAAAATACTGAACAAGTTGATATTTCGGGGTAAAAATGGACGGTTTTTCATTTTTTTCGAGGTAAAAACGGCTTTTGATCGAAATTTAGTTTACTTTACCGGAAAGTTCCAGCTAAACCACATCCGATACGTATATTTTCGTTTCTTCGATTTAAATACCGAAAATACTATTAACGATTGAATTTTAAAAATTTTGAAATTGTGTTTTTGTCACCACCACACTTAAATTCTTCTATACGCTCTCGTATTTAACATTTTTCATATTTTATTGCTTTTTCGTCACGCGGAATGATGGTACTTGAAGATTCATACCAAGAGCGCGCTTCGAATGACGATCTAAAGGGTTAAACGAAATTAAATATAACCATTTTCACCCATTTTTCACTAAAAGTCGTGTTTAGTCACGAATAACTCCTACAAATATTATTTCGGAGAGTTCTCTATAAGCGTATTTTCATCGTCCATCATTATTATTTTTCAAAATTTTCGAAATTTCCTTCCAATCGGGAGAAAAACGACATTTTACCGAGCTGGGACGGCCAATTTTTGCAAATCTGCCGACTGGACTTGAACTTTACTCGGATTTGAACGGACGGACGGACGAAATTTTACTAAATATTTTGGCTGTCAAATTCGGTCGAAATAGGCCAAAAATAGCCATTTTCTTAGCGAGATCCTGAAGTTAATTGACCGATTTGAGAATGGAAATGGTATGGAAAAGATTCTATAGGATTTCGTCTTTCGATAATGACCCCTATCGTTGCCCAAAATGGAAAATTTCCTACCATTTTCCCGAATTCCAAAATGGTCTGCAACGACCTATTTACATTGGGCTTATGGGAGCGTCCAAAAACGGTGCATCTTGACACAATTTATTTCATTTCTTCTAAACGGCTCACGTTGGAGCAATGAAACTTTTGGGGCATATTTTGGTATATATGGCGTATCTTTAGCCCATATACTTCATTATACAGGGTGTTCCGTTCGTAAGTTATTAAACGAAATAGTCAGAAAATGTGCAAAAAATTAAATATTTTTTTCTACGGCTTGCCGGTCTCGTAAAACTTAAGCGATTCAGTTTATATTCTAGTATGTTATCAAGAAACTTATTTAGAAAAACACGTCGCGAGATTTTTTTAATAAAATGTCGAGAAGTCAATTTTTTTGGATTTTTTTAAAGTTGGAAAGCATGGAAATGCAGGGTCATTTTCGATAATGAATTATTCGACTTGGGTCGCATAGATTTGCTCCGGGTTTGAACCGGTGGATAGGTCATCTCAAATACTAATATTTCACAATACATCATATCATGCTAAAAGGCCTATAAAATGGAGAAATTTGTGAAAAACTGAACTTGATGATTTCGTAAAATTTTTTTTTTGCTTTTCATGGGGTAAGATATTACTTAATCGAAATCATATGTACGTCATCGGAAGGAGCACATCAGAAGACGATTATAAACCATAGGATAGTTAATTTCTTATACAAGAATAACTATAATCGATTAAGCAATAATCATTAATTTTGACATCCTCTTACTAAAAGCCGGCTGTATGCTAGTGTATGTAACTTTTTCAATCGTTCTTTAGCCTATCGTTTAAAGGAATCAATTACCGTTACGTTCCACATCGACTACGTGATCCAAAAATATCCTTTGGCGGATAAAAAAAATATTTTATAAATTTTCTCAAATTTTTTTTTTTCTAAAAGTCTAGTTTATTCTGCTATATTTTCCATAATATAGCCCTTGGAGAATTCCTTCTAGGTTTATCTCATTCCCTCATCATTTCCGAACATTTTGACATATATAAAGTTACCAGTAACCAGTTCGATCTTGGAGAAAATTAAGATAATTCGTAACGGTGACAACAAAATTTCTAAATTCGGCTCGAATTAAATGGATGGCTTTAAAAGAGTTCCGCTTTAATAAAACGCGAAAAAATAATAGGGTATTTCAAGAAAATTTAATAGACACATTTTAATGTTTCGGAATAATAGTGTTAATTTGGTAATTATTCAATTTGGGGAAATTTTAATTAGTAGCTTCTGTTAATAATATTAAATGTAGTAATTTCAAAAAATTAGGTGCAAAATTAAACAAAATTTCAAAAAAATTTCATGAGCTTGGTACCGTTTCTGTATAAATTTTTGAGTATGAGGAACTCGAAGATTTTATATATTTTTGGACGGCTGTCAAATTAACGTTTCTTCAGTAATGAATATGTTCAAGGGTAACAAAATTTCAAAGGTTTGATATCGATTCTATATAATTTTAGTATAAGGTATTCGAAAAATGTATTTACTTTTCGGCAACTGTCATTTTTAACATAAAAATTAACCTAAGTTGACGACTGTCAAAATTTGACAGAGATAGGCCAAAATAACCATGTTCGTAGCGAGATCCTAAAGATAATTTAACGATTTGTTGAAAATAGCCCAAAATAACTTTGGGAACTCGTCTCTTGTTAATGACTCCTGTCGTTGCCCAAAATTAAATAGTTTCTATTATTTTCTCGATTTTCAAAATGGTCTGAGACGATCAAATTATATTGGTTTTGGAAATTCCGAAAAACTGCACATTTATTTTTTATTTAAACCGTTCAAGTTAGGGCGTTGAAATTTTTTAGAATATATAATTTGGTATAGTATATCGGGAAACTTTGATAAAAAAAAAACAGTTGCTTGACATATTGTTAATTTTGAAACAGCCTTTAAAATTATTAGTTATGACGAACCGTATTTCAATGTTATGACGTCAACTAATGCATTACATTTGAATAATTATTACCAATTCGTCGCTTAAAATCGATTAAGGTCTGACAATCGCAGAGGATTTTTGTGTGCCGTGCCAACTTTGTAATGACCTCTTGCCTTGCAACCTCTGGCCAATGTTCTCTCCTTGAATAATCACAGAGGAAAGGCATAATATATGAGATGGTAAAATCCGGATGGTATTTGGCCGTGACGAGATACTAAATTTGCCTAATGCCAAGGAATTCGAAAATTTAATTAATTTTTTGACAGCTACTGTCATTAAAGTTCGTACACAGAACAGGAATAAATTTAGAAAAATTGATTAAAAGAAGTTGAAATATGATAGTTTATAAGGTAACAAAAATTTATTTTATCAAAATATTGAAGTACTTGCTTATTATTGTTAATAATTATTTATCACAATTAATAATTATTTATCACAATTAATTTTAGTTTTTTATTTACAAATAGTTATTTGCCTGTTGTTTTTTTATAAATATTTAATTATAGTAGCATGACTTGGAGCATTGTAACAAGATGAGGACAACATCTCATTGGCAAGAAAATGATAGATATTTTTTTTGAAATGCAGAGAATTGTGAATAGAACTGGTAAGTAAACTATAAATTATGATAAACTAATTTCAATTTCTTCTATATTATAATATGCACAGGAATTGTATATTTACATAATAATACCGACATGATTGCTTATTAAGTTGTAAAGATTTTTCTTTTTTAACAGATAATTATATAGTTTAGAAACTGTTACAAATGTCAAAGGTATACTGAGCAGGAAAAATATACCATCGCAAATTTGAGGTTCATAGAACCATTGCACATTATGGTATTCTGTAGAATTTGAGCCTTTGATTACAAGCAATGTAAATAAGGGATAGATTGCATCAAAATTAGTCGAAAAATGATTCATCAAGAAGGTATTAAGCAAGAATCATTATAACTTAACTATTGTAACTAGCTATATTCTGCACTTGGAGGTTTTGAGACTTTTTTTATACTCAAGTATGGACCTAAATATATTTTTCCTTTAAATATGTCTAAGCTGGGTTGCTCTAGGGAATTTGAATTGTATTGCATAGGTACTAACATAATTGTTTCAAGTGATGTTGCTATTCAATGTTATTGGATAAAGTACAAAAATAACTTACTTTATGAATATATATACATATAACAAGCATTATTGCATTATTTGTGAATATGGTACATAAAGTAAGTTGTATTTGTTCCGCCTCATATTTCATTTTTATTACCAAATTTATAATTTGGATTGCTGTTGGCAAATTCACCCCATACTGACCTAGGATGGATATTGCAATATTTATGATAATATTGATTATAGTTGGATTGCTGAACATTGTCATTCTAACATAGAAATGGTGAAATTCAGTAAAATAAATCAATTATTTGACTTAGATATTTATCTTACGTGTTTCTATACAGGTTTTAGATCAATGTGGAAATGAATCCAACATAGATACTCAAATTAGGACCTCATATTTACAAATTCTACACGAGGAATGTTGTTTCAATCGGAACTGTGAGACAAAAGTTATTGGTAAGTTACATAACTTGAAGGTAAATTATTAAATGTTAGTTTGTACACAGTGAAAGGATCAGGAAGTTAAAAAAAAATTTTAGATTAACATTAGGAAATTCTTATTTGGGCTCATGATAAAATTTATAAATATATAATTACGTTGATGTAAATTGGTAACAAGAAAAATTGAATGACCTATTATTGTTATTAAAAGGGATCTGAGTCACTTCTTTAATCATCTTGGATTAGATGTGGATTTGATATATTTAGGAGTGTATGAATATGCTAATATCATTTCGAAAGGGACTTGCTCCTATCATTATAAACATGTATTTGAGCTTCGATTTGTTATAAAAAAAGGCGCGTTGGGAAAAATTAAAATTTGTGGAATTTGTTTTAAATTATTACTTAAAATTAACTACATAATATATTTTTAATGATTAAGTTGATGGTTCCTAGGATTTTCTCTCTCTATCAACTTTCATTGCAGTAATAACAGACAGTTACTATATTTACCATAATATTTAATTCAAATCTTGCTATAAATGATAAATAAATATTTGGTTTATGCGAAGTTGGTTTAACGGAATTAACAAATAATTATTTGCATGGGATGCCCAAGATAAGGATTACCTACATAACTATATGGGTATCTTGTTAATAGGAATAGATACACCTTCCATTAAAAGTGAAAAAGTATAATAATTAAAAAATTTATAATATGCTGCATACAATTTTTGTTTCAGAAATAGAAAAATTTGATTTCTTTGGTCGTGTCTACAAGTATCCTAAAATCAGAGTTCTTGGCTTCACTTGTGAGGAATACCCTACATTCATTCATGCTGCTTTAAAAAATTTATTAATTAACTAGCTATTGTAACAAAAAATTGATTATGCAATAAATTTACGCTTGCTAGATCGAAGGTCTTTTATTCCTTCTTTAACAACTTTATCAGAGATTGATTCAGTAAAACGCATTTGTTACACTTTTTAACTTAACATTTATTTTAGTCTACTAAGGTTAAACAAAAAATTAAACATCAACGTACAAAAAGCTGCTTACATATTCCAGCCTTAAAGATAATAATAACAATGGAAATCGAAACCTGAAAAAGAAATTACAAATAGAAAAAAAGGCGTTTTAGATGACTAGATTAACTGATTATATATTTAAAAAAAAATTTAAATTGTCAAAAATAAACGGTATAATCATAAAAATGGATTACGAGAACGACATAAACTAGAGAAACATTAAAAAAGGGAAGGGATGGATACGGCGGAGTATTTTGTCATAACTAATAAAGCAATACCAACACATAAACTGAACGATATAAAATCTTACATGGACCTGTTTGCCGCTGCAGATCAACATAGTTACACTAACCTCATGAGCAATGAACCCCTAAAGGGAGATACTATAGATAGAAGACTAATAACACATCTGTTGTGGTTTTATATCGTGCTTTTCATTGCGATCCCATTATGCGATTTTTTCTTCTTCAACAAATTGCATTTTTCAAAGAAGAATACAGTAATTTTTCATTAGGAATATACGACAAAAAAGTAATTTTTTTTTTAGATGAGGAACTATATTCTAATATTTTTGGTAATAAATACCAGTTATTCACTATAAATTTTTTTAAATAAAAATATTTTAATACCATTTTGCTTCGTTGGTTCCTTATTGTAGATATAAACTGTTAATTTTTTATTATGTTGACCATTGTGGAAAACATTTTGTCTATGAAATATTTTCCTAAATTTCCATCTTCTGTGCTCTCACCTAAAATTAAAATGATAGTTATATTGTAAGTAAATAAATTTGATAATTCCTCATTGGAATGATTCAAACCTGATAAAATCTTATATACAATGTCGCCATTAAAGTTGGGACTATATTGGGAAAAAGGTGTTTTTTGGTTTAGGTAAAATTTTTATTTGCCATTAGTATTTACTTACTACAATATATATTTTCATTGATAGTGGAAGACGACCTTATCATCATAAATCCCTTTATGTATTCATTATTCATCGGCAAAGTTCATGGTTTATACTGAAGATTCTGAACTTAATTATAGGTTGTTGTTGTCGCCTCTGGAACGAAGTCATTTTAACTTTAAAGGTTTAACCAGCCGCATATGGTTCCAACTTTAATGGTGATCTGTATACTTAACTTCAATGGTTTGGAATTATACACAGATTGATATAGATAGATATTATAAATTTAATTACTTTTGCATTAGCATAATATAATTACTTAATTTTTAAATATTCTTGAATACATATAAAATTTTATTAATGAAATATTAGATAGATATGGATTGCAAAACTTAGATATGGCAATATTTCATTCATTTGTCGATTATGTTATGGATATATTAAAGACTAATAATTGAATTAAATTATGAAGCAAATTTCTGACATTTAATTTGGAATTATTATAATTCACCCAATTTGTATAGCTAATAACTATGATATAATAAAATATCGAACATCAAACGTAAGTAAAACTTATCAATATATTATTTGAAGATGATAAAACATAAACTGTTGTTTAACTATTAGGTCAGTTAAAATACCTTGGTCATAAAATAGAGTGTCTACTTGTAACTAAGATAGTTCTTTATGTTGTTCGTAAGTAGCTAGTTCTGCTTTGTCAAAGTATTGTGTCAATTCTAACCAAGGCATCTTTTAGTGATTTTTTACCGCGTATCCATGTGTTTGGTGAATTTTTGCTGCGTATCCATGTCTTTTAAACAGCCCTATTTTTTTAATATTTTTCCTGATTCTGGTGATTTTAAAGCAATTTTAGGTATCAGTCATCATTGGTATCAGTTCAGTAATTTTTGAATTACTTGCTCAATAGTTTTTAAATTACTGGTCAACATAATCAAAAATTAACTACTTTAGTAATAAAATTTTTTTTTTATCCATTGGATGTTTACTGGATATCCAAATAAGAGGCCTGTGTATCCAAATGGATACTCAAAAGTACGTTAAAAGATGCCTTGATTCTAACAATAACGAATCAAACACAAAAGATAAATGGTTTCGATTATGTCTTCACTTGGCGTTATTATACAAGGTGACAATCATTTAATTGATTATTATAAGTAACTTTTGGATTAAATATCGATCAAAAATTATATAAATCTGTATTTATGCTTACCATTAATTGTCGCATCGGTATTGTTTCCCCCCCGATTGGCATATTTGTACTTTCCCACTCTTCCGTTGTGTATGCTATGCCATGACGGTAAATATTCTAAAATATACATATAAAATCTTTGTAACCTCTATTATTACAATTACTGCTGTAAGATAATTGTATTCCTTAAACAAATCTAATAATAAAAAAATTACTGACAATAAATGCTAAAAAATTACATTTAATGATAACGTGTAACACACACTGAGTTATTATGACTTTCTATTAATTTCTTCTATAACTATAGGAAAACCAATTGTCGGTAAGTTGAACTAGACAATTGACCGGATGGTTATGTAAAACCGTAATAAGATGTATTTAAGAAGGTTCATAATCGCCACAAAAGAGAAAGTTTCGTACCTAAGCATTAAATTTCGCGACTTTTGAAATAGTTGGTCGTTAAAAAAAAATTTACAATCAGATAAATTCAAAAATCATTGCAGATAAACATTACCTCTTCTGCGATAGTCGTTTCTCATACGGTTGTTTCTGTTGTTGTTTACTCTTCCTCCTCCGTATATTACCCTTCTGTGTGGTTCCCTTTCTTCATTCCCACTGTTCTCTCTTGTTGTAGTTACATTTATTCTGGCTGTGTTGTTATCTCTGCGATAGTCGTTTCTCATACGGTTGTTGCTGTTGTTGTTTACTCTCCCTCCGTATATTTCCCTTCTGTGTAGTTCCCTTTCTTCATTCCCACTATTCTCTCTTATTACAGTTACATTTCTTCTGGCTGTGTTGTTATCTCTTCTGCGATAGTCGTTTCTCATACGGTTGTTGTTGTCGTTTACTATCCCTCCTCCGTATATTTCCCTTCTGTGTAGTCCCCCTTCTTCATTACCACTATTCTCTCTTGTTGCAATTACATTTATTCTGGCTGTGTTGTTATCTCTTCTGCGATAGTCGTTTCTCATACGGTTGTTGCTATTGTTGGTTACTCTCCCCCCTCCGTCTGTTTCCCTTATGTGTATTTCCCCTTCTTCAATCCCATTGTTCTCTCTCGTTTCAGTTACATTTATTTTGGCTCTATTGTGGTTTAGTTCCTTAATTGTTGTTTTATTTCTGTCTGTTTGTTCTTTCATCCTCGCTTCAGTACCCTTCGATCTACCTGCTAGGAAAATAAATAATTACTAAATAAACAATAACTGAAATGAATAGTATTTAAACTCTTTATATTAATAAAAAATATTGTCATTTCCACAATTATCATTTTATTACCTTCATTCTCCTTTTTTTTATCGCTTTGCCTTATTTCTTCATCAATTCTGTTCCTCACCTCGTTTCCATTCTCCGCGATCCGTTCTGTAAGAATAAAATAATAAGTTTTTCAACATTTGCATATTGCGGGTTTGTGTTTATTATTATAATAACTGAAAACCTATTGATAATAAACATTGCCTCTTCCACACTTCTCACTTTATTACCTCCATTATCCTTTGTTTTTGATTCCTCCCTCACATTCCTCGCCGCTTCCTTGCTTTTCTCCACAATGCGTTCTATAAAAAGTAATATAACAAGGCTTTAAACGATTAATTAATGGAAAAGACTTAGAGAACTGTATAAACAAACCCAGAATAACTTTTCAAATTATTAATTTATTTTGATGGATAATTTTTTTTGCAGATCATAACATTTTTAAACAAATTAACGATGAAATGCATTCTTTCCAATTGAATATTTGTTGTTTTTCCATTTAATAAGGGATTACATAGCCAATTGACTAAATATAATGGCATTCCGTTATGAGCTGATTAGGAGCATTTAGTCATAAAATTAATCAAAAATAATAATTAACCGGATATAGTATCAAAATTCTCAGGAAATGTTTTAGTGAAGATATAAGGAGCTTCAACATGAAATTCCACAATCAAATTATTTTTTGTACTATAACGCTATAATTAAAGTATAATTTCTTCAATTTACCTCTTATTCTATAAGATATTCTATTCGAATTTTTTTTAAATTCATTTAAGAAGAACTTATACCCTTGTAAATATTTACGATATATGGACTTAGTTTAGTAATCATTTTAAATAATAAAGTTATTCAGAAAAGAATAATTTGGTCATTTCTTTGGCAACACCGTGTACATTGTGAACAAATACAAAATTGGGATTCAAGTCTATGCTCTTAATAGTTTTATGTTTAGACAGAGCCCGCGTAGGACAATTGCGCTGTGGGTCCTATTTTGTGTTATGATCTGGGCAGATGCTTCAATCTGGTCTCGAGTCGAAGTGAAAATTTTTTTTAACATTGTCTGGATAAATGTTACTATTTTTCCCCTCATTACATCACATAAATTAGCTTACCAGTTTGCCAATTCCTCAAAGTTTCATTCGTTATTGGCACCTTAGAGCCGTATCCCCAATCGAATCGATTGTTTTCATTTTCATTTATTACTAGTCCGTCCATTCCAATATCCAAATTACATTCTGGAATTTCTCCGTCCTCCACTTCATCGATTGACATGGGCATTTCACCTTCAGCAATTTCAACTATTTTCATGTTTTCCCTTCTAGTTTCTAAATCTGCTTTTTTTTTTAAATTTTCAGCTATTATTTGCCTTTGGTTAGCTATAGTCTGCCTTAAGTTATTTATTTGGTCAACTGAAATAATACAAATTTGTTTTTCTATAATAATTATAATGAATAGAATTTTAGTAGATTTGGTTATTAATATCGATATTTAATTTCTACTTATTCATTATTGTAAGCGAGAGAATGAATGTTGAGAAATTATTAAGTGATATAGAAATATGTTGACTAATATGAAGAGATAAATTAACTGTAATGATCTGATTAATTTGAATCCAATAAAAGAGAAATGAAACTTTTATATCTCATTTCTAAATATGCAAAATGCAAATGACGCGTACCCCACAATTCATTCATAAAAATTGAATTTACAACTTTATATACGATAATAATAATTAAAGATTGTTGTTGACGCTAATACAAACCTAAAATTATATGTTACTTACCGTTAATTTTATTCATTTGCTGTGAAAAAAAACACGCTTCTAATCATAAATTTTTGAATAACGTTCTCCACAAAATGGCGAACTAATGTAATTTCTATTATTAAAGTTATTAGACTACCATCCACTAGATGGCGCTACGATATAAACGACTTCTTTAAAGGGAATCTCAAGGGTTTGGTTGCATTCGACCGTACCTCAATTCTCTGTGCGAAATCTTCAGCGGCAATCCCGGGTAAAGTTTAGTTTATATAAATGCGGATCGCGAATTACGTATAATGTATCGATTGGTAAATACATGCTAATTATTTAAAATTGACCAATCAGTCGTTCTGTTCTGTTCTGTTCGAAATTCCAATGCCAATCAGTCTTCATCAATCCAATAATAGTAATTCGCATCTATATGAACAATTGTTAACCCTCTACTCTTTGCCCCGATTATTGAGGCCCGGAATTAATTAATCTTATAATTGCTCTGTGATTCATAATATATGTCAAAAATTCACAATTCGGATTAATAGTTACGTCAATTAACATTTTAACTGTTTTTCAGATAAAAATTATATATTTTCTTTGTACAAATTTACAACCTCCTACTTACTTATATAAATTTCCAAAGTAAGTATTTCCGTATGAGATTATATTATCGGTTAACAATAATTTAAGTAAATCCAAAATGCTTGTTTACAGTAATGTAACATTTCTGCAAATTTCAAGTTATGAGACAACGCATTCATGTTATGTTATGCAAGTTTAAATAAATTAGGAATGAAAATCTAAATCGATCATCTCAGAACTTAATTGTTGAAATAGGTTCTTATTCCTATGCAAAAACATAAGTCATTCAAAAATATACAAAGCATACACTGTCATAATTCCTAACTGTCTAAAAACATTTCTACACGATTGGTTAAAGTCCATTTGTTTAACTATCCTAATCACCCTTTTTTGAGCAACAAAACATTCTTGAACCCTTGCACTTCTACTCCAAAAAATGATTCCATACTTTAATGTGGATTCAAAATTAGCAAAATACAATATTTTCAAACATTTTTCATTCATAAACTTACCAACCACTCTTATACCATAGCAGACTGAATTTACTTTTTTCATTAATTGGCTTATATGAAAGGACCAGTCCAAATGTTCATTCATATATAGACCCAAGAACTTTGTGTTTTCTTTTACTATAAAGTTGTCATTTCCGATGTTTAAATGGTCAATTTTTACTACAATGGATTGTTTAGTTCTAAAAAATAATATATTGGTTTTTTGACAATTTAGAATCAACCTATTTTTGGCAAACCATTTGCTTACTGTCTCAAAAAATCGATTGGTGTTAGTTAACAAGTGACAAAGGCTTTTGTTTCCTATTAACAGATTAGTATCATCTGCATAATTAATTATTATCTGACCTGGATTTAAATTATAACTAATTCTGTATACTAAATGACTATTTTTCTACAAAAAAGAACCTTATATAATGTTTCATCAGATACATTATGAAAAAACGAGGAATAAACTATTCTTCAGGCGAAGGGAAAATATTGTGTTTTTTATTTGACAAAGTTAAATATAAAAATGCAAATGCAGACTAAAGTACAACCAAGTGATAAACATCCCTCTTATTAGTATAATATTACCACTTGAAGACTGGATTTAAAAACTTTTGGTCTTATTGCTGCAGAGTAGGTATATGAAACTCTAGGAAATTAAATGTACCGATGTGCATTCACAAAGTTTGCGTTTATTGTATAGACATAATCAAACAACAATGATATTGCTATTAATGTTATTCTTATTGAATAATTTATTTGGATTTTAGGTGTATGGTTTGATTGCATGAAGACATTACATGGTATTACGAATAATATGAAATATATAAGCAAATAATTATTAGTTATATAATTAGGTAAATTTATTTTCCTAGCAGGTAGATCGAAGGGTACTGAAGCGAGGATGAAAGAACAAACAGACAGAAATAAAATAACAATTAAGGAACTAAACCACAATAGAGCCAGAATAAATGTAACTGAAACGAGAGAGAACAATGGGATTGAAGAAGGGGAACTACACAGAAGGGAAACAGACGAAGGGGGGAGAGTAAACAACAATATCAACAACCGTATGGGAAACGACTATCGCAGAAGAGATAACAACACAGCCAGAATAAATGTAATTGCAACAAGAGAGAATAGTGGGAATGAAGAAGGGGAACCACACAAAAAGGAAATATACGAAGGAGAGATAGTAAACAACAACAGCAACAACCGTATGAGAAACGACTATCGCAGAACAGAGAACAACACAGCCAAAAGAAATGTAACTGCAATAAGAGAGAATAGTGGGAATGAAGAAAGGGAACTACACAGAAGGGAAATATACGGAGGAGGGAGAGTAAACAACAACAGCAACAACCGTATGAGAAACGACTATCGCAGACATAACAACACAGCCAGAATAAATGTAACTACAACAAGAGAGACCAGTGGGAATGAAGAAAGGGAACTATACAGAAGGGAAGTATACGGAGGAGGAAGAGTAAACAACAACAGAAACAACCGTATGAGAAACGACTATCGCAAAAGAGGTAAAGTTTATCTGCAATGATTTTTGAATTTATCTGATTGTAAATATTTTTTTAACGACCAACTATTTCAAAAGTCGCGAAATTTAATGCTTAGGTACGAAACTTTCTCTTCTGTGGCGATTATGAACCTTCTTAAATACATCTTATGACGTTTTTACATAACCATCCGGTCAATTGTCTAGTCCAACTTACCGACAATTGGTTTTCCTATAGTTATAGAAGAAATTAATAGAAAGTCATAATAACTCAGTGTGTGATATATGTTATCTTTAAATGAAATTTTTTAGCATTTATTGTCAGTAATTTTTTCATTATTGGATTTGTTTAAGGAATACAATTATCTTACAGCAGTAATTGTAATAATTACGTAATAAGTTTTATGAATGAATTGTGGGGTACGCGTCATTTGCATTTTGCATATTTAGAAATGAGATATAAAAGTTTCATTTCTCTTTTATTGGATTCAAATTAATCAGATCATTACAGTTAATTTATCTCTTCATATTAATCAACATATTTCTATATCACTTAATAATTTCTCAACATTCATTCTCTCGCTTACAATAATGAATAAGTAGAAATTAAATATCGATATTAATAACCAAATCTACTAAAATTCTATTCATCATAATTATTATAGAAAAACATATTTGTATTATTTCAGTTGACCAAATAAATAAATTAAGGCAGACTATAGCTAACCAAAGGCAATTAATAGCTGAAAATTAAAAAAAAAAAGCAGATTTAGAAACTAGAAGGGAAAACATGAAAATAGTTGAAATTGCTGAAGGTGAAATGCCCATGTCAATCGATGAAGTGGAGGACGGAGAAATTCCAGAATGTAATTTGGATATTGGAATGGACGGACTAGTAATAAATGAAAATGAAAACAATCGATTCAATTGGGGATACGGCTCTAAGGTGCCAATAACGAATGAAACTTTGAGGAATTGGCAAACTGGTAAGCTAATTTATGTGATGTAATGAGGGGAAAAATAGTAACATTTATCCAGACAATGTTAAAAAAAATTTTCACTTCGACTCGAGACCAGATTGAAGCATCTGCCCAGATCATAACACAAAATAGGACCCACAGCGCAATTGTCCTACGCGGGCTCTGTCTAAACATAAAACTATTAAGAGCATAGACTTGAATCCCAATTTTGTATTTGTTCACAATGTACACGGTGTTGCCAAAGAAATGACCAAATTATTATTTTCTGAATAACTTTATTATTTAAAATGATTACTAAACTAAGTCCATATATTGTAAATATTTACAAGGGTATAAGTTCTTCTAAAATGAATTTAAAAAAAATTCGAATAGAATAACTTATAGAATAAGAGGTAAATTTAAGAAATTATACTTTAATTATAGCGTTATAGTACAAAAAATAATTTGATTGTGGAATTTCATGTTGAAGCTCCTTATATCTTCACTAAAACATTTCCTGAGAATTTTGATACTATATCCGGTTAATTATTATTTTTGATTAATTTTATGACTAAATGCTCCTAATCAGCTCATAACGGAATGCCATTATATTTAATCAATTGGCTATGGAAACCCTTATTAAATGAAAAAACAACAAATATTCAATTGGAACGAATGCATTTCATCGTTAATTTGTTTAAAAATGTTATGATCTGCAAAAAAAAATTATCCATTAAAATAAATTAATAATTTGAAAGGTTATTCTGGGTTTTTTTATACAGTTCTCTAAGTCTTTTCCATTAATTAATCGTTTAATGTCTTGTTATATTACTTTTTATAGAACGCATTGTAGAGAAAAGCAAAGAAGCGGCGAGGAATGTGAGGGAGGAATCAAAAACAAGGAATAGTGGAGGTAATAAAGTGAGAAGTGTGGAAGAGGCAATGTTTGTTATCAATAGGTTTTAAGTTATTATAATAATAAACACAAACCCGCAATAGGCAAATGTTGAAAAATTTATTATTTTATTCTTATAGAACGGATCGCGGAGAATGGAAACGAGTTGAGGAACAGAATTAATGAAGAAATAAGGCGAAGCAATAAAAAAAAGGAGAATGAAGGTAATAAAATGATAATTGTGGAAATGACAATATTTATTATAAATATAAAGAGTTTTAATGCTATTCATTTCAGTTATTGTTTATTTAGTAATTATTTATTTTCCTAGCAGGTAGATCGAAGGGTACTGAAGCGAGGATGAAAGAACAACCAGACAGAAATAAAATAACAATTAAGGAACTAAACCACAATAGAGCCAGAATAAATGTAACTGAAATGAGAGAGAACAATGGGATTGAAGAAGGGGAACTATACAGAAGGGAAACAGACGAAGGGGGGAGAGTAAACAACAATAGCAACAACCGTATGGGAAACGACTATGGCAGAAGAGATAACAACACAGCCAGAAATAATGTAATTGCAACAAGAGAGAATAGTTGGAATGAAGAAGGGGAACCACACAGAAAGGAAATATACGAAGGAGAGATAGTAAACAACAACAGCAACAACCGTATGAGAAACGACTATCGCAGAACAGAGAACAACTCAGCCAAAAGAAATGTAACTGCAATAAGAGAGAATAGTGGGAATGAAGAAAGGGAACTACACAGAAGGGAAATATACGGAGGAGGGAGAGTAAACAACAACAGCAACCACCGTATGAGAAACGACTATCGCAGACATAACAACACAGTTTTATTAAATATCTGCAATCTCGCTCAAACCTGTTGAAAAATATCAGTCATACGGTTCTCATTACATATTTTCACGGGCACGATAAATAACAATGTAAGGATATTGAAATTTCTACCTCCAAAGGTAAAGATTTTTTAAACGTCAATATTCTTATTTGCTATATATAAGTAATAATTATTATTAATTGAATGTCCATATGTATAATAGGTGTATATACATTTATATATTCATATATAACCCAGTTTTTCGAATTCCACACCACCCAAGGGGTTTCGATTGTCGGCGCGCTGGGGTTTTTTAAGTGGACCTTCGCCAGTAGCCCTACTCGCCACTATTTGTAATACTACTGTTACATGTATAGCATTGTATTAGTTCGATCATATATATATGTATATATATATATATTTTTTTTTTAAATAACTTTAATAGCAACAAATTGTCACTTCAATGTTAGATTCTTTAAAAACAAAAGATAACATCGAATTCACTTTGGGCCAGTTTAATTGATCTAATCCGCATGCAAGTTTTGGCAATGCTAACTTGGTTACCTAAAATTAATAATGTTCATTATACTATATATATTTTCGGTACGTGTTAAAGTGAACAATAATTGTTTGCATTAAAATTTATAATATTCGTCGCCTTTAGTGATTTCAATTTCACCAAATACCCATCCAAATGGTATATACCTTATGTAGCTTCATGTGGAGCTTTAAATTCTGTAAACAGTACCATAATGCTTCGTAAGTTGGTTTATGATAAAACATATGTTTGGTAACTAAATAGTAAATGAATTTACTCTCATGATTTAAAACTGCTACTTCTCCCACTTCCTTTTTTTGGTCCTTTAGTAACCAGACATTGTTATATCTAATCCTAAAATTAAAATATCAGTTATTACAATAGTTCACAGTGTCATGGGAGAATATTTATTTATGAGGAAGTAAGTTGTTCCACACTGGCGTTTGTTATCTCTTATTCGTTCGCCCCTGAAAGAATTAACACTATAGAGTTCATTTAAGATGATTTATTGATATAGTTTGTATAATTTTATGATACATTATTATTAGTTTTCTAAATTTGCATTAAAATGGTAAACTTATGTGTTAGTATTTACCAATACTTAAAAATAATAATTATTGAAACATTACCTACCTTAGTGTCATGACAGTTTGTATAATTTATAATTAACTGTGCACTACTACATACTGGACTGATGTAAAGTTGTAGAATAATATTAAATAGTTATATATAATACCTGAATTCTCTAGCTATTCCTTTTCTCATATGGAAATCGCTCGAAACACAATGGCCCAAGGAACAAGGCATTTCAAATAAATTTCCAAAGATTAATTTTATATTTTCATTTAGGTTTAGTTGTTGCCAATACATTTCCCAATATTTAAATTCTGTAATCGAATATAAAAAATTTTGATTTGAATATGTTAAATATTATAAATTAAATAAATTAATTGCTATAATCATAATATAGTTGCTATGCTTAAACATGTTGAAGGTTGCTTTTTCATATATTTTATGTTAGGGTTTCTTCTTAATCGACACACATATCTATACATTAAAATAAAATTCGGTAAGGTATATGTGTTTAGTTTGGGTAGAAAGATCGAACTTATGTGTTAAATTGTATGGCTCATTTTTAGCTGCCCAATAATTTACGTTTTTGAATATAATCTGGAACTTATTAGTGATATAAGCGTTTACTATATAATTGCTACATAAAACTCAATTTACTTGTCAAAATAATAAATAAGTCATTATAATACCAAATTTATAACATTTTATAATTTCAATTGTTTTTTTATAGCAGACAGTTGATTACAACAAATTCAAATTAACATAAAAGAAAATCCGTATTAGATATTGATCGTTTCATAATTGAACCTTTGTTATATTTGGCCATAATTTTATTAAATCATTATACCACCAAGTAAATTGTTACTGTTCATTTTTCATTTATTTAATTAACTTCCTTTCAATTCATTGCTACAATTATTATCGGTAGTAATATAACTTTATTTTTTAAAATAAAATGATTTACTTACCTAATTGTAGTAATTCTTCTTCCAATTGTTTAGTCGTTTCGTGTTGTTCGGCCAAAATCTTATTTTGTTCGTGAATCATTTCAGTTAAATCTTCGATCGTTTCTAAGATATAAAAATAATTAAATAACTATCTGTAATAAATATACTTAAGTTGAGACAGTTTCGCACAGTTATAACTTTGTTTTTACATAACTAATTAATGGATATTATAGGAAAGAATAGTTTTTTTTTAGTATATGCGAATTGTAAATGCATTAAGATTCCTAATTAGTAATAATGTTTCTTATATCCTATATTACTAATGGAAACATTCTATTCTAACTTGAGCAATGTTTATATGAAGCTAAACTTAAAATATAATAATAATCAATACTTACCATTATTCGCCATTATAACCGCGTTTAGCAAACAACTGTTTACTGAAAACTAAATTAGATTCAAAGAGTGGCATCATTATGTTCACACTTTTGTTTTCTAAGCCCTTTTGATAAATTGAATTTAATTATCGCGGAATAATTTTTAAAATCCTAAAATCTGTTTTACCAGTTGCATAATAGCCGTAATGTAAGTTTCGGCCGTAAATTTGCGCATTCGCCATAATCGATAAAACGATGCTGAATGGGAGATTTACATTTTACCAAGAAACGATAAATTATAACAAAAATGTAGAATATATAAGAGTCCGTCTTGTCTTTTGGACATTATATTAAGGTAAAAAAAAAAGAAATAAAAAAACTGGAATTATTATTATACATTGTTTGGAACAGTCCATCAATCATATTAAATTTTGCATGATGTAATCAAGAATAGCAAACCCGAATCAACTTATTTCAATGCAGTCATTTAATGTACCTTTTATAAATTTACTTGTGCTTTGTCGTTTATATTTCATTTGTTACAAGATAATGCGTAAAACTAATTTCAATGGAATGGGTTAATAAATGATTTCGCTAATATTTTTAAAATTTTCAATATTCCTGTAACTCCTTTGTGGTTCGATACTAATATTTACACTCAAACCAGAACAATAATAAATTCTTAGGCAATAAATTTAACTAAATAGTAGTGTGTGTCATACGTTCACGCACGAATCTTGTCAATGGAATATTTAAAAATAATGTTGATCACCACCAGTGATCGCGGATCGGTTTGAATCTTTTGGAATTTAAAAAATATCTTATCACCTTACAGATAACGACCCGATGTTCCTTTGCGGCTGACGCTACAATCAACAATACAAGAGCTCTGAGAAAATTGCCTGGCCGGCAGCTGACAATTCTTTCCTTTGTGGTTGAAAGTTAAAACAAAAACATTTTATTTAAACTAAGTGAGCTCTGCTTTTCTTAAAAAGGAAGCCACGCTATAGTTGGCAATCGTATTATTATTCTAACGCAGTTTATCTATTTGGCTATGCCAGTAGTTGTTAATTGTGTTTATGTAATTAAGTGAATATAAATTTGTGAAAAAACCGATTGCAGACATTACAATTATTAATTCTTCAAGAATTACTTAATTGGACTCTTACAACAAACCAAGCGAGACAATATTTAATAATAATACCTAGAGTTTTTGACATCAAGTGAGTATTAAATTCATTGTATAATTAAAAAATTGAAACTTTACATAACTCTTCCAGTGTACTGTTATATATTTGAATCGTGGTTTCATTTAGGCAACCTTTACTTTAACCCTACTACAATAAGCCGAGAACTGCTGTTAGGTCTCATGCAAGAATTTAAAACATATCATGAGACTGTTGAGAGTAATGTTAACGTTCATCCAAGTATTATTTGGGTCTTTGTAAGGTGTAAACGGGCAAATCCTGGCATCCCTTCTAAGATGTGTTATGAGGATAGTCAGTGGTGCTTTGCAGATAGCCAACACATTTGCTTTGAATTTTGGTTCAGTGTTCCAACTGTCTGAGAAACCTAATTTTGGTAAATGTAATAGTAACTTTGCATTCTCTCCTATAACGGAAGAACATATTAAAGCGATCATTAAAAAGTTAAATCCTAAAAAAGGCCACAGGTAATGATGGTAAATAATTTATAAATAAAATAAAATAGCTTTAAATTGTCTAGCAGTACAGAAACATGCCATTTATAAGACAATTTTTGACTTGACCTAACCTATACTTAATAATGACAAACAGCACAGTTTATTTTAATATTGCTTATATTAATCATTTATTAAATACAACTCTTTTAATTTTATTTTTACTTGTAAAAAAGAAATAATTTGTAATGCAACGGGTTTAATTCCACACGTGCTGTATATTGGCGATTTATAAAGTATATTTGTATTTGGGGTATGTATAGGTAATTGGTTATGGGTCTTAGATGTAGTATCAGAGCATAAAAGTTATTTTGACTAAGTAGATATGATGACTCGACGTAGTTATTACATATCTTATATGATGTATGTATTTGGTGACATTTATGTCTGTCTTCAATGGTATTTTTATTTTAAATCTTTTAAGTACTATTTTGCTGTCATAACCCCTTGCAGGTAAATGCAGTTTAATTAACAATTGCAGGCCTATTAGCGTTCTTAATTCCATTGCAAATATTTTTGAAAATATATTGTATCAGGATATCTTATCTTGAATTTATTTATAAGTGATTTTTCTACTAAACAGTATGGTTTTCTGCCAGGAGTCTCAACAGTCACTAACCTGAGCATCCTGACAGGAACAGCAGCAAGGGCTGTGGATAATAATAATAAAGAACAATTAGATGTTATATTAACAGATTGCACAAAGGTTTGCTGGTTGATAAGATGGGTAAATTTGGTTTTTGTTGAGCACTTACGACATCCTATCTCACCATGAGTCCTCAATAAGTTAACGTTGGTAAGGAGATCTCAAGACAATACATAGCAACATCTAGGATGCTGCAGGTTAGCAACCTAGGTTCCTTGTTGTTCGCCATTCTTATAAATTAATTATCAAACTATGTAGGACATTCAGAATTTCTCTTGATTGCAGATAACTTTAAATTGTTTAAGCATATATCTACTCCTTATGATTATCATGAACTATAATGTGACTTAAACTTGGTATCTCAGTGGTTTGATGTAAATAAAATGTTGTTAAATATTAATAAAAATATTTTTTTAATCTTCACACATAAGATACAATGCATACTCTTCCATTACATAATTGATAAGTTGGTGTTAAGTAGAAAAACTGAATGTTGGGATCTTGGAGTCTACTTACAGACAAACTTAAAGTTTGTCTAGCATAATGAAATCATTGCGAATAGAGCATATAAAGCCGGCGCCACACATTCGGATATTTGGCAAATATGTATTTGTACATATATATGTAAATAATTTATTCTTGACAAACTGAACTGTCCACATATTGGCCAAATCAGGTCAAAATATAGTAATTGGGTATTTGCTTCGGGAACAACAATACAACGATGGAAATGGAAGAAGACAGTGAACAAACAAACAAAGATTCTTTCTTTTTTTTAAGGTCTGGGATGGAGGACTCTATTCCTAATTGTTGTTGAATTCTTTGCCACGCGTCCTAGACCGCATTTCTATTTTTGTGAAGCGGATGCATAGCATTCCAAATTGCAGGTTCATTTTCATAAAGATCTAAAAACTCCATTGTCACCTCATTTGACCACTCCATTGTGATTGTAATCACACTAAACAATAGTAAACATACACAAACAGGCACAATCACGCCGATGCCGTCAAGATTGCGCGCAAAACTGTCTGAATATTGGTGCAAATATGTGGCTCGGTCTAAGTTGAGAGTATTTGGCGCCTTTGATTTGTAATAACTTACCGACTTCGAACGGAAAATATTTGTATTTGTCGCAATTATCTAAATTTGCCGCTTTGTTCAAATATTTGTTCCATCCACATATTCGGATATTTGCCAAATGCCCAAATATTTGTCACAAATATCCTAATGTGTGGCGCCGGCTTAAGCTTTTTGGTTTTGTTATCAGAAATACAAAACACTCTGAAGACAATAAAACAATATTAACTTTGTATAACACCCTGGTTAGATTAAATTTAGAATATGCTTTGGTTTTTTGGGCACCACAAACAATGGTTCATGTTAACATTATGAAAAAGAGTGGAAAAAAGAATTTTAAAGTATAACTGTAGTTGAGAACACACAATAGCTATCCTTATATATGGTCTCATATAATAGTATGATTTTAAAATGATAAAATATATTAGTGTTAGATGCATATAGATGCATATTGAATTATTGTTTATTTAATTTCAATATAATTAACATATTAAAGTATAAGAAATGTTCCTTAATTAACAATATAACTTTTGTAGTTCCTAAAATTAACTTGAGAATAAGAAATAACAAATATTTTCAATATTTACCCCCAGATAGTTCTCCTATAGATAGAATGATGAGTAAATGTAACAAACTTATACAAAAATGTGATATAGATCTGTTCTATACAACAGTAGGTCAAATTAAGTCTAAGATTTTGAATGATTTTAAATAATAATATATTATGGGATTAGTAAAAATTGTACTTGTCATTTATTCATGTTATTACTTATTATTACCTTTTACTGCGTTTTGCTATAAAATGACAAAGTAATTTACAGCAAATTACAATTGTTTTTAATTGACATACCAATATTATCGATAGTGACCTAATTTTCTTCAAATTTATCCTCGAACCAGATTTAGGGTGGCTATATCCAAGTCCTGGTAAACTTCCTGGTACATTAATCTGACTGTTAACAACAATAGTGACTATATCGATCTCCATATAGCGTTACCAGTGGGTTAAACACCTTCTTAACAGGAAGATTAGTACCGGGTGGTTGAAGCGACCGATAAGGGCTATCTGGGAGTTTAAACCGACGAGTTCTCACGAATATTTCCGAATAAGTGACGATTTATTAATGAACGTTATCTACAACATTTGAAATCACGAAACGACTCCAGAATATTTAATTGTTTAAATTTTTTTGACTATTTTGGTGATTAATGGATTTGCCTGTTGATGTTAATATATTTCCTTCGGATAGTGAAGAGGAGCTAGATGAGATTGAGTTAATTATAATTAGAAGGCCCTACACTATACGGCCCAGAAGTGACCATACGCATGAATGGGATGATTTTGACTTCATATCGCGGTTTCATTTAAGTAAAGTAACCGTCCAACAAATACTTTATCGTATTGAGTCTCAAATTCGCTACAATACAGAGAGGTGAGTTTAATATTATGAATTTTTGTCCTTTTGGTACTTACAAAAAGCTAGTTGCCCTAATATTTTTTTATTAACAACATACAAACACTTCATTATAGACGAGCAACATGGTTTTTATAAAGGTCGCTCAACAGCTACCAATTTGGCCATCTATCATGACTTTTTAGTCTCATCAGTTGAGGCAGGGGAGCAGGTGGATGTAATCTATACCGATTTATCAAAGGCATTCGATAGTGTTTGCCACCAGTTGCTCATAGGGAAGCTCTCCAATATTGGTGTATGTGGTTCGTATCTCAGGTGGATCGAATCCTACCTTACCCTGCGAACGCAGCGTGTCACTTTGGGTGGATCGATTTCTGAAGAGGTGTTTGTAACGTCGGGTGTTCCGCAGGGCTCGCACATCGGTCCTAATTTGTTCATAATCTTCATAAACGATGTTCTGCAATGTTTCAAGTCATCTTACTGCCTTATTTATGCGGATGACCTAAAGTTCTATTCCATTGTCTCACCGGGGAGCAACCATATGCAGAGGGACCTTGACAATTTTATTGACTGGTGCAGAAAGAACCATCTGAAACTTAATGTACAGAAATGCAAGGTTTTACGATTCTTCAAATGTACAAATCCGCAGAGTAAGGTCTATGGTATTGATGGTGTCAATTTGGAAGTTGTATCAAATTTTAACGACCTCAGGTAACATTTCAAAGCGATTTATCTTTCGTTGTACATGTGGATAACATTGTTCGGAAGAGTTTTAGGCTGTTGGGTTTCATAAAGAGACACACAAAGCATATTTTTTGACACCAAGGCCTTAACAGCCCTCTACAACGGTTTGGTGCGTAGTGTTCTGGAGTATTGTTCAGTAATATGGAGCCCTATTTATCAAGTCCATATTGGCAGACTGGAAAGGGTACAGAATAAGTTTGCAAAGTATCTACTATTCAAGCTCCGTTTCCCATATGATGGCGTTCCTTATGACACGAGGCTGCTCCTTTGTGGTTTGGAATCACTAGAATGTCGGAGAAGAAAAGCACTATTGCTTTTTTTATACAAACTGGTCAATGGTCTTATGGACTGCGAGTGGCTGCTACGTTCAATTACATTTCGTGTCCCAGTGAGGATAACCAGGCATAACCAATTGTTTTTTGAGCGTAGACACAGAACAAACTACGGCAGCAGCGCCTTTGTGGAGAGGATGTTGAATAACTACAACAGACATTTCACCGATTGTGATATATTTGGAATTAGTCTAGCAGTATTAAAGAGACATTGACTGTGTTCTTTCTTATTTTTGTTGGAATGTTTCTGTCGTTTTATGATGTGTACCATTTAGGATTTTAATTCTGTAGTGTACTATGGCTAAATAAATAAAAAAAAAAAATAATTTTAAGAACCGTATTTCAGATTTTCTTTTTTTTTATAGAAACTTTGCACCGAGTCCCCTTCAACAATTACTAATATGCTTACGATTTTATGCTACCGGAAACACATTAATGTCTGTGGGAGATTTTTCTGGTGTTCATCCAACTACTGCATCAAAAGTTGTAAGAAGGGTTACAATGGCTATTTGTTCTCTAAAAAGGGAGTATATATATTTACCAGAACCAGATAGTGAAGAATAACTCCAAGTCCAGCAAGGATTTTACCAAATTGCTTCTTTTCCGAGAGTTCTACTAGCTATAGATTGTACCCACATACGTATTCAATCGTCAGGAGGCGATCAAGCCGAGACGTTCCGTAATAGAAAAGGTTTGTTCTCCTTAAATGTGCAGGCAGCTTGTAATCACAACTTAAAAATACGCAACATAGTGGCCAGGTGGCCAGGTTCTGCCCATGACAGTATTATTTTTCAAAACTCACAGTTGAAGGCTATATTTGATGCTGAAAGAATGGGGAATGCTTTACTTCTTGGCGATGGTGGATATGCCAATGAGAGATATTTAATGACTCCATTAGAAGAACCTGCAACAGATGCAGAGAGACATTATAACCACTCCCAAATAAGAGCACGCAATGTGATAGAGCGATGCTTTGGAGTTTTAAAGCGTCGTTTTCCAGTACTTTCTCTAGGCATAAGGTTAGACATTTTAACAGTCCAGGACATAATAATTACTACTGCTATATTGCACAATATAGCCATTGAACACAATGAACCAGAATTGCATGTTGACCCAGAAATAGAAGCACTTATAAATGAGGCTGTTAATCATAATATGTTTAATAATGAGTTAAATGCACACAGAAATGCACTAATTCACCAGTATTTTGCTAGAATAATTGGTGTTTAGGAACATCGAACAAGAAACAAATTTGTATAATTGTCTTTAATAATGAGTTAAATGCACACAGAAATGCACTAATTCACCAGTATTTTGCTAGAATAATTGGTGTTTAGGAACATGGAACAAGAAACAAATTTGTATAATTGTCTTCTTAAAAGATTTGTTTAGATTGTTATTTGTTTGTATATATATAATATATTCTATTACTTCATGAAAATGTATTTAATGTATGATGTAATTTTCCCATAGCAATAAATTAAAACCTTAAATGGGGTCTATTTCCCATGAAACGCCTTGTATATCTGCATCTATGTCAATCTATGTATATGTATCTTATTATCGAATCTCCCTCCAGCCCTCTGGGTAAAGAAAAAATACAGTATTGTTATTAATCAGAGGTTTAGGTTCTATTTAAGATAAGATTTAATTAAAGATAAATTGTGATTAATTACCGAATTTTCGGCCTGGTTTTAAACTGCATTTCTATTGCTTTTTAAATTTATTTAGGTATACAGATTGAATTTGAAAATAAATACTTACAATGTTTTTCGGAATTTTAACTTTTTTATTATTATAACAACCTCTATGATCAGAATACTAAATTTAATGTATATTTATAAGTTATTGAATTAAATTATCATTTAAAATTTTCTGAAGGAGTGCAGATTTAATTTTTTTCTCTAACACTTTAATTTTAATGTCGAGCAAAGCTGCTTTCAGTTTTGCTTGATTTTCCTTCATTTTTATGTTGTGTTCAATTTTTCTTAGGTGCATTTCGCGGACTAAACACTTCTTTTGTAGTAATAGAACTTCATTTTTTGAAGAAACCATGGCTGAAACAGCTGATATAGCATCCTGCCTTCTTGGAGTAACTTTTCTTCCTAAAATTTATAAAAAAGCTTACAAGTTACATTTTTATAACTTTTTAAAGAAAAAACGTAAAAGTAAATACACTTTTTGGATTTCAAATTTTCACCCATTGCTAAATAAATATACCAACAGCTTAGCGGATATAGTACATACCTCGAAATATTTTTTCCTGGGATGTAGTGGGAGTTTTTTGAACTTTTGGCTCTAAGTTTATAACTACATTACTGGAAGCCATCTCCTGGTTGTCAATATTTATAATTTCAAAACTCTGTAATTAGAAAACAACTCATTAGAAATAATAATATTGTTATAGGTATGTGATCAATTTTCCATGTAAAATGTATTTGAAAAAATGTTTTGGTCTGTATTATTTTTTGTAAAATTGACCAGCTAATTAATTTTGCTGCAATATTTGATTGTACCTGATTAGGTTCTTGCAAATCTGGTAACAAATTATTTGACTCTATATTATCTGTCTCGGGTAGTTCATCAAAGTTTCCTTCCATCACTAAAAACATCATTATCAGTAACTTTTTATGTTGATCATAAACTACAAGTATGTGTTTACGTTATTAATAAAATTTACAACACTAGTCACAAAGAAGTGCTAAAAATGTGTAGTGTAGAAAACTGGTGCATGGTTCATGCCAAAGAAAAAAAAAATTTCAAATACGTAGATTTTATACCCACCATCATCATCATATCTACATGGAAGTTCCTCAACACTCAGCGTAATGTAGGGTAGTAGCTTTTCTTCTGGCGGTGTAAATATTACTTCTATGAATGTTCCTCCGCCTGTTTGGAATTTCAAATTTTTTTCTTTCGCTTTTATTTTCTTTAGGTCCTTTTTAAAACATTCGTATTTTGACCTTAAGCTTTTCGTTGTTCTCATTACAGAATAATTCTTGCTATTGAACTCTGAGCAAATTTTCTCCCAAATTTCATTTTTGAATTTCCATGAACTCGCATCCGTTTTCTTGCATTCGACTATATGGCGGTATTTTATAACCAATTCGATTAATAAATCAACTTCTCTCAAAGTAAAATTAGACGCACAATCCTTTTTTTATCGTTGGTAGACATTTCATCTATGAAAGAATACCATTAAAAGACTGCAAAACAGAACCAGACCGGCAAAAAAATTTCTATACATAACCTAACAATTAACAATATATTGCAATATATCCCTCCTTCTCTATTTTGAGCTAAAACAAGGATAGTATGATAATATTTTACTGTCGTTTATATTCTTGTACGTCTGCTCATTCATGATTTCTTCTTTTATTACAAAGTGGTATTTGGAAAGGTTATGTTAGTAACCAGGAACTTAACTATGGTTGGATATACACAAATTGCTTAACGGACTTTTTAACTGACAGATAAAATTTTTCCGACTGGCAAGTAACAGCTACTTTACCAGGACTTGGATATAGCCACCCATTCCAGAACAATAATAATTTTAACTAAATAGTTGTGTGTGTCACACGTTCACGCACGAATCTTGTCAATGGAATATTTAAAAATAATGTTGATCACCACCAGTGATCGCGCATCGGTTTGAATCTTTTGGAATTTAAAAAATATCTTAACACCTTACAGATAACGACCCGATGTTCCTTTGCGGCTGAGCCTGACCGGCAGCTGACAATCCTTTCCTTTGTGGTTGACTGGTTGAAAGTTAAAACAAAAACATTTTATTTAAACTAAGTGAGCTCTGCTTTTCTTAAAAAGGAAGCCACGCTATAATTGGCAATCCTATTTATTCTAACGCAGATTATCTATTTGGCTACGCCAGTAGTTATTAATTGTGTTTTTGTAATTAAGTGAATATAAATTTGTGAAAAAACCGACTGCAGACATTACAATTATTAATTCTTCAAGAATTACTTAATTGGACTCTTACAACAAACCAAGCGAGACAATATTTAATAATAATACCAAGAGTTTTTGGCATCAAGTGAGTATTAAATTCATTGTATAATTAAAAAATTGAAACTTTACATAACTCTTTCAGTGTACTCTTATATATTTGAATCGTGGTTTCATTTAGGCAACCTTTACTTTATATGTCGGAGCAATAATTGTTTTCTCTATTATTTTTTGTTATTTGTTAATAGACATAACTATTTCCTACTACAATAAGCCGAGAACTGCTGTTAGGTCTCATGCAAGAATTTAAAACATATCATGAGACTGTTGAGAGTAATGTTAACGTTCATCCAAGTATTATTTGGGTCTTTGTAAGGTCTAAACGGGCAAATCCTGGCATCCCTTCTAAGATGTGTTATGAGGGTAGTCAGTGGTGCTTTGCAGATAGCCAACACATTTGCTTTGTATTTTGGTTCTGTGTTCCAACTGTCTGAGAAACCTAATTTTGGTAAATGTAATAGTAACTTTGCATTCTCTCCTATAACGGAAGAACATATTAAAGCAATCATTAAAAAGTTAAAACCTAAAAAAGGCCACAGGTAATGATGGTAAATAATTTATAAATAAAATAAAATAGCTTTAAATTATCTAGCAGTACAGAAACATGCCATTTATAAGACAATATTTGACTTAACCTAACCTATACTTAATAATGACAAACAGCACAGTTTAATTTTGTATTGCTTATATTAATCATTTACTAAATACAACTCTTTTAATTTTATTTTTACTTGTAAAAAAGAAATACTTTGTTATGCAACGGGTTTAATTCCGCACATGCTGTATATTGGCGATTTATAAAGTATATTTGTATTAGGGGTATGTATAGGTAATTGGTTATGGGTCTTAGATGTAGTATCAGAGCATAAAAGTTATTTTGACTAAGTAGATATGATGACTCAACGTAGTTATTACATATCTTATATGATGTATGTATTTGGTGACATTTATGTCTGTCTTCAATGGTATTTTTATTTTAAATCTTTTAAGTACTATTTTGCTGTCATAACCCCTTGCAGGTAAATGCAGTTTAGTTAACAATTACAGGCCTATTAGCGTTCTTAATTCCATTGCAAATATTTTTTAAGATATATTGTATCAGGATATCTTATCTAGAATTTATTTATAAGTGATTTTTCTACTAAACAGTATGGTTTTCTGCCAGGAGTCTCAACAGTCATTAACCTGAACATTCTGACAGGAACAGTAGCAAGGGCTGTGGATAATAAAGAACAATTAGATGTTATATTAACAGATTGCGCAAAGGTTTGCTGGTTGATAAGATGGGTAAATTTGGGTTTTGTTGAACACTTACGACATCCTATCTCACCATGAGTCCTCAATAAGTTAAAGTTGGTAAGGAGATCTCACGACAATACATAGCAACATCTAGGATGCTGCAGGTTAACAACCTAGGTTCCTAGTTAAACGCTTATAATCTAACGGCCGCGGGCCTTTTCAATCTCTGGCAATAGCAATTCCTTTCTTTGTGGTTTGGCAAAAATCACATTTTATTTAAATTAAGTGAGCTCTGACTTTCATTCTAAAGGAAGCCATTTTATAATCGGCAATCATATTATTCAAATCACAGTCAGTAGTTATTAATTGTGTTTTTATAATAAAGTGACAATAAAGTTGTATAAAAACCGGGTAAAAACTTTACAATTAGTATTCTTTGAGAATTACTTAATTGGACATTTATAACAAAGCAAGTGACGATATTTAATAATATCTTCAGTGTGTGACATCAAGTGAGTATTAGCTTCATTGTATAATTAAAGTTTTGAAACTTTAAATAACTTTTCCAGTACACTTGTTATCTATTTGAGTCATGTTTTTATTTAGACAATCATTCTTTATATTCGAGAGGAATAATTGTTCTTCCTATTATTTGTTAATAGACTCAACTCAAATAGTAAGTCATCGAGTAACACTATCATAAAAATGATGTACCAATTACTACTATTACAATAATCTCCGGTTAGGTCTCAAACTGTGAAAGAACTTAAGGCTTATCATAAGACTGTTGAGAGTAATATTAACATTGATCCAAGTAGCTTTTTGGGACTTTGTAAGGTCTAAGTGGACAAATCTAGCATTTCTTCGGAGATGTGTTATGAGGATAGTACTGTCAGTGGTGCTTGGGAGGTGGCTAACACATTTGCTTTGTATTTTGATTCAGTTGTTTTGATAAATGTAATAGTAAATTTGCATTCTCTCCTATAACGGAGGAACATATTAAAGCAAGCATCATAAAGTTAAAACCAAAATAGGCCATGAGTAATGATGATATTCTTTCATATATTTATAAGGGATGTTCTGATATCCTGTGTGCATCTTTAAAATCAATTTTCAATCTGTGTCCGAAGACAAATAAATTTCTTAATGAATTGAAGTATGATGCAGTTGTAACTCCAATCTCCAACTCCAACTCAAATCAGGAAATGTCAGTTTAATTGACAATTACAGGTCGATTAGCGTCAATTGCAAAATTTTTTTTAAATATATTTCATCAGGATATCTTGGGTTTTTTTATAAATGATTTTTATATTAATCATCATGGCTTTCTACCAGGAGTCTCAACAGTCACTAGCTTCAGTATCCTGACAGGGTCAGTAGCAAGGGCTGTGGATAATAAAGAACGATTAGATGTTACATTAACAGATTATACAAAGGTTTTTGATAGAGTTGACCATGGTTTGTTTGCTGGTTGATAAGATGGGTGAATTTGTTTTTTTGTTGAACACTTGTGAATTTATGACATCCTAACTCACCATGAGCCCTCAATAAGTTAAAGTTGGTAAGGAGATCTCAAGACGGTACATAGCAACAACTAGGATGCTGTAGGATAACAACCTAGGTCTCTTGTTGTTCACAATTTTTATAAATGAATTACCATACTATGTACAACATGCTGAATGTCTCTTGATTGCAGATAACATTAAATTGTCATTTCTTTATGATTATCATGAACTACAATGTGGCTTAAATTTGGTATCTCAGATTAATGTAAATAAAGAGAAATAGTAAAATTGAATGTAGGAATCTTGGAATCTACTTGCAGACAAACTTGGAGTTTGTCTAACATTAAGAAACCATTTCAAATAGAGCATATAAGCTTTTTGGTTTTATTATCAGAAATACAAAACACTCTAAAGACTTTAAGATAATAATAACTTTGTATAACACTCTGGTTAGACCAAATTTGGAATATGCCTCGGTTATTTGGGCACCACAAACAATGATTGATATTGACATGATCAAAAGACTGCAGAAACGATTCTTAAGATATCTGTATTTGAGTATGCACAATAGTTATCCTTATATGGTCTCATATAATAGTATTTTTTAGTTAATCAAATTAGACTCATTCCAGAGATAAGTTTATACTTAGTATAAATATCCCACATTAGTTGTGATCGCTAGTTCACACTGCATCTTCTAGAGGGTGTTGTTTACTCATTATTCTGTTTTTCGTTTTCTTAATAAAATGAAGTGGTAACATATATTTTCAGTTACTGTGTTTAAACAGCACAAAAAAAAACCCTAGGTTTATGGCAATTTGTAAATTAATATCTTTATTCCTTCTCGAGATAATAATTGTATTTTAAAAAATAATATCAAATATCTACATATCCTTGTATTCATGGAAACAAAATATGTTGCCGATTCTGCTAGATACTTTAACGAATTTGTTGTAGCTATTGTTGATTACACATTATAGCTAAATATTAGACATTCTATTTGAAGTGGACACAATTGTCTACTGTTAAACTTACTAAATTAGAGTAGGAAGTGAATAAATAAATTAGCGGTGAGTAGGTAAATCGACATCCGCTGATTTTAATTCAACATTTATCCTTTTTGCTTGACTGCCCATCGCATAGTATTTGGGTTGTAACTGTATATTAGCAATTTATAAAGTATATTTGTATCTAACGAACTATAGGTCAATGTTAAGGTTCCAATTGAATTGACTGCTTATTCATAAATATTTTATAGAAATCTATCCAGTAGTGATATTAAATAATAACAAATGTACCAAAACATTTCTTGAGCATTAAATTAAGACTATTTTATAATAAATTGCAATGTTATTTAATGTTAGAATATTTCTTGGCTCAAGGAGACAAAAAAATAAATAAATTGAAGTTGATCATTACATTACCAACACAAAACATAATCAAAGATAAGCCATATATTTCAGACAATAAAAATTAAACTACATACAGGGTTCTGCAATAGTGTGTCAGGCATCAATAGCTCCTAACTCCTCCTCCTTAACTGAGGAATTTCATGCATATACATATCATATACCCCGTATATTATTTGGCTATTGGATGTAGAATTCATACGCATTCTTTTTTTGTAATGGAAGCATATAAATTATTTCCAGCCGTTTTCGAAATAATTGCCAGTTTCATAAATTATGTTGTTTAAATACAGTTTTTATTATGAAAATTAAACATAGGCGACTAGATTAAGAATTATAAACTACAGTAAATGTCAAAATGTCTACAATGTTGATGTGAGCAAAATTTAATACGCTCTTCAAATGATCTATTTACATTCCTCAACATTTCAGATGAAATATTAGCTAGACGGCTCATTAGTGATGGTTATGCATAAAAACCGTGGTAGGCTTTGAAATGAAAATTGTTAATAACAATTCTTTTATTTATTATAGTATGACAGCTAACAAACAAATTTTTTCGTGCTCGCTAAGTACAAAGATCATATCGATGAACTAATTTTTATTAAAATTCATTTCAATTTCTTATAGTTTTTAGCCCTAAATAACAATAATATTAAATTAAAAATTTTTTAAACTATAATAAACAAATGAAGTTCAAAATCTACTATGGTTTTTAGGCATAACCATCACTAATGAGCCGCCGTCTTGCTAGTATTTCATCTAAAATGTTGAGAGATGTAGATAGAATCATTTGAAGAGCGGATTAACTTGTTCTGAGATCAATATGGTAAGTATTTTGAAAATTTACTATAATAATTATTAATCTAGTCATCTATGTTTAATTTTCATAATAAAAACTGTATTTAAACAATATAATTTATGAAAATTGCAATTATTTCGGGAACGGCTGGAAATAACTTATATGCTTCCATAAAAAAAAAGAATGCTTATGAATGCTTCATCCAATAACCAAATAATATACGGGGTGTTTCATTTGAAAATCTGAAATTTTTTTTTTTAAATGTGTCGTGTTTGAAACCTAAAAACACTCTGTATAAAATAGATAAACGCATTTATATTCACAGTATCTCTAGACCTCCTGTTATAAATTCCACCCAATACCTTGGTTAAAAAAGTTATTTTAGGTATTTTTTTGAATTTTTTTCTAAGACTACAAAACTTTCTTTTTTTAGTTTTTAAATTATTACCCTTAAACTACATAACCAAATAAAATAAAACTTTACGAGATTATAAATACCTAAATATGCAAAAAAATACTGGGTGTCCCATTTAAAACAAGACAGCATTATGTTACCACACATTTTTCTAAAATGCACCCTATAATACAATATAAATCGGCATATGAATGAAATTCTTAAGTTAATTCGTATAGGAGTTATGGAAGCTTGACACACTATTGCAGGACATTGTAAAATAGCCAAAGTCATCACCAGATATATCTGCTAATATACATGATATATTCTACAACTAAAGGATCATGTGGTGTACTGCTTCAAATATAAATAAATTCTCAATTAGTTGCAGAAATCAATTAATTAAGTTCATGAAAGCAGTTAACGGTATTATATTCTATTTACACATACCAAAGTTGGAAATAATTTAATACAAAAGTACATGAAGTACAAAATTTAAAACATTCTGGCTCAATTTGTCTGATTTTTTAAAATCCTCTTTGACTGATTGTTCAATGCAATACCGAGGTTAAAAAATAGTAGTTCTGGATTGTTTTTTTTAATTTTTTTTATTCAGGACTGAAAAATTTTTATTTTTAGTTTTTAATATATTTCCCCGAAACTACCAAACCAAATTAAATAAAATTTGAGGTACTGAGATACGAACCTAAATATGTAATAAAATACTGAGTGTCCCATTTAAAAAAATCTAACTTTATGCTGTCACACTTTTTTGGGCCATCCTGTATAATGTAAAATATTTTTAAAACATGCCGCTTTTAATCCTATATCTCAAGCTGTTTTAGTATTGTTGATAAGTTCTTCGATAACGATTTAATCTTCCGTCCACGCTTCGTTTGCGGACCCTGTATATAACCAGACTTCAACATTGTTGCCATTCAGCCAACAAACATTTAGTTCTCTCTTCCACCCATTAATGATTTTCAATAACATTCAACACCCTCACAGCTTCACTTTCTAAGAGTTGAATGAATGGATTACTTTGATGCATACTCAAAAATATTTTACAAGCACAGGGTGACCCCAAAAGGTGCCACTAAAAAAAAAATATGTTTTTTGAATGGAACACCTAGTATATATTCCCAGAATTTGATTTAGTAAACTAGGAGCTTTACAATAATTAATTTTCTGAATTAAAATGTGATGTTGCCAAGTAATTTATTATATTACGCTACGGGTTAAAATTCATTGCGACCTATTGATACAACCTAAACAAATACAACTATCATTGCGGTTACTCCGAAAGGCTAACTTAAAGCAAATTATATGTTATTATTATTTAAATCCCATTCACAAAGCATTCAATACAACTTAGACAGTTACAGTGACTTTAAAAATGTATTAATTTAATATTTTTTTCCAATAGGACACCCTATATGTTTTTAGACAAATGGATATATTTGCCGAATACCTACTTATTTGGTTAAATATGTCCTATACCTAAAACTTATAATTTCTGAAATATTGTAAATTTTATCTTGACACTGATAAAATAAGAATTTAATCAAGATTGCTTTCGAATAAAAAATAATTATTTTTTTTTAACGCAGCTATCATTAATAACGCCCCAAATATAGATCATGATGGATAGTTCATCTTTTGAAGTATTCATATTTTTCTATCTCAATTAAGTTAACTGAAAGAATTTAACGCTAAGCGAAAAAGCACAAGACTTTTGAAAACTAATTAACAATGACATCTGCGTTAAAGGGGTTATTTATTATTTGAATGCAATCTTGCCTAAATTATATCTACAGGGTGCCCCAAGTAAGGTGGCCTACTAGAAGTATCTCGAGAACTAAATGAGATTTTATTTTAAAAATTTGGCTGTGGCTATAAGAGATGGTTTTCTACGTTTATAAAATATTTTCGATGGTGCGGTATTGCCGGATCATACCGAAAGTGGTAGCAACTTCGGAATTTTAAATGAATTACCCTATATATTATATATTTTTTGGAATTTAGGTAGAAATCTAGAACAGTTTTCTGTATAATATCATATACCTATCTTTAAGAGTTTAAATTATAAATAATTTCGTGATTTTTTAACGCCGTATCGGGACCTGAAAAGAAAATCGTATCTTTTTAGCGGTTACAGCTAGAAAGCTGAAATTTTGACAATAGTTTCACAATACCATCGCAATTTTATAATTTTGAACAGTATTTAATTAGTTTTTTTATACAGGGCGTCTCCATAACAATATTTCTGAGGCAGATGAATTATTGCAAAATTCTTCTTTTGTTTAAATGGGACACACCTTGTATTTGATATGTTTTGCTCATGGAGGATCGAATCTTTTATCTAATGATATAAGCGTTCCTATACCTATCTTCAGTATTTTCGTACTTATAGCTAAATTTTAAAATTTAAAATTATCTTATAAAAATATATTTTTTGGTAATTGGCTGTGGATTCATAGAAACAAAATAATGAAAGATTTATGTGACGTTATGTGTGTGTTGTTGTAAAAAACAAAATGGTTAACCAATAAGGAATTTATTATTAAAAAATAAACAAAATGAAAAGTACACAACAACACCAATAAAATAACTAATAACTAAATTGTTTAAGATGCCCTCCGTTGGCTCTTAAACATTCATAAATTGTGATTATAATATGTTCATTTGTCACCTTTTTCATTTCTTTCCCTTCTACAGACCCCAAAGCTGTTCGTACTAGATTTTCTAAATCTTCCCTTATTGTGACGGGTGTCTTGTATACTATTTCTTTAATCCTACCCTATAGATATAAATCTAGGGGGGTAAGATCCGGAGACCTTGGGGCCATTTCCATGGACCGCTTCGGCCAATCAACTTTTTGGGAGTCATAGGAGCTGCATCAAGATGCAGTTCATTATATTTTCTGCAAGTTCTAGATAACACTCTACCACACTCCCCATGAATATAAAATAAAGTTAAAATATCTAAGCCCGAATAATATGAATTAGTCATTTTTATTACAATAACTCAGACATAACGTCAAATGGAGTTTTCATTATTTTGTTTCTATGAATCCATTCCACAACCAACCACACTATCAAAAATATATTTTTATAAGATAATTTTTAAATTTCGCTGTAAGCCCGAAAATACTGAAGATGGGTATAGGAACACTTAATATCATTAGAAAGAACATTCAAACCTCCATTAACAATTCATATCAAATACCCCATTTAAAAATAAGATTTTTGCAATAATTCATCTACCTCAGAAATATTGTTATGGAAACGCCCTGCATAAAACTAATTAACTATTGTTCAGCATTATAATATTGCGATGGTCTTATGAAACTGTTGTCAAAGTTTCGGCTTTCTAGCTGTAACTGCTTAAAAGATATGATTTTCTTTTCAGGACCCGATACGGCGTTAAAAAATCACAAATTTATTTATAATTCAAAACCTCTTAAAGATAAGTATATGATATTATACAGAAAACTGTTCTAGATTTTTACCTAGATTTCAAAAAATTATAATATATAGGGTAATTCATTTAAAATTCCTAAGTTGCTATCACTTTCGGTATGATCCGGCAACACCGCACCATCGAAAGTATTTTAAATACGTAGAAAAACATCTCTTATAGCCACAACCAAATATTCAAAATAAAATATCAATTAGTTCTCGAGATACTTCTAATAGGCCACTTTACTTGGGGCACTCTGTATAATCAAAACTTTTTTATCTCAGTTTACACAATTCTTAAAATATTTCAGGAATTATAAGATTTTTATTTAAGGAAAATATTTGAAAGTTACATCCATATGCTTACAAAAAAATATAGGGGTGTCCTATTTAAAAATATTAAATTAATGCATATTTAAAATCGCTGAGTTGTCCAAGTTCTAATGAACACATTGTATAGTAGATTTTAAATATAGTATTATAGATCGATGTTGCTTGCTTTAAGGTGTGTAAATTTTATTTGTTCAAGTTGTATCAACGGATCACTAGATTTTTAAATCATACCTTTAAAAATTACTAGAATTTCAATGAAACGTTCATTACTTACATCGCCGCATTTCAGTTCAAAAGATTTAGGGCCGTTATTTCCAACTCACCTTAAGGTACAGAATGACATGACATAAGTCTTCCTCAAAACAAGTTTGGCAGTATATTAAAGTTCTTTTAACTCTTACTTTTAAAGGAATATTTCTTTAAGGACGTGCTAATCTTCCACTTAACGCGTCAATTGACACTCAAATTAATTTAAACCATAGTTCTCTTAAGGTTTACCTTCACCTTACGACTACCTTAACTAAGGTTAATCTTAAGGTAACATTCAAATATTTATGAACCCTTATTCTACTAAATCTAATTCTAGAAATGCATACCGGTGTTCCATTAAAACGTTTAAGTTTTATTCACTGCCACTTTGGTGCCACCCTGCAGGTTGTAATATTATAGTAGACCTCTTTTAAATTTGGTATGGAACTTTTTTTCTATCCTTAATAGGCACATACACCCTACATAATTCGGATATGAGCAATTCGAAAATTTTACTTATTTTCTGACAGCTGTCATTTTTGACTTATTTTTTATATTAGCACATTTTCCCAAGTTTGATATCGTTTCTGTATAATTCGGGTATGAGAAATTCGAAAATTTTATTTATTTTCTGACATCTGTCATTTTTGACATATTTTTTATATTAGCACATTTTCCCAAGTTTGATATCGTTTCTGTATAATTCGGGTATGAGAAATTCGAAAATTTTATTTATTTTCTGACATCTGTCATTTTTGACATATTTTTTATATTAGCACATTTTCCCAAGTTTGATATCGTTTCTGTATAATTCGGGTATGAGAAATTCGAAAATTTTATTTATTTTCTGACAGCTGTCATTTTTGACTTATTTTTTATATTAGCACATTTTCCCAAGTTTGATATCGTTTCTGTATAATTCGGGTATGAGAAATTCGAAAATTTTATTTATTTTCTGACATCTGTCATTTTTGACATATTTTTTATATTAGCACATTTTCCCAAGTTTGATATCGTTTCTGTATAATTCGGGTATGAGAAATTCGAAAATTTTGTTTATTTTCTGACATCTGTCATTTTTGACATATTTTTAATATTAGCACATTTTCACAAGTTTGCTATCACTTTTATATAATTCGGGTATGAGAAATTCGAAAATTTTATTTATTTTTTGACAGTTGTCATTTTTGACATATTTTTAATATTAGCACATTTTCCCAAGTTTAATATCGTTTCTGTATAATTCGGGTATGAGAAATTCGAAAATTTTATTTATTTTTTGACAGCTGTCATTTTTGACATATTTTTTATATTAGCACATTTTCCCAAGTTTGATATCGTTTCTGTATAATTCGGGTATGAGAAATTCGAAAATTTTATTTATTTTTTGACAGCTGTCATTTTTGACATATTTTTTATATTAGCACATTTTCCCAAGTTTGATATCGTTTCTGTATAATTCGGGTATGAGAAATTCGAAAAATTTTTTTTTTTTTGACAGCTGTCATTTTTGACATATTTTTATATTAGCACATTTTCACAAGTTTGCTATCACTTTTATATAATTCGGGTATGAGAAATTCGAAAGTTTTATTCATTTTTTGACAGCTGTCATTTTTGACATTTTTTATATTAGCACATTTTCCCAAGTTTGATATCGTTTCTGTATAATTCGGGTATGAGAAATTCGAAAATTTTATTTATTTTTTGACAGTTGTCATTTTTGACATATTTTTATATTAGCACATTTTCACAAGTTTGCTATCACTTTTATATAATTCGGGTATGAGAAATTCGAAAGTTTTATTCATTTTTTGACAGCTGTCATTTTTGACATTTTTTATATTAGCACATTTTCCCAAGTTTGATATCGTTTCTGTATAATTCGGATATGAGGAATTCGAAAACTTTAGTTATTTTTTGACAGCTGTCATTTTTGACATATTTTTAATATTAGCACAATTTCAAAAGTTTGGTATCGTTTCTGTATAATTCGGGTATGAGAAATTCGAAAAATTTTTTTATTTTTTGACAGCTGTCATTTTTGACATATTTTTTATATTAGCACATTTCCACAAGTTTGGTATCGTTTCTGTATAATTCAGATATGAGAAATTCGAACTTTTAATTTATTTTTTGACAGCTGTCATTTTTGCCATATTTTTTATATTAGCACATTTTCACAAGTTTGGTATCGTTTCTGTATAATTCGGATATGAGGAATTCGAAAACTTTAGTTATTTTTTGACAGCTGTCATTTTTGACATATTTTTTATATTAGCACATTTTCCCAAGTTTGATATCGTTTCTGTATAATTCGGGTATGAGAAATTCGAAAATTTTATTTATTTTTTGACAGTTGTCATTTTTGACATATTTTTTTATATTAGCACATTTTCCCAAGTTTGATATCGTTTCTGTATAATTCGGGTATGAGAAATTCGAAAAATTTATTTATTTTTTGACAGCTGTCATTTTTGACATATTTTTAATATTAGCACGATTTCAAAAGTTTGGTATCGTTTCTGTATAATTCGGGTATGAGAAATTCGAAATATTTTTTTATTTTTTGACAGCTGTCATTTTTGACATATTTTTAATATTAGCACATTTTCCCAAGTTTAATATCGTTTCTGTATAATTCGGGTATGAGAAATTCGAAAATTTTATTTATTTTTTGACAGCTGTCATTTTTGACATATTTTTAATATTAGCACATTTTCCCAAGTTTGATATCGTTTCTGTATAATTCGGGTATGAGAAATTCGAAAATTTTATTTATTTTTTGACAGCTGTCATTTTTGACATATTTTTTATATTAGCACATTTTCCCAAGTTTGATATCGTTTCTGTATAATTCGGGTATGAGAAATTCGAAAATTTTATTTATTTTTTGACAGTTGTCATTTTTGACATATTTTTATATTAGCACATTTTCACAAGTTTGGTATCGTTTCTGTATAATTCGGGTATGAGAAATTCGAAAAATTTATTTATTTTTTGACAGCTGTCATTTTTGACATATTTTTTATATTAGCACATTTTCACAAGTTTGGTATCGTTTCTGTATAATTCGGGTATGAGAAATTCGAAAAATTTATTTATTTTTTGACAGCTGTCATTTTTGACATATTTTTAACTCTATATATTTATTATTAAGGTTTGTTTTAGTTCAATAATGCCACCAACAAAGAAATCATCAGCTGATAAAAAGCGCAAAGAACAAAAAGAAAAACGGAAGGAACAGCTTGCGAAGCTTATTTTAGAAAAAAAAGAAAAAATCAAAAATAAACAAATTAATGCGCGGAAAGATCATGAGCTTTTAAAGGCCGAAAAGGAAAGGAAAGCTGTCAAACGTCAGGATCCTGAATATCTAAAGATAGAGAAGGAGCAGAAGGCTGTCAAACGTCAGGACCCTGAATATTTAAAGGTGGAGAAGGAGCAGAAGGCTGTCAAACGTCAGGACCCTGAATATTTAAAGGTGGAGAAGGAGCAGAAGGCTGTCAAACGTCAGGACCCTGAATATTTAAAGGTAGAGAAGGAGCAAAAGGCTGTCAAACGTCAGGATCCTGAATATTTAAAGGTAGAAAAGGAGCAGAAAGCTGTCAAACGTCAGGACCCCGAATATTTAAAGACAGAAAAGGAGCAGAAGGCTGTTAAACGTCAGGATCCTGAATATTTAAAGACAGAAAAGGAGCAGAAGGCTGTTAAACGTCAGGATCCTGAATATTTAAAGGTAGAAAAGGAGCAGAAAGCTAACAAACGTCAGGACCCTGAATATTTAAAGACAGAAAAGGAACAGAAGGCTGTTAAACGTCAGGATCCTGAATATTTAAAGGTAGAAAAGGAGCAGAAAGCTAACAAACGTCAGGACCCTGAATATTTAAAGACAGAAAAGGAACAGAAGGCTGTCAAACGCCAGGACCCTGAATATTTAAAATTAGAAAAGGAGCAGAAAGCTGTTAAACGTCAGGACCCCGAATATTTAAAGATAGAGAAGGAGAAGAAGGCCGCTAAACGCCAGGATCCAATAATTTATAGTGTTGAAAAAGAAAAAATAGTTCAAACACGCAAAGCTCTTTATTCTCAAAATAAGGAATTACATGAAATGACTAAACAAACCGACATGATAAGAAAGACAAATGAACGAATGGCAATTAAACGGAAAATGGAATCTCTTGGCTTGCCCTGTAAAAAGCTAAAACCAAATTCTGCAATTGAAAAGTTTAGAGAAGCCATTCGAGAGGGTAGGTTGTGTTCACCCTTAAAATATAATTTATTAAGTTTTAGCAATACACTTTTTAAAGAATAACTAAGGAAATTAATAATTTTATACTAATTTGGTTAATCACATTTATATTAAGTATTACTACTCATTGATGTAATTTATTATATATTTTCAGGTCCCGACCGAATCTGTGCGTGTTGCAAGCGATTGTGGTTCAGTTCTTCATGTGAACGAGTTGATCGTCAAAAACTTGAGCAAAAATTTGGCTTGGAACTTGCGAACGCTGTATTTCTAAATGGTGCTTCTGAACTGTTTTGCAGTTCGTGTGCAAACTCCATTCGCAAAAAGGAAATTCCAACATTCTGTGCCAATAATTACAAAATTATTTTCTCAATACCAAACGAGCTGAAAAATCTCAGCATTCTCGAGGAACGTATGATAGCCTTGAGGATTCCGTTCATGAAGATAACTAGTGGGGTTATGAAACAGTGTTCTATTACTGGACAAATCGTAAACGTTCCAATGAATGTCGATTCTACGTTAAGGATTTTACCTCGAAATATCGAGGACACATTCACTATTCAGATAAAACTGAAGCGAAAAATGGAATATAAACATTCTTATATACATGAGACCGTTCGGCCGGGCGTAATACGCAAAGCGTTCGACTATCTAAAAGACCAACCGTTATATCAAGAATTTAACGTTATAGAGGCTACACACTGGGAAGCAAATATACAACATTATATCGACTCTCAGTCTGCAAATATTGATATTGCAGAGGGCATTAAAAAAACAGAAGCTGGTAAGTGTTTAAAACCTTTGTTTAAATCGTACTATACCTTGTCTCAATTAATTATCGGCTATTTAAAGATTGACCTTCAAAATATCAGTTGTTATATTTTAAATATTGATACATTTAATTCTCATGTCATATTAACTTATCAGATAATCATATTGATTAATATATTATATTTAATTAATTTCAGAACTGAAAACCATTAGTGAAATGGTAGATTTAGAAGCTTTCGGTCTCGATGATCTGTTACATTCGAAACCCTCTGACGTTGAAACAAAAATGGGGATTAACAATAGTGGTGCAGATATTGTGAAGAATGATGAAACGGATATTAACAATTCGTTAAATGACATGTCATTAAACGACATACAAACTCTTCCAGCTGTTGTTCCTGATAACAAGGTACCCGAGGAAGATGTTTTCGCCGATGCAAATCTCATTGATGATAAAGAACCTGTTAATCCAGGGGGCCAAGAAACCTTATTGGATAAAGATGCATTACAGAATATATGTCTGGCCCCTGGAGAAGGTAAGACCCCCATCCATCTCATGATGGATCTTCAGTCAGAAGAAATGAGTTTTCCGACCTTATTTTGCGGTCAGAAAAAGGAATTTGCTGAGAACTTCAGCTACGGCAAACAAACAAAAGTGCAAGCCCAGGCACAGGATAGACGCTTCGCTAGAACCGACTTTGTGCTATATATGGCGAAAAAACTGCAGCTGATTTATATAGTTAAAGCGGTATTAACAGCGTTACGAAAACGATTGGACGGAGCAGAAACTTATACTGCTGGCGACGTTTTAAATCCAACAGTATTGGAAGAATTGATTAAGAGTGACGCGGGATACATGTTCCTGAAAGGAATCACCAATTCACCCGCATATTGGAAAAACCAGGAACGTAAACTGTTAGCTATGGTACGCCAATATAACATTCCTACCATTTTCTTGACAATTTCGGCCGCTGAGAGTAGGTGGCCTGAATTGTTAGTAATCTTGGTAAGACTAATCGATGATAGGGAAATCAGTGAGGACGAAGCCATAAAACTGCCATATGGCGAAACCGTCCGATTAATTCGGTAAGTACTCTGTGTTTTGTTTAAATGTAATTACTTGTGATAATATAATTGGTCCGTTGATTCATTACTTCAATAGTAATTTCAAACATGTGTTAACGGCTCTTTCCAAAAAATATAATTGACAATTATTAATTTTATACATAACTTAATTACTTAATTGACAAAGTGATTTAGTCGTCTATTATTATTATTATTGCTAAAAAAAAAATTGTATTTTTTAAAATTATTACTAACATAAGTCTGATTTGAATAGTATCTGATGATAACCCCATAATATGCCTTCATCTAATATAACAATTGATATATTATTTTGTCTCTGAATTGTAGAAAGGATCCTGTCACGACTGCCCGATACTTTGACCACCGATTTCGTCTGTTGTTTAAACATTTGAAAAGTGAAGATGGGCCATTCAAACAAAATCCGATTGCACACTATTACTACAGGATAGAATTTCAGCATCGTGGATCACCGCATGTGCATTGCTTGCTTTGGCTAACTGGAGCACCACGGTACAGTAAAGATGTTCCGAATAGCGGTAAGATTTGTGCCGAGTTTGCTAACCAATATATAACTTGTGATAGTAAATTGCAGAGTATTCAAGACGTGATCAGTTATAATGTTCACAAACACTCAAAATCGTGTAGGCGCGAAGTCCGAGGGAAATATATTTGTCGGTACGGTATACCCTATTTGCCGATGGATTTTACGACCGTATTAGAACCGCTGGAATGCGAAGATAAGGATATTATCGCTGAAATGAAGGAAAAATATACGAAAATTACTGAATTATTAAATAAGAAACTTCCGATTTCGTTCGATCAATTTCTTTTACAGTTAAATCTTAAAAAGGAAGATTATTTATTAATAATTCAACACAATATTCGTAAACCGACAATGTTTATAACACGCACGCCGGACGATTGTTTCGTCAATCATTTCAATGAAGAAATATTCTCGATGCAAAAAGCTAATATGGATATTCAGTTCATATTAGACCCTTATGCGTGTTGTAAGTATATAGTGTCGTATATTAATAAATCCGACCGTGGTGTATCAGACATGATGCGCGAAGCAATGGACGAAATTGAAAAGGGTAATTTCAGCTTGAAGGAAAAACTTAAAAAAATTGGCTGGGCCTTCCTTAACGCGTCCGAAATTAGTGCCCAAGAGGCAGCGTATCACGTTATGGGATTACGTTTTCATGAAACTTGCACCGGTTACATATATATTAATACCAAACCGGTGAATAAGCGGGTACGCATGCTTAAGAATTCAAAGCAATTGAAATTAATGAACGCCAACGATACGGATATATATGTAGCGGGTACTATTGAACATTATATTCAAAGAGCCGACGAATTAAACGATATATGTCTAGCTGAATTCGCGGCGCATTACGTTTTCCGTTCGAAATCGTCAAAATCGCCGAACGAATTCGCTTTAAAAGACGGAAGCGGTTTCGTTTTCCGTAAAAATCACTCGAATATTATCGCTTACACTAGGTACGGATTGAAAGAGGACCCGATTAATTTTTATAGGGAACAATTAATGCTTTACGTGCCGTGGCGCAATGAATTGAACGACATTGAAAACGTCGACCATCAGATCATATATTCGGCTCAAATTGAACTCATCAAATTGAATAGGGCTAAATATGATGTTCTAGATTCGAAAATACTAGACGAAGCTTTGGCTTTGGCTGAAGTGAGGGAGGAGGAAATTGGTGAACGGTTATTAGGTTCCCTCGATGAGGAATTCATTCCTTATGCTATCGACGATCCTGCATTCGATCCATTTTCTATATTAGATCAGCCCAACGCAGACACGGCAAAATACACCTACCCTACACCGTTTCAAATTCCCGACAAAGAATACGATGCGATCATTGCCTCTCTGAACTTGAAACAACACGAATATTTAAACCATATTTTGGATTGTACGCATAGGGGAGAAAAAATCTATAACATAATTGGAGGAAGTGCCGGCGTAGGCAAATCTAGGCTGATAAATGCGATATATCAGTCGCTTTTAAGATATTACAATTCGTTACCGGGAAACAACCCTGATACTGTTAAGGTTTTGCTGACCGCTCCAACTGGCAAAGCGGCCTTTGCTATCGAAGGAATAACTTTACATTCGGCGTTTGTACTACCTGTTAACCATGGTTACGAGCCGCAACTGGTACCCATCTCTAGCGATTCTGAAAACACGATTTTAACACGCCTGTGCGATTTAAAATTGGTTATAATCGATGAATATTCTATGGTCGGTAGCCGCATGCTAGACCAGATAAATCAGCGCTTACAGCAACTCTTCAAAACGAGGGCTAGCTTCGGCGGAATCTCGATTCTTTTGTTGGGTGATTTACGTCAATTACCTCCTGTCGGCGATAGATGGATATTTGACGCGTCAAAAGCTAACCCGTATCACGAAATATGCGGTACATTTTTATGGGATCTATTCAGTTTCTTTGAACTGACCGAAATCATGAGACAGAGGGACGACAAGGCCTTCGCCTTGGCCTTAAATAACATGGCTAGCGGTGCCATGACACCGGAAGATATTCGTTTAATTAAGGGTCGCTGTGTATCGGACAACGATCCCTTACCAGACAATCTTATTCATTTATTTCGCAGTAATCTGGAAGTCGATGAATTTAACGATCGTAAACTGGCAACTTTAGATACCGAATTTACAATTAGTGTCGCGAAAGATGTCGTCAAGGGCAGTTGCAGTGAACGATTGAACCAGCAATTTTTAAGAGAGGCCAAAAGCTTAAAAAAGGCCGACACGTTCGGGTTAAGGCTAGAAATTCGGTTACAAATTGGGGCCAAATATATGGTTTCGTTAAATCAAGACACAAGCGATGGTATAGTAAACGGCGCTACCGGCGTTCTAATGAAACTGGAGTACAACGACGACCAAACTGCCAAACGTTGTTGGTTGCAATTTTTCGACGAACGATCGGGCAAGTCCAGTAGACAAAAACATTCCGGTTACATGCGAAACAATAACATTCCCGTTACGTGGACGCCAATTGAACCTGTTGCCCGTGCCTTAATTATTCGAAAAGGCAGCAACGTTATGGTCGAACGGGCACAATTCCCCTTGCTTGTCAGCGAGGGTCTAACAATTCACAAATCGCAGGGCGCTACGTATCAACAAGTCGCGGTTCACTTAAAAAAGGGCATTCCAAGAAACGCTATCTATGTAGCTTGCAGCCGAGCGACTAACCTTGAAGGTCTCTTTATTTTTGGGGATTTTGTGCCGCCTAGGAAACCTACCGAAAAAGATAAGGCATTCTGTGAATTGCAAAATTTACGGGCGAACAGATATCTAAGTAGTACATACAGTAGGCAATACTTTGAATCCAGTAAAAAGCAAACAATCATTTACCAAAATGTACAAAGCCTTTGCAAACATTTCGAGATGATCAAAAATAATCCGTTATTTATAAGCGCGGACATTCTCATATTTGTAGAAACGTGGCTGAACGATGGAGATGTAGTCGATTTCGAAAATTTCGACTGTTTTGTTACGCTGTGCAACCCGAATGCTAGCGCGCATAGAAAACCATACGGCATTTCATGCTATACCCGCAAAAATTGTGTTAATCTATGTACGAACGTACGTAAATATTGCAAAATCGTGTCATTTCTCACCTTCCAAGCTGTAATTTTTACTTGCGATAAAATTACTGTAATTGCATTATATATTCCACCGAAAATGCCTATAGAAGATGCTTTAACGTGCTTGAAAGAAATAGTCACTTATGACGTACCCACTATTATCGTAGGTGATTTCAACCAAGATTTGTCGAACAAAAAATCAAACTGTTTAAAGCAATTTTTAATATCGAAACAATTTACCTCGCAGCTTGACACGAATCAATCGACAACCAATGCAGGTACGCACATTGACTGGTGTTTTTCTAATATAAATCGTATTAAAACGCATATATTTCCAACAATATACAGTCACCACCGAGCAGTAACGATGAATATATACGACAGTCCCGTGACAGATGCTCGTTTCTTAATTCATCAAAAACAAGTAGATACGTCGAAATCTTTAAATAGGTTACACATTAGGTTAGACGATTCGGAATCAGAGGACAGTGACAGTAATGCGTCCGATGATGATGTGCAAATGGTAGATTTGACCACCGCTACTGCTGCTGCTGCTACTACTGCCGCGGTGAATAACACATTGCAGTTCGGCTTAACAAATGCCGACGGTGTAAGTTGTTATGCTAATGCGTCCATTCAATGTTTATTGTCCATTGTAGAATTTCAGCGTCGTATCGCTAATTATAATCGACCCCCTGTTAGTGATCAGGATAAACTTAAACAGAGCTTGCACGACATCGCCATTCGTAGTAGTAGTACGAATTGTCTTCTAGTTAGAATTCTTGTGGGCCCTGAATATGCTATTCGTGAAGAGCAGGATGCACATTTGTTTCTGATCGATTTGCTCCATCGATTAGGAGACCATTCGCTTTTACAGCACATTCGTTTCTCGTTTATTCCCAACTTGAAACATTGCGCAAATTGTGGTTACGAAAATATGGGCAATGGAATGGAATCTCGATCGTACACGCTGTACTTCCCAGAAAACCCACCGCAATCAATGAACTTCGGTTCGATGTACGGTCCGCGACCCACCGATGAACAATGTGGGAGGTGTCACGATAATTTGACAACTAGATCGAAATTGGTGACCGTTACCAATTATTTAATAATTTGTTTAATACGAATACAGATTGTTAACGGTAATTCGATTAAAATTCAAACTACATTTAACCAATTTGACGAAGATTTAATTACAATCGATTCGATCCGATTTCGATGTAAAGCCGTTATCATCCATATATCGAACGACCCTAACGATACCACTAAAGGAGGTCATTATATCGCCCGAGTTAGGTATAATAACGGATGGCTGGAATTTAACGACTCTGTTGTCAGGCCAACGTCCTTTGATAAATCCTTACGGAATGTAACCGTGATGATATTGGAGCGGATTGGGTAATCACATATTTGCAGCCCTATTATTGAAGTATTATAGACTTCAACCACTTATATAAGTTGAACTATCAACAAGATAAAAAAATTGAAGACAGTATCCAGATAGTTTTCTTCAATATAATTCGACGTAAATTTTATGGAACTAATCACAAACCCTCCTCAATTTCTACATATTACGAAGCCGCTTCAAATATTTGTTATAGCGATCGGCAACCAACGGCAAAATTATGGCCGCAACGCGATTCATACAACAAGAGGTTGCCGATTCAGTTATTGTAACCCCTTGCCGGAGCAGACTCCATGTGCTGCAGTCACACAGTCACGACATTCTTATCAGTCGCGTAAACATGATGTGCTGCAGTTTCAATGTATGCAGTGCACATGTTTCTATTATACATTTTTGATACCCGTCTCGTATGATGTACTGTAGTTCCAATGTATGCAGTACACATATATTTAACACGTGTATAATATACTGTATACAGTATACAATCGATCGCGTATGATGTACTATAGTTCCACTGTATATAGTACACATAGAAATCGTCGGCTAAGACTTGCTGTGCTGTAGTTCCAATGTATGCAGTACACAAGATATACTTTATTCAATATTCGCACCATCTATACTGATAATTGAACTTAGCTCCGGTATCCCCATGAAGCAATTGAAGTTGGAGTAGACATGATGATCTGCAGTCACATGGTCAATGATCAGCCGCGTTAACACATGATGTGCTGCAGTTCCACTGTATGTTGTACACATGTACAATTTTAATCTAAATTTATTTTCGTCTCGTAGTACACTTAGAGAATCAACCGCGCATGATGTGCTGTAGTTTCAATGTATACAGTACACATATGAATCGTCGGATAAAACGTGCTGTGCTGCAGTTTCAATGTATGCAGTACACATGTACATACATTTATTATTAAAATATCTTCCGTATACTCCGATGTGCCGCTGATAATAAACTCCAGGGGATCCTGGCCACTAGGTTCAGGCGGTTGAAGTTGAACCTAGCAAGGGAGGTCGACATGATGTGCCCGGGTCACACAGTCCTGTACTATAAAGATACAAATCAGCCGCGAATGATGTACTACAGTTTCAATGTATGCAGTACACATTTTCTTAATACAATATCTTTTGATATCCGTCTCGTATGATGTACTGCAGTTTCAATGTATGCAGTGCACATACTATTAATCCGCGTATAATATGGTGCATTGAATGTACTTAATCGATTGATCGCGCATGATGTACTGTAGCTCCAATGTATACAGTACACATAGAAATCGTCGGCTACAACATGATGTGCTGCAGTTCCAATGTATGCAGTACACATGTCTTTACATTAAAACTCGTACAATATGCTGATTAACTCCCGGCCAGTAGGCTAACATAGGTCCTAATTGGATGTGGGTACATAACATAACAAATATTACTTTTCCAGAGGAGGGTTTACTTCTGTATGTATGCTGTGTGTGTGTGTGTGTGCGTATGTATGTGTGTGTGTGTATGTGTGAGAGTGTGTGTGTTTGTATGTGTGTAATAATATAGGGTCTCAGAATTGAAGCATAAACGGTAATTTAATGGTTTAGTTAACGTTTGGTACATTCAATTTTAATTGTTAGTTTAATTAAAGTTAGTTAAATAAAAGAAATTATCAATGGTAAATCTTAAGCTAAACAGAAAAATAATAACTGGAAATACAAATTATATATGTATATGTAAATAATATGCTCTTTGCTATAAACTGAGGAAGATATTATTTTACACCTTACTTACATAATACATTAAATTACGATTCAAATTACCGTTTGTAAAACATTTTCCAAATATTGAATGACAAAAATGTGACTTTTGCGAACATTTCTACAAAAATATTATTAACGGTTGATTATTTTGTTAGAAATGTTGCATGTTCATATATACTCAAACTATTTAGAATACTAAATTTAAATATTAATAGCTGAAACTTGTGTAGACATTAATTTTTAACTAAAGTTAACCTGATCTAACTCTGATGTTGATAACTTGTAATTAAGTAAGTGCTTAATATTTCAACCTGTACTTCCTTTCAAAATAAATATTTGAATTACAAAATGTACTAAATTATAGATTTATGAGTAAATAATATAATCAATGCGTTATAACTTTATGTACCTGTACAGTACATTGAAGAATTTGATTTGAATTTATAAACATTTCAACTACTGGTGTAATTTAAGTGCAAAATTTTAATTAAACTAATATATGGAAAATGTTTTCTTTTTCCACTGAGACCCCTATATTATCAACTGACGTGTATTTTTTTTTAATTCGATTTTACTATTGACAATAACTTAATACTTAATTAATAATCCTTAGTTATTAATAAGTTAGATATATATATATACCAACAAATATGAACAACATTCAATATAAATAATTGTATTTAAATTGTAATGAACCTATTGAAATATTATATTTTTCACAAAAAAAAATTAAACTTTAAATACATTTGATACCATTTATATTCTAAATTCGAAATTTATGCAATAAATTCGGCTATTGTTAAATTTAAATATCTATTTCTAAAATAATTTAATTTAAATGAGCTCATAATGTTTCCCTCCTATTATTTTGTTAAAACATTAATTTTTTTTTATATAATGAGTTCAAACAAATAATTATTAATTGTACGCTTCTGAAGTGATAAGAAAATTAGTTATTAAGCATATTAAAGAAGAAATGAATATAATTTGCTTTAGATTCATGGGATATTGAATATTAACCTATCACGTTTATTTGACACAAAAGTATAGTTAGTTATAAGGCATACCTTTGGTTACATATTGAAATAATTTGGATAACTACTGGACCAATTCTATTTCATTTTAGACTTATGGGTAAGTTAATTACAAATAAATATTTCTTTAATACTTTAATATGATCATTAGTCTTTTGCAGGAAATTTACACACCTAAACCCGAAAAACTAATAAATATTGAAACCTAAAACACTTCATTTTATACTTTATAATCAAAAAAATGTCATATTTAGATTAATTATACATGTCTACAGTGTTTCGCTTAAATTTATACTATACTTTATACTATATTATATTTCAGTTACTACAAACACTACAACCATTGTGACATAATAGATCATTTACGTTGAAATTGGACAGTAACATCATAATATACGGGTTGTATCTAGTTATAAGTACGTAAAATATTGATTAGTAAGATATTTATTTATATAAGGTTAGTAAATAATAAGATGACAATTTGATTATAAGTTAACTTGCCCTAGAATTCTAAGAATAACGAAAATTAAATTCTATCCATGCCTACCACTAACATACATATATGTACATTTGGTTATAGGTTCGCACATGCAGATACATATTATCTAAAGAAATATCGGATGGTTGGAGTTGCACATGTTCTATGTTAGATCAATGGATGATAGGAAACTCTCTATTTAATGAATTAGAAATCGTTAATAAGTATGATTTTTTAAGGATCAAATCTAACATACCCATAATAGTATTTTAAATAAAGTTAAAGCAAGAACACATTTAGGCAATTTTCATATTTTGGAGAATATTAACTTAACATTATTTTTCATTTAACTTTATATTAACACTAATTTTCCCTTATTATATATTTTTTTTTGCTTATAGATAGAAGCAAGCAAGTACCATTCCTCTAATCAAAACATATTCGATAGTATAATGTTGATTGGAAAAAATAGCAAATATAATTATTTCAACAGTAGAAGTATGAAATTACTATATCAAATTACGAATATCAACTATTAAGCTTCGATATTTAACCCTGAGAAGCAACGCCATTATTTATTACTGACTTGGTACATATGACAATAATAGTAAACTACTGCTCCAAAAAGATTGGGTAAATGAAATAAAATTAATTAATATAAATCTTATAAACTAAGTTGCATTTTTTTAATTTAAAAATTTAAACTGGTCTGAACATAGTATATTAGCAAATTAGGATTAATCAATACTATGTTTACTTTTTTTTTAAAGATTTATATTAATAAGTTTATTCTTTATATATTTTTTTTAGTTGCATGTCGATGCTAAAACTCAATTAAGGTGTAATCGATGATTTCTGTAGAGATCCAACATGAAATATATCATCTTTAATTTGAATTCCAGTATAAACAGCAAAGTACGTTTATGCAATTAATAATAATTGAAAAATCTAATTACTATAATAATGATTTTTATTCTTTTAGATTTTTTGAGATGAAGCCATTGTTAATGAAAACTTTTACTGTTACTCAAAGACTTTTCCAATTATATTTCATATATAAAATGTTCTTCGGTCGAAATGACAACATTTTGTTCCCTTATATGTTAATTTAGATAACATCTTGTTCTAAATATTTATGATTTCTCCTAGTAGCTAATTTAAGGACAAATATCATTAACGATTAATTGGATATTGTTCATATTTGTTAACACTGATATTAATAATTCGAGTCAAACCCCATCCAGGAGATTGTCAAGAAAATGTTACTATTTTTTATTAATCAGTACTCAGCACTTATTACATTTTTCAAACATTCTCTAATCCGGCTCCTTTGGTAGGGGTCACTTTTATAATGAAATTATTTGTGTGGTAAAACTAAATATTTGTATTGATACTATATTTAAATTCAATAATTTATTATTATTACTTAATAACTAATTTCATTATATATATATGATTCATATACTATTGTTGCCTTTAAAAACTGTTAATAATCTTTCAACTTCTTTTGTAATTAATATAATTATAAAAAATTTTAAGATTATTTCAAAACTTAAAAAAAAATTGGAAATATGTCGAAATTTGTAAATTTGGAGTGTAAGGAATCCGAAAATAATTTATTTTTTGACAACTGTAATTTTTGAGATATTTTAGGTTTGATTTTGTTCCGGTACATTTCCTATATAAAATGTGTTCGGTCAAAATGAAATTATCTTGTTCTCTTATATGTTAATTTAGATAGCATCTTGTAAGACTGTGTTCCAAATATTAATGATTTTTCCTAGTAACTAATTTAAAGATAACTACGATTACCAGTTAACTTGATATTGTTCATTTGTTAACACTGATATTACAAAATAATTATAGCCAAACCCCATCCAGGAGATTGTCAAAAAAATGTTACGATTTTTTTTATTAATCAGTACTCAGTATTTATTACATTTTTCAGACATTCTCTCATCCGGCTGCCTTGGTAGGGGTCATTTTTATAATTACATTATTTGTGTGGTAAAACTATATATTGTATTTATACTGTATTTAAATAAAATATTTTATTATTATTTAATAATTTAATTATATACTTATGATTTCTATATCATTGTTGCTTTTTAAACTGTTATATATATGACAACTTTTTTTAAAAAATTTAACTCTTTTAGTAATTATAATAAATTTTTAAATTTGTTTAGAAATAAAAAATTGAAACAATGTCGAAGTTTAATTGGAGTATAAGGAATCCGAAAATTTTATTTATTTTCATTTTTGACATATTTTTGAGGTTTGATAAGTTATATAGTAATATATATTATAATGAACGAATTTGGGTGCTATGTACCCCAATCACAGTCCGCAGGAGTGTGGCCAAGCAATTAATGCATCAACCTACATTCAGACTCAACCCAAATCGGCGGTCACATCTAGATAATAATAACAACAACACATGTAGGCGAATCTGTCACATGCAGGTGGACGGCGGAGCCCTGCCGCTGAGCGGCTAGGTTAACAGAACTTCAAAAGTTTGGTATCTGTCGCATATAGGTGGACGGCGGAGCCCCGCCGCGGAGCGGCTAGGTTAACAGAACTTAAAAAGTTTGGTATCTGTCGCATATAGGTGGATGGCGGAGCCCCGCCGCGGAGCGGCTAGGTTAACACAACTTCAAATGTTTGGTATCTATTGCATGTAAGTGGACGGCGGAGCCCCGCCGCGGAGCGGCTAACTTCAAAAGTTTCGTATCTATTGCATATAAGTGGACGGCGGAGCCCCACCGCGGAGCGGCTAGGTTAACACAACTTCAACAGTTTGGTATCGTTTCTATGTAATTCGATTGCAAGGAATCCGAAAATGTTGTTTATTTTTTTTACAGCTGTAATTTTTAACATATTTTTTTCCATTCGATACGTAATATAGTAAGCGAATCGTTCGCAATCAGGTATAGCTGGTCTCTTAAAATGTTAAACGGTCACATATGTTATAATGAACGAATTTGGGTGCTATGTACCCCCATCACAGTCCGCAGGAGTGTGGCCAACGAATTAAAGCATCAACCTACATTCAAGCTTCTCGGTGCATCCACCCAAATCGGTGGTCAAATCTAGGTAATAATAACAAAAACACATGTAGGCGAATCTGTCGCATATAGGTGAACGGCGGAGCCCTGCCGCGGAGCGGCTAGGTAATAACAAAAACGCCTGTTGGTGGATGCCGGAGGCCCCTGCGCGGGTAGCGCCTAGTGGGAATCTGTCGTATGCAGGTGAACGGCGGAGCTCCGCCGCGGAGCGGCTAGGTAATAACAAAAAACACATATAGGTGGATGCCGGAGGCCCCTGCGCGGGTAGCGCCTAGGGGGGCTATGCCCCCCTAGTTACATAGCACCCTTCGGATGCTATGTATTACGGCTTACGTGTGACCTTGAGTTCGTCCGTTGTCGTCGTCGTCGTCGTATCTTTTGACATTTTTGAGGTTGTGATTTTTTTGCGAGAAAACTATCAGAGTTGAAACGATGAAACTTTTTGGTTTTAATTTTGGATAGTGCGCGCGTGTTGTCTCAAATTTTAAAATATACAGGGTGAACCGTTTCGAAGTTATTAAGCGTCAAAGTCGACTTTTCGGCGATTCCCGTTGGGACACATTTCAAGTCGCAAAACTCAATTTTTTCGATTTAAATTTTCGGAGTGTGGAGTGGACCGGTCGCTACAGAACCCTATTGAAATTGGGTATCGTACGACGATTAGAAGTAATTTAAAAGAATTTTTGAAAGTCGAAATTTGACAAAAAAGGGTCATTTTTGGTACCTAATAGCTCGAACTGGGTGCGTCCGAGCGTCTCGCGGTTTTAAATTCTCGATTTCCCATCTCAAAAACTAGGTGCCATCAATACATCTATCTATACCTAAAGTTATTAGAAGATGGAAAAAAATTGAAAATACTGAACAAGTTGATATTTCGGGGTAAAAATGGACGGTTTTTCATTTTTTTCAAGGTAAAAACGGCCTTTGATCGAATTTTAGTTTACGTTACCTGAAAGATCTAGGTAGACCACATTAGAAACGTATATTTTCGTTTCTTCGATTTAAATACCGAAATTACTATTAACGATTGAAATTTAGAAATTTGGAAATTATTTTTTTGTCACCGCTACACTTAAGTTCGTCTATACGCTTTCCTATTTAACATTTTCCATATTTTTTTGCTTTTTCGTCAAGCGGAATGATGGCACTTTCAGATTCATACCAAGAGCGCGTTTCGAATTACGATCTAAAGGGTTAAAAAAAATTAAGTATATCCATTTTCAACCATTTTTCACTAAAAGTTCTGTTTAGTCACGAATAACTCCTACAAATATCACTTTGGACATTTCTTTATAGGCGTAATTTCTTCGTCCATCCTTTCTCACCACATTATTATTTTTCAAAATTTTCGAAATTTCCTTCCAATCGGGAGAAAAACGACAATTTACCGAGCTCGGATGGCCAATTTTTGCAAATCTGATGACTGGACTTGAACTTTACTCGGATTTTAACGGACGGACGGATGAAATTTTACTAAATATTTTGGCTGTCAAATTCGGTGGAAATAGGCCAAAAATAGCCATTTTCTTAGCGAGATGCTGACGTTAATTGACCGATTTGAGGATGGGAATGGTATGGAAAAGATTCTATGGGATTTCGGCTTTCGATAATGACCCCTATCGTTGCCCAAAATGGAAAATTTCCTACCATTTTCCCGATTTCCAAAACGGTCTGCAACGACATATTTACATTGCTCTTATGGGAGAGCCGAAACAGGGTGCATCTTGAAACCAGTTATTCGATTTCTTCTAAACGGCTCACGTTGGAGCAATGAAACTTTTGGGGTATACTTTGGTATATATGGCGTATACTTAGCCGATGTACGACATTATACAGGGTGTCCCGTTAATAAGTTATTAAACGAAATAAGCAGAAAATGTGCAAAAAATTAAATATTTTTTTCTACGACTTGCCGGTCTCGTAAAACTTAAGCGATTCAGTTTATATTCTAGTATGTTATCAAGAAACTTATTTAGAAAAAGTCGTCGCGAGATTTTTTCAATAAAATGTCGGGAAGTCAATTTTTTGATTTTTTTAAAGTTGGAAAGCATGGAAATGCAGGGTCATTTTCGATAATTAATTATTCGACTTGGGTCGCATAGATTTGCTCCGGGTTAGAACCGGTGGATAGGTCATCTCAAATACTAATATTTCACAATACATCATATCATGCTAAAAGGCCTATAAAATGGAGAAATTTGCGAAAAACTGAACTTGATGATTTCGTCAAATTTTTTTTTTGCTTTTTATGGGGTAAAATAATATTTGATCGAAATGTTATATATGTCATCAGAAAGAGCACATCAAAACAGGATTATAAACCATAATTTAGTTTCTTAATTTCTTATACAAAAATAACTACAATCGATTAAGCAATAAGCACTAATTTTGACATCCTCTTACTAAAACCCATCTGTACGCTAGTGTATGTAACTTTTTCAATCGTTCTTTAGCCTATCATTTAAAGGAATAAATTACCTTTACGTTCAACATCGACTGCGTGATCCAAAAATATCCTTTGGCGGATAAAAAAAATATTTTATAAATTTTGTCAAAAAATTTTTTTTCAAAAGTTCAGTTTACTCTGCTATATCTTCCATAGCTTTCCTTTTGGAGATTTCTTTCTATTTTTATCTGATTCCGTCATCTTTTCCGAACATTTTGATGTATATAAAGTTATCATAAAGATGTTCGAACTTGGAGAAAATTAAGAAAATTCGTAACGGTGACAGCAAAATTTCTAACTTTCGCTCGAAATGTATGAAAGGCGTGGCTTTTACCGTAATTCGTGAAAATACATGGGATGTTTAGCAAATTTTTAATAGGGTCGTTTCGCATTTTGTGGAAAAATAGGAATAATTTAGTAAATTGTCAATTTGAAGAAAAATCAAGTAGCACATTATGTTAGTAATATTAAAGGAATTTAAAAAATTTTATTTATTTTTTGACACCTGTCAAATTGACGTTTTCTTTGTTAGTAAAAATTGCAAGATTAATAGAATTTCACAAAGTTGGTGTCGTTTTCGTATAATTCGAGGGCAAGGAATCCGAAAATTTAATTCATATTTTGACAGCTGTCATTTTAACAATTCTTTGATTTCGGTTAACTGTCGATCATAGGCGTAATGGTAACATAATTTCGTAAAGTTGGTATCGATTTCGTATAACTCGAATGCAGGCAATCCGAAAATTTTTTAAATTTTTTGACAGCTGTCAAATTGACGTATATTACGTTGGTAATAGTTCCAATGTTAACAAAAATTCACGAGTTTGGTATCGCATCTATATAATTTAAGTATGAGGAATTCGAAAATTTTATACATTTTTTGACAGCTGTCAAATTGACGTTCCTTAGGTTAGTAATATGTGCAAGGTGAATAAAATATCGCAAGTTTAGTATCGTTTCTATGTAATTCAAATGCAAGGAGTCCGAAAATTAAACTTATTTTTTGACAGCTGTCAAATTAATGAATCTTTAGTAAAGAATAAGTGCAAGGTTAACAAAATTTCAAGAATTTTGTATCGATTCCATATAAGTTGAGTATGAGGTATCCGAAAAATTTATTTATTTTTTGACAGCTGTCATTTTTGACATTTTTTGTTAACATGTTTTAACAAGTTTGGTATCGTTTCTATATAATTTGAGTATGAGGAATCCGAAATTTTTATCTATTTTTTGGCAGCTGTCAAATTGACGTTTCTTAAGTCAGTAATAGGTACAAGGTCAACTGAATTTCGCAAGTTTGGTATCGTTTCTATGTAATTCGAATGCAAGGAATCCGAAAATTTTGTTTATTTTTTGACAGCTGTCTTTTTGACATATTTTTTTCTATTCGATACGTAAAATAGTGAACGGATTGTTCGCAATCGGTTATAGCTGGTACCTTAAAATGTGAAACGGTCACATATGTTATAATTAACGAATTTGGGTGCTATGTACCCCCATCACAGTCCGCAGGAGTGTGGCCAACCAATTAAAGCAACAACCTGCATTCAAGCTTCTCGGTGCATCCACCCTAATCGGTGGTCAAATTTAGGTAATAATAACAAAAAAACACACGTAGGCGAATCTGTCGCATACAGGTGAACGGCGGAGCACTGCCGCGGAGCGGCTAGGTAATAACAAAAACGCATGTAGGTGGATGCCGGAGGCCCCTGCGCGGTTAGCGCCTAGTGAGAATCTGCCGCATTTTGTAACTCATTAATGGTTTCCTTCTAAACATAATATATTTATTCTATCAGTATACATCAAATATTATATGAAATGTAAGAATATTTAATAATTTTTTTTTTGAATTTTTAAGAATTTCAAAATTTCTTGATATTTTTCAGTTTTTCTTAAATATCTCCGTAATCTAAACCAATAGGAAAAATTTGTATATTTCCTTTCTGATAGAGAATTTAATAGTATATTTTGTTTGTTCGAAACTTTTTTTCTCAAATGTAATCGTTTTTGAGATATTTGCAAGAATATAGAAATCATGATTTCCTCAATAACTCAACAACTATAGTAGATACAGAAAATTTTATAGACTACTTTCTTGTAGACCTTATCAAAGTGCATCTTTACGATATATACAATTTTACCGTAGAGATAATACTTTTTGAATAAAATCGAAATATATCGATTTATTCAAATTTTTAAGGCATTTGCATGAATTATTTAGAAATTAAAAAAAAATTAAAAATGAAAATACTTGGGAATTAATATAATTTGGGGAATACCTAATTCGAAAATTTTATAGATTTTTTAACAGCTGTCAAATTTAGGATTCCTTAGTAAAGAATAAGTGCAAGGTTAACAGAATTTCAAAAGTTTGGTGTCGATTCGATATAATTTGAGTATGAGGAATCCGAAATTTTTATCTATTTTTTGACAGCTGTCTAATTGACGTTTCCTAAGTCAGTAGTATGTACAAGGTCAACGGAATTTCGCAAGTTTGGTATCGTTTCTATGTAATTCGAATGCAAGGAATCCGAAAATTTTGTTTATTTTTGACAGCTGTCATTTTTTAAATATTTTTTTCTATTCGATACGTAAAATAGTGAACGGATTGTTCGCAATCGGTTATAGCTGGTCCCTTAAAATGTGAAACGGTAACATATGTTATAATGAACGAATTTGGGTGCTATGTACCCCCAACACAGTCCGCAGGAGTGTGGCCGACCAATTAAAGCATCAACCTGCATTCAAACGGCTCGATGCATCCACACAAATCGGTTGACAAATCTAGATAATAACAAAACACATATAGGCGAATCTGTCGCAAAAAGAGGGTCCGCGGAGCCCCGCGCGGAGCGCCTAGGGGGGCTATGCCCCCCTAGTTACATAGCGCCCGTCCCGGTCGCTATGTATTACAGCCTTCCAGTGACCTTGAGTTCGGATGTTGTCTTTTTCGACATTTTAGAGGTTGCGAATTTCTGGAGAAAAAACTATCAGAGTCGAAGCGACGAAACTTTTTGGTTTTACTTTTGGATAGTGCGCGCGTATTGTCTCAAATTTTCGAGTATATAGGGTGTGCCGTTTCGAAGTTATTAAGCGTCAAAGTCGACTTTTCGGCGATTCCCGTTGATCCGGATTTCAGGTCGCAAATCGCAATTTTTTCGATTTAAATTTTCAGAGTGTGACAATAACCGGCCGCTTCAGAACCCTATTGAAATTGGGTATCGTACAACGATTAGAAGTAATTTAAAAGAATTTTTGAAAGTCGAAATTTGGCAAAAAATAGTCATTTTTGGTACCTAATAGCTCGAACTGGGTGCGTCCGAGCGTCTCGCGGTTTTAAATATTCGATTTCCCATCTCAAAAACTAGATGCCATCAATACATCTATCTATACCTAAAGTTATTAGAAGATGGGAAAAAATTGAAAATACTGAACAAGTTGACATTTCGGGGTAAAAATGGACGGTTTTTCATTTTTTTCAAGGTAAAAACGACTTTTGATCGAAATTTAGTTTACTTTACCGGAAAGTTCGAGCTAAACCACATCCGATACGTACATTTTCGTTTCTTCGATTTAAATATCGAAATTACTATTAACGATTGAATTTTAAAAATTTGGAAATGTTTTTTTTGTCACCGCTACACTGAATTTCGTCTATACGCTTTCCTATTTAACATTTTCCATATTTTTTTACTTTTTCGTCACGCGGAATGATGGTACTTGAAGATTCATACCAAGAGCGCGTCTCGAATTACGATCTAAAGGGTTAGAAGAAATTAAATATAACCATTTTCACCCATTTTTCACTAAAAGTTTTGTTTAGTCACGAATAACTCCTACAAATATTATTTCGGAGAGTTCTCTATAAGCGTATTTTCATCGTCCATCATTTCTCACCACATTATTATTTTTCAAAATTTTCGAAATTTCCTTCCAATCGGGAGAAAAACGACGATTTACCGAGCTGGGACGGCCAATTTTTGCAAATCTGCTGACTGGACTTGAACTTTACTCGGATTTTAACGGACGGACGGACGAAATTTTACTAAATATTTTGGCTGTCAAAATTCGGTCGAAATAGGCCAAAAATAGCCTTTTTCTTAGCGAGATGCTGACGTTAATTGACCGATTTGAGGATGTAAATGGTATGGAAAAGATTCTATGGGATTTCGGCTTTCGATAATGACCCCTATCGTTTCCCAAAATGGAAAATTTCCTACCATTTTCCCGATTTCCAAAATGGTCTACAACGACATATTTACATTGCTCTTATGGGAGAGCCGAAACAGGGTGCATCTTGAAACCAGTTATTCGATTTCTTCTAAACGGCTCACGTTGGAGCAATGAAACTTTTGGGGTATACTTTGGTAAATATGGCGTATCTTTAGCCGATGTACTTCATTATACAGGGTGTTCCGTTCATAAGTTATTAAACGAAATAAGCAGAAAATGTGCGAAAAATTAAATATTTTTTTCTACGACATGCCGGTCTCGTAAAACTTAAGCGATTCAGTTTATATTCTAGTATGTTATCAAGAAACTTATTTAGAAAAAGTCGTCGCGAGATTTTTTCAATAAAATGTCGGGAAGTCAATTTTTTGATTTTTTTAAAGTTGGAAAGCATGGAAATGCAGGGTCATTTTCGATAATTAATTATTCGACTTGGGTCGCATAGATTTGCTCCGGGTTAGAACCGGTGGATAGGTCATCTCAAATACTAATATTTCACAATACATCATATCATGCTAAAAGGCCTATAAAATGGAGAAATTTGCGAAAAACTGAACTTGATGATTTCGTCAAATTTTTTTTTTGCTTTTTATGGGGTAAAATAATATTTGATCGAAATGTTATATATGTCATCAGAAAGAGCACATCAAAACAGGATTATAAACCATAATTTAGTTTCTTAATTTCTTATACAAAAATAACTACAATCGATTAAGCAATAAGCACTAATTTTGACATCCTCTTACTAAAACCCATCTGTACGCTAGTGTATGTAACTTTTTCAATCGTTCTTTAGCCTATCATTTAAAGGAATAAATTACCTTTACGTTCAACATCGACTGCGTGATCCAAAAATATCCTTTGGCGGATAAAAAAAATATTTTATAAATTTTGTCAAAAAATTTTTTTTCAAAAGTTCAGTTTACTCTGCTATATCTTCGACAACTTTCCTTTTGGAAATTTATTTCTAGGTTTATCTGATTCCGTCATCTTTTCCGAACATTTTGATATATATAAAGTTACCATAAAGATGTTCGATCTTGGAGAAAATTAATAAAATTCGTAACGGTGACAGCAAAATTTCTAAATTCGGCTCGATATGCATGAAAGGCGTGGCTTTTACCGTATTTAGTGAAAATTAGACAAGGGCAAATGTTTAAATTCATCATATTTGAATAAATCATGCACACCGTCTGGAAAAATAGGCTTAATTTGATAATTTGGCAATTTGAAGAAAATTCAACTAGTACGTTATGTTAATATTGGTAAAAGGATTTAAAAAATATCTTAAATTTTTTGACACCTGTCAAATTGACGTTTCCTTGGTTAGTAAAAAGTGCAAGATTAATAGAATTTCACAAAGTTGGTGTCGTTTTCGTATAATTCGAGGGCAAGGAATCCGAAAATTTAATTCATATTTTGACAGCTGTCATTTTTAACAATTATTTGATTTCGGTTAACTGTCGATCATAGGCGTAATGGTAACATAATTTCGCAAAGTTGGTGTCGATTTCGTATAACTCGAATGCAGGCAATCCGAAAATTTTTTAAATTTTTTGACAGCTGTCAAATTGACGTATATTACGTTGGTAATAGTTGCAATGTTAACAAAAATTCACGAGTTTGGTATCGCTTCTATATAATTTGAGTATGAGGAATTCGAAAATTTTATATATTTTTTGACAGCTGTCAAATTGACGTTTCTTAAGTTAGTAATATGTGCAAGGTGAACAAAATATCGCAAGTTTAGTATCGTCTCTATGTAATTCAAATGCAAGGAGTCCGAAAATTAAACTTGTTTTTTGACAGCTGTCAAATTGGTGATTCTTTAGTAAAGAATAAGTGCAAGGTTAACAAAATTTAAAAAATTTTGTATCGATTCTATATAAGTTGAGTATGAGGTATCCGAAAAATTTATTTATTTTTTGACAGCTGTCATTTTTGACATTTTTTTGTTAATATATTTTAACAAGTTTGGTATCATTTCTATATAATTTGAGTATGAGGAATCCGAAATTTTTATCTATTTTTTAGCAGCTGTCAAATTGACGTTTCTTAAGTCAGTAATAGGTACAAGGTCAACGGAATTTCGCAAGTTTGGTATCGTTTCTATGTAATTCGAATGCAAAGAATCCGAAAATGTTGTTTATTTTTTGACAGCTGTCATTTTTGACATATTTTTTTCTATTCGATACGTAAAATAGTGAACGGATTGTTCGCAAACGGTTATAGCTGGTACCTTAAAATGTGAAACGGTCACATTACGGTTATAATTAACAAATTTGGGTGCTATGTACCCCCATCACAGTCCGCAGGAGTGTGGCCAACGAATTAATGCATCAACCTACATTCAAGCTTCTCGGTGCATCCACCCAAATCGGTGGTCAATTCTATGTAATAATAACAAAAACACACGTAGGCGAATCTGTCGCATACAGGTGAACGGCGCCGGCGGAGCCCTGCCGCGGAGCGGCTAGTTAATAACAAAAACGCATGTAGGTGGATGCCGGAGGCCCCTGCGCGTTTAGCGCCTAGTGAGAATCTGTCGCATTTTGTAACTCATTAATGGTTTCCTTCTAAACATAATATATTTATTCTATCAGTATACATCAAATATTATATAATATGTAAGAATATTTAATAATTTTTTTTTTGAATTTTTAAGAATTTCAAAATTTCTTGATATTTTTCAGTTTTTCTTAAATATCTCCGTAATCTAAACCAATAGGAAAAATTTGAATATTTCCTTTCTGATAGAGAATTTAATAGTATATTTTGTTTGTTCGAAACTTTTTTTCTCAAATGTAATCGTTTTTGAGATATTTGCAAGAATATAGAAATCATGATTTGCTCAATAACTCAACAACTATAGTAGATACAGAAAATTTTATAGACTACTTTCTTGTAGACCTTATCAAAGTGCATCTTTAGGATATATACAATTTTTGTCGTAGAGATAATACTTTTCGAATAAAATCGAAATATATCGATTTCTTCAAATTTTTAAGGCATTTGCATGAATTATTTAGAAATTAAAAAAAAATTAAAAATGAAAATACTTGGGAATTAATATAATTTGGGGAATACCTAATTCGAAAATTTTATAGATTTTTTGACAGCTGTCAAATTGAGGATTCCTTAGTAAAGAATAAGTGCAAGGTTAACAGAATTTCAAAAGTTTGGTGTCGATTCGATATAATTTGAGTATGAGGAATCCGAAATTTTTATCTATTTTTTGGCAGCTGTCAAATTGACGTTTCCTAAGTCAGTAGTATGTACAAGGTCAACGGAATTTCGCAAGTTTGGTATCGTTTTTATGTAATTCGAATGCAAGGAATCCGAAAATTTTGTTTATTTTTGACAGCTGTCATTTTTTAAATATTTTTTTCTATTCGATACGTAAAATAGTGAACGGATTGTTTGCAATCGGTTATAGCTGGTCCCTTAAAATGTGAAACGGTAACATATGTTATAATGAACGAATTTGGGTGCTATGTACCCCCAACACAGTCCGCAGGAGTGTGGCCAACCAATTAAAGCATCAACCTGCATTCAAACTTCTCGGTGTATCCACGCAAATCGGTTGATAAATCTAGGTAATAACAAAACACATATAGGCGAATCTGTCGCAAAAAGAGGGTCCGCGGAGCCCCGCGCGGAGCGCCTAGGGGGCTATGCCCGTCCCGGTCGCTATGTATTACGTCCAGTACGTGACCTTGAGTTCGTCCGTTGTCGTCTTTTTCGACATTTTCGAGGTTTCGTATTTTTTGAGAAAAAACTGTCAGAGTCGAAGCGACGAAACTTTTTGGTTTTACTTTTGGATAGTGCGCGCGTATTGTCTCAAATTTTCGAGTATACAGGGTGTGCCGTTTCGAAGTTATTAAGCGTCAAAGTCGACTTTTCGGCGATTTCAGTTGTGCTACGTTTCAGGTCGCAAATCGCAATTTTTTCGATTTAAATTTTCAGAGTGTGACAATGACCGGGCGCTACAGAACCCTATTGATTTTGGGTATCGTACGACGATTAGAAATAATTTAAAAGAATTTTTGAAAGTCGAAATTTGGCAAAAAAGGGTCATTTCGGGTACCTAATAGCTCGAACTGGGTGCGTCCTAGCGACACGCGGTTTTAAATTCTCGATTTCCCATCTCAAAAACTAGGTGCCATCAATACATCTATCTATACCTAAAGTTATTAGAAGATGGGAGAAATTTGAAAATACTGAACAAGTTGAAATTTCGGGGTAAAAATGGACGGTTTTTCATTTTTTTCGAGGTAAAAACGGCTTTTGATCGAAATTTAGTTTACTTTACCGGAAAGTTCCAGGTAAACCACATCCGATACGTATATTTTCGTTTCTTCGATTTAAATACCGAAAATACTATTAACGATTGAATTTTAAAAATTTTGAAATTGTGTTTTTGTCACCACCACACTTAAATTCTTCTATACGCTCTCGTATTTAACATTTTTCATATTTTATTGCTTTTTCGTCACGCGGAATGATGGTACTTGAAGATTCATACCAAGAGCGCGCTTCGAATGACGATCTAAAGGGTTAAACGAAATTAAATATAACCATTTTCATCCATTTTTCACTAAAAGTCGTGTTTAGTCACGAATAACTCCTACAAATATTATTTCGGAGAGTTCTCTATAAGCGTATTTTCATCGTCCATCATTTCTCACCACATTATTATTTTTCAAAATTTTCGAAATTTCCTTTCAATCGGGAGAAAAACGACGTTTTTCCGAGCTGGGACGGCCAATTTTTGCAAATCTGCACACTTCGTCGATTTTAATCAGTATGCCTTGGAATAAAATTAACCCAATTTGTTGACTGTCAAAATTCGGCCGAAATGGGCCAAAATAGCCTTTTTCTTAGCGAGATCCTGAAGATAATTGACCGATTTGAGAATGGAAATGGTATGGAAAAGATTCTATGGGATTTCGACTTTCGATAATGACCCCTATCGTTGCCCAAAATCGAAAATTTCCTACCATTTTCCCGATTTCCAAAATGGTCTGCAACGACCAATTTACATTGCTCTTATGGGAGAGCCGAAACAGGGTGCATCTTGAAACCAGTTATTCGATTTCTTCTAAACGGCTCACGTTGGAGCAATGAAACTTTTGGGGTATATTTTGGTATATATGGCGTATACTTAGCCGATGTACGACATTATACAGGGTGTTCCGTTAATAAGTTATTAAACGAAATAAGCAGAAAATGTGCAAAAAATTTGATATTTTCTTCGACGACTTGCCGGTCTCGTAAAACTTAAACGATTCAGTTTATATTTTAGTATGTTATCAAGAAACTTATTTAGAAAAACTCGTCGCGAGATTTTTTCAATAAAATGTCGGGAAGTCAATTTTTTGATTTTTTTAAAGTTGGGAAGCATTAAAATGCAGGGTCATTTTCGATAATGAATTATTCGACTTGGGTCGCATAGATTTGCTCCGGGTTAGAACCGGTGGATAGGTCATCTCAAATACTAATATTTCACAATACATCATATCATGCTAAAAGGCCTATAAAATGGAGAAATTTGCGAAAAACTGAACTTGATGATTTCGTCAAATTTTTTTTTTGCTTTTTATGGGGTAAAATAATATTTGATCGAAATGTTATATATGTCATCAGAAAGAGCACATCAAAACAGGATTATAAACCATAATTTAGTTTCTTAATTTCTTATACAAAAATAACTACAATCGATTAAGCAATAAGCACTAATTTTGACATCCTCTTACTAAAACCCATCTGTACGCTAGTGTATGTAACTTTTTCAATCGTTCTTTAGCCTATCATTTAAAGGAATAAATTACCTTTACGTTCAACATCGACTGCGTGATCCAAAAATATCCTTTGGCGGATAAAAAAAATATTTTATAAATTTTGTCAAAAAATTTTTTTTCAAAAGTTCAGTTTACTCTGCTATATCTTCCATAGCTTTCCTTTTGGAGATTTATTTCTATTTTTATCTGATTCCGTCATCTTTTCCGAACATTTTGATATATATAAAGTTACCATAAAGATGTTCGAACTTGGAGAAAATTAAGAAAATTCGTAACGGTGACAGCAAAATTTCTAACTTTCGCTCGAAATGTATGAAAGGCGTGGCTTTTACCGTAATTCGTGAAAATACATGGGATGTTTAGCAAATTTTTAATAGGGCCGGTTCGCATTTTGTGGAAAAATAGGAATAATTTAGTAAATTGTCAATTTGAAGAAAAATCAAGTAGCACATTATGTTAGTAATATTAAAGGAATTTAAAAAATTTTATTTATTTTTTGACACCTGTCAAATTGACGTTTTCTTTGTTAGTAAAAATTGCAAGATTAATAGAATTTCACAAAGTTGGTGTCGTTTTCGTATAATTCGAGGGCAAGGAATCCGAAAATTTAATTCATATTTTGACAGCTGTCATTTTAACAATTCTTTGATTTCGGTTAACTGTCGATCATAGGCGTAATGATAACATAATTTCGTAAAGTTGGTGTCGATTTCGTATAACTCGAATGCAGGCAATCCGAAAATTTTATTAATTTTTTGACAGCTGTCAAATTGACGTATATTACGTTGGTAATAGTTCCAAAGTTAACAAAAATTCACGAGTTTGGTATCGCATCTATATAATTTGAGTATGAGGAATTCTAAAATTTTATACATTTTTTGACAGCTGTCAAATTGACGTTTCTTAGGTTAGTAATATGTGCAAGGTGAACAAAATATCGCAAGTTTAGTATCGTCTCTATGTAATTCAAATGCAAGGAGTCCGAAAATTAAATAAATTTTTTGACAGCTGTCAAATTGGTGATTCTTTAGTAAAGAATAAGTGCAAGGTTAACAAGATTTCAAGAATTTTGTATCGATTCTATATAATTTGAGTATAAATTATCCGAAAAATGTATTTATTTTTTGACAGCTGTCATTTTTGACATTTTTTTGTTAACATATTTTCACAAGTTTGGTATCGTTTCTATATAATTTGAGTATGAGGAATCCGAAATTTTTATCTATTTTTTGACAGCTATCAAATTGACGTTTCTTAAGTCAGTAATAGGTACAACGTCAACGGAATTTCGCAAGTTTGGTATCGTTTTTATGTAATTCGAATGCAAGGAATCCGAAAATGTTATTTATTTTTTGACAGCTGTAATTTTTGACATATTTTTTTCTATTCGATACGTAAAATAGTGAACGGATTGTTTGCAATCGGTTATAGTTGGTACCTTAAAATGTGAAACGGTCACATATGTTATAATTAACAAATTTGGGTGCTATGTACCCCCATCACAGTCCGCAGGAGTGTGGCCAACGAATTAATGCATCAACCTACATTCAAGCTTCTCGGTGCATCCACCCAAATCGGTGGTCAATTCTATGTAATATCAACAAAAACACACGTAGGCGAATCTGTCGCATACAGGTGAACGGCGGAGCCCTGCCGCGGAGCGGCTAGTTAATAACATAAACGCATGTAGGTGGATGCCGGAGGCCCCTGCGCGTTTAGCGCCTAGTGAGAATCTGTCGCATTTTGTAACTCATTAATGGTTTCCTTCTAAACATAATATATTTATTCTATCAGTATACATCAAATATTATATAAAATGTAAGAATATTTAATAATTTTTTTTTTGAATTTTTAAGAATTTCAAATTTTCTTGATATTTTTCAGTTTTTCTTAAATATCTCCGTAATCTAAACCAATAGGAAAAATTTGTATATTTCCTTTCTGATAGAGAATTTAATAGTATATTTTGTTTGTTCGAAACTTTTTTTCTCAAATGTAATCGTTTTTGAGATATTTGCAAGAATATAGAAATCATGATTTGCTCAATAACTCAACAACTATAGTAGATACAGAAAATTTTATAGACTACTTTCTTGTAGACCTTATCAAAGTGCATCTTTAGGATATATACAATTTTACCGTAGAGATAATACTTTTCGAATAAAATCGAAATATATCGATTTCTTCAAATTTTTAAGGCATTTGCATGAATTATTTAGAAATTAAAAAAAAATTAAAAATGAAAATACTTCGGGATTAATATAATTTGGGGAATAAGTAATTCGAAAATTTTATAGATTTTTTGACAGCTGTCAAATTGAGGATTCCTTAGTAAAGAATAAGTGCAAGGTTAACAGAATTTCAAAAGTTTGGTGTCGATTCGATATAATTTGAGTATGAGGAATCCGAAATTTTTATCTATTTTTTGACAGCTGTCAAATTGACGTTTCCTAAGTCAGTAGTATGTACAAGGTCAACGGAATTTCGCAAGTTTGGTATCGTTTCTATGTAATTCGAATGCAAGGAATCCGAAAATTTTGTTTATTTTTGACAGCTGTCATTTTTTAAATATTTTTTTCTATTCGATACGTAAAATAGTGAACGGATTGTTCGCAATCGGTTATAGCTGGTCCCTTAAAATGTGAAACGGTAACATATGTTATAATGAACGAATTTGGGTGCTATGTACCCCCAACACAGTCCGCAGGAGTGTGGCCAACCAATTAAAGCATCAACCTGCATTCAAACTTCTCGGTGTATCCACGCAAATCGGTTGATAAATCTAGGTAATAACAAAACACATATAGGCGAATCTGTCGCAAAAAGAGGGTCCGCGGAGCCCCGCGCGGAGCGCCTAGGGGGGCTATGCCCCCCTAGTTACATAGCACCCTTCGGATGCTATGTATTACGTCCAGTACGTGACCTTGAGTTCGTCCGTTGTCGTGGATTTCGACATTTTCGAGGTTGCGTATTTCTGGAGAAAAAACTGTCAGAGTCGAAGCGACGAAACTTTTTGGTTTTACTTTTGGATAGTGCGCGCGTATTGTCTCAAATTTTCGAGTATACAGGGTGTGTCGTTTCGAAGTTATTAAGCGTCAAAGTCGACTTTTCGGCGATTCCCGTTGATCCGGATTTCAGGTCGCAAATCGCAATTTTTTCGATTTAAATTTTCAGAGTGTGACAATGACCGGTCGCTTCAGAACCCTATTGAAATTGGGTATCGTACGACGATTAGAAGTAATTTAAAAGAATTTTTGAAAGTCGAAATTTGACAAAAAAGGGTCATTTCGGGTACCGAATAGCTCGAACTGGGTGGGTCCGAGGGTGACGCGGTTTCAAATTTTCGATTTCCCATCTCAAAAACTAGGTGCCATCAATACATCTATCTATACCTAAAGTTATTAGAAGATGGGAAAAATTTGAAAATACTGAACAAGTTGATATTTCGGGGTAAAAATGGACGGTTTTTGATTTTTTTCGAGGTAAAAACGGCTTTTGATCGAAATTTAGTTTACTTTACCGGAAAGTTCGAGGTAAATCACATTCGATACGTATAATTTCGTTTCTTCGATTTAAAAACCGAAAATACTATTAACGATTGAATTTAAAAAATTTGGAAATTGTACTTTTGTCACCGCTACACTTAATTTCGTCTATACGCTTTCCTATTTAACATTTTCCATATTTTTTTGCTTTTTCGTCAAGCGGAATGATGGCACTTTCAGATTCATACCAAGAGCGCGTTTCGAATTACGATCTAAAGGGTTAAAAAAAATTAAGTATATCCATTTTCACCCATTTTTCACTAAAAGTCGTGTTTAGTCACGAATAACTCCTAAAAATATTATTTCGGAGAGTTCTCTATAAGCGTATTTTCATCGTCCATCATTTCTCACCACATTATTATTTTTCAAAATTTTCGAAATTTCCTTCCAATCGGGAGAAAAACGACAATTTACCGAGCTGGGACGGCCAATTTTTGCAAATCTGCCGACTGGACTTGAACTTTACTCGGATTTTAACGGACGGACGGATGAAATTTTACTAAATATTTTGGCTGTCAAATTCGGTCGAAATAGGCCAAAAATAGCCATTTTCTTAGCGAAATCCTGAAGTTAATTGACCGATTTGAGGATGGAAATGGTATGGAAAAGATTCTATGGGATTTCGGCTTTCGATAATGACCCCTACCGTTGCCCAAAATGGAAAATTTCCTACCATTTTCCCGATTTCCAAAATGGTCTGCAACGACCAATTTACATTGCTCTTATGGGAGAGCCGAAACAGGGTGCATCTTGAAACCAGTTATTCGATTTCTTCTAAACGGCTCACGTTGGAGCAATGAAACTTTTGGGGTATATTTTAGTATATATGGCGTATCTTTAGCCGATGTACTTTATTATACAGGGTGTTCCGTTCATAAGTTATTAAACGAAATAAGCAGAAAATGTGCAAAAAATTAAATATTTTTTTCTACGACTTGCCGGTCTCGTAAAACTTAAGCGATTCAGTTTATATTCTAGTATGTTATCAAGAAACTTATTTAGAAAAAGTCGTCGCGAGATTTTTTCAATAAAATGTCGGGAAGTCAATTTTTTGATTTTTTTAAAGTTGGAAAGCATGGAAATGCAGGGTCATTTTCGATAATGAATTATTCGACTTGGGTCGCATAGATTGGCACCGGGTTCGAACCGGTGGATAGGTCATCTCAAATACTAATATTTCACAATACGTCATATCATGCTAAAAGACCTATAAAGTGGAGAAATTTGCGAAAAACTGAACTTGATGATTTCGTCAAATTTTTTTTTTGCTTTTTATGGGGTAAAATAATATTTCATCGAAATGTTATATATGTCATCAGAAAGAGCACATCAAAACACGATTATAAACCATAATTTAGTTTCTTAATTTCTTATACAAAAATAACTACAATCGATTAAGCAATAAGCACTAATTTTGACATCCTCTTACTAAAACCCATCTGTACGCTAGTGTATGTAACTTTTTCGATCGTTCTTTAGCCTATCGTTTAAAGGAATAAATTACCTTTACGTTCCACATCGACTGCGTTACCCAAAAATATCCTTTGGCGGATAAAAAAAATATTTTATAAATTTTTTCGAAATTTTTTTTATTAAAAGTCAAGTTTATTCTGCTATATCTTCTATAACTTTCCTTTTGGAGATTTATTTCTAGGTTTATCTGATTCCCTCATCTTTTCCGAACATTTTGATATATATAAAGTTAGCAGAAACAGGTTCGATCTTGGAGAAAATTAAGAAAATTCGTAACGGTGACAGCAAAATTTCCAACTTTCGCTCGAAATGCATCAAAGGCGTGGCATTTGCCGTATTTAGTAAAAATTAGACAAGGGCAAGTGTTTAAATTCATCAGATTTGAATAAATCATGCACGCCGTCTGGAAAAATAGGCTTAATTTGATAATTTGGCAATTTGAAGAAAATTCAACTAGTACGTTATGTTAATATTGCTAAAAGGATTTAAAAAATATTTTAAATTTTTTGACACCTGTCAAATTGACGTCTCCTTGGTTAGTAAAAAGTGCAAGATTAATAGAATTTCACAAAGTTGGTGTCGTTTTCGTATAATTCGAGGGCAAGGAATCCGAAAATTTAATTCATATTTTGACAGCTGTCATTTTTAACAATTCTTTGATTTCGGTTAACTGTCGATCATAGGCGTAATGGTAACATAATTTCGCAAAGTTGGTGTCGATTTCGTATAACTCGAATGCAGGCAATCCGAAAATTTTTTAAATTTTTTGACAGCTGTCAAATTGACGTATATTACGTTGGTAATAGTTGCAATGTTAACAAAAATTCACGAGTTTGGTATCGCTTCTATATAATTTGAGTATGAGGAATTCGAAAATTTTATATATTTTTTGACAGCTGTCAAATTGACGTTTCTTAAGTTAGTAATATGTGCAAGGTGAACAAAATATCGCAAGTTTAGTATCGACTCTATGTAATTCAAATGCAAGGAGTCCGAAAATTAAATTTATTTTTTGACAGCTGTCAAATTGGTGATTCTTTAGTAAAGAATAAGTGCAAGGTTAACAAAATTTCAAAAAATTTGTATCGATTCTATATAATTTGAGTATAAGTTATCCGAAAAATCTATTTATTTTTTGACAGCTGTCATTTTTGACATTTTTTTGTTAATATATTTTCACAAGTTTGGTATCGTTTCTATATAATTTGAGTATGAGGAATCCGAAATTTTTATCTATTTTTTGACAGCTGTCAAATTGACATTTCTTAAGTCAGTAATAGGTACAAGGTCAACGGAATTTCGCAAGTTTGGTATCGTTTTTATGTAATTCGAATGCAAGGAATCCGAAAATGTTATTTATTTTTTGACAGCTGTAATTTTTGACATATTTTTTTCTATTCGATACGTAAAATAGTGAACGGATTGTTCGCAATCGGTTATAGCTGGTACCTTAAAATGTGAAACGGTCACATATGTTATAATTAACAAATTTGGGTGCTATGTACCCCCATCACAGTCCGCAGGAGTGTGGCCAACGAATTAATGCATCAACCCAAATCGGTGGTCAATTCTATGTAATAATAACAAAAACACACGTAGGCGAATCTGTCGCATACAGGTGAACGGCGGAGCCCTGCCGCGAAGCGGCTAGTTAATAACAAAAACGCATGTAGGTGGATGCCGGAGGCCCCTGCGCGTGTAGCGCCTAGTGAGAATCTGTCGCATTTTGTAACTCATTAATGGTTTCCTTCTAAACATAATATATTTATTCTATCAGTATACATCAAATATTAATTATATAAAATGTAAGAATATTTAATAATTTTTTTTTTGAATTTTTAAGAATTTCAATATTTCTTGATATTTTTCAGTTTTTCTTAAATATCTCCGTAATCTAAACCAATAGGAAAAATTTGTATATTTCCTTTCTGATAGAGAATTTAATAGTATATTTTGTTTGTTCGAAACTTTTTTTCTCAAATGTAATCGTTTTTGAGATATTTGCAAGAATATAGAAATCATGATTTGCTCAATAACTCAACAACTATAGTAGATACAGAAAATTTTATAGACTACTTTCTTGTAGACCTTATCAAAGTGCATCTTTACGATATATACAATTTTACCGTAGAGATAATACTTTTCGAATAAAATCGAAATATATCGATTTCTTCAAATTTTTAAGGCATATTGCATGAATTATTTAGAAATTAAAAAAAAATTAAAAATGTAAATACTTGGGAATTAATATAATTTGGGGAATACCTAATTCGAAAATTTTATATATTTTTTGACAGCTGTCAAATTGAGGATTCCTTAGTAAAGAATAAGTGCAAGGTTAACAGAATTTCAAAAGTTTGGTGTCGATTCGATATAATTTGAGTATGAGGAATCCGAAATTTTTATCTATTTTTTGACAGCTGTCAAATTGACGTTTCCTAAGTCAGTCGTATGTACAAGGTCAACGGAATTTCGCAAGTTTGGTATCGTTTTTATGTAATTCGAATGCAAGGAATCCGAAAATTTTGTTTATTTTTGACAGCTGTCATTTTTGACATATTTTTTTCTATTCGATACGTAAAATAGTGAACGGATTGTTTGCAATCGGTTATAGCTGGTACCTTAAAATGTGAAACGGTCACATATGTTATAATTAACGAATTTGGGTGCTATGTACCCCCATCACAGTCCGCAGGAGTGTGGCCAACCAATTAAAGCATCAACCTGCATTCAAACTTCTCGATGCATCCACGCAAATCGGTTGAGAACTCTGGGTAATAAAAAACACATATAGGCGAATCTGTCGCAAAAAGAGGGTCCGCGGAGCCCCGCGCGGAGCGCCTAGGGGGCTACGCCCCCTAGTTACATAGCGCCCGTCCCGGTCGCTATGTATTACAGCCTTCCAGTGACCTTGAGTTCGTCCGTTGTCCTTTTTGACATTTTAGAGCTTGCGAATTTCTGGAGAAAAAACTATCAGAGTCGAAGCGATGAAACTTTTTGGTTTTACTTTTGGATAGTGCGCGCGTGTTGTCTCAAATTTTCGAGTATACAGGGTGTGCCGTTTCGAAGTTATTAAGCGTCAAAGTCGACTTTTCGGCGATTCCCGTTGATCCGGATTTCAGGTCGCAAATCGCAATTTTTTCGATTTAAATTTTCAGAGTGTGACAATGACCGGTCGCTTCAGAACCCTATTGAAATTGGGTATCGTACGACGATTAGAAGTAATTTAAAAGAATTTTTCAAAGTCGAAATTTGACAAAACAGGGTCATTTCGGGTACCTAATATCTCGAACTGGGTGGGTCCGAGGGTCACGCGGTTTCAAATTTTAGATTTCCCATCTCAAAAACTAGGTGCCATCAATACATCTATCTATACCTAAAGTTATTAGAAGATGGGAGAAATTTGAAAATACTGAACAAGTTGAAATTTCGGGGTAAAAATGGACGGTTTTTCATTTTTTTCGAGGTAAAAACGGCTTTTGATCGAAATTTAGTTTACTTTACCGGAATGTTCGAGGTAAATCACATTCGATACGTATAATTTCGTTTCTTCGATTTAAATACCGAAAATACTATTAACGATTGAATTTTAAAAATTTTGAAATTGTGTTTTTGTCACCACCACACTTAAATTCTTCTATACGCTCTCGTATTTAACATTTTCCATATTTTATTGCTTTTTCGTCACGCGGAATGATGGTACTTGAAGATTCATACCAAGAGCGCGCTTCGAATGGCGATCTAAAGGGTTAAACGAAATTAAATATAATCATTTTCACCCATTTTTCACTAAAAGTCGTGTTTAGTCACGAATAACTCCTACAAATATTATTTCGGAGAGTTCTCTATAAGCGTATTTTCATCGTCCATCATTTCTCACCACATTATTATTTTTCAAAATTTTCGAAATATCCTTCCAATCGGGAGAAAAACGACGTTTTTCCGAGCTGGGACGGCCAATTTTTGCAAATCTGCACACTTCGTCGATTTTAATCAGTATGCCTTGGAATAAAATTAACCCAATTTGTTGACTGTCAAAATTCGGCCGAAATGGGCCAAAATAGCCTTTTTCTTAGCGAGATCCTGAAGTTAATTGACCGATTTGAGAATGGAAATGGTATGGAAAAGATTCTATGGGATTTCGGCTTTCGATAATGACCCCTATCGTTGCCCAAAATCGAAAATTTCCTACCATTTTCCCGATTTCCAAAATGGTCTGCAACGACATATTTACATTGCTCTTATGGGAGCGCCGAAACAGGGTGCATCTTGAAACCAGTTATTCGATTTCTTCTAAACGGCTCACGTTGGAGCAATGAAACTTTTGGGGTATACTTTGGTATATATGGCGTATACTTAGCCGATGTACGACATTATACAGGGTGTCCCGTTAATAAGTTATTAAACGAAATAGTCAGAAAATGTGCAAAAAATTAAATATTTTTTTCTACGACTTGCCGGTCTCGTAAAACTTAAGCGATTCAGTTTATATTCTAGTATGTTATCAAGAAACTTATTTAGAAAAACTCGTCGCGAGATTTTTTAAATAAAATGTCGGGAAGTCATTTTTTTGATTTTTTTAAAGTTGGAAAGCATGAAAATGCAGGGTCATTTTCGATAATGAAATATTCGACTTGGGTCCCATAGATTGTCTCCGGGTTAGAACCGGTGGATAGGTCATCTCAAATACTAATATTTCACAATACGTCATATCATGCTAAAAGACCTATAAAGTGGAGAAATTTGCGTGAAACTGAACTTGATGATTTCGTCAAAATTTTTTTTTCCTTTTTATGGGGTAAAATAATATTTCATCGAAATGTTATATATGTCATCGGAAAGAGCACATCAGAACACGATTATAAACCATAATTTAGTTTCTTAATTTCTTATACAAAAATAACTACAATCAATTAAGCAATAATGACAAATTTTTACATCCTCTTACTGAAAGCCGGCTGTACGCTAGTGTATGTAACTTTTTCAACGATTCTTTAGCCTATCGTTTAAAGGAATAAATAACCTTTACGTTCCACATCGACTGTGTGATCCAAAAATATCCTTTGGCGGATAAAAAAAATATTTTATAAATTTTTTCGAAATTTTTTTTTTTCAAAAGTTCAGTTTACTCTGCTATATCTTCTATAACTTTTCGTTTAGAGATTTCTTTCTAGGTTTATCTGATTCCCTCATCTTTTCCGAACATTTTGATGTATATAAAGTTATCATAAAGATGTTCGAACTTGGAGAAAATTAAGAAAATTCGTAACGGTGACAGCAAAATTTCTAACTTTCGCTCGAAATGTATGAAAGGCGTGGCTTTTACCGTAATTCGTGAAAATACATGGGATGTTTAGCAAATTTTTAATAGGGTCGTTTCGCATTTTGTGGAAAAATAGGAATAATTTAGTAAATTGTCAATTTGAAGAAAAATCAAGTAGCACATTATGTTAGTAATATTAAAGGAATTTAAAAAATTTTATTTATTTTTTGACACCTGTCAAATTGACGTTTTCTTTGTTAGTAAAAATTGCAAGATTAATAGAATTTCACAAAGTTGGTGTCGTTTTCGTATAATTCGAGGGCAAGGAATCCGAAAATTTAATTCATATTTTGACAGCTGTCATTTTAACAATTCTTTGATTTCGGTTAACTGTCGATCATAGGCGTAATGATAACATAATTTCGTAAAGTTGGTGTCGATTTCGTATAACTCGAATGCAGGCAATCCGAAAATTTTATTAATTTTTTGACAGCTGTCAAATTGACGTATATTACGTTGGTAATAGTTCCAAAGTTAACAAAAATTCACGAGTTTGGTATCGCTTCTATATAATTTGAGTATGAGGAATTCGAAAATTTTATACATTTTTTGACAGCTGTCAAATTGACGTTTCTTAGGTTAGTAATATGTGCAAGGTGAACAAAATATCGCAAGTTTAGTATCGTCTCTATGTAATTCAAATGCAAGGAGTCCGAAAATTAAATTTATTTTTTGACAGCTGTCAAATTGGTGATTCTTTAGTAAAGAATAAGTGCAAGGTTAACAAAATTTCAAAAATTTTGTATCGATTCTATATAATTTGAGTATAAATTATCCGAAAAATGTATTTATTTTTTGACAGCTGTCATTTTTGACATTTTTTTGTTAACATATTTTCACAAGTTTGGTATCGTTTCTATATAATTTGAGTATGAGGAATCCGAAATTTTTATCTATTTTTTGACAGCTATCAAATTGACGTTTCTTAAGTCAGTAATAGGTACAACGTCAACGGAATTTCGCAAGTTTGGTATCGTTTTTATGTAATTCGAATGCAAGGAATCCGAAAATGTTATTTATTTTTTGACAGCTGTAATTTTTGACATATTTTTTTCTATTCGATACGTAAAATAGTGAACGGATTGTTCGCAAACGGTTATAGCTGGTACCTTAAAATGTGAAACGGTCACATTACGGTTATAATTAACAAATTTGGGTGCTATGTACCCCCATCACAGTCCGCAGGAGTGTGGCCAACGAATTAATGCATCAACCTACATTCAAGCTTCTCGGTGCATCCACCCAAATCGGTGGTCAATTCTATGTAATAATAACAAAAACACACGTAGGCGAATCTGTCGCATACAGGTGAACGGCGGAGCCCTGCCGCGGAGCGGCTAGTTAATAACAAAAACGCATGTAGGTGGATGCCGGAGGCCCCTGCGCGTTTAGCGCCTAGTGAGAATCTGTCGCATTTTGTAACTCATTAATGGTTTCCTTCTAAACATAATATATTTATTCTATCAGTATACATCAAATATTATATAAAATGTAAGAATATTTAATAATTTTTTTTTTGAATTTTTAAGAATTTCAAAATTTCTTGATATTTTTCAGTTTTTCTTAAATATCTCCGTAATCTAAACCAATAGGAAAAATTTGTATATTTCCTTTCTGATAGAGAATTTAATAGTATACTTTGTTTGTTCGAAACTTTTTTTCTCAAATGTAATCGTTTTTGAGATATTTGCAAGAATATAGAAATCATGATTTGCTCAATAACTCAACAACTATAGTAGATACAGAAAATTTTATAGACTACTTTCTTGTAGACCTTATCAAAGTGCATCTTTAGGATATATACAATTTTACCGTAGAGATAATACTTTTCGAATAAAATCGAAATATATCGATTTCTTCAAATTTTTAAGGCATTTGCATGAATTATTTAGAAATTAAAAAAAAATTAAAAATGAAAATACTTGGGAATTAATATAATTTGGGGAATACCTAATTCGAAAATTTTATAGATTTTTTGACAGCTGTCAAATTGAGGATTCCTTAGTAAAGAATAAGTGCAAGGTTAACAGAATTTCAAAAGTTTGGTGTCGATTCGATATAATTTGAGTATGAGGAATCCGAAATTTTTATCTATTTTTTGACAGCTGTCAAATTGACGTTTCCTAAGTCAGTAGTATGTACAAGGTCAACGGAATTTCTCAAGTTTGGTATCGTTTTTATGTAATTCGAATGCAAGGAATCCGAAAACTTTGTTTATTTTTGACAGCTGTCATTTTTTAAATATTTTTTTCTATTCGATACGTAAAATAGTGAACGGATTGTTCGCAATCGGTTATAGCTGGTCCCTTAAAATGTGAAACGGTAACATATGTTATAATGAACGAATTTGGGTGCTATGTACCCCCAACACAGTCCGCAGGAGTGTGGCCAACCAATTAAAGCATCAACCTGCATTCAAACTTCTCGGTGTATCCACGCAAATCGGTTGATAAATCTAGGTAATAACAAAACACATATAGGCGAATCTGTCGCAAAAAGAGGGTCCGCGGAGCCCCGCGCGGAGCGCCTAGGGGGCTATGCCCCCTAGTTACATAGCGCCCTTCGGACGCTATGTATTACATCTTGAGAGTGACCTTGAGTGCGTATGTTGTCGTGGATTTCGACATTTTCGAGGTTGCGAATTTCTGGAGAAAAAACTGTCAGAGTTGAAACGACGAAACTTTTTGGTTTTACTTTTGGATAGTGCGCGCGTGTTGTCTCAAATTTTCGAGTATACAGGGTGTGCCGTTTCGAAGTTATTAAGCGTCAAAGTCGAAATTTCCGCGATTCCCGTTGAAATCCATTTCAAGTCGCAAAACTCAATTTTTTCGATTTAAATTTTCGGAACGTGGAGTGGACCGGTCGCTACAGAACCCTATTGAAACTGGGTAACGTACGACGATTGGAAGTAATTTTAAAAAATTTTTGAAAGTCGAAATTTGACAAAAAATGGTCATTTTTGGTACCTAATAGCTCGAACTGGGTGGGTCCGAGGGTCACGCGGTTTCAAATTTTCGATTTCCCATCTCAAAAACTAGGTGCCATCAATACATCTATCTATACCTAAAGTTATTAGAAGATGGGAAACTAGGGGGCATAGCCCCCTAGGCGCTCCGCGCGGGGCTCCGCGGACCCTCTTTTTGCGACAGATTCGCCTATATGTGTTTTGTTATTATTACCTAGATTTATCAACCGATTTGCGTGGATGCATCGAGAAGTTTGAATGCAGGTTGATGCTTTAATTGGTTGGCCACACTCCTGCGGACTGTGATGGGGGTACATAGCACCCAAATTCGTTAATTATAACATATGTGACCGTTTCACATTTTAAGGGACCAGCTATAACCGATTGCGAACAATCCGTTCACTATTTTACGTATCGAATAGAAAAAAATATTTAAAAAATGACAGCTGTCAAAAATAAACAAAATTTTCGGATTCCTTGAATTCGAATTACATAGAAACGATACCAAACTTGCGAAATTCCGTTGACCTTGTACATACTACTGACTTAGGAAACGTCAATTTGACAGCTGTCAATAAATAGATAAAAATTTCGGATTCCTCATACTCAAATTATATCGAATCGACACCAAACTTTTGAAATTCTGTTAACCTTGCACTTATTCTTTACTAAGGAATCCTCAATTTGACAGCTGTCAAAAAATATATAAAGTTTTCGAATTAGGTATTCCCCAAATTATATTAATTCCCAAGTATTTTCATTTTTAATTTTTTTTAATTTCTAAATAATTCATGCAAATGCCTTAAAAATTTGAAGAAATCGATATATTTCGATTTTATTCGAAAAGTATTATCTCTACGGTAAAATTGTATATATCGTAAAGATGCACTTTGATAAGGTCTACAAGAAAGTAGTCTATAAAATTTTCTGTATCTACTATAGTTGTTGAGTTATTGAGCAAATCATGATTTCTATATTCTTGCAAATATCTCAAAAACGATTACATTTGAGAAAAAAAGTTTCGAACAAACAAAATATACTATTAAATTCTCTATCAGAAAGGAAATATACAAATTTTTCCTATTGGTTTAGATTACGGAGATATTTAAGAAAAACTGAAAAATATCAAGAAATTTTGAAATTCTTAAAAATTCAAAAAAAAATTATTAAATATTCTTACATTTTATATAATATTTGATGTATACTGATAGAATAAATATATTATGTTTAGAAGGAAACCATTAATGAGTTACAAAATGCGACAGATTCTCACTAGGCGCTAAACGCGCAGGGGCCTCCGGCATCCACCTACATGCGTTTTTGTTATTAACTAGCCGCTTCGCGGCAGGGCTCCGCCGTTCACCTGTATGCGACCGATTCGCCTACGTGTGTTTTTGTTATTATTACATAGAATTGACCACCGATTTGGGTGGATGCACCGAGAAGCTTGAATGTAGGTTGATGCATTAATTCGTTGGCCACACTCCTGCGGACTGTGATGGGGGTACATAGCACCCAAATTTGTTAATTATAACCGTAATGTGACCGTTTCACATTTTAAGGTACCAGCTATAACCGTTTGCGAACAATCCGTTCACTATTTTACGTATCGAATAGAAAAAAATATGTCAAAAATTACAGCTGTCAAAAAATAAATAACATTTTCGGATTCCTTGCATTCGAATTACATAAAAACGATACCAAACTTGCGAAATTCCGTTGACGTTGTACCTATTACTGACCTAAGAAACGTCAATTTGACAGCTGTCAAAAAATAGATAAAAATTTCGGATTCCTCATACTCAAATTATATAGAAACGATACCAAACTTGTGAAAATATGTTAACAAAAAAATGTCAAAACTGACAGCTGTCAAAAAATAAATACATTTTTCGGATAATTTATACTCAAATTATATAGAATCGATACAAAATTTTTGAAATTTTGTTAACCTTGCACTTATTCTTTACTAAAGAATCACCAATTTGACAGCTGTCAAAAAATAAATTTAATTTTCAGGCTCCTTGCATTTGAATTACATAGAGTCGATACTAAACTTGCGATATTTTGTTCACCTTGCACATATTACTAACCTAAGAAACGTCAATTTGACAGCTGTCAAAAAATGTATAAAATTTTCGAATTCCTCATACTCAAATTATATAGAAGCGATACCAAACTCGTGAATTTTTGTTAACATTGCAACTATTACCAACGTAATATACGTCAATTTGACAGCTGTCAAAAAATTTAAAAAATTTTCGGATTGCCTGCATTCGAGTTATACGAAATCGACACAAACTTTGCGAAATTATATTACCATTAAGCCTATGATCGACAGTTAACCGAAATCAAAGAATTGTTAAAAATTACAGCTGTCAAAATATGAATTAAATTTTCGGATTCCTTGCCCTCGAATTATACGAAAACGACACCAACTTTGTGAAATTCTATTAATCTTGCACTTTTTACTAACCAAGGAAACGTCAATTTGACAGGTGTCAAAAAATAAATAAAATTTTTTAAATTCCTTTAATATTCCTAACATAATGTGCTACTTGATTTTTCTTCAAATTGACAATTTACTAAATTATTCCTATTTTTCCACAAAATGCGAAACGACCCTATTAAAAATTTGCTAAACATCCCATGTATTTTCACGAATTACGGTAAAAGCCACGCCTTTCATACATTTCGAGCGAAAGTTAGAAATTTTGCTGTCACCGTTACGAATTTTCTTAATTTTCTCCAAGTTCGAACATCTTTATGATAACTTTATATACATCAAAATGTTCGGAAAAGATGAGGGAATCAGATAAACCTAGAAAGAAATCTCTAAACGAAAAGTTATAGAAGATATAGCAGAGTAAACTGAACTTTTGAAAAAAAAAAATTTCGAAAAAATTTATAAAATATTTTTTTTATCCGCCAAAGGATATTTTTGGATCACACAGTCGATGTGGAACGTAAAGGTTATTTATTCCTTTAAACGATAGGCTAAAGAATCGTTGAAAAAGTTACATACACTAGCGTACAGCCGGCTTTCAGTAAGAGGATGTCAAAATTTGTCATTATTGCTTAATTGATTGTAGTTATTTTTGTATAAGAAATTAAGAAACTAAATTATGGTTTATAATCGTGTTCTGATGTGCTCTTTCTGATGACATATATAACATTTCGATCAAATATTATTTTACCCCATAAAAAGCAAAAAAAAATTTTGACGAAATCATCAAGTTCAGTTTTTCGCAAATTTCTCCATTTTATAGGCCTTTTAGCATGATATGATGTATTGTGAAATATTAGTATTTGAGATGACCTATCCACCGGTTCTAACCCGGAGCAAATCTATGCGACCCAAGTCGAATAATTAATTATCGAAAATGACCCTGCATTTCCATGCTTTCCAACTTTAAAAAAATCAAAAAATTGACTTCCCGACATTTTATTGAAAAAATCTCGCGACGAGTTTTTCTAAATAAGTTTCTTGATAACATACTAGAATATAAACTGAATCGCTTAAGTTTTACGAGACCGGCAAGTCGTCGAAGAAAATATCAAATTTTTTGCACATTTTCTGATTATTTCTTTTAATAACTTATGAACGGAACACCCTGTATAATAACGTACATCGGCAAAAGATACGCCATATATACCAAATTATTCCCAAAAAGTTTCAATGCTCCAACGTGAGCCGTTTAGAAGAAATGAAATAAATTGTGTCAAGATGCACCGTTTTTGCAAGCTCCCATAAGCCCAATGTAAATTGGTCGTTGCAGACCATTTTGGAAATCGGGAAAATGGTAGGAAATTTTCCATTTTGGGCAACGGTAGGGCTCATTATCGAAAGCCGAAATCCCATAGAATCTTTTCCATACCATTTCCATTCTCAAATCGGTCAATTAACTTCTGCATCTCGCTAAGAAAATGGCTATTTTTGGCCTATTTCGACCGAATTTGACAGCCAAAATATTTAGTAAAATCTCGTCCGTCCGTCCGTTAAAATCCGAGTAAAGTTCAAGTCCAGTCATCAGATTTGGAAAAATTGGCCGTCCCAGCTCGGTAAATTGTCGTTTTTCTCCCGATTGGAAGGAAATTTCGAAAATTTTGAAAAATAATAATGTGGTGAGAAATGATGGACGATGAAAATACGCTTATAGAGAACTCTCCGAAATAATATTTGTAGGAATTATTCGTGACTAAACAAAACTTTTAGTAAAAAATGGTTGAAAATGGTTATATTTAATTTTTTTTAACCCTTTAGATCGTAATTCGAAACGCGCTCTTGGTATGAATCTTAAAGTACCATCATTCCGCTTGACGAAAAAGCAAAAAGATATGGAAAATGTTAAATAGGAAAGCGTATAGACGAAATTAAGTGTAGCGGTGACAAATTTTTGCATTTCCAAAAAACTAAAATTCATTCTTTAATAGTAATTTCGGTATTTAAATCGAAGAAACGAAAATATACGTTTCTAATGTGGTCTACCTAGATCTTTCCGGTAACGTAAACTAAAATTCGATCAAAAGCCGTTTTTACCCTGAAAAAAATGAAAAACCGTCCATTTTTACCCCGAAATATCAACTTGTTCAGTATTTTCAATTTTTTCCCATCTTCTAATAACTTTAGGTATAGATAGATGTATTGATTGCAGCTAGTTTTTGAGATGGGAAATCGAAAATTTGAAACCGCGTGACCCTCGGACGCACCCAGTTCGAGCTATTAGGTACCAAAAATGACCCTTTTTTGTCAAATTTCGACTTTCAAAAATTCTTTTAAATTACTTCTAATCGTCGTACGTTGCCCAGTTTCAATAGGGTTCTGTAGCGACCGGTCCACTCCACGCTCCGAAAATTTAAATCGAAAAAATTGAGTTTTGCGACTTGAAATGTGTTTCAACGGGAATCGCCGAAAAGTCGACTTTGACGTTTAATAACTTCGAAACGGTACACCCTGTATATTTTAAATTTTGAGTCAACACGCGCGCACTATCCGAAATTAAAACCAAAAAGTTTCGTCGTTTCAACGCTGATAGTTTTCTCGCAAAAAATTAGCAACCTCAAAAATGTTAAAAGATACGACGACGACGACGACAACGGACGCACTCAAGGTCACTCTCACGGCGTAATACATAGCGTCCGAAGGGCGCTATGTAACTAGGGGGGCATAGCCCCCCTAGGCGCTCCGCGCGGGGCTCCGCGGACCCTCTTTTTGCGACAGATTCGCCTATATGTGTTTTGTTATTATCTAGATTTGTCAACCGATTTGTGTGGATGCATCGAGCCGTTTGAATGCAGGTTGATGCTTTAATTGGTCGGCCACACTCCTGCGGACTGTGTTGGGGGTACATAGCACCCAAATTCGTTAATTATAACATATGTTACCGTTTTACATTTTAAGGGACCAGCTATAACCGATTGCGAACAATCCGTTCACTATTTTACGTATCGAATAGAAAAAAATATTTAAAAAATGACAACTGTCAAAAATAAACAAAATTTTCGGATTCCTTGCATTCGAATTACATAGAAACGATACCAAACTTGCGAAATTCCGTTGACCTTGTACATACTACTGACTTAGGAAACGTCAATTTGACAGCTGTCAAAAAATAGATAAAAATTTCGGATTCCTCATACTCAAATTATATCGAATCGACACCAAACTTTTGAATTTCTGTTAACCTTGCACTTATTCTTTACTAAGGAATCCTCAATTTGACAGCTGTCAAAAAATCTATAAAATTTTCGAATTACTTATTCCCCAAATTATATTATTCCCGAAGTATTTTCATTTTTAATTTTTTTTTAATTTCTAAATAATTCATGCAAATGCCTTAAAAATTTGAAGAAATCGATATATTTCGATTTTATTCGAAAAGGATTATCACTACGGTAAAATTGTATATATCGTAAAGATGCACTTTGATAAGGTCTACAAGAAAGTAGTCTATAAAATTTTCTGTATCTACTATAGTTGTTGAGTTATTGAGCAAATCATGATTTCTATATTCTTGCAAATATCTCAAAAACGATTACATTTGAGAAAAAAAGTTTCGAACAAACAAAATATACTATTAAATTCTCTATCAGAAAGGAAATATACAAATTTTTCCTATTGGTTTAGATTACGGAGATATTTAAGAAAAACTGAAAAATATCAAGAAATTTTGAAATTCTTAAAAATTCAAAAAAAAACTTATTAAATATTCTTACATTTTATATAATATTTGATGTATACTGATAGAATAAATATATTATGTTTAGAAGGAAACCATTAATGAGTTACAAAATGCGACAGATTCTCACTAGGCGCTAAACGCGCAGGGGCCTCCGGCATCCACCTACATGCGTTTTTGTTATTAACTAGCCGCTCCGCGGCAGGGCTCCGCCGTTCACCTGTATGCGACAGATTCGCCTATATGTGATTTGTTAGTACCTAGATATGACCACCGATTTGGGTGGATACACCGAGAAGCTTGAATGCAGGTTGATGCTTTAATTGGTTGGCCACACTCCTGCGGACTGTGATGGGGGTACATAGCACCCAAATTCGTTCATTATAACATATGTTACCGTTTCACATTTTAAGGGACCAGCTATAACCGATTGCGAACAATCCGTTCACTATTTTACGTATCGAATAGAAAAAAATATGTAAAAAATTACAGCTGTCAAAAAATAAATACCATTTTCGGATTCCTTGCATTCGAATTACATAAAAACGATACCGAACTTGCGAAATTCCGTTGACCTTGTACCTATTACTGACTTAAGAAACGTCAATTTGACAGCTGTCAAAAAATAGATAAAAATTTCGGATTCCTCATACTCAAATTATATAGAGACAATACCAAACTTGTTAAAACATGTCAACAAAAAAAATGTCAAAAATGACAGCTGTCAAAAAATAAATACATTTTTCGGATAACTTATACTCAAATTATATAGAATCGATACAAAATTTTTGAAATTTTGTTAACCTTGCACTTATTCTTTACTAAAGAATCACCAATTTGACAGCTGTCAAAAAATTTATTTAATTTTCGGACTCCTTGCATTTGAATTACATAGAAACGATACTAAACTTGCGTTATTTTGTTCACCTTGCAAATATTACTAACCTAAGGAACGTCAATTTGACAGCTGTCAAAAAATGTATAAAATTTTCGAATTCCTCATACTCAAATTATATAGAAGCGATACCAAACTCGTGAATTTTTGTTAACTTTGGAACTATTACCAACGTAATATACGTCAATTTGACAGCTGTCAAAAAATTAATAAAATTTTCGGATTGCCTGCATTCGAGTTATACGAAATCGACACCAACTTTACGAAATTATGTTATCATTACGCCTATGATCGACAGTTAACCGAAATCAAAGAATTGTTAAAATGACAGCTGTCAAAATATGAATTAAATTTTCGGATTCCTTGCCCTCGAATTATACGAAAACGACACCAACTTTGTGAAATTCTATTAATCTTGCAATTTTTACTAACAAAGAAAACGTCAATTTGACAGGTGTCAAAAAATAAATAAAATTTTTTAAATTCCTTTAATATTACTAACATAATGTGCTACTTGATTTTTCTTCAAATTGACAATTTACTAAATTATTCCTATTTTTCCACAAAATGCGAAACGACCCTATTAAAAATTTGCTAAACATCCCATGTATTTTCACGAATTACGGTAAAAGCCACGCCTTTCATACATTTCGAGCGAAAGTTAGAAATTTTGCTGTCACCGTTACGAATTTTCTTAATTTTCTCCAAGTTCGAACATCTTTATGATAACTTTATATACATCAAAATGTTCGGAAAAGATGAGGGAATCAGATAAACCTAGAAAGAAATCTCTAAACGAAAAGTTATAGAAGATATAGCAGAGTAAACTGAACTTTTGAAAAAAAAAATTTCGAAAAAATTTATAAAATATTTTTTTTATCCGCCAAAGGATATTTTTGGATCACACAGTCGATGTGGAACGTAAAGGTTATTTATTCCTTTAAACGATAGGCTAAAGAATCGTTGAAAAAGTTACATACACTAGCGTACAGCCGGCTTTCAGTAAGAGGATGTCAAAATTTGTCATTATTGCTTAATTGATTGTAGTTATTTTTCTATAAGAAATTAAGAAACTAAATTATTGTTTATAATCCTGCTTTGATGTGCTCTTTCTGATGACATATATAACATTTCGATGAAATATTATTTTACCCCATAAAAAGCAAAAAAAATTTTGACGAAATCATCAAGTTCAGTTTTTCGCAAATTTCTCCATTTTATAGGCCTTTTAGCATGATATGATGTATTGTGAAATATTAGTATTTGAGATGACCTATCCACCGGTTCCAACCCGGTGCCAATCTATAAGACAGAAATCGAATAATTAATTATCGAAAATGACCCTGCATTTTCATGCTTTCCAACTTTAAAAAATCAAAAAATTGACTTCCCGACATTTTATTAAAAAAATCTCGCGACGACTTTTTCTAAATAAGTTTCTTGATAACATACTAGAATATAAACTGAATCGCTTAAGTTTTACGAGACCGGCAAGTCGTAGAAAAATATATTTAATTTTTTGCACATTTTCTGCTTATTTCGTTTAATAACTTATGAACGGAACACCCTGTATAATGTCGTACATCGGCTAAGTATACGCCATATATACCAAAGTATACCCCAAAAGTTTCATTGCTCCAACGTGAGCCGTTTAGAAGAAATCGAATAACTGGTTTCAAGATGCACCCTGTTTCGGCGCTCCCATAAGCCCAATGTAAATAGGTCGTTGCAGACCATTTTGGAAATCGGGAAAATGGTAGGAAATTTTCGATTTTGGGCAACGATAGGGGTCATTATCGAAAGTCGAAATCCCATAGAATCTTTTCCATACCATTTCCATTCTCAAATCGTTCAATTAACTTCAGGATCTCGCTAAGAAAATGGCTATTTTGGCCCATTTCGGCCGAATTTTGACAGTCAACAAATTGGGTTAATTTTATTCCAAGGCATGCTGATTAAAATCGACGAAGTGTGCAGATTTGCAAAAATTGGCCGTCCCAGCTCGGAAAAACGTCGTTTTTCTCCCGATTGAAAGGAAATTTCAAAAATTTTGAAAGATAATAATGTTGAGAGAAAAGATGGACGGAAAGAATACGCCTATAAAGAACTCTCCGAGATGATATTTGTAGGAGTTATTCGTGACTAAACAGAACTTTTAGTAAAAAATGGTTGAAAATGGTTATATTTAATTTTTTTTAACCCTTTAGATCGTAATTCGAAACGCGCTCTTGGTATGAATCTTAAAGTGCCATCATTCCGCTTGACGAAAAAGCAAAAAGATATGGAAAATGTTAAATAGGAAAGCGTATAGACGAAATTAAGTGTAGCGGTGACAAATTTTTGCATTTCCAAAAAACTAAAATTCATTCTTTAATAGTAATTTCGGTATTTAAATCGAAGAAACGAAAATATACGTATCGAATGTGATTTACCTCGAACTTTCCGGTAACGTAAACTAAAATTCGATCAAAAGCCGTTTTTACCTCGAAAAAAATCAAAAACCGTCCATTTTTACCCCGAAATATCAACTTGTTCAGTATTTTCAAATTTTTCCCATCTTCTAATAACTTTAGGTATAGATAGATGTATTGATGGCACCTAGTTTTTGAGATGGGAACGCTAAAATTTAAAACTGCGTGACGCTCGGACCCACCCAGTTCGAGCTATTAGGTACCCAAAATGACCCTTTTTTGTCAAATTTCGACTTTCAAAAATTCTTTTAAATTACTTCTAATCATCGTACGTTGCCCAGTTTCAATAGCGTTCTGTAGCGACCGGTCCACTCCACACTCCGAAAATTTAAATCGAAAAAATTGAGTTTTGCGACTTGAAATGTGTTTCAACGGGAATCGTCGAAAAGTCGACTTTGACGCTTAATAACTTCGAAACGGTTCACCCTGTATATTTCAAATTTTGAGACAACACGCGCGAACTATCCGAAATTAAAACCAAAAAGTTTCGTCGTTTCAACGCAGACAGTTTCTGCGCAAAAAATTCGCAACCGGAAAAATGTCAAAAGATACGACGACGACAACGGACGAACTCAAGGTCACCCACTGGCCGTAATACATAGCGTCCGAAGGGCGCTATGTAAAAATTGAAAATACTGAACAAGTTCATATTTCGGGGTAAAAATGGACGGTTTTTGATTTTTTTCAAGGTAAAAACGGCTTTTGATCGAAATTTAGTTTCCTTTACCGGAAAGTTCGAGGTAAATCACATCCGATACGTATAATTTCGTTTCTTCGATTTAAAAACCGAAAATACTATTAACGATTGAAATTTAGAAATTTGGAAATTATTTTTTTGTCACCGCTACACTAAATTTCGTCTATACTCTTTCCTATTTAACATTTTCCATATTTTTTTGCTTTTTCGTCAAGCGGAATGATGGTACTTGAAGATTCATACCAAGCGCGCGCTTCGAATGACGATCTAAAGGGTTAAACGAAATTAAATATAACCATTTTCACCCATTTTTCACTAAAAGTCGTGTTTAGTCACGAATAACTCCTACAAATATTATTTCGGAGAGTTCTCTATAAGCGTATTTTCATCGTCCATCATTTCTCACCACATTATTATTTTTCAAAATTTTCGAAATTTCCTTCCAATCGGGAGAAAAACGACAATTTACTGAGCTGGGACGGCCAATTTTTGCAAATCTGCCGACTGGACTTGAACTTTACTCGGATTTTAACGGACGGACGGATGAAATTTTACTAAATATTTTGGCTGTCAAATTCGGTCGAAATAGGCCAAAAATAGCCATTTTCTTAGCGAAATCCTGAAGTTAATTGACCGATTTGAGGATGGAAATGGTATGGAAAAGATTCTATGGGATTTCGGCTTTCGATAATGACCCCTACCGTTGCCCAAAATGGAAAATTTCCTACCATTTTCCCGATTTCCAAAATGGTCTGCAACGACCAATTTACATTGCTCTTATGGGAGAGCCGAAACAGGGTGCATCTTGAAACCAGTTATTCGATTTCTTCTAAACGGCTCACGTTGGAGCAATGAAACTTTTGGGGTATACTTTGGTATATATGGCGTATCTTTAGCCGATGTACTTTATTATACAGGGTGTTCCGTTCATAAGTTATTAAACGAAATAAGCAGAAAATGTGCAAAAAATTAAATATTTTCTTCGACGACTTGCCGGTCTCGTAAAACGTAAGCGATTCAGTTTATATTCTAGTATGTTATCAAGAAACTTATTTAGAAAAAGTCGTCGCGAGATTTTTTCAATAAAATGTCGGGAAGTCAATTTTTTGATTTTTTTAAAGTTGGAAAGCATGGAAATGCAGGGTCATTTTCGATAATTAATTATTCGACTTGGGTCGCATAGATTTGCTCCGGGTTAGAACCGGTGGATAGGTCATCTCAAATACTAATATTTCACAATACATCATATCATGCTAAAAGGCCTATAAAATGGAGAAATTTGCGAAAAACTGAACTTGATGATTTCGTCAAATTTTTTTTTTGCTTTTTATGGGGTAAAATAATATTTGATCGAAATGTTATATATGTCATCAGAAAGAGCACATCAAAACACGATTATAAACCATAATTTAGTTTCTTAATTTCTTATACAAAAATAACTACAATCGATTAAGCAATAAGCACTAATTTTGACATCCTCTTACTAAAACCCATCTGTACGCTAGTGTATGTAACTTTTTCAATCGTTCTTTAGCCTATCATTTAAAGGAATAAATTACCTTTACGTTCAACATCGACTGCGTGATCCAAAAATATCCTTTGGCGGATAAAAAAAATATTTTATAAATTTTGTCAAAAAATTTTTTTTCAAAAGTTCAGTTTACTCTGCTATATCTTCCATAGCTTTCCTTTTGGAGATTTCTTTCTATTCTTATCTGATTCCGTCATCTTTTCCGAACATTTTGATATATATAAAGTTACCATAAAGATGTTCGATCTTGGAGAAAATTAATAAAATTCGTAACGGTGACAGCAAAATTTCTAAATTTCGCTGGAAATGCATGAAAGGCGTGGCTTTTACCGTAATTGGTGAAAATACATGGGATGTTTAGCAAATTTCTAATAGGGCCGGTTCGCATATTATGGAAAAATAGGAATAATTTAGTAAATTGTCAATTTGAAGAAAAATCAAGTAGCACATTATGTTAGTAATATTAAAGGAATTTAAAAAATTTTATTTATTTTTTGACACCTGTCAAATTGACGTTTCCTTGGTTAGTAAAAAGTGCAAGATTAATAGAATTTCACAAAGTTGGTGTCGTTTTCGTATAATTCGAGGGCAAGGAATCCGAAAATTTAATTCATATTTTGACAGCTGTAATTTTTAACAATTCTTTGATTTCGGTTAACTGTCGATCATAGGCTTAATGGTAATATAATTTCGCAAAGTTTGTGTCGATTTCGTATAACTCGAATGCAGGCAATCCGAAATTTTTTAAATTTTTTGACAGCTGTCAAATTGACGTATATTACGTTGGTAATAGTTGCAATGTTAACAAAAATTCACGAGTTTGGTATCGCTTCTATATAATTTGAGTATGAGGAATTCGAAAATTTTATATATTTTTTGACAGCTGTCAAATTGACGTTTCTTAGGTTAGTAATATGTGCAAGGTGAACAAAATATCGCAAGTTTAGTATCGACTCTATGTAATTCAAATGCAAGGAGTCCGAAAATTAAATAAATTTTTTTACAGCTGTCAAATTGGTGATTCTTTAGTAAAGAATAAGTGCAAGGTTAACAAAATTTCAAAAATTTTGTATCGATTCTATATAATTTGAGTATAAGTTATCCGAAAAATGTATTTATTTTTTGACAGCTGTCATTTTTGACATTTTTTTGTTAACATATTTTCACAAGTTTGGTATCGTTTCTATATAATTTGAGTATGAGGAATCCGAAATTTTTATCTATTTTTTGACAGCTGTCAAATTGACGTTTCTTAAGTCAGTAATAGGTACAACGTCAACGGAATTTCGCAAGTTTGGTATCGTTTTTATGTAATTCGAATGCAAGGAATCCGAAAATGTTATTTATTTTTTGACAGCTGTAATTTTTGACATATTTTTTTCTATTCGATACGTAAAATAGTGAACGGATTGTTCGCAATCGGTTATAGCTGGTACCTTAAAATGTGAAACGGTCACATTACGGTTATAATTAACAAATTTGGGTGCTATGTACCCCCATCACAGTCCGCAGGAGTGTGGCCAACGAATTAATGCATCAACCTACATTCAAGCTTCTCGGTGCATCCACCCAAATCGGTGGTCAATTCTATGTAATAATAACAAAAACACACGTAGGCGAATCTGTCGCATACAGGTGAACGGCGGAGCCCTGCCGCGGAGCGGCTAGTTAATAACAAAAACGCATGTAGGTGGATGCCGGAGGCCCCTGCGCGTTTAGCGCCTAGTGAGAATCTGTCGCATTTTGTAACTCATTAATGGTTTCCTTCTAAACATAATATATTTATTCTATCAGTATACATCAAATATTATATAAAATGTAAGAATATTTAATAATTTTTTTTTTGAATTTTTAAGAATTTCAAAATTTCTTGATATTTTTCAGTTTTTCTTAAATATCTCCGTAATCTAAACCAATAGGAAAAATTTGTATATTTCCTTTCTGATAGAGAATTTAATAGTATATTTTGTTTGTTCGAAACTTTTTTTCTCAAATGTAATCGTTTTTGAGATATTTGCAAGAATATAGAAATCATGATTTGCTCAATAACTCAACAACTATAGTAGATACAGAAAATTTTATAGACGACTTTCTTGTAGACCTTATCAAAGTGCATCTTTAGGATATATACAATTTTACCGTAGAGATAATACTTTTCGAATAAAATCGAAATATATCGATTTCTTCAAATTTTTAAGGCATTTGCATGAATTATTTAGAAATTAAAAAAAAATTAAAAATGAAAATACTTGGGAATTAATATAATTTGGGGAATACCTAATTCGAAAATTTTATAGATTTTTTGACAGCTGTCAAATTGAGGATTCCTTAGTAAAGAATAAGTGCAAGGTTAACAGAATTTCAAAAGTTTGGTGTCGATTCGATATAATTTGAGTATGAGGAATCCGAAATTTTTATCTATTTTTTGACAGCTGTCTAATTGACGTTTCTTAAGTCAGTAATAGGTACAAGGTCAACGGAATTTCGCAAGTTTGGTATCGTTTCTATGTAATTCGAATGCAAGGAATCCGAAAATTTTGTTTATTTTTGACAGCTGTCATTTTTTAAATATTTTTTTCTATTCGATACGTAAAATAGTGAACGGATTGTTCGCAATCGGTTATAGCTGGTCCCTTAAAATGTGAAACGGTAACATATGTTATAATGAACGAATTTGGGTGCTATGTACCCCCAACACAGTCCGCAGGAGTGTGGCCAACCAATTAAAGCATCAACCTGCATTCAAACTTCTCGGTGTATCCACGCAAATCGGTTGATAAATCTAGGTAATAACAAAACACATATAGGCGAATCTGTCGCAAAAAGAGGGTCCGCGGAGCCCCGCGCGGAGCGCCTAGGGGGCTATGCCCCCTAGTTACATAGCGCCCTTCGGACGCTATGTATTACATCTTGAGAGTGACCTTGAGTTCGTCCGTTGTCGTCTTTTTCGACATTTTCGAGGTTGCGAATTTCTGGAGAAAATACTATCAGAGTCGAAGCGACGAAACTTTTCGGTTTTACTTTCGGATAGTGCGCGCGTATTGTCTCAAATTTTCGAGTATACAGGGTGTGCCGTTTCGAAGCTATTAAGCGTCAAAGTCGACTTTTCGGCGATTCCCGTTGATCCGGATTTCAGGTCGCAAATCGCAATTTTTTCGATTTAAATTTTCAGAGTGTGACAACGACCGGTCGCTTCAGAACCCTATTGAAATTGGGTATCGTACGACGATTAGAAGTAATTTAAAAGAATTTTCGAAAGTCGAAATTTGACAAAAAAGGGTCATTTCGGGTACCTAATAGCTCGAACTGGGTGGGTCCGAGGGTCACGCGGTTTTAAATTTTCGATTACCCATCTCAAAAACTAGGTGCCATCAATACATCTATCTATACCTAAAGTTATTAGAAGATGGGAAAAAATTGAAAATACTGAACAAGTTGATATTTCGGGGTAAAAATGGACGGTTTTTGATTTTTTTCAAGGTAAAAACGGCTTTTGATCGAAATTTAGTTTACTTTACCGGAAAGTTCGAGGTAAATCACATCCGATACGTATAATTTCGTTTCTTCGATTTAAAAACCGAAAATACTATTAACGATTGAAATTTAAAAATTTTGAAATTGTGTTTTTGTCACCACCACACTTAAATTCTTCTATACGCTCTCGTATTTAACATTTTTCATATTTTATTGCTTTTTCGTCACGCGGAATGATGGTACTTGAAGATTCATACCAAGAGCGCGCTTCGAATGACGATCTAAAGGGTTAAACGAAATTAAATATAACCATTTTCACCCATTTTTCACTAAAAGTCGTGTTTAGTCACGAATAACTCCTACAAATATTATTTCGGAGAGTTCTCTATAAGCGTATTTTCATCGTCCATCATTTCTCACCACATTATTATTTTTCAAAATTTTCGAAATTTCCTTCCAATCGGGAGAAAAACGACAATTTACCGAGCTGGGACGGCCAATTTTTGCAAATCTGCCGACTGGACTTGAACTTTACTCGGATTTTAACGGACGGACGGACGAAATTTTACTAAATATTTTGGCTGTCAAATTCGGTCGAAATAGGCCAAAAATAGCCATTTTCTTAGCGAGATGCTGACGTTAATTGACCGATTTGAGGATGGAAATGGTATGGAAAAGATTCTATGGGATTTCGGCTTTCGATAATGACCCCTATCGTTGCCCAAAATGGAAAATTTCCTACCATTTTCCCGATTTCCAAAATGGTCTGCAACGACCTATTTACATTGGGCTTATGGGAGCATGCAAAAATGGTGCATCTTGACACAATTTATTTCATTTCTTCTAAACGGCTCACGTTGGAGCAATGAAACTTTTGGGGTATATTTTAGTATATATGGCGTATCTTTAGCCGATGTACGACATTATACAGGGTGTTCCGTTCATAAGTTTTTAAACGAAATAAGCAGAAAATGTGCAAAAAATTAAATATTTTTTTCTACGACTTGCCGGTCTCGTAAAACTTAAGCGATTCAGTTTATATTCTAGTATGTTATCAAGAAACTTATTTAGAAAAAGGTCGTCGCGAGTTTTTTTCAATAAAATGTCGGGAAGTCAATTTTTTGATTTTTTTAAAGTTGGAAAGCATGGAAATGCAGGGTCATTTTCGATAATTAATTATTCGACTTGGGTCGCATAGATTTGCTCCGGGTTAGAACCGGTGGATAGGTCATCTCAAATACTAATATTTCACAATACATCATATCATGCTAAAGGGCCTATAAAATGGAGAAATTTGCAGTTCCACTTTCACCGCCGTGGGAGTACGTCGATTTACGGAGCTAATCTATTTTTTGACAGCTATCAAATTGACGTTTCTTAAGTCAGTAATAGGTACAACGTCAACGGAATTTCGCAAGTTTGGTATCGTTTTTATGTAATTCGAATGCAAGGAATCCGAAAATGTTATTTATTTTTTGACAGCTGTAATTTTTGACATATTTTTTTCTATTCGATACGTAAAATAGTGAACGGATTGTTCGCAATCGGTTATAGCTGGTACCTTAAAATGTGAAACGGTCACATATGTTATAATTAACAAATTTGGGTGCTATGTACCCCCATCACAGTCCGCAGGAGTGTGGCCAACGAATTAATGCATCAACCTACATTCAAGCTTCTCGGTGCATCCACCCAAATCGGTGGTCAATTCTATGTAATAATAACAAAAACACACGTAGGCGAATCTGTCGCATACAGGTGAACGGCGGAGCCCTGCCGCGGAGCGGCTAGTTAATAACAAAAACGCATGTAGGTGGATGCCGAAGGCCCCTGCGCGTTTAGCGCCTAGTGAGAATCTGTCGCATTTTGTAACTCATTAATGGTTTCCTTCTAAACATAATATATTTATTCTATCAGTATACATCAAATATTATATAAAATGTAAGAATATTTAATAATTTTTTTTTTGAATTTTTAAGAATTTCAAAATTTCTTGATATTTTTCAGTTTTTCTTAAATATCTCCGTAATCTAAACCAATAGGAAAAATTTGTATATTTCCTTTCTGATAGAGAATTTAATAGTATATTTTGTTTGTTCGAAACTTTTTTTCTCAAATGTAATCGTTTTTGAGATATTTGCAGGAATATAGAAATCATGATTTGCTCAATAACTCAACAACTATAGCAGATACAGAAAATTTTATAGACTACTTTCTTGTAGACCTTATCAAAGTGCATCTTTACGATATATACAATTTTACCGTAGAGATAATACTTTTCGAATAAAATCGAAATATATCGATTTCTTCAAATTTTTAAGGCATTTGCATTGAATTATTTAGAAATGTAAAAAAATTAAAATCGAAAATACTTGGGGATTTATATAGTTTGAGGAATAAGTAATTCGAAAATTTTATATATTTTTTGACAGCTGTCAAATTGAGGATTCCTTAGTAAAGAATAAGTGCAATGTTAACAGAATTTCAAAAGTTTGGTGTCGATTCGATATAATTTGAGAATGAGGTATCCGAAATTTTTATCTATTTTTTGACAGCTGTCAAATTGACGTTTCTTACTTCAATAATAGGTACAAGGTCAACGGAATTTCGCAAGTTTGGTATCGTTTCTATGTAATTCGAATGCAAGGAATCCGAAAATTTTGTTTATTTTTTGACAGCTGTCATTTTTTAAATATTTTTTTCTATTCGATACGTAAAATAGTGAACGGATTGTTCGCAATCGGTTATAGCTGGTCCCTTAAAATGTGAAACGGTAACATATGTTATAATGAACGAATTTGGGTGCTATGTACCCCCAACACAGTCCGCAGGAGTGTGGCCAACCAATTAAAGCATCAACCTGCATTCAAACTTCTCGATGCATCCACGCAAATCGGCGGTCATATCTAGGTAATAACAAAACACATATAGGCGAATCTGTCGCAAAAAGAGGGTCCGCGGAGCCCCGCGCGGAGCGCCTAGGGGGCTATGTCCCCTAGTTACATAGCGCCCTTCGGACGCTATGTATTACGGCTTTCCAGTGACCTTGAGTTCGTCCGTTGTCGTCGTCGTATCTTTTGACATTTTTCCGGTTGCGAATTTTTTGCGAGAAAACTATCAGAGTCGAAACGACGAAACTTTCTGGTTTTAATTTTGGATAGTGCGCGCGTATTGTCTCAAAATTTAAAATATACAGGGTGAACAGTTTCGAAGTTATTAAGCGTCAAAGTCGACTTTTCGGCGATTCCCGTTGAAACACATTTCAAGTCGCAAAACTCAATTTTTTAGATTTAAACTTTCGGAGCGTGGAGTGGACCGGTCGCTACAGAACCCTATTGAAACTGGGTAACGTACGACGATTAGAAGTAATTTAAAAGAATTTTTGAAAGTCGAAATTTGACAAAAAAGGGTCATTTTTGGTACCTAATAGCTCGAACTGGGTGCGTCCGAGCGTCTCGCGGTTTAAAATTTAAGATTTCCCATCTCAAAAACTAGCTGCAATCAATACATCTATCTATACCTAAAGTTATTAGAAAATGGGAAAATTTTGAAAATACTGAACAAGTTGTTATTTCGGGGTAAAAATGGACGGTTTTTAATTTTTTTCGAGGTAAAAACGCCTTTTGATCGAATTTTAGTTTACGTTACCGGAAAGATCTAGGTAGACCACATTAGAAACGTATATTTTCGTTTCTTCGATTTAAATACCGAAATTACTATTAACGACTGAATTTTAGTTTTTTGGAAAAGTAAAAATTTGTCACCGCTACACTTAATTTCGTCTATACGCTTTCCTATTTAACATTTTCCATATTTTTTTGCTTTTTCGTCAAGCGGAATGATGGCACTTTAAGATTCATACCAAGAGCGCGTTTCGAATTACGATCTAAAGGGTTAAAAAAAATTAAATATAACCATTTTCAACCATTTTTTACTAAAAGTTCTGTTTAGTCACGAATAACTCCTACAAATATCATTTCGGAGAGTTCTCTATAGGTGTATTCTTTCCGTCCATCTTTTCTCACCACATTATTATTTTTCAAAATTTTCGAAATTTCCTTCCAATCGGGAGGAAAACGACGTTTTTCCGAGCTGGGACGGCCAATTTTTGCAAATCTGCACACTTCGTCGATTTTAATCAGCATGCCTTGGAATAAAATTAACCCAATTTGTTGACTGTCAAAATTCGGCCGAAATGGGCCAAAATAGCCTTTTTCTTAGCGAGATCCTGAAGTTAATTGACCGATTTGAGAATGGAAATGGTATGGAAAAGATTCTATGGGATTTCGGCTTTCGATAATGACCCCTATCGTTGCCCAAAATCGAAAATTTCCTACCATTTTCCCGATTTCCAAAATGGTCTGCAACGACCAATTTACATTGCTCTTATGGGAGCGCCGAAACAGGGTGCATCTTGAAACCAGTTTTTCGATTTCTTCTAAACGGCTCACGTTGGAGCAATGAAACTTTTGGGGTATACTTTGGTATATATGGCGTATCCTTAGCCGATGTACGTCATTATACAGGGTGTTCCGTTCGTAAGTTATTAAACGAAATAAGCAGAAAATGTGCAAAAAATTAAATATTTTTTTCTACGACTTGCCGGTCTCGTAAAACTTAAGCGATTCAGTTTATATTCTAGTATGTTATCAAGAAACTTATTTAGAAAAAGTCGTCGCGAGATTTTTTTAATAAAATGTCGGGAAGTCAATTTTTTGATTTTTTTAAAGTTGGAAAGCATGAAAATGCAGGGTCATTTTCGATAATTAATTATTCGATTTCTGTCTTATAGATTGGCACCGGGTTCGAACCGGTGGATAGGTCATCTCAAATACTAATATTTCACAATACATCATATCATGCTAAAAGACCTATAAAATGGAGAAATTTGCGAAAAACTGAACTTGATGATTTCGTCAAAATTTTTTTTCCTTTTTATGGGGTAAAATAATATTTCATCGAAATGTTATATATGTCATCGGAAAGAGCACATCAGAACACGATTATAAACCATAATTTAGTTTCTTAATTTCTTATACAAAAATAACTACAATCAATTAAGCAATAATGACAAATTTTGACATCCTCTTACTGAAAGCCGGCTGTACGCTAGTGTATGTAACTTTTTCAACGATTCTTTAGCCTATCGTTTAAAGGAATAAATAACCTTTACGTTCCACATCGACTGTGTGATCCAAAAATATCCTTTGGCGGATAAAAAAAATATTTTATAAATTTTTTCGAAATTTTTTTTTTCAAAAGTTCAGTTTACTCTGCTATATCTTCTATAACTTTTCGTTTAGAGATTTCTTTCTAGGTTTATCTGATTCCCTCATCTTTTCCGAACATTTTGATGTATATAAAGTTATCATAAAGATGTTCGAACTTGGAGAAAATTAAGAAAATTCGTAACGGTGACAGCAAAATTTCCAACTTTCGCTCGAAATGTATGAAAGGCGTGGCTTTTACCGTAATTCGTGAAAATACATGGGATGTTTAGCAAATTTTTAATAGGGTCGTTTCGCATTTTGTGGAAAAATAGGAATAATTTAGTAAATTGTCAATTTGAAGAAAAATCAAGTAGCACATTATGTTAGTAATATTAAAGGAATTTAAAAAATTTTATTTATTTTTTGACACCTGTCAAATTGACGTTTTCTTTGTTAGTAAAAATTGCAAGATTAATAGAATTTCACAAAGTTGGTGTCGTTTTCGTATAATTCGAGGGCAAGGAATCCGAAAATTTAATTCATATTTTGACAGCTGTCATTTTAACAATTCTTTGATTTCGGTTAACTGTCGATCATAGGCGTAATGATAAAATAATTTCGTAAAGTTGGTGTCGATTTCGTATAACTCGAATGCAGGCAATCCGAAAATTTTATTAATTTTTTGACAGCTGTCAAATTGACGTATATTACGTTGGTAATAGTTCCAAAGTTAACAAAAATTCACGAGTTTGGTATCGCTTCTATATAATTTGAGTATGAGGAATTCGAAAATTTTATACATTTTTTGACAGCTGTCAAATTGACGTTCCTTAGGTTAGTAATATGTGCAAGGTGAACAAAATATCGCAAGTTTAGTATCGTCTCTATGTAATTCAAATGCAAGGAGTCCGAAAATTAAATTTATTTTTTGACAGCTGTCAAATTGGTGATTCTTTAGTAAAGAATAAGTGCAAGGTTAACAAAATTTCAAAAATTTTGTATCGATTCTATATAATTTGAGTATAAATTATCCGAAAAATGTATTTATTTTTTGACAGCTGTCATTTTTGACATTTTTTTGTTAACATATTTTCACAAGTTTGGTATCGTTTCTATATAATTTGAGTATGAGGAATCCGAAATTTTTATCTATTTTTTGACAGCTATCAAATTGACGTTTCTTAAGTCAGTAATAGGTACAACGTCAACGGAATTTCGCAAGTTTGGTATCGTTTTTATGTAATTCGAATGCAAGGAATCCGAAAATGTTATTTATTTTTTGACAGCTGTAATTTTTGACATATTTTTTTCTATTCGATACGTAAAATAGTGAACGGATTGTTCGCAAACGGTTATAGCTGGTACCTTAAAATGTGAAACGGTCACATTACGGTTATAATTAACAAATTTGGGTGCTATGTACCCCCATCACAGTCCGCAGGAGTGTGGCCAACGAATTAATGCATCAACCTACATTCAAGCTTCTCGGTGCATCCACCCAAATCGGTGGTCAATTCTATGTAATAATAACAAAAACACACGTAGGCGAATCTGTCGCATACAGGTGAACGGCGGAGCCCTGCCGCGGAGCGGCTAGTTAATAACAAAAACGCATGCAGGTGGATGCCGGAGGCCCCTGCGCGTTTAGCGCCTAGTGAGAATCTGCCGCATTTTGTAACTCATTAATGGTTTCCTTCTAAACATAATATATTTATTCTATCAGTATACATCAAATATTATATGAAATGTAAGAATATTTAATAATTTTTTTTTTGAATTTTTAAGAATTTCAAAATTTCTTGATATTTTTCAGTTTTTCTTAAATATCTCCGTAATCTAAACCAATAGGAAAAATTTGTATATTTCCTTTTTGATAAAGAATTTAATAGTATATTTTGTTTGTTCGAAACTTTTTTTCTCAAATGTAATCGTTTTTGAGATATTTGCAAGAATATAGAAATCATGATTTGCTCAATAACTCAACAACTCTAGTAGATACAGAAAATTTTATAGACTACTTTCTTGTAGACCTTATCAAAGTGCATCTTTACGATATATACAATTTTACCGTAGTGATAATCCTTTTCGAATAAAATCGAAATATATCGATTTCTTCAAATTTTTAAGGCATTTGCATGAATTATTTAGAAATTAAAAAAAAATTAAAAATGAAGATACTTCGGGATTAATATAATTTGGGGAATACCTAATTCGAAAATTTTATAGATTTTTTGACAGCTGTTAAATTGAGGATTCCTTAGTAAAGAATAAGTGCAAGGTTAACAGAATTTCAAAAGTTTGGTGTCGATTCGATATAATTTGAGTATGAGGAATCCGAAATTTTTATCTATTTTTTGACAGCTGTCAAATTGACGTTTCCTAAGTCAGTAGTATGTACAAGGTCAACGGAATTTCGCAAGTTTGGTATCGTTTTTATGTAATTCGAATGCAAGGAATCCGAAAATTTTGTTTATTTTTGACAGCTGTCATTTTTTAAATATTTTTTTCTATTCGATAAGTAAAATAGTGAACGGATTGTTCGCAATCGGTTATAGCTGGTACCTTAAAATGTGAAACGGTCACATATGTTATAATTAACGAATTTGGGTGCTATGTACCCCCATCACAGTCCGCAGGAGTGTGGCCAACCAATTAAAGCATCAACCTGCATTCAAACTTCTCGATGCATCCACGCAAATCAGTTGATAAATCTAGGTAATAATAACAAAACACATATAGGCGAATCTGTCGCAAAAAGAGGGTCCGCGGAGCCCCGCGCGGAGCGCCTAGGGGGCTATGCCCCCTAGTTACATAGCGCCCGTCCCGGTCGCTATGTATTACGTCCAGTACGTGACCTTGAGTTCGTCCGTTGTCGTCGTATCTTTTGACATTTTTCCGGTTGCGAATTTTTTGCGAGAAAACTATCAGAGCCGGAACGACGAAACTTTTTGGTTTTAATTTTGGATAGTGCACGCGTGTTGTCTCAAAATTTAAAATATACAGGGTGAACAGTTTCGAAGTTATTAAGCGTCAAAGTCGACTTTTCGGCGATTCCCGTTGAAACACATTTCAAGTCGCAAAACTCAATTTTTTAGATTTAAATTTTCGGAGCGTGGAGTGGACCGGTCGCTACAGAACCCTATTGAAACTGGGTAACGTACGACGATTAGAAGTAATTTAAAAGAATTTTTGAAAGTCGAAATTTGACAAAAAAGGGTCATTTTTGGTACCTAATAGCTCGAACTGGGTGCGTCCTAGCGACACGCGGCTTAAAATTTTCGATTTCCCATCTCAAAAACTAGGTGCCATCAATACATCTATCTATACCTAAAGTTATTAGAAAATGGGAAAAATTTGAAAATACGGAACAAGTTGTTATTTCGGGGTAAAAATGGACGGTTTTTCATTTTTTTCAAGGTAAAAACGGCTTTTGATCGAATTTTAGTTTACGTTACCAGAAAGTTCGAGGTAAATCACATTCGATACGTATATTTTCGTTTCTTCGATTTAAATACCGAAATTACTATTAAAGAATGAATTTTAGTTTTTTGGAAATGCAAAAATTTGTCATCGCTACACTTAATTTCGTCTATACGCTTTCCTATTTAACATTTTCCATATCTTTTTGCTTTTTCGTCAAGCGGAATGATGGTACTTTAAGATTCATACCAAGAGCGCGTTTCGAATTACGATCTAAAGGGTTAAAAAAAATTAAATATAACCATTTTCAACCATTTTTCACTAAAAGTTCTGTTTAGTCACGAATAACTCCTACAAATATCATCTCGGAGAGTTCTTTATAGGCGTATTCTTTCCGTCCATCTTTTCTCTCAACATTATTATTTTTCAAAATTTTTGAAATTTCTTTTCAATCGGGAGAAAAACGACGTTTTTCCGAGCTGGGACGGCCAATTTTTGCAAATCTGCACACTTCGTCGATTTTAATCAGCATGCCTTGGAATAAAATTAACCCAATTTGTTGACTGTCAAAATTCGGCCGAAATGGGCCAAAATAGCCTTTTTCTTAGCGAGATCCTGAAGTTAATTGACCGATTTGAGGATGGAAATGGTATGTAAAAGATTCTATGGGATTTCGGCTTTCGATAATGACCCCTATCGTTGCCCAAAATCGAAAATTTCCTACCATTTTCCCGATTTCCAAAATGGTCTGCAACGACATATTTACATTGCTCTTATGGGAGAGCCGAAACAGGGTGCATCTTGAAACCAGTTATTCGATTTCTTCTAAACGGCTCACGTTGGAGCAATGAAACTTTTGGGGCATATTTTGGTATATATGGCGTATCTTTAGCCCATATACTTCATTATACAGGGTGTTCCGTTCGTAAGTTATTAAACGAAATATTCAGAAAATGTGCAAAAAATTAAATATTTTTTTCTACGACTTGCCGGTCTCGTAAAACTTAAGCGATTCAGTTTATATTCTAGTATGTTATCAAGAAACTTATTTAGAAAAAGTCGTCGCGAGATTTTTTTAATAAAATGTCGGGAAGTCAATTTTTTGATTTTTTTAAAGTTGGAAAGCATTAAAATGCAGGGTCATTTTCGATAATGAATTATTCGATTTCTGTCTTATAGATTGGCACCGGGTTCGAACCGGTGGATAGGTCATCTCAAATACTAATATTTCACTATACATCAATATCATGCTAAAAGACCTATAAAATGGAGAAATTTGCGAAAAACTGAACTTGATGATTTCGTCAAAATTTTTTTTTCCTTTTTATGGGGTAAAATAATATTTCATTGAAATGTTATATATGTCATCAGAAAGAGCACATCAGAACACAATTATAAACCATAATTTAGTTTCTTAATTTCTTATACAAAAATAACTACAATCGATTAAGCAATAATCACTCATTTTGACATCCTCTTACTAAAAGCCGGCTGTACGCTAGTGTATGTAACTTTTTCGACGGTTCTTTAGCCTATCGTTTAAAGGAATAAATAACCTTTACGTTCCACATCGACTGTGTGATCCAAAAATATTCTTTGGCGGATAAAAAAAATAATTTATAAATTTTTTCGAAATTTTTTTTATTAAAAGTCAAGTTTACTCTGCTATATCTTCTATAACTTTTCGTTTAGAGATTTCCTTCTAGGTTTATCTGATTCCCTCATCTTTTCCGAACATTTTGATATATATAAAGTTATCATAAAGATGTTCGAACTTGGAGAAAATTAAGAAAATTCGTAACGGTGACAGCAAAATTTCCAACTTTCGCTCGAAATGCATGAAAGGCGTGGCTTTTACAGTATTTAGTGAAAATTAGACAAGGGCAAGTGTTTAAATTCATCAGATTTGAATAAATCATGCACACGGTGTGGAGAAATAGGCTTAATTTGATAATTTGGCAATTTGAAGAAAATTCAACTAGTACGTTATGTTAATATTGCTAAAAGGATTTAAAAAATATTTTAAATTTTTTGACACCTGTCAAATTGACGTTTCCTTGGTTAGTAAAAAGTGCAAGATTAATAGAATTTCACAAAGTTGGTGTCGTTTTCGTATAATTCGAGGGCAAGGAATCCGAAAATTTAATTCATATTTTGACAGCTGTCAAATTGACGTATATTACGTTGGTAATAGTTGCAATGTTAACAAAAATTCACGAGTTTGGTATCGCTTCTATATAATTTGAGTATGAGGAATTCGAAAATTTTATATATTTTTTGACAGCTGTCAAATTGACGTTTCTTAGGTTAGTAATATGTGCAAGGTGAACAAAATATCGCAAGTTTAGTATCGTCTCTATGTAATTCAAATGCAAGGAGTCCGAAAATTAAATTTATTTTTTGACAGCTGTCAAATTGGTGATTCTTTAGTAAAGAATAAGTGCAAGGTTAACAAAATTTCAAAAATTTTGTATCGATTCTATATAATTTGAGTATAAGTTATCCGAAAAATGTATTTATTTTTTGACAGCTGTCATTTTTGACATTTTTTAGTTAACATATTTTCACAAGTTTGGTATCATTTCTATATAACTTGAGTATGAGGAATCCGAAATTTTTATCTATTTTTTGACAGCTGTCAAATTGACGTTTCTTAAGTCAGTAATAGGTACAAGGTAAACGGAATTTCGCAAGTTTGGTATCGTTTTTATGTAATTCGAATGCAAGGAATCCGAAAATGTTATTTATTTTTTGACAGCTGTAATTTTTTACATATTTTTTTCTATTCGATATGTAAAATAGTGAACGGATTGTTCGCAATCGCTTATAGCTGGTCCCTTAAAATGTGAAACGGTCACATATGTTATAATTAACGAATTTGGGTGCTATGTACCCCCATCACAGTCCGCAGGAGTGTGGCCAACCAATTAAAGCATCAATCTGCATTCAAGCTTCTCGGTGTATCCACCTAAATCGGTGGTCATATCTAGGTACTAACAAAACACATATAGGCGAATCTGTCGCATACAGGTGAACGGCGGAGCCCTGCCGCGGAGCGGCTAGGTAATAACAAAAACGCATGTAGGTGGATGCCGGAGGCCCCTGTGCGTTTAGCGCCTAGTGGGAATCTGTCGCATGCAGGTGAACGGCGGAGCCCCGCCGCGGAGCGGCTAGGTAATAATTAAAAAAACACATGTAGGTGGATGCCGGAGGCCCCTGCGCGGGTAGCGCCTAGGGGGGCTATGCCCCCCTAGTTACATAGCGCCCGTCCCGGTCGCTATGTATTACATCCTTCCAGTGACCTTGAGTTCGGATGTTGCCGACTATTTCGACATTTTCGAGGTTGCGTATTTTTGGAGAAAAAACTGTTAGAGTCGAAGCGACGAAACTTTTTGGTTTTACTTTTGGATAGTGCGCGCGTATTGTCTCAAAATTTAAAATATACAGGGTGAACCGTTTCGAAGTTATTAAACGTCAAAGTCGACTTTTCGGCGATTCCCGTTGAAATCCATTTCAAGTCGCAAAACTCAATTTTTTCGATTTAAATTTTCGGAACGTGGAGTGGACCGGTCGCTACAGAACCCTATTGAAACTGGGTAACGTACGACGATTAGAAGTAATTTAAAAGAATTTTTGAAAGTCGAAATTTGACAAAAAAGGGTCATTTCGGGTACCGAATAGCTCGAACTGGGTGGGTCCTAGCATCATGCGGTTTTAAATTTTCGATTTCCCATCTCAAAAACTAGGTGCCATCTATACATCTATCTATACCTAAAGTTATTGGAAGATGGGAAAAATTTGAAAATACTGAACAAGTTGATATTTCGGGGTAAAAATGGACGGTTTTTGATTTTTTTCGAGGTAAAAACGGCTTTTGATCGAAATTTAGTTTACTTTACCGGAAAGTTCGAGGTAAATCACATTCGATACGTATATTTTCGTTCCTTCGATTTAAATACCGAAATTACTATTAACGATTGAATTTTAAAAATTTAGAAATTGTGTTTTTGTCACCACCACACTTAAATTCGTCTATACGCTTTCGTATTTAACATTTTCCATATTTTATTGCTTTTTCGTCACGCGGAATGATGGTACTTGAAGATTCATACCAAGAGCGCGTTTCAAATTACGATCTAAAGGGTTAAAAGAAATTAAATATAACCATTTTCACCCATTTTTCACTAAAAGTTTTGTTTAGTCACGAATAACTCCTACAAATATCATTTCGGAGAGTTCTCTATAAGCGTATTTTCATCGTCCATCCTTTCTCACCACATTATTATTTTTCAAAATTTTCGAAATTTCCTTCCAATCGGGAGGAAAACGGCGTTTTTCCGAGCTGGGACGGCCAATTTTTGCAAATCTGCAGACTTCGTCGATTTTAATCAGCATGCCTTGGAATAAAATTAACCCAATTTGTTGACTGTCAAAATTCGGCCGAAATTGGCCAAAATAGCCATTTTCTTAGCGAGATCCTGAAGTTAATTGAACGATTTGAGGATGGAAATGGTATGGAAAAGATTCTATGGGATTTCGGCTTTCGATAATGACCCCTATCGTTGCCCAAAATGGAAAATTTCCTACCATTTTCCCGATTTCCAAAATGGTCTGCAACGACATATTTACATTGCTCTTATGGGAGAGCCGAAACAGGGTGCATCTTGAAACCAGTTATTCGATTTCTTCTAAACGGCTCACGTTGGAGCAATGAAACTTTTGGGGTATACTTTGGTATATATGGCGTATCCTTAGCCGATGTACGACATTATACAGGGTGTTCCGTTCATAAGTTATTAAACGAAATAAGCAGAAAATGTGCAAAAAATTAAATATTTGTTTCTACGACTTGCCGGTCTCGTAAAACTTAAGCGATTCAGTTTATATTCTAGTATGTTATCAAGAAACTTATTTGGAAAAACTCGTCGCGAGATTTTTTCAATAAAATGTCGGGAAGTCAATTTTTTGATTTTTTTAAAGTTGGAAAGCAATGAAATGCAGGGTCATTTTCGATAATTAATTATTCGACTTGGGTCGCATAGATTTGCTCCGGGTTCGAACCGGTGGATAGGTCATCTCAAATACTAATATTTCACAATACATCATATCATGCTAAAAGACCTATAAAATGGAGAAATTTGCGAGAGACTGAACTTGATGATTTCGTAAAAATTTCTTTTTCCCTTTTAAGGGGTAAAATAATATTTCATCGAAATGTTATATATGCCATCAGAAAGAGCACATCAGAGCACGATTATAAACCATAATTTAGTTTCTTAATTTCTTATACAAAAATAACTACAATCGATTAAGCAATAATCACTAATTATGACATCCTCTTACTGAAAGCCGGCTATACGCTAGTGTATGTAACTTTTTCAACGATTCTTTAGCCTATCGTTTAAAGGAATAAATAACCTTTACGTTCCACATCGACTGTGTGATCCAAAAATATCCTTTGGCGGATAAAAAAAATATTTTATAAATTTTGTCAAAAATTTTTTTTTCAAAAGTTCAGTTTACTCTGCTATATCTTCCATAGCTTTCCTTTTGGAGATTTCTTTCTATTTTTATCTGATTCCCTCATCTTTTCCGAACATTTTGATGTATATAAAGTTATCATAAAGATGTTCGAACTTGGAGAAAATTAAGAAAATTCGTAACGGTGACAGCAAAATTTCTAACTTTCGCTCGAAATGTATGAAAGGCGTGGCTTTTACCGTAATTCGTGAAAATACATGGGATGTTTAGCAAATTTTTAATAGGGTCGTTTCGCATTTTGTGGAAAAATAGGAATAATTTAGTAAATTGTCAATTTGAAGAAAAATCAAGTAGCACATTATGTTAGTAATATTAAAGGAATTTAAAAAATTTTATTTATTTTTTGACACCTGTCAAATTGACGTTTTCTTTGTTAGTAAAAATTGCAAGATTAATAGAATTTCACAAAGTTGGTGTCGTTTTCGTATAATTCGAGGGCAAGGAATCCGAAAATTTAATTCATATTTTGACAGCTGTCATTTTAACAATTCTTTGATTTCGGTTAACTGTCGATCATAGGCGTAATGATAACATAATTTCGTAAAGTTGGTGTCGATTTCGTATAACTCGAATGCAGGCAATCCGAAAATTTTATTAATTTTTTGACAGCTGTCAAATTGACGTATATTACGTTGGTAATAGTTCCAATGTTAACAAAAATTCACGAGTTTGGTATCGCATCTATATAATTTGAGTATGAGGAATTCGAAAATTTTATATATTTTTTGACAGCTGTCAAATTGACGTTTCTTAGGTAAGTAATATGTGCAAGGTGAACAAACTATCGCAAGTTTAGTATCGTTTCTATGTAATTCAAATGCAAGGAGTCCGAAAATTAAAATTATTTTTTGACAGCTGTCAAGTTAATGAATCTTTAGTAAAGAATAAGTGCAAGGTTAACAAAATTTCAAGAATTTTGTATCGATTCTATATAAGTTGAGTATGAGGTATCCGAAAAATTTATTTACTTTTTGACAGCTGTCATTTTTGACATTTTTTTGTTAACATATTTTCACAAGTTTGGTATCATTTCTATATAATTTGAGTATGAGGAATCCGAAATTTTTATTTATGTTTTCACAGCTGTCAAATTAACGTTTCTTAGGTCAATAATAGGTACAAGGTTAACAGAATTTTGCAAGTTTGGTATCGTTTTTATGTAATTCGAATGCAAGGAATCCGAAAATGGTGTTTATTTTTGACAGCTGTCTTTTTGACATATTTTTTTCTATTCGATACGTAAAATAGTGAACGGTTTGTTCGCAATCGGTTATAGCTGGTACCTTAAACCACATATGTTATAATTAACGAATTTGGGTGCTATGTACCCCCATCACAGTCCGCAGGAGTGTGGCCAACCAATTAAAGCATCAACCTGCATTCAAACTTCTCGATGCATCCACCCAAATCGATTGATAAATCTAGGTAATAAAAAACACATATAGGCGAATCTGTCGCATACAGGTGAACGGCGGAGCCCTGCCGCGGAGCGGCTAGTTAATAACAAAAACGCATGTAGGTGGATGCCGGAGGCCCCTGCGCGTTTAGCGCCTAGTGAGAATCTGTCGCATTTTGTAACTCATTAATGGTTTTCTTCTAAACATAATATATTTATTCTATCAGTATACATCAAATATTATATAAAATGTAAGAATATTAAATAATTTTTTTTTTGAATTTTTAAGAATTTCAAAATTTCTTGATATTTTTCAGTTTTTCTTAAATATCTCCGTAATCTAAACCAATAGGAAAAATTTGTATATTTCCTTTCTGATAGAGAATTTAATAGTATATTTTGTTTGTTCGAAACTTTTTTTCTCAAATGTAATCGTTTTTGAGATATTTGCAAGAATATAGAAATCATGATTTCCTCAATAACTCAACAACTATAGTAGATACAGAAAATTTTATAGACTACTTTCTTGTAGACCTTATCAAAGTGCATCTTTACGATATATACAATTTTACCGTAGAGATAATACTTTTCGAATAAAATCGAAATATATCGATTTCTTCAAATTTTTAAGGCATTTGCATTGAATTATTTAGAAATAAAAAAAAAATTAAAAATGAAAATACTTGGGGATTAATATAATTTGGGGAATAAGTAATTCGAAAATTTTATATATTTTTTGACAGCTGTCAAATTGAGGATTCCTTAGTAAAGAATAAGTGCAAGGTTAACAGAATTTCAAAAGTTTGCTATCGATTCGATATAATTTGAGAATGAGGTATACGAAATTTTTATCTATTTTTTGACAGCTGTCAAATTGACGTTTCTTAGGTCAATAATAGGTATAAGGTTAACGGAATTTTGTAAGTTTGGTATCGTTTCTATGTAATTCGAATGCAAGGAATCCGAAAATGTTGTTTATTTTTTGACAGCTGTCATTTTTGACATATTTTCTTCTATTCGATACGTAAAATAGTGAACGGATTGTTCGCAATCGGTTATAGCTGGTCCCTTAAAATGTGAAACGGTAACATATGTTCTAATGTACGAATTTGGGTGCTATGTACCCCCATCACAGTCCGCAGGAGTGTGGCCAACCAATTAAAGCATCAACCTGCATTCAAACTTCTCGGTGTATCCACGCAAATCGGTTGACAAATCTAGGTAATAACAAAACACATATAGGCGAATCTGTCGCAAAAAGAGGGTCCGCGGAGCCCCGCGCGGAGCGCCTAGGGGGCTATGCCCCCTAGTTACATAGCACCAATTCTGGTGCTATGTATTACGGCTTTCCAGTGACCTTGAACGTCCGTTGTCGTCGTCGTCGTCGTCGTATCTTTTGACATTTTTGAGATTGCGAATTTTTTGCGAGAAAACTATCAGAGTCGAAACGACGAAACTTTCTGGTTTTAATTTTGGATAGTGCGCGCGTATTGTCTCAAAATTTAAAATATACAGGGTGAACCGTTTCGAAGTTATTAAACGTCAAAGTCGACTTTTCGGCGATTCCCGTTGGAACACATTTCAAGTCGCAAAACTCAATTTTTTCGATTTAAATTTTCGTAGTGTGGAGTGGACCGGTCGCTACAGAACCCTATTGAAATTGGGTATCGTACGACGATTAGAAGTAATTTAAAAGAATTCTTGAAAGTCGAAATTTGACAAAAAAGGGTCATTTTTGGTACCTAATAGCTCGAACTGGGTGCGTCCGAGGGTCATGCGGTTTAAAATTTTCGATTTCCCATCTCAAAAACTAGCTGCCATCAATACATCTATCTATACCTAAAGTTATTAGAAGATGGGAAAAATTTGAAAATACTGAACAAGTTGATATTTCGGGGTAAAAATGGACGGTTTTTCATTTTTTTCGAGGTAAAAACGGCTTTTGATCGAATTTTAGTTTACGTTACCGGAAAGATCTAGGTAGACCACATTAGAAACGTATATTTTCGTTTCTTCGATTTAAATACCGAAATTACTATTAACGACTGAATTTTAGTTTTTTGGAAAAGTAAAAATTTGTCACCGCTACACTTAATTTCGTCTATACGCTTTCCTATTTAACATTTTCCATATTTTATTACTTTTTCGTCACGCGGAATGATGGTACTTTAAGATTCATACCAAGAGCGCGTTTCGAATTACGATCTAAAGGGTTAAAAAAAATTAAGTATATCCATTTTCAACCATTTTTCACTAAAAGTTCTGTTTAGTCACGAATAACTCCTACAAATATCATTTAGGAGAGTTCTTTATAGGCGTATTCTTTCCGTCCATCTTTTCTCTCAACATTATTATTTTTCAAAATTTTTGAAATTTCCTTTCAATCGGGAGAAAAATGACGTTTTTCCGAGCTGGGACGGCCAATTTTTGCAAATCTGCACACTTCGTCGATTTTAATCAGCATGCCTTGGAATAAAATTAACCCAATTTGTTGACTGTCAAAATTCGGCCGAAATGGGCCAAAATAGCCATTTTCTTAGCGAGATCCTGAAGTTAATAGAACGATTTGAGCATGGAAATGGTATGGAAAAGATTCTATGGGATTTCGGCTTTCGATAATGACCCCTATCGTTGCCCAAAATGGAAAATTTCCTACCATTTTCCCGATTTCCAAAATGGTCTGCAACGACCTATTTACATTGGGCTTATGGGAGCGTCCAAAAACGGTGCATCTTGACACAATTTATTTCATTTCTTCTAATCCGTCCACGTTGGAGCAATGAAAGTTTTTGGGTATATTTTAGTATATATGGCGTATCCTTAGCAGATGTACGTCATTATACAGGGTGTTCCGTTCATAAGTTATTAAACGAAATAATCAGAAAATGTGCAAAAAATTAAATATTTTTTTCTACGGCTTGCCGGTCTCGTAAAACTTAAGCGATTCAGTTTATATTCAAGTATGTTATCAAGAAACTTATTTAGAAAAAGTCGTCGCGAGATTTTTTTAATAAAATGTCGGGAAGTCAATTTTTTGATTTTTTTAAAGTTGGAAAGCATGAAAATGCAGGGTCATTTTCGATAATGAATTATTCGATTTCTGTCTTATAGATTGGCACCGGGTTTGAACCGGTGGATAGGTCATCTCAAATACTAATATTTCACAATACATCATATCATGCTAAAATACCTATAAAATGGAGAAATTTGAGAGAAACTGAACTTGATGATTTCGTAAAAATTTTTTTTTCCTTTTTATGAGGTAAAATAATATTTCATCGAAATGTTATATATGTCATCAGAAAGAGCACATCAGAACACGATTATAAACCATAATTTAGTTTCTTAATTTCTTATACAAAAATAACTACAATCGATTAAGCAATAATCACTAATTTTGACATCCTCGTACTAAAACCCATCTGTACGCTAGTGTATATAACTTTTTCTATCGTTCTTTAGCCTATCGTTTAAAGGAATAAATTACCTTTACGTTCCACATCGACTGCGTGACCCAAAAATATCCTTTTTCGGATAAAAAAAATATTTTATAAATTTTCTCAAAATTTTTTTTTTCAAAAGTTCAGTTTACTCTGTTATATCTTCGGATAACTTTCCTTTTGGAGATTTCTTTCTAGGTTTATCTGATTCCTTCATCTTTTCCGAACATTTTGATATATATAAAGTTATCATAGAGATGTTCGATCTTGGAGAAAATTAATAAAATTCGTAACGGTGACAGCAAAATTTCCAACTTTCGCTCGAAATGCATGAAAGGCGTGGCTTTTACAGTATTTAGTGAAAATTAGACAAGGGCAAGTGTTTAAATTCATCAGATTTGAATAAATCATGCACACCGTCTGGAAAAATAGGCTTAATTTGATAATATGGCAATTTGAAGCAAATTCAACTAGTACGTTATGTTGATATTGGTAAAAGGATTTAAAAAATATTTTAAATTTTTTGACACCTGTCAAATTGACGTTTCCTTGGTTAGTAAAAAGTGCAGGATTAATAGAATTTCACAAAGTTGGTGTCGTTTTCGTATAATTCGAGGGCAAGGAATCCGAAAATTTAATTCATATTTTGACAGCTGTCATTTTAACAATTCTTTGATTTCGGTTAACTGTCGATCATAGGCGTAATGGTAACATAATTTCGTAAAGTTGGTGTCGATTTCGTATAACTCGAATGCAGGCAATCCGAAAATTTTATTAATTTTTTGACAGCTGTCAAATTGACGTATATTACGTTGGTAATAGTTACAATGTTAACAAAAATTCACGAGTTTGGTATCGCTTCTATATAATTTGAGTATGAGGAATTCGAGAATTTTATACATATTTTGACATCTGTCAAATTGACGTTTCTTAGGTTAGTAATATGTACAAGGTGAACAAAATATCGCAAGTTTAGTATCATCTCTATGTAATTCAAATGCAAGGAGTCCGAAAATTAAATTTATTTTTTGACAGCTGTCAAATTAATGAATCTTTAGTAAAGAATAAGTACAAGGTTAACAAAATTTCAAAAATTTTGTATCGATTCTATATAATTTGAGTATAAGTTATCGGAAAAATGTATTTATTTTTTGACAGCTGTCATTTTTGACATTTTTTTGTTAACATATTTTAACAAGTTTGGTATCATTTCTATATAATTTGAGTATGAGGAATCCGAAATTTTTATCATTTTTTTGACAGCTGTCAAATTGACGGTGCTTACGTCAGTAATAGGTGCAAGGTTAAAATAATTTCACAAGTTTGGTATCGATTCTATTTAATTCGAAAGCAAGGAATCCGAAAATTTTGTTCATTTTTTGACAGCTGTAATTTTTTACATATTTTTTTCTATTCGATACGTAAAATAGTGAACGGATTGTTCGCAATCGGTTTTAGCTGGTACCTTAAAATGTGAAACGGTCACATATGTTATAATTAACGAATTTGGGTGCTATGTACCCCCATCACAGTCCGCAGGAGTGTGGCCAACCAATTAAAGCATCAACCTGCATTCAAACTTCTCGATGCATCCACGCGAATCGGTTGATAAATCTATATAATAACAAAACACATATAGGCGAATCTGTCGCATATAGAGGGTCCGCGGAGCCCCGCGCGGAGCGCCTAGGGGGCTATGCCCCCTAGTTACATAGCACCCTTCGGATGCTATGTATTACGGCCAGTACGTGACCTTGAGTTCGTCCGTTGTCGTCGTCCGTTTCGACATTTTCGAGGTCTCGATTTTTTTGCGAGAAATCTGTCAGAGTCGAAACGACGAAACTTTTTGGTTTTACTTTTGGATAGTACGCGCGTGTTGTCTCAAATATTCAGGTATACAGGGTGTGCCGTTTCGAAGTTATTAATCGTCAAAGTCGACTTTTCGGCGATTTCAGTTGTGCTACGTTTCAGGTCGCAAATCGCAATTTTTTCGATTTAAATTTTCAGAGTGTGGTGTAGACCGGGCGCTACAGAACCCTATTGTTTTTGGGTATCGTACGACGATTAGAAGTAATTTAAAAGAATTTTTGAAAGTCGAAATTTGACAAAACAGGGTCATTTCGGGTACCGAATAGCTCGAACTGGGTGGGTCCGAGGGTCACACGGTTTTAAATTTTCGATTTCCCATCTCAAAAACTAGGTGCCATCAATACATCTTTCTATACCTAAAGTTATTAGAAGATGGGAAAAATTTGAAAATACTGAACAAGTTGATATTTCGGGGTAAAAATGGACGGTTTTTCATTTTTTTCAAGGTAAAAACGGCTTTTGATCGAATTCTAGTTTACGTTACCGGAAAGATCTAGGTAGAACACATTGGAAACGTATAATTTGCTTTCTTTGATTTAAATACCGAAATTACCATAAACGAATGAATTTTAGAAATTTGGAACTGGTTTTTTTTGTCACCGCTACACTTAATTTCGTCTATACGCTTTCCTATTTAACATTTTCCATATTTTTTTGCTTTTTCGTCAAGCGGAATGATGGCACTTTAAGATTCATACCAAGAGCGCGTTTCGAATTACGATCTAAAGGGTTAAAAAAAATTAAATATAACCATTTTCAACCATTTTTCACTAAAAGTTCTGTTTAGTCACGAATAACTCCTACAAATATCATCTCGGAGAGTTCTTTATAGGCGTATTCTTTCCGTCCATCTTTTCTCTCAACATTATTATTTTTCAAAATTTTTGAAATTTCCTTTCAATCGGGAGAAAAACGACGTTTTTCCGAGCTGGGACGGCCAATTTTTGCAAATCTGCACACTTCGTCGATTTTATTCAGCATGCCTTGGAATAAAATTAACCCAATTTGTTGACTGTCAAAATTCGGCCGAAATGGGCCAAAATAGCCTTTTTCTTAGCGAGATCCTGAAGTTAATTGACCGATTTGAGAATGGAAATGGTATGGAAAAGATTCTATGGGATTTCGGCTTTCGATAATGACCCCTATCGTTGCCCAAAATCGAAAATTTCCTACCATTTTCCCGATTTCCAAAATGGTCTGCAACGACATATTTACATTGCTCTTATGGGAGCGCCGAAACAGGGTGCATCTTGAAACCAGTTATTCGATTTCTTCTAAACGGCTCACGTTGGAGCAATGAAACTTTTGGGGTATACTTTGGTATATATGGCGTATACTTAGCCGATGTACGACATTATACAGGGTGTTCCGTTCATAAGTTATTAAACGAAATAGTCAGAAAATGTGCAAAAAATTAAATATTTCTTTCTACGACTTGCCGGTCTCGTAAATCTTAAACGATTCAGTTTATATTTTAGTATGTTATCAAGAAACTTATTTAGAAAAAGTCGTCGCGAGATTTTTTCAATAAAATGTCGGGAAGTCAATTTTTTGATTTTTTTAAAGTTGGAAAGCATGGAAATGCAGGGTCATTTTCGATAATTAATTATTCGACTTGGGTCGCATAGATTTGCTCCGGGTTCGAACCGGTGGATAGGTCATCTCAAATACTAATATTTCACAATACGTCATATCATGCTAAAAGACCTATAAAATGGAGAAATTTGCGTGAAACTGAACTTGATGATTTCGTCAAAAATTTTTTTTGCTTTTTATGGGGTAAAATAATATTTGATCGAAATGTTATATCTGTCATCAGAAAGAGCACATCAGAGCACGATTATAAACCATAATTTAGTTTCTTAATTTCTTATACAAAAATAACTACAATCGATTAAGCAATAAGCACTAATTTTGACATCCCCTTACTAAAACCCATCTGTACGCTAGTGTATGTAACTTTTTCAATCGTTCTTTAGCCTATCATTTAAAGGAATAAATTACCTTTACGTTCAACATCGACTGCGTGATCCAAAAATATCCTTTGGCGGATAAAAAAAATATTTTATAAATTTTTTCGAAATTTTTTTTATTAAAAGTCAAGTTTATTCTGCTATATCTTCTATAACTTTCCTGTTGGAGATTTCTTTCTAGGTTTATCTGATTCCCTCATCTTTTCCGAACATTTTGATATATATAAAGTTATCATAAAGATGTTCGAACTTGGAGAAAATTAAGAAAATTCGTAACGGTGACAGCAAAATTTCCAACTTTCGCTCGAAATGCATGAATGGCGTGGCTTTTACAGTATTTAGTGAAAATTAGACAAGGGCAAGTGTTTAAATTCATCAGATTTGAATAAATCATGCACACCGTCTGGAAAAATAGGCTTAATTTGATAAATTGGCAATTTGAAGAAAATTCAACTAGTAAGTTATGTTAATATTGCTAAAAGGATTTAAAAAATATTTTAAATTTTTTGACACCTGTCAAATTGACGTTTCCTTGGTTAGTATAAAGTGCAAGATTAATAGAATTTCACAAAGTTGGTGTCGTTTTCGTATAATTCGAGGGCAAGGAATCCGAAAATTTAATTCATATTTTGACAGCTGTCATTTTTAACAATTCTTTGATTTCGGTTAACTGTCGATCATAGGCGTAATCGTAACAGAATTTCGCAAAGTTGGTGTCGATTTCGTATAACTCGAATGCAGGCAATCCGAAAATTTTTTAAATTTTTTGACAGCTGTCAAATTGACGTATATTACGTTGGTAATAGTTGCAATGTTAACAAAAATTAACGAGTTTGGTATCGCCTCTATATAATTTGAGTATGAGGAATTCGAAAATTTTATATATTTTTTGACAGCTGTCAAATTGACGTTTCTTAGGTTAGTAATATGTGCAAGGTGAACAAAATAACGCAAGTTTAGTATCGTCTCTATGTAATTCAAATGCAAGGAGTCCAAAAATTATATTTATTTTTTGACAGCTGTCAAATTGGTGATTCTTTAGTAAAGAATAAGTGCAAGGTTAACAAAATTTCAAGAATTTTGTATCGATTCTATATAAGTTGAGTATGAGGTATCCGAAAAATTTATTTATTTTTTGACAGCTGTCATTTTTGACATTTTTTTGTTAACATATTTTAACAAGTTTGGTATCGTTTCTATATAATTTGAGTATGAGGAATCAGAAATTTTTATCAATTTTTTGACAGCTGTCAAATTGACGTTTCTTAGGTCAATAATAGGTACAAGGTCAACGGAATTTTGCAAGTTTGGTATCGTTTCTATGTAATTCGAATGCAAAGAATCCGAAAATGTTGTTTATTTTTTGACAGCTGTCATTTTTGACATATTTTTTTCTATTCGATACGTAATATAGTGAACGGATTGTTCGCAATCGGTTATAGCTGGTCCCTTAAAATGTGAAACGGTAACATATGTTATAATGAACGAATTTGGGTGCTATGTACCCCATCACAGTCAGCAGGAGTGTGGCCAACCAATTAAAGCATCAACCTACATTCAAGCTTCTCGGTGCATCCACCCAAATCGGTGGTCAATTCTATTTAATAATAACAAAAACACACGTAGGCGAATCTGTCGCATACAGGTGAACGGCGGAGCCCTGCCGCGGAGCGGCTAGTTAATAACAAAAACGCATGTAGGTGGATGCCGGAGGCCCCTACGCGTTTAGCGCCTAGTGAGAATCTGTCGCATTTTGTAACTCATTAATGGTTTCCTTCTAAACATAATATATTTATTCTATCAGTATACATCAAATATTATATAAAATGTAAGAATATTTAATAATTTTTTTTTTGAATTTTTAAGAATTTCAAAATTTCTTGATATTTTTCAGTTTTTCTTAAATATCTCCGTAATCTAAACCAATAGGAAAAATTTGTATATTTCCTTTCTGATAGAGAATTTAATAGTATATTTTGTTTGTTCGAAACTTTTTTTCTCAAATGTAATCGTTTTTGAGATATTTGCAAGAATATAGAAATCATGATTTGCTCAATAACTGAACAACTATAGTAGATACAGAAAATTTTATAGACTACTTTCTTGTAGACCTTATCAAAGTGCATCTTTACGATATATACAATTTTACCGTAGTGATAATACTTTTCGAATAAAATCGAAATATATCGATTTCTTCAAATTTTTAAGGCATTTGCGAATTATTTAGAAATTAAAAAAAAAATAAAAATGAAAATACTTCGGGATTAATATAATTTGGGGAATAAGTAATTCGAAAATTTTATAGATTTTTTGACAGCTGTCAAATTGAGGATTCCTTAGTAAAGAATAAGTGCAAGGTTAACAGAATTTCAAAAGTTTGGTGTCGATTCGATATAATTTGAGTATGAGGAATCCGAAATTAGTAGTAGTAGTATGTACAAGGTCAACGGAATTTCGCAAGTTTGGTATCGTTTTTATGTAATTCGAATGCAAGGAATCCGAAAATTTTGTTTATTTTTGACAGCTGTAATTTTTGACATATTTTTTTCTATTCGATACGTAAAATAGTGAACGGATTGTTCGCAATCGGTTATAGCTGGTCCCTTAAAATGTGAAACGGTCACATATGTTATAATTAACGAATTTGGGTGCTATGTACCCCCATCACAGTCCGCAGGAGTGTGGCCAACCAATTAAAGCATCAACCTGCATTCAAACTTCTCGATGCATCCACGCAAATCGGTTGATAAATCTAGGTAATAACAAAACACATATAGGCGAATCTGTCGCAAAAAGAGGGTCCGCGGAGCCCCGCGCGGAGCGCCTAGGGGGCTATGCCCCCTAGTTTACATAGCACCCTTCGGATGCTATGTATTACGGCTTACGTGTGACCTTGAGTTCGTCCGTTGTCGTCGTCGTCGTCGTATCTTTTGACATTTTTGAGGTTGTGATTTTTTTGCGAGAAAACTATCAGAGTTGAAACGATGAAACTTTTTGGTTTTAATTTTGGATAGTGCACGCGTGTTGTCTCAATTTTTTAAATATACAGGGTGAACCGTTTCGAAGTTATTAAGCGTCAAAGTCGACTTTTCGGCGATTCCCGTTGGGACACATTTCAAGTCGCAAAACTCAATTTTTTCGATTTAAATTTTCGGAGTGTGGAGTGGACCGGTCGCTACAGAACCCTATTGAAATTGGGTATCGTACGACGATTAGAAGTAATTTAAAAGAATTTTTGAAAGTCGAAATTTGACAAAAAAGGGTCATTTTTGGTACCTAATAGCTCGAACTGGGTGGGTCCGAGCGTCTCGCGGTTTTAAATTCTCGATTTCCCATCTCAAAAACTAGGTGCCATCAATACATCTATCTATACCTAAAGTTATTAGAAGATGGGAAAATTTTGAAAATACTGAACAAGTTGATATTTCGGGGTAAAAATGGACGGTTTTTCATTTTTTTCAAGGTAAAAACGGCCTTTGATCGAATTTTAGTTTACGTTACCTGAAAGATCTAGGTAGACCACATTAGAAACGTATATTTTCGTTTCTTCGATTTAAATACCGAAATTACTATTAACGATTGAATTTTAGAAATTTGGAACTGGTTTTTTTTGTCACCGCTACACTTAATTTCGTCTATACGCTTTCCTATTTAACATTTTCCATATTTTTTTGCTTTTTCGTCAAGCGGAATGATGGTACTTTAAGATTCATACCAAGAGCGCGTTTCGAATTACGATCTAAAGGGTTAAAAAAAATTGAGTATATCCATTTTCAACCATTTTTCACTAAAAGTTCTGTTTAGTCACGAATAACTCCTACAAATATCATCTCGGAGAGTTCTTTATAGGCGTATTTTTTCCGTCCATCTTTTCTCTCAACATTATTATTTTTCAAAATTTTTGAAATTTCCTTTCAATCGGGAGAAAAACGACGTTTTTCCGAGCTGGGACGGCCAATTCTTGCAAATCTGCACACTTCGTCGATTTTAATCAGCATGCCTTGGAATAAAATTAACCCAATTTGTTGACTGTCAAAATTCGGCCGAAATGGGCCAAAATAGCCTTTTTCTTAGCGAGATCCTGAAGTTAATTGACCGATTTGAGAATGGAAATGGTATGGAAAAGATTCTATGGGATTTCGGCTTTCGATAATGACCCCTATCGTTGCCCAAAATCGAAAATTTCCTACCATTTTCCCGATTTCCAAAATGGTCTGCAACGACATATTTACATTGCTCTTATGGGAGCGCCGAAACAGGGTGCATCTTGAAACCAGTTTTTCGATTTCTTCTAAACGGCTCACGTTGGAGCAATGAAACTTTTGGGGTATACTTTGGTATATATGGCGTATAGTTAGCCGATGTACGACATTATACAGGGTGTCCCGTTAATAAGTTATTAAACGAAATAGTCAGAAAATGTGCAAAAAATTAAATATTTCTTTCTACGACTTGCTGGTCTCGTAAAACTTAAACGATTCAGTTTATATTTTAGTATGTTATCAAGAAACTTATTTAGAAAAACTCGTCGCGAGATTTTTTCAATAAAATGTCGGGAAGTCAATTTTTTGATTTTTTTAAAGTTGGAAAACATTAAAATGCAGGGTCATTTTCGAAAATGAATTATTCGATTTCTGTCTTATAGATTGGCACCGGATTCGAACCGGTGGATAGGTCATCTCAAATACTAATATTTCACAATACATCATATCATGCTAAAAGACCTATAAAATGGAGAAATTTGCGAGAGACTGAACTTGATGATTTCGTAAAAATTTCTTTTTCCTTTTTAAGGGGTAAAATAATATTTCATCGAAATGTTATATATGTCATCAGAAAGAGCACATCAGAGCACGATTATAAACCATAATTTAGTTTCTTAATTTCTTATACAAAAATAACTACAATCGATTAAGCAATAATCACTAATTATGACATCCTCTTACTAAAACCCATCTGTACGCTAGTGTATGTAACTTTTTCGATCGTTCTTTAGCCTATCGTTTAAAGGAATAAATTACCTTTACGTTCCACATCGACTGCGTTACCCAAAAATATCCTTTGGCGGATAAAAAAAATATTTTATAAATTTTTTCGAAATTTTTTTTATTAAAAGTCAAGTTTATTCTGCTATATCTTCTATAACTTTCCTTTTGGAGATTTCTTTCTAGGTTTATCTGATTCCCTCATCTTTTCCGAACATTTTGATATATATAAAGTTAGCAGAAACAGGTTCGATCTTGGAGAAAATTAAGAAAATTCGTAACGGTGACAGCAAAATTTCCAACTTTCGCTCGAAATGCATCAAAGGCGTGGCATTTGCCGTATTTAGTAAAAATTAGACAAGGGCAAGTGTTTAAATTCATCAGATTTGAATAAATCATGCACGCCGTCTGGAAAAAAAGGCTTAATTTGATAATTTGGCAATTTGAAGAAAATTCAACTAGTACGTTATGTTAATATTGCTAAAAGGATTTAAAAAATATTTTAAATTTTTTGACACCTGTCAAATTGACGTCTCCTTGGTTAGTAAAAAGTGCAAGATTAATAGAATTTCACAAAGTTGGTGTCGTTTTCGTATAATTCGAGGGCAAGGAATCCGAAAATTTAATTCATATTTTGACAGCTGTCATTTTTAACAATTCTTTGATTTCGGTTAACTGTCGATCATAGGCGTAATCGTAACAGAATTTCGCAAAGTTGGTGTCGATTTCGTATAACTCGAATGCAGGCAATCCAAAAAATTTATTAATTTTTTGACAGCTGTCAAATTGACGTATATTACGTTGGTAATAGTTGCAATGTTAACAAAAATTCACGAGTTTGGTATCGCCTCTATATAATTTGAGTATGAGGAATTCGAAAATGTTATATAATTATTGACAGCTGTCAAATTGACGTTTCTTAGGTTAGTAATATGTGCAAGGTGAACAAAATAACGCAAGTTTAGTATCGTCTCTATGTAATTCAAATGCAAGGAGTCCGAAAATTAAATTTATTTTTTGACAGCTGTCAAATTGGTGATTCTTTAGTAAAGAATAAGTGCAAGGTTAACAAAATTTCAAAAATTTTGTATCGATTCTATATAATTTGAGTATAAGTTATCCGAAAAATATATTTATTTTTTGACAGCTGTCATTTTTGACATTTTTTTGTTGACATGTTTTAATAAGTTTGGTATCGTGTCTATATAATTTGAGTATGAGGAATCAGAAATTTTTATCAATTTTTTGACAGCTGTCAAATTGACGTTTCTTAAGTCAGTAATAGGTACAAGGTCAACGGAATTTCACAAGTTTGGTATCGTTTTTATGTAATTCGAATGCAAGGAATCCGAAAATGTTGTTTATTTTTTGAGAGCTGTCATTATTGACATATTTTTCTCTATTCGATACGTAATATAGTGAACGGATTTTTCGCAATCGGTTATAGCTGGTTCCTTAAAATGCGAAACGGTCACATATGTTATAATGTACGAATTCGGGTGCTATGTACCCCCATCACAGTCCGTAGGAGTGTGGCCGACCAATTAAAGCATCAACCTGCATTCAAACGGCTCGATGCATCCACACAAATCGGTTGACAAATCTAGGTAATAATAACAAAAACACATGTAGCCGAATCTGTCGCATACAAGTGAATGGCGGAGCCCTGCCGCGGAGCGGCTAGGTAATAATAAAAACGCATATAGGTGGATGCCGGAGGCCCCTGCGCAGGTAGCGCCTAGTGGGAATCTGTCGTATGCAGGTGAACGGCGGAGCCCCGCCGCGGAGCGGCTAGCTAATAACAAAAAAAACATGTAGGTGGATGCCGGAGGCCCCTGCGCGGGTAGCGCCTAGGGGGGCTATGCCCCCCTAGTTACATAGCGCCCGTCCCGGTCGCTATGTATTACAGCCTTCCAGTGACCTTGAGTTCGGATGTTGTCGTCGTCACCTTTGACATTTTCGAGGTCTCGTATTTTTTGAGAAAAAACTATCAGAGTCGAAGCGATGAAACTTTTTGGTTTTACTTTTGGATAGTGCGCGCGTGTTGTCTCAAATTTTCGAGTATACAGGGTGTGCCGTTTCGAAGTTATTAAGCGTCAAAGTCGACTTTTCGGCGATTTCAGTTGTGCTACGTTTCAGGTCGCAAATCGCAATTTTTTCGATTTAAATTTTCAGAGTGTGTCGTAGACCGGTGGCTACAGAACCCTATTGTTTTTGGCTGACGTACGACAATTAGAAGTAATTTAAAAGAATTTTTCAAAGTCGAAATTTGACAAAACAGGGTCATTTCGGGTACCGAATAGCTCGAACTGGGTGGGTCCGAGGGTCACGCGGCTTAAAATTTTCGATTTCCCATCTCAAAAACTAGGTGCCATCAATACATCTATCTATACCTAAAGTTATTAGAAGATGGGAAAAATTTGAAAATACTGAACAAGTTGATATTTCGGGGTAAAAATGGACGGTTTTTCATTTTTTTCGAGGTAAAAACGGCTTTTGATCGAAATTTGGTTTAGTTTACCGGAAAGTTCGAGGTAAATCACATTCGATACGTATATTTTCGTTTCTTCGATTTAAATACCGAAATTAGTATTAACGATTGAATTTAAAAAATTTGGAAATGTTTTTTTTGTCACCGCTACACTGAATTTCGTCTATACGCTTTCGTATTTAACATATTCCATATTTTTTTGCTTTTTCGTCAAGCGGAATGATCGTACTTTAAGATTCATACCAAGAGCGCGTTTCGAATTACGATCTAAAGGGTTAAAAAAAATTAAATATAACCATTTTCAACCATTTTTCACTAAAAGTTTTGTTTAGTCACGAATAACTCCTACAAATATCATCTCGGAGAGTTCTTTATAGGCGCATTCTTTCCGTCCATCTTTTCTCTCAACATTATTATTTTTCAAAATTTTTGAAATTTCCTTTCAATCGGGAGAAAAACGACGTTTTTCCGAGCTGGGACGGCCAATTTTTGCAAATCTGCACACTTCGTCGATTTTAATCAGCATGCCTTGGAATAAAATTAACCCAATTTGTTGACTGTCAAAATTCGGCCGAAATGGGCCAAAATAGCCGTTTTCTTAGCGAGATCCTGAAGTTAATTGACCGATTTGAGAATGGAAATGGTATGGAAAAGATTCTATGGGATTTCGGCTTTCGATAATGACCCCTATCGTTGCCCAAAATCGAAAATTTCCTACCATTTTCCCGATTTCCAAAATGGTCTGCAACGACATATTTACATTGTTCTTATGGGAGCGCCGAAACAGGGTGCATCTTGAAACCAGTTTTTCGATTTCTTCTAAACGGCTCACGTTGGAGCAATGAAACTTTTGGGGTATACTTTGGTATATATGGCGTATACTTAGCCGATGTACGACATTATACAGGGTGTCCCGTTAATAAGTTATTAAACGAAATAGTCAGAATATGTGCAAAAAATTAAATATTTCTTTCTACGACTTGCCGGTCTCGTAAAACTTAAACGATTCAGTTTATATTTTAGTATGTTATCAAGAAACTTATTTAGAAAAACTCGTCGCGAGGGTTTTTTGATAAAATATCGGGAAGTCAATTTTTTGGATTTTTTTAAAGTTGGAAAGCATGGAAATGCAGGGTCATTTTCGATAATGAATTATTCGACTTGGGTCGCATAGATTTGCTCCGGGTTTGAACCGGTGCATAGGTCATCTCAAATACTAATATTTCACAATACATCATATCATGCTAAAAGGCCTATAAAATGGAGAAATTTGTGAAAAACTGAACTTGATGATTTTGTAAAAATTTTTTTTTGCTTTTTATGGGGTAAAATAATATTTCATCGAAATGTTATGTACGTCATCGGAAAGAGCACATCAGAACACGATTATGGACCATAGTTTAGTTTCTTCATTTCTTATACAAATATAACTATAATCAATTAAGCAATAATCACAAATTTTGACATCCTCTTACTGAAAGCCTGCTGTACGCTAGTGTATGTAACTTTTTCAACGGTTCTTTAGCCTATCGTTTAAAGGAAGAAATGACCTTAAAGTTCCACATGGACTGTCTGATCCAAAAATATCCTTTGGCGGATAAAAAAAATATATTATAAATTTTTTCGAAATTTTTTTTATTAAAAGTCAAGTTTACTCTGCTATATCTTCTATAACTTTTCTTTTAGAGATTTCTTTCTAGGTTTATCTGATTCCCTCATCTTTTCCGAACATTTTGATATATATAAAGTTATCATAAAGATGTTCGAACTTGGAGAAAATTAAGAAAATTCGTAACGGTGACAGCAAAATTTCTAACTTTCGCTCGAAATGCATGCTTTTACAGTATTTAGTGAAAATTAGACAAGGGCAAGTGTTTAAATTCATCAGATTTGAATAAATAATGCACGCCGTCTGGAAAAATTGGCTTAATTTGATAATTTGGCAATTTGAAGAAAATTCAACTAGTACGTTATGTTAATATTGCTAAAAGGATTTTTAAAATATTTTAAATTTTTTGACACCTGTCAAATTGACGTTTCCTTGGTTAGTAAAAAGTGCAAGATTAATAGAATTTCACAAAGTTGGTGTCGTTTTCGTATAATTCGAGGGCAAGGAATCCGAAAATTTAATTCATATTTTGACAGCTGTCATTTTTAACAATTCTTTGATTTCGGTTAACTGCCGATCATAGGCGTAATGGTAACATAATTTCGCAAAGTTGGTGTCGATTTCGTATAACTCGAAATCAGGCAATCCGAAAATTTTTTAAATTTTTTGACAGCTGTCAAATTGACGTATATTACGTTGGTAATAGTTGCAATGTTAACAAAAATTCACGAGTTTGGTATCGCTTCTATATAACTTGAGTATGAGGAATTCGAAAATTTTATATATTTTTTGACAGCTGTCAAATTGACGTTTCTTAGGTTAGTAATATGTGCAAGGTGAACAAAATAACGCAAGTTTAGTATCGTCTCTATGTAATTCAAATGCAGGGAGTCCGAAAATTAAATTTATTTTTTGACAGCTGTCAAATTGATGATTCTTTAGTAAAAAATAAGTGCAAGATTAACAAAATTTCAAAAATTTTGTATCGATTCTATATAATTTGAGTATAAGTTATCCGAAAAATGTATTTATTTTTTGACAGCTGTCATTTTTGACATTTTTTTGTTAACATATTTTCACAAGTTTGGTATCATTTCTATATAATTTGAGTATGAGGAATCCGAAATTTTTATCTATTTTTTGACAGCTGTCAAATTGACGTCTCTTAAGTCAGTAATAGGTACAAGGTCGACGGAATTTCGCAAGTTTGGTATCGTTTTTATGTAACTCGAATGCAAGCAATCCGAAAATGTTATTTATTTTTGACAGCTGTAATTTTTTACATATTTTTTTCTATTCGATACGTAAAATAGTGAACGGATTGTTCGCAATCGGTTTTAGCTGGTACCTTAAAATGTGAAACGGTCACATATGTTATAATTAACGAATTTGGGTGCTATGTACCCCCATCACAGTCCGCAGGAGTGTGGCCAACCAATTAAAGCATCAACCTGCATTCAAACTTCTCGATGCATCCACGCAAATCGGTTGATAAATCTAGGTAATAACAAAACACATATAGGCGAATCTGTCGCATATAGAGGGTCCGCGGAGCCCCGCGCGGAGCGCCTAGGGGGCTATGCCCCCTAGTTACATAGCGCCCGTCCCGGTCGCTATGTATTACGTCCAGTGGGTGACCCTGAGTTCGTCCGTTGTCGTCGTCCGTTTCGACATTTTCGAGGTCTCGATTTTTTTGCGAGAAATCTGTCAGAGTCGAAACGACGAAACTTTTTGGTTTTACTTTTGGATAGTACGCGCGTGTTGTCTCAAATATTCAGGTATACAGGGTGTGCCGTTTCGAAGTTATTAATCGTCAAAGTCGACTTTTCGGCGATTTCAGTTGTGCTACGTTTCAGGTCGCAAATCGCAATTTTTTCGATTTAAATTTTCAGAGTGTGGTGTAGACCGGGCGCTACAGAACCCTATTGTTTTTGGGTATCGTACGACGATTAGAAGTAATTTAAAAGAATTTTTGAAAGTCGAAATTTGACAAAACAGGGTCATTTCGGGTACCGAATAGCTCGAACTGGGTGGGTCCGAGGGTCACACGGTTTTAAATTTTCGATTTCCCATCTCAAAAACTAGGTGCCATCAATACATCTTTCTATACCTAAAGTTATTAGAAGATGGAAAAAATTTGAAAATACTGAACAAGTTGATATTTCGGGGTAAAAATGGACGGTTTTTCATTTTTTTCAAGGTAAAAACGGCTTTTGATCGAATTCTAGTTTACGTTACCGGAAAGATCTAGGTAGAACACATTGGAAACGTATAATTTGCTTTCTTTGATTTAAATACCGAAATTACCATAAACGAATGAATTTTAGAAATTTGGAACTGGTTTTTTTTGTCACCGCTACACTTAATTTCGTCTATACGCTTTCCTATTTAACATTTTCCATATTTTTTTGCTTTTTCGTCAAGCGGAATGATGGCACTTTAAGATTCATACCAAGAGCGCGTTTCGAATTACGATCTAAAGGGTTAAAAAAAATTAAATATAACCATTTTCAACCATTTTTCACTAAAAGTTCTGTTTAGTCACGAATAACTCCTACAAATATCATCTCGGAGAGTTCTTTATAGGCGTATTCTTTCCGTCCATCATTTCTCACCACATTATTATTTTTCAAAATTTTTGAAATTTCCTTTCAATCGGGAGAAAAACGACGTTTTTCCGAGCTCGGACGGCCAATTTTTGCAAATCTGCACACTTCGTCGATTTTAATCAGCATGCCTTGGAATAAAATTAACCCAATTTGTTGACTGTCAAAATTCGGCCGAAATGGGCCAAAATAGCCTTTTTCTTAGCGAGATCCTGAAGTTAATTGACCGATTTGAGAATGGAAATGGTATGGAAAAGATTCTATGGGATTTCGGCTTTCGATAATGACCCCTATCGTTGCCCAAAATCGAAAATTTCCTACCATTTTCCCGATTTCCAAAATGGTCTGCAACGACATATTTACATTACTCTTATGGGAGCGCCGAAACAGGGTGCATCTTGAAACCAGTTATTCGATTTCTTCTAAACGGCTCACTTTTGGGGTATACTTTGGTATATATGGCGTATACTTAGCCGATGTACGACATTATACAGGGTGTCCCGTTAATAAGTTATTAAACGAAATAGTCAGAAAATGTGCAAAAAATTAAATATTTCTTTCTACGACTTGCCGGTCTCGTAAAACTTAAACGATTCAGTTTATATTTTAGTATGTTATCAAGAAACTTATTTAGAAAAACTCGTCGCGAGATTTTTTCAATAAAATGTCGGGAAGTCAATTTTTTGATTTTTTTAAAGTTGGAAAACATGAAAATGCAGGGTCATTTTCGATAATGAATTATTCGATTTCTGTCTTATAGATTGGCACCGGGTTCGAACCGGTGGATAGGTCATCTCAAATACTAATATTTCACAATACATCATATCATGCTAAAAGACCTATAAAATGGAGGAATTTGCGAGAGACTGAACTTGATGATTTCGTAAAAATTTCTTTTTCCTTTTTAAGGGGTAAAATAATATTTCATCGAAATGTTATATATGTCATCAGAAAGAGCACATCAGAGCACGATTATAAACCATAATTTAGTTCCTTAATTTCTTATACAAAAATAACTACAATCGATTAAGTAATAATAACTAATTATGACATCCTCTTACTAAAATCCATCTGTACGCTAGTGTATGTAACTTTTTCAATCGTTCTTTAGCCTATCGTTTAAAGGAATAAATTACCTTTACGTTCCACATCGACTGCGTGACCCCAAAATATCCTTTGGCGGATAAAAAAAATATTTTATAAATTTTTTCGAAATTTTTTTTATTAAAAGTCAAGTTTATTCTGCTATATCTTCTATAACTTTCCTGTTGGAGATTTATTTCTAGGTTTATCTGATTCCCTCATCTTTTCCGAACATTTTGATATATATAAAGTTATCATAAAGATGTTCGAACTTGGAGAAAATTAAGAAAATTCGTAACGGTGACAGCAAAATTTTCAACTTTCGCTCGAAATGCATGAATGGCGTGGCTTTTACAGTATTTAGTGAAAATTAGACAAGGGCAAGTGTTTAAATTCATCAGATTTGAATAAATCATGCACACCGTCTGGAAAAATAGGCTTAATTTGATAAATTGGCAATTTGAAGAAAATTCAACTAGTAAGTTATGTTAATATTGCTAAAAGGATTTAAAAAATATTTTAAATTTTTTGACACCTGTCAAATTGACGTTTCCTTGGTTAGTATAAAGTGCAAGATTAATAGAATTTCACAAAGTTGGTGTCGTTTTCGTATAATTCGAGGGCAAGGAATCCGAAAATTTAATTCATATTTTGACAGCTGTCATTTTTAACAATTCTTTGATTTCGGTTAACTGTCGATCATAGGCGTAATCGTAACAGAATTTCGCAAAGTTGGTGTCGATTTCGTATAACTCGAATGCAGGCAATCCAAAAAATTTATTAATTTTTTGACAGCTGTGAAATTGACGTATATTACGTAGCTAATAGTTGCAATGTTAACAAAAATTCACGAGTTTGGTATCGCCTCTATATAATTTGAGTATGAGGAATTCGAAAATTTTATATATTTTTTGACAGCTGTCAAATTGACGTTTCTTAGGTTAGTAATATGTGCAAGGTGAACAAAATAACGCAAGTTTAGTATCGTCTCTATGTAATTCAAATGCAGGGAGTCCGAAAATTAAATTTATTTTTTGACAGCTGTCAAATTGATGATTCTTTAGTAAAAAATAAGTGCAAGGTTAACAAAATTTCAAAAATTTTGTATCGATTCTATATAATTTGAGTATAAGTTATCGGAAAAATGTATTTATTTTTTGACAGCTGTCATTTTTGACATTTTTTTGTTAACATATTTTAACAAGTTTGGTATCATTTCTATATAATTTGAGTATGAGGAATCCGAAATTTTTATCTATTTTTTGACAGCTGTCAAATTGACGTCTCTTAAGTCAGTAATAGGTACAAGGTCGACGGAATTTCGCAAGTTTGGTATCGTTTTTATGTAATTCGAATGCAAGGAATCCGAAAATGTTATTTATTTTTGACAGCTGTAATTTTTTACATATTTTTTTCTATTCGATACGTAAAATAGTGAACGGATTGTTCGCAATCGGTAATAGCTGGTTCCTTAAAATGCGAAACGGTAACATATGTTATAATTAACAAATTTGGGTGCTATGTACCCCCATCACAGTCCGCAGGAGTGTGGCCGACCAATTAAAGCATCAACCTGCATTCAAGCTTCTCGATGCATCCACGCGAATCGGTTGATAAATCTATATAATAACAAAACACATATAGGCGAATCTGTCGCATATAGAGGGTCCGCGGAGCCCCGCGCGGAGCGCCTAGGGGGCTATGCCCCCTAGTTACATAGCGCCCGTCCCGGTCGCTATGTATTACAGCCTTCCAGTGACCTTGAGTGCGTATGTTGTCGTCTTTTTCGACATTTTAGAGGTTGCGAATTTCTGGAGAAAAAACTGTCAGAGTCGAAACGACGAAACTTTTTGGTTTTACTTTTGGATAGTGCGCGCGCGTTGTCTCAAATTTTCGAGTATACAGGGTGTGCCGTTTCGAAGTTATTAACCGTCAAAGTCGACTTTTCGGCGATTCCCGTTGATCCGGATTTCAGGTCGCAAATCGCAATTTTTTCGATTTAAATTTTTGGAGTGTAACAATGACCGGCCGCTTCAGAACCCTATTGAAATTGGGTATCGTACGACGATTAGAAGTAATTTAAAAGAATTTTTCAAAGTCGAAATTTGACAAAACAGGGTCATTTCGGGTACCGAATAGCTCGAACTGGGTGGGTCCGAGGGTCACGCGGTTTTAAATTTTCGATTTCCCATCTCAAAAACTAGGTGCCATCAATACATCTATCTATACCTAAAGTTAGTGGAAGATGGGAAAAATTTGAAAATACTGAACAAGTTGATATTTCGGGGTAAAAATTGACGGTTTTTGATTTTTTTCGAGGTAAAAACGGCTTTTGATCGAAATTTAGTTTACTTTACCGGAAAGTTCGAGGTAAATCACATTCGATACGTATAATTTCGTTTCTTCGATTTAAATACCGAAATTACTATTAACGATTGAATTTTAAAAATTTAGAAATTGTGTTTTTGTCACCACCACACTTAAATTCTTCTATACGCTCTCGTATTTAACATTTTCCATATTTTATTGCTTTTTCGTCACGCGGAATGATGGTACTTGAAGATTCATACCAAGAGCGCGCTTCGAATGGCGATCTAAAGGGTTAAACGAAATTAAATATAATCATTTTCACCCATTTTTCACTAAAAGTCGTGTTTAGTCACGAATAACTCCTACAAATATTATTTCGGAGAGTTCTCTATAAGCGTATTTTCATCGTCCATCATTTCTCACCACATTATTATTTTTCAAAATTTTCGAAATTTCCTTTCAATCGGGAGAAAAACGACGTTTTTCCGAGCTGGGACGGCCAATTTTTGCAAATCTGCACACTTCGTCGATTTTAATCAGTATGCCTTGGAATAAAATTAACCCAATTTGTTGACTGTCAAAATTCGGCCGAAATGGGCCAAAATAGCCTTTTTCTTAGCGAGATCCTGAAGTTAATTGACCGATTTGAGAATGGAAATGGTATGGAAAAGATTCTATGGGATTTCGACTTTCGATAATGACCCCTATCGTTGCCCAAAATCGAAAATTTCCTACCATTTTCCCGATTTCCAAAATGGTCTGCAACGACATATTTACATTGCTCTTATGGGAGCGCCGAAACAGGGTGCATCTTGAAACCAGTTATTCGATTTCTTCTAAACGGCTCACGTTGGAGCAATGAAACTTTTGGGGTATACTTTGGTATATATGGCGTATACTTAGCCGATGTACGACATTATACAGGGTGTCCCGTTAATAAGTTATTAAACGAAATAGTCAGAAAATGTGCAAAAAATTAAATATTTCTTTCTACGACTTGCCGGTCTCGTAAAACTTAAACGATTCAGTTTATATTTTAGTATGTTATCAAGAAACTTATTTAGAAAAACTCGTCGCGAGATTTTTTCAATAAAATGTCGGGAAGTCAATTTTTTGATTTTTTTAAAGTTGGGAAGCATTAAAATGCAGGGTCATTTTCGATAATGAATTATTCGATTTCTGTCTTATAGATTGGCACCGGGTTTGAACCGGTGGATAGGTCATCTCAAATACTAATATTTCACAATACATCATATCATGCTAAAAGACCTATAAAATGGAGGAATTTGCGAAAAACTGAACTTGATGATTTCGCCAAATTTTTTTTTTTCCTTTTTATGGGGTAAAATAATATTTCATCGAAATGTTATATATGTCATCGGAAAGAGCACATCAGAACACGATTATAAACCATAATTTAGTTTCTTAATTTCTTATACAAAAATAACTACAATCAATTAAGCAATAATCACTAATTATGACATCCTCTTACTAAAACCCATCTGTACGCTAGTGTATGTAACTTTTTCAATCGTTCTTTAGCCTATCGTTTAAAGGAATAAATAACCTTTACGTTCCACATCGACCGCGTGATCCAAAAATATCCTTTGGCGGATAAAAAAAATATTTTATAAATTTTTTCGAAATTTTTTTTATTAAAAGTCAAGTTTATTCTGCTATATCTTCTATAACTTTTCGTTTAGAGATTTCTTTCTAGGTTTATCTGATTCCCTCATCTTTTCCGAACATTTTGATGTATATAAAGTTATCATAAAGATGTTCGAACTTGGAGAAAATTAAGAAAATTCGTAACGGTGACAGCAAAATTTCTAACTTTCGCTCGAAATGTATGAAAGGCGTGGCTTTTACCGTAATTGGTGAAAATACATGGGATGTTTAGCAAATTTTTAATAGGGTCGTTTCGCATTTTGTGGAAAAATAGGAATAATTTAGTAAATTGTCAATTTGAAGAAAAATCAAGTAGCACATTATGTTAGTAATATTAAAGGAATTTAAAAAATTTTATTTATTTTTTGACACCTGTCAAATTGACGTTTTCTTTGTTAGTAAAAATTGCAAGATTAATAGAATTTCACAAAGTTGGTGTCGTTTTCGTATAATTCGAGGGCAAGGAATCCGAAAATTTAATTCATATTTTGACAGCTGTCATTTTAACAATTCTTTGATTTCGGTTAACTGTCGATCATAGGCGTAATGATAACATAATTTCGTAAAGTTGGTGTCGATTTCGTATAACTCGAATGCAGGCAATCCGAAAATTTTATTAATTTTTTGACAGCTGTCAAATTGACGTATATTACGTTGGTAATAGTTCCAAAGTTAACAAAAATTCATGAGTTTGGTATCGCTTCTATATAATTTGAGTATGAGGAATTCGAAAATTTTATACATTTTTTGACAGCTGTCAAATTGACGTTTCTTAGGTTAGTAATATGTGCAAGGTGAACAAAATATCGCAAGTTTAGTATCGTCTCTATGTAATTCAAATGCAAGGAGTCCGAAAATTAAATTTATTTTTTGACAGCTGTCAAATTGGTGATTCTTTAGTAAAGAATAAGTGCAAGGTTAACAAAATTTCAAAAATTTTGTATCGATTCTATATAATTTGAGTATAAATTATCCGAAAAATGTATTTATTTTTTGACAGCTGTCATTTTTGACATTTTTTTGTTAACATATTTTCACAAGTTTGGTATCGTTTCTATATAATTTGAGTATGAGGAATCCGAAATTTTTATCTATTTTTTGACAGCTATCAAATTGACGTTTCTTAAGTCAGTAATAGGTACAACGTCAACGGAATTTCGCAAGTTTGGTATCGTTTTTATTTAATTCGAATGCAAGGAATCCGAAAATGTTATTTATTTTTTGACAGCTGTAATTTTTGACATATTTTTTTCTATTCGATACGTAAAATAGTGAACGGATTGTTCGCAAACGGTTATAGCTGGTACCTTAAAATGTGAAACGGTCACATTACGGTTATAATTAACAAATTTGGGTGCTATGTACCCCCATCACAGTCCGCAGGAGTGTGGCCAACGAATTAATGCATCAACCTACATTCAAGCTTCTCGGTGCATCCACCCAAATCGGTGGTCAATTCTATGTAATAATAACAAAAACACACGTAGGCGAATCTGTCGCATACAGGTGAACGGCGGAGCCCTGCCGCGGAGCGGCTAGTTAATAACAAAAACGCATGTAGGTGGATGCCGGAGGCCCCTGCGCGTTTAGCGCCTAGTGAGAATCTGTCGCATTTTGTAACTCATTAATGGTTTCCTTCTAAACATAATATATTTATTCTATCAGTATACATCAAATATTATATAAAATGTAAGAATATTTAATAATTTTTTTTTTGAATTTTTAAGAATTTCAAAATTTCTTGATATTTTTCAGTTTTTCTTAAATATCTCCGTAATCTAAACCAATAGGAAAAAATTGTATATTTCCTTTCTGATAGAGAATTTAATAGTATATTTTGTTTGTTCGAAACTTTTTTTCTCAAATGTAATCGTTTTTGAGATATTTGCAAGAATATAGAAATCATGATTTGCTCAATAACTCAACAACTATAGTAGATACAGAAAATTTTATAGACTACTTTCTTGTAGACCTTATCAAAGTGCATCTTTACGATATATACAATTTTACCGTAGTGATAATCCTTTTCGAATAAAATCGAAATATATCGATTTCTTCAAATTTTTAAGGCATTTGCATGAATTATTTAGAAATTAAAAAAAAATTAAAAATGAAAATACTTCGGGAATAATATAATTTGGGGAATAAGTAATTCGAAAATTTTATAGATTTTTTGACAGCTGTCAAATTGAGGATTCCTTAGTAAAGAATAAGTGCAAGGTTAACAGAAATTCAAAAGTTTGGTGTCGATTCGATATAATTTGAGTATGAGGAATCCGAAATTTTTATCTATTTTTTGACAGCTGTCAAATTGACGTTTCCTAAGTCAGTAGTATGTACAAGGTCAACGGAATTTCGCAAGTTTGGTATCGTTTCTATGTAATTCGAATGCAAGGAATCCGAAAATTTTGTTTATTTTTGACAGCTGTCATTTTTTAAATATTTTTTTCTATTCGATACGTAAAATAGTGAACGGATTGTTCGCAATCGGTTATAGCTGGTCCCTTAAAATGTGACACGGTAACATATGTTATAATGAACGAATTTGGGTGCTATGTACCCCCAACACAGTCCGCAGGAGTGTGGCCGACCAATTAAAGCATCAACCTGCATTCAAACGGCTCGATGCATCCACACAAATCGGTTGACAAATCTAGATAATAACAAAACACATATAGGCGAATCTGTCGCAAAAAGAGGGTCCGCGGAGCCCCGCGCGGAGCGCCTAGGGGGGCTATGCCCCCCTAGTTACATAGCACCCTTCGGATGCTATGTATTACGGCCAGTGGGTGACCTTGAGTTCGTCCGTTGTCGTCGTCGTCGTCGTCGTCGTCGTCGTATCTTTTGACATTTTTGAGGTTGCGAATTTTTTGCGAGAAAACTATCAGCGTTGAAACCATCAAACTTTTTGGTTTTAATTTCGGATAGTTCGCGCGTGTTGTCTCAAAATTTAAAATATACAGGGTGAACAGTTTCAAAGTTATTAAGCGTCAAAGTCGACTTTTCGGCGATTCCCGTTGGGACACATTTCAAGTCGCAAAACTCAATTTTTTCGATTTAAATTTTCGGAGTGTGGAGTGGACCGGACGCTACAGAACCCTATTGAAACTGGGTAACGTACGACGATTAGAAGTAATTTAAAAGAATTTTTGAAAGTCGAAATTTGACAAAAAATGGTCATTTTTGGTACCTAATAGCTCGAACTGGGTGAGTCCGAGGGTCACGCGGTTTAAAATTTTAGCGTTCCCATCTCAAAAACTAGCTACAATCAATACATCTATCTATACCTAAAGTTATTAGAAGATGGGAAAAATTTGAAAATACTGAACAAGTTGATATTTCGGGGTAAAAATGGACGGATTTTAATTTTTTTCGAGGTAAAAACGGCCTTTGATCGAATTTTAGTTTACGTTACCGGAAAGATCTAGGTAAATCACATTCGATACGTATATTTTCGTTTCTTCGATTTAAATTCCGAAATTACTATTAACGAATGAATTTTAGTTTTTTGGAAAAGTAAAAATTTGTCACCGCTACACTTAATTTCGTCTATACGCTTTCCTATTTAACATTTTCAATATTTTATTACTTTTTCGTCACGCGGAATGATGGTACTTCAAGATTCATACCAAGAGCGCGTTTCGAATTACGATCTAAAGGGTTAAAAAAAATTAAGTATATCCATTTTCAACCATTTTTCACTAAAAGTTCTGTTTAGTCACGAATAACTCCTACAAATATCATCTCGGAGAGTTCTTTATAGGCGTATTCTTTCCGTCCATCTTTTCTCTCAACATTATTATTTTTCAAAATTTTTGAAATTTCCTTTCAATCGGGAGAAAAACGACGTTTTTCCGAGCTGGGACGGCCAATTTTTGCAAATCTGCACACTTCGTCGATTTTAATCAGCATGCCTTGGAATAAAATTAACCCAATTTGTTGACTGTCAAAATTCGGCCGAAATGGGCCAAAATAGCCTTTTTCTTAGCGAGATCCTGAAGTTAATTGACCGATTTGAGAATGGAAATGGTATGGAAAAGATTCTATGGGATTTCGGCTTTCGATAATGACCCCTATCGTTGCCCAAAATCGAAAATTTCCTACCATTTTCGCGATTTCCAAAATGGTCTGCAACGACATATTTACATTGGGCTTATGGGAGCGCCGAAACAGGGTGCATCTTGAAACCAGTTTTTCGATTTCTTCTAAACGGCTCACGTTGGAGCAATGAAACTTTTGTGGTATACTTTGGTATATATGGCGTATACTTAGCCGATGTACGACATTATACAGGGTGTCCCGTTAATAAGTTATTAAACGAAATAGTCAGAAAATGTGAAAAAATTAAATATTTTTTTCTACGACTTGCTGGTCTCGTAAAACTTAAGCGATTCAGTTTATATTCTAGTATGTTATCAAGAAACTTATTTAGAAAAACTCGTCGCGAGATTTTTTCAATAAAATGTCGGGAAGTAAATTTTTTGGATTTTTTTAAAGTTGGAAAGCATGGAAATGCAGGGTCATTTTCGATAATGAATTATTCGACTTGGGTCGCATAGATTTGCTCCTGGTTTGAACCGATGAATAGGTCATCTCAAATACTAATATTTCACAATACATCATATCATGCTAAAAGGCCTATAAAATGGAGAAATTTGCGAAAAACTGAACTTGATGATTTCGTAAAATTTTTTTTTTGCTTCTCATGGGGTAAAATATTACTTAATCAAAATCATATGTAAGTCATCGGAAGGAGCACATCAGAAGACGATTATAAACCATAGTATAGTTAATTTCTTATACAAGAATAACTATAATCGATTAAGCAATAATCATTAATTTTGACATCCTCTTACTAAAACCCGGCTGTACGATAGTGTATGTAACTTTTTCAATCGTTCTTTAGCCTATCGTTTAAAGGAATCAATTACCGTTACGTTCCACATCGACTACGTGATCCAAAAATATCCTTTGGCGGATAAAAAAAATATTTTATAAATTTTCTCAAATTTTTTTTTTACTAAAAGTCTAGTTTATTCTGCTATATTTTCCACAATATATCCCTTGGAGAATTCCTTCTAGGTTTATCTCATTCCCTCATCATTTCTGAACATTTTGACATATATAAAGTTACCAGTAATCAGTTCGATCTTGGAGAAAATTAAGATAATTCGTAACGGTGACAACAAAATTTCTAAATTCGGCTCGAATTAAATGGATGGCTTTAAAAGAGTTCCGCTTTAATAAAACGCGAAAAAATAATAGGGTATTTCAAGAAAATTTAATAGACACATTTTAATGTTTCGGAATAATAGTGTTAATTTGGTAATTATTCAATTTGGGGAAATTTTAATTAGTAACTTCTGTTAATAATATTAAATGTAGTAATTTCAAAAAATTAGGTGCAAAATTAAACAAAATTTCAAAAAAATTTCATGAGCTTGGTACCGTTTCTGTATAAATTTTTGAGTATGAGGAACTCGAAGATTTTATATATTTTTGGACGGCTGTTAAATTAACGTTTCTTCAGTAATGAATATGTTCAAGGGTAACAAAATTTCAAAGGTTTGATATCGATTCTATATAATTTTAGTATAAGGTATTCGAAAAATGTATTTACTTTTCGGCAACTGTCATTTTTAACATAAAAATTAACCTAAGTTGACGACTGTCAAAATTTGGCAGATATAGGCCAAAATAACCATGTTCGTAGCGAGATCCTAAAGATAATTTAACGATTTGTTGAAAATAGCCCAAAATAACTTTGGGAACTCGTCTCTTGTTAATGACTCCTGTCGTTGCCCAAAATTAAATAGTTTCTATTATTTTCTCGATTTTCAAAATGGTCTGAGACGATCAAATTATATTGGTTTTGGAAATTCCGAAAAACTGTACATTTATTTTTTATTTAAACCGTTCAAGTTAGGGCGTTGAAATTTTTTAGAATATATAATTTGGTATAGTATATCGGGAAACTTTGATAAAAATAATTCAGTTGCTTGAAATATTGTTAATTTTGAAACAGCCTTTAAAATTATTAGTTATGACGAACCGTATTTCAATGTTATGACGTCAACTAATGAATTACATTTGAATAATTATTACCAATTCGTCGCTTAAAATCGATTAAGGGCTGACAATCGCAGAGGATTTTTGTGTGCCGTGCCAACTTGTAATGACCTCTTGCCTTGCAACCTCTGGCCAATGTTCTCTCCTTGAATAATCACAGAGGAAAGGCATAATATATGAGATGGTAAAATCCGGATGGTATTTGGCCGTGACGAGATACTAAATTTGCCTAATGCCAAGGAATTCGAAAATTTAATTAATTTTTTGACAGCTACTGTCATTAAAGTTCGTACACAGAACAGGAATAAATTTAGAAAATTGATTAAAAGAAGTTGAAATATGATAGTTTATAAGGTAACAAAAATTTATTTTATTAAAATATTGAAGTACTTGCTTACTATTGTTAATAATTATTTATCACAATTAATAATTATTTATCGCAATTAATTTTAGTTTTTTATTTACAAATAGTTATTTGCCTGTTGTTTTTTTATAAATATTTAATTATAGTAGCATGACTTGGAGCATTGTAACAAGATGAGGACAACATCTCATTGGCAAGAAAATGATAGATATTTTTTTTGAAATGCAGAGAATTGTGAATAGAACTGGTAAGTAAACTATAAATTATGATAAACTAATTTCAATTTCTTCTATATTATAATATGCACAGAAATTGTATATTTACATAATAATACCGACATGATTGCTTATTAAGTTGTAAAGATTTTTCTTTTTTAACAGATAATTATATAGTTTAGAAACTGTTACAAATGTCAAAGGTATACTGAGCAGGAAAAATATACCATCGCAAATTTGAGGTTCATAGAACCATTGCACATTATGGTATTCTGTAGAATTTGAGCCTTTGATTACAAGCAATGTAAATAAGGGATAGATTGCATCAAAATTAGTCGAAAAATGATTCATCAAGAAGGTATTAAGCAAGAATCATTATAACTTAACTATTGTAACTAGCTATATTCTGCACTTGGAGGTTTTGAGACTTTTTTTATACTCAAGTATGGACCTAAATATATTTTTCCTTTAAATATGTCTAAGCTGGGTTGCTCTAGGGAATTTGAATTGTATTGCATACTAACATAATTGTTTCAAGTGATGTTGCTATTCAATGTTATTGGATAAAGTACAAAAATAACTTACTTTATGAATATATATACGTATAACAAGCATTATTGCAATATTTGTGAATATGGTACATAAAGTAAGTTGTATTTGTTCCGCCTCATATTTCATTTTTATCACCAAATTTATAATTTGGATTGCCGTTGGCAAATTCACCCCATACTGACCTAGGATGGATATTGCAATATTTATGATAATATTGATTATAGTTGGATTGCTGAACATTGTCATTCTAATATAGAAATGGTGAAATTCAGTAAAATAAATCAATTATTTGACTTAGATATTTATCTTACGTGTTTCTATACAGGTTTTAGATCAATGTGGAAATGAATCCAACATAGATACTCAAATTAGGACCTCATATTTACAAATTCTACACGAGGAATGTTGTTTCAATCGGAACTGTGAGACAAAAGTTATTGGTAAGTTACATAACTTGTAGGTAAATTATTAAATGTTAGTTTGTACACAGTGAAAGGATCAGAAAGTTAAAAAAAATTTTAGATTAACATTATGAAATTCTTATTTGGGCTCATGATAAAATTTATAAATATATAATTACGTTGATGTAAATTGGTAACAAGAAAAATTGAATGACCTATTATTGTTATTAAAAGGGATCTGAGTCACTTCTTTAATCAACTTGGATTAGATGTGAATTTGATATATTTAGGAGTGTATGAATATGCTAATATCATTTCGAAAGGGACTTGCTCCTATCATTATAAACATGTATTTGAGCTTCGATTTGTTATAAAAAAAGGCGCGTTGGGAAAATTAAAATTTGTGGAATTTGTTTTAAATTATTACTTAAAATTAACTACATAATATATTTTCAATGATTAAGTTGATGGTTCCTAGGATTTTCTCTCTCTATCAACTTTCATTGCAGTAATATCAGACAGTTACTATATTCACCTTAATATTTAATTCAAATCTTGCTATAAATGATAAATAAATATTTGGTTTATGCGAAGTTGGTTTAACGGAATTAACAAATAATTATTTGCATGGGATGCCCAAGATAAGGATTACCTACATAACTATATGGGTATCTTGTTAATAGGAATAGATACACCTTCCATTAAAAGTGAAAAAGTATAACAATTAAAAAATTTATAATATGCTGCATACAATTTTTGTTTCAGAAATAGAAAAATTTGATTTCTTTGGTCGTGTCTACAAGTATCCTAAAATCAGAGTTCTTGGCTTCACTTGTGAAGAATACCTTACATTCATTCATGCTGCTTTAAAAAATTTATTAATTAACTAGCTATTGTAACAAAAAATTGATTATTCAATAAATTTACGCTTGCTAGATCGAAGGTCTTTTATTCCTTCTTCAACAACTTTATCAGAGATTGATTCAGTAAAACGCATTTGTTACACTTTTTAACTTAACATTTATTTTAGTCTACTAAGGTTAAACAAAAAATTAAACATCAACGTACAAAAAGCTGCTTACATATTCCAGCCTTAAAGATAATAATAACAATGGAAATCGAAACCTGAAAAAGAAATTACAAATAGAAGAAAAGGCGTTTTAGATGAATAGATTAACTGATTATATATTTAAAAAAAAATTTAAATTGTTAAAAATAAACGGTATAATCATAGAAATGGATTACGAGAACGACATAAACTAGAGAACCATTAAAAAAGGGAAGGGATGGATACGGCGGAGTATTTTGTCATAACTATAACTAATAAAGCAATACCAACACATAAACTGAACGATATAAAATCTTACATGGACCTGTTTGCCGCTGCAGATCAACATAGTTACACTAACCTCATGAGCAATGAACCCCTAAAGGGAGATACTATAGATAGAAGACTAATAACACATCTGTTGTGGTTTTATATCGTGCTTTTCATTGCGATCCCATTATGCGATTTTTTCTTCTTCAACAAATTGCATTTTTCAAAGAAGAATACAGTAATTTTTCATTAGGAATATACGACAAAAAAGTAATTTTTTTTTTAGATGAGGAACTATATTCTAATATTTTTGGTAATAAATACCAGTTATTCACTATAAATTTTTTTAAATAAAATTATTTTAATACCATTTTGCTTCGTTGGTTCCTTATTGTAGATATAAACAGTTAATTTTTTATTATGTTGACCATTGTGGAAAACATTTTGTCTATGAAATATTTTCCTAAATTTCCATCTTCTGTGCTTTCACCTAAAATTAAAATGATAGTTATATTGTAAGTAAATAAATTTGATAATTCCTCATTGGAATGATTCAAACCTGATAAAATCTTATATACAATGTCGCCATTAAAGTTGGGATTATATTGGGAAAAAGGTGTTTTTTGGTTTAGGTAAAATTTTTATTTGCCATTAGTATTTACTTACTACAATATATATTTTCATTGATAGTGGAAGACGACCTTATCATCATAAATCAATTTATGTATTCATTATTCATCGGCAAAGTTCATGTTTTATACTGAAGATTCTGAACTTAATTATAGGTTGTTGTTGTCGCCTCTGGAACGAAGTCATTTTAACTTTAAAGGTTTAACCAGCCGCATATGGTTCCAACTTTAATGGTGTTCTGTATACTTAACTTCAATGGTTTGGAATTATACACAGATTGATATAGATAGATATTATGAATTTAATTACTTTTGCATAAGCATAATATAATTACTTAATTTTTAAATATTCTTGAATACATATAAAATTTTATTAATGAAATATTAGATAGATATGGATTGCAAAACTTAGATATGGCAATATTTCATTCATTTGTCGATTATGTTATGGATATATTAAAGACTAATAATTGAATTAAATTATGAAGCAAATTTCTGACATTTAATTTGGAATTATTATAATTCACCCAATTTGTATAGCTAATAACTATGATATAATAAAATATCGAACATCAAACGTAAGTAAAACTTATAAATATATTATTTGAAGATGATAAAACATAAACTGTTGTTTAACTCTTAGGTCAGTTAAATTACCTTGGTCATAAAACAGAGTGTCTACTTGTAACTAAGATAGTTCTTTATGTTGTTCGTAAGTAGCTAGTTCTGCTTTGTCGAAGTATTGTGTCAATTCTAACCAAGGCATTTTTTAGTGATTTTTTACCGCGTATCCAGGTTTTTGGTGAATTTTTGCTTCGTATCCATGTCTTTTAAACAGCCCTATTTTTTTAATATTTTTCCTGATTATGGTGATTTTAAAGCAATTTTAGGTATCAGTCATCATTGGTATCAGTTCAGTAATTTTTGAATTACTTGCTCAATAGTTTTTAAATTACTGGTCAACATAATAAAAAATTAGCTACTTTAGTAATAAAAATTTTTTTTTATCCATTGGATGTTTACTGGATATCCAAATAAGAGGCCTGTGTATCCAAGTGGATACTCAAAAGTACGTTAAAAGATGCCTTGATTCTAACAATAACGAATCAAACACAAAAGATAAATGGTTTCGATTATGTCTTCACTTGGCGTTATTATACAAGGTGGCAATCATTTAATTGATTATTATAAGTAACTTTTGGATTAAATATCGATCAAAAATTATATAAATCTGTATTTATGCTTACCATGATTAATTGTCGCATCGGTACTGTTTCCCCCCCGATTGGCATATTTGTACTTTCCCACTCTTCCGTTGTGTATGCTATGCCATGGCGGTAAATATTCTAAAATATACATATAAAATCTTTGTAACCTCTATTATTACAATTACTGCTGTAAGATAATTGTATTCCTTAAACAAATCTAATAATGAAAAAATTACTGACAATAAATGCTAAAAAATTTCATTTAATGATAACGTGTAACACACACTGAGTTATTATGACTTTCTATTAATTTTTTCTATAACTATAGGCAAACCAATTGTCGGTAAGTTGAACTAGACAATTGACCGGATGGTTATGTAAAACCGTAATAAGATGTATTTAAGAAGGTTCATAATCGTCACAAAAGAGAAAGTTTCGTACCTAAGCATTAAATTTCGCGACTTTTGAAATAGTTGGTCGTTAAAAAAATATTTACAATCAGATAAATTTAAAAATCATTGCAGATAAACATTACCTCTTCTGCGATAGTCGTTTCTCATACGGTTGTTTCTGTTGTTGTTTACTCTTCCTCCTCCGTATATTACCCTTCTGTGTGGTTCCCTTTCTTCATTCCCACTGTTCTCTCTTGTTGTAGTTACATTTATTCTGGCTGTGTTGTTATCTCTGCGATAGTCGTTTCTCATACGGTTGTTGCTGTTGTTGTTTACTCTCCCTCCGTATATTTCCCTTCTGTGTAGTTCCCTTTCTTCATTCCCACTATTCTCTCTTATTGCAGTTACATTTCTTTTGGCTGTGTTGTTATCTCTTCTGCGATAGTCGTTTCTCATACGGTTGTTGCTGTTGTTGTTTACTATCCCTCCTCCGTATATTTCCCTTCTGTGTAGTCTCCCTTCTTCATTCCCACTATTCTCTCTTGTTGCAATTACATTTATTCTGGCTGTGTTGTTATCTCTTCTGCGATAGTCGTTTCTCATACGGTTGTTGCTATTGTTGGTTACTCTCCCCCCTCCGTCTGTTTCCCTTATGTGTAGTTCCCCTTCTTCAATCCCATTGTTCTCTCTCGTTTCAGTTACATTTATTCTGGCTCTATTGTGGTTTAGTTCCTTAATTGTTATTTTATTTCTGTCTGTTTGTTCTTTCGTCCTCGCTTCAGTACCCTTCGATCTACCTGCTAGGAAAATAAATAATTACTAAATAAACAATAACTGAAATGAATAGTATTTAAACTCTTTATATTAATAAAAAATATTGTCATTTCCACAATTATCATTTTATTACCTTCATTCTCCTTTTTTTTATCGCTTTGCCTTATTTCTTCATCAATTCTGTTCCTCACCTCGTTTCCATTCTCCGCGATCCGTTCTGTAAGAATAAAATAATAAGTTTTTCAACATTTGCATATTGCGGGTTTGTGTTTATTATTATAATAACTGAAAACCTATTGATAATAAACATTGCCTCTTCCACACTTCTCACTTTATTACCTCCATTATCCCTTGTTTTTGATTCCTCCCTCACATTCCTCGCCGCTTCCTTGCTTTTCTCTACAATGCGTTCTATAAAAAGTAATATAACAAGGCATTAAACGATTAATTAATGGAAAAGACTTTTGAGATTACATAGCCAATTGACTAAATATGATGGCATTCCGTTATGAGCTGATTAGGAGCATTTAGTCATAAAATTAATCAAAAATAATAATTAACCGGATATAGTATCAAAATTCTCAGGAAATGTTTTAGTGAAGATATAAGGAGCTTCAACATGAAATTCCACAATCAAATTATTTTTTGTACTATAACGCTATAATTAAAGTATAATTTCTTCAATTTACCTCTTATTCTATAAGATATTCTATTCGAATTTTTTTTAAATTCATTTTAGAAGAACTTATACCCTTGTAAATATTTACAATATATGGACTTAGTTTAGTAATCATTTTAAATAATAAAGTTATTCAGAAAAGAATAATTTGGTCATTTCTTTGGCAACACCGTGTACATTGTGAACAAATACAAAATTGGGATTCAAGTCTATGCCCTTAATAGTTTTATGTTTAGACAGAGCCCGCGTAGGACAATTGCGCTGTGGGTCCTATTTTGTGTTATGATCTGGGCAGATGCTTCAATCTGGTCTCGAGTCGAAGTGAAAATTTTTTTTAACATTGTCTGGATAAATGTTACTATTTTACCCCTCATTACATCACATAAATTAGCTTACCAGTTTGCCAATTCCTCAAAGTTTCATTCGTTATTGGCACCTTAGAGCCGTATCCCCAATTGAATCGATTGTTTTCATTTTCATTTATTACTAGTCCGTCCATTCCAATATCCAAATTACATTCTGGAATTTCTCCGTCCTCCACTTCATCGATTGACATGGACATTTCACCTTCAGCAATTTCAACTATTTTCATGTTTTCCCTTCTAGTTTCTAAATCTGCTTTTTTTTTTAAATTTTCAGCTATTAATTGCCTTTGGTTAGCTATAGTCTGCCTTAAATTATTTATTTGGTCAACTGAAATAATACAAATTTGTTTTTCTATAATAATAATTATGATGAATAGAATTTTAGTAGATTTGGTTATTAATATCGATATTTAATTTCTACTTATTCATTATTGTAAGCGAGAGAATGAATGTTGAGAAATTATTAAGTGATATAGAAATATGTTGACTAATATGAAGAGATAAATTAACTGTAATGATCTGATTAATTTGAATCCAATAAAAGAGAAATGAAACTTTTATATCTCATTTCTAAATATGCAAAATGCAAATGACGCGTACCCCACAATTCATTCATAAAAATTGAATTTACAGCTTTATATACGATAATAATAATTAAAGATTGTTGTTGACGCTAATACAAACCTAAAATTATATGTTACTTACCGTTAATTTTATTCATTTGCTGTGAAAAAAAAAGCGCTTCTATCATAAATTTTTGAATAACGTTCTCCACAAAATGGCGAACTAATGTCATTTCTATTATTAAAGTTATTAGACTACCATCCACTAGATGGCGCTACGATATAAATTCGACCGTACCTCATTTCTCTGTGCGAAATCTTCAGCGGCAATCCCGGGTAAAGTTTAGTTCATATAAATGCGGATCGCGAATTACGTATAATGTATCGATTGGTAAATAGGAACATGCTAATTATTTAAAATTGACCAATCAGTCGTTCTGTTCTGTTCTGTTCGAAATTCCAATGACATCCAGCCACCAATCAGTCTTCATCAATCCAATAATAGTAATTCGCATCTATATGAACAATGGTTAACCCTCTACTCTTTGCCCCGATTATTGAGGCCCGGAATTAATTAATCTTATAATTGCTCTGTGATTCATAATATATGTCAAAAATTCACAATTCGGATTAATAGTTACGTCAATTAACATTTTAACTGTTTTTCAGATAAAAATTATATATTTTCTTTGCACAAATTTACAACCTCCTACTTACTTATATAAATTTCCAAAGTAAGTATTTCCGTATGAGATTATATTATCGGTTAACAATAATTTAAGTAAATCCAAAATGCTTGTTTACAGTAATGTAACATTTCTGCAAATTTCAAGTTATGAGATAACGCATTCATGTTATGTTATGCAAGTTTAAATAAATTAGGAATGAAAATCTAAATCGATCATCTCAGAACTTAATTGTTGAAATAGGTTCTTATTCCTATGCAAAAACATAAGACATTCAAAAATATACAAAGCATACACTGTCATAATTCCTAACTGTCTAAAAACATTTCTACACGATTGGTTATAAAGTCCATTTGTTTAACTATCCTAATCACCCTTTATTGAGCAACAAAACATTCTTGAACCCTTGCACTTCTAACCCAAAAAATGATTCCATACTTTAATGTGGATTCAAAATTAGCAAAAACAATATTTTCAAACATTTTTCATTCATAAACTTACCAACCACTCTTATACCATAGCAGACTGAATTTACTTTTTTGTATTAATTGGCTTATATGAAAGGACCAGTCCAAATGTTCATTCATATATAGACCCAAGAACTTTGTGTTTTCTTTTACTATAAAGTTGTCATTTCCGATGTTTAAATGGTAAATTTTTACTACATTGGATTGTTTAGTTCTAAAAAATAATATATTGGTTTTTTGAGAATTTAGAATCAACCTATTTTTGGCAAACCATTTGCTTACTGTCTCAAAAAATCGATTGGTGTTAGTTAACAAGTGACGAAGGCTTTTGTTTCCTATTAACAGATTAGTATCATCTGCATAATTACTTATTATCTGACCTGGATTTTTTATAACTGAATATATGTCATTTAAAAAAATTACAAACAAGAGGGGTCCCAATATACTATCCTGAGCTATACCATGATTGTTATATAATTTTTTTGATTTGCGACTCTGGCTATTTTTATTTACATTTACGATTTGGGCACGTTCAAGAAGATATGACTTAAGCCAGTGCCATGCTTGTCCTCTTACCCCATACCTTTCAAGCTTTTCCAGTAATATATTCCTATCTAGACAGTCGTAAGCCTTTGATAAATCTAGAAACAATCCAAAAGCGGCTTCCCCTCTTTCCAAAGAATTCAAAATTAATTGTGTATATTGGTATATGGCAGTTTGCGTGGACTTTCCCTTTAAAAATCCATGCTGATTTTTGTTGAATAAATGACAATCATTCATAAATTTTGTAATTCTTTTACACATTGCTAGTTCAATATTTTTGGAAAATCCAGGTAACAGACTAATAGGCCTATAACTGTCCATTTTTTCCGCGTCGCCCTTTTTATATAGCGGCTTAATTAGTGCTAATTTTAAAGTGGTAGGAAAAATACCATTTTCAAAAGACCTGTTGATTAGGTAACATAGTATGATTTTTAATTCAGAGATACTATCTTTTATTATACTTGTTGGAATAAGTGGATAAGTCTTAAAATTCTAAGATCAGTACAACCATATTAATATTGGGATGTTTTGTATTTTGTTTAAAAATATTTACAATTTACAATTACAATTTATATAATTAGGTAAATTTTAAGTGAAATTATATCACTGTGTAGCATCTAGACGCAGAGCGCCTATATGTTCTAGATAATATACACAGTGTGTAAAAAGTCCCGGAACAGTCAATTATTTCAAAAATGGTGCACAATATAAAAACACTTTCTGTATAAAAGTTGTTGGTCTTAAAGAAATTTATTAAACTTAGATCCCTGTAATTATATAGGGTTGCCCAAAAAGTCGTGGTAACCGAAACTTCATTTTTTTAAAATAGAATGACCCCTTTTTGATCACATTTTCTGATTCCTCTAAACATTCTAAACAACAATTATAGAACATGTCATATGGCTAAACCTATTAGTTTTAGAAATAATTTGAGTTGAAGGACATAAATGCGCTAGGTACGATATTACCTTTTGCGTCACTGTCAAAGTAAATTCTCAAAATGTCGCTCAGCGAAAGGGAACGTATAACTTTACTAATAATAAGAGGTTTTGGAGACCGACAAAGATCAGTTATCGAGACAAAGGAATTATTTAATACAACTTTTCCAAAAAAAAAATTAGAGACATTACTTCATTTTGTTCGGAATCCACATTTGTCACTCAGAAAAGCTGCTACCCAAGTTGATGTTTGTTTTAAATCAATTGACAATATTTTAAAAACCAGTAATTTTCATCCCTATAAAATAACTCTTGTCCAGGAATTATCAGAAGACGATTTTGATCGTAGATTGGAATTTTGCGAAGTAATGATGCAAGAACATGAAGAAAATAACAATTTTTTTAATCAAATAGTTTTTACGGATGAGGGAACATTCATGTTGAACGGGTCTCTCAATCGCCATAATTGTCGTTACTGGGCTGATCAGAATCCACATTGGATGAGAGAAACACATACTCAACACCCCCAGAAAGTAAATGTGTGGGCTGGAATTATTGGTAACAGATTAGTGGGGCCTTTCTTTATAGAGGGGAATTTGAATGCCGAAATGTATCTCCACATGCTGCAAAATGAAATTGTGCCAGCAATAAACAATGAAGTAGGACCACTATTACGCAATACGTGGTTTCAGCAGGATGGAGCTACTCCTCATTTTGGGCTAGCTGTTAGAAATTATTTAAACAACACTTTTCCTAACCGCTGGATAGGACGAAGAGGCCCCATAGAATGGCCTGCTAGGTCGCCAGACTTAACGCCCCTTGATTATTTTCTTTGGGAACACCTAAAAAATAAAGTATTTGTGACAATACCTGCAAATCTGAATGAGTTAAGAGGAAGAATTATTGAAGAATGTGCATCTATTAACCAAGAAATGTTACAAAACGTCATCGACAAATTTTATTATAACCTAGCCCATTGTCAAACTGTGGGAGGAGGACATTTTCAGCATTTAATTAAATAACGACTTACACTTAATTTTATTTTTGTTCTTTTCAAGTTATTGTTAATTTTACTGCTTGTATTTAATAATTTAGTTGCTATTAAAATTTTGACACAACTTGAGTGAGGTTCATTTTACACGAGTTTAATGTTTTTCTTTTAATTTTAACGTAAAACATTTGAGCCGACTCGAAACAATGCAAAAGGTAATATCGTACCTATCGCATTTATGTCCTTCAACTCAAATTATTTCTAAAACTAATAGGTTTAGCCATATGACATGTTCTATAATTTTATTGTTGTTTAGAATGTTTAGAGGAATCAGAAAATGGGATCAAAAAGGGTCATTCCATTTAAAAAAAAATGAAGTTTCGGTTACCACGACTTTTTGGGCAACCCTGTATAATTACAGGGATCTAAGTTTAATAAATTTCTTTAAGACCAACAACTTGTATACAGAAAGTTTTTTTATATTGTGCACCATTTTTGAAATAATTGACTGTTCCGGGACTTTTTACACACTGTGTATATTAATTTATAGCTTATATTGTATTATCTTTAAAACAAAATGAAATTATTTCCTAATACTAAGAAGAGCTTGATATTCTATATTGATTTTGATTTAAAAAGGTCTCTTAAACAAATTAAAATATATTATTCATGTTTCTTAAACAAGTCTTGCCCACTTATTAACGGATGGTGCAAAATTGATACCAATAATAATAATAATCCCTGTTAACATTAAATATTTAATAATAATACATTCAATTATTGTCAAATTGAATAATTACATAATGCAATATTTATACTTATATCCATCGTTTGAGAGACAAGGGTTACATCTCCACAAACTTGATTCTTAAAGTCCACTATAAATTATAACTAATTCTGTATACTAAATGACTATTTTTCTGCAAAAAAGAACCTTATATAATGTTTCATCAGATACATTATGAAAAAACGAGGAATAAACTATTCTTCAGGCGAAGGGAAAAAATTGTGTTTTTTATTTGACAAAGTTAAATATAAAAATGCAAATGCAGACTAAAGTACATCCCTCTTATTAGTATAATATTACCACTTGAAGACTGGATTTAAAAACTGTTGGTCTTATTGCTGCAGAGTAGGTATATGAAACTCTAGGAAAATAAATGTACCGATGTGTATTCACAAAATTTGCGTTTATTGTATAGACATAATCAAACAACAATGATATTGCTATTAATGTTATTCTTATTGAATAATTTATTTGGATTTTAGGTGTATGGTTTGATTGCATGAAGACATTACATGGTATTATGAATAATGTGAAATATATAAGCAAATAATTATTAGTTATATAATTAGGTAAATTTATTTTCCTAGCAGGTAGATCGAAGGGTAGTGAAGCGAGGATGAAAGAACAAACAGACAGAAATAAAATAACAATTAAGGAACTAAACCACAATAGAGCCAGAATAAATGTAACTGAAACGAGAGAGAATAATGGGATTGAAGAAGGGGAACTACACAGAAGGGAAACAGACGAAGGGGCAAGAGTAAACAACAATAGCAACAACCGTATGGGAAACGACTATCGCAGAAGAGATAACAACACAGCCAGAATAAATGTAATTGCAACAAGAGAGAATAGTGGGAATGAAGAAGGGGAACCACACAGAAAGGAAATATACGAAGGAGAGACAGTAAACAACAACAGCAACAACCGTATGAGAAACGACCATCGCAGAACAGAGAACAACACAGCCAAAAGAAATGTAACTGCAATAAGAGAGAATAGTGGGAATGAAGAAAGGGAACTACACAGAAGGGAAATATATGGAGGAGGGAGAGTAAACAACAGCAACAACCGTATGAGAAACGACTATCGCAGACATAACAACACAGCCAGAATAAATGTAACTGCAACAAGAGAGACCAGTGGGAATGAAGAAAGGGAACTATACAGAAGGGAAGTATATGGAGGAGGAAGAGTAAACAACAACAGAAACAACCGTATGAGAAACGACTATCGCAGAAGAGATAACAACACAGCCAGAATAAATGTAATTGCAATAAGAGAGAATAGTGGGAATGAAGAAAGGGAACTATACAGAAGGGAAGTATACGGAGGAGGAAGAGTAAACAACAACAGAAACAATCGTATGAGAAACGACTATCGCAGAAGAGATAACAATACAGCCAGAATAAATGTAATTGCAACAAGAGAGAATAGTGGGAATGAAGAAGGGGAACCACACAGAAAGGAAATATACGAAGGAGAGATAGTAAACAACAACAGCAACAACCGTATGAGAAACGACTATCGCAGAACAGAGAACAACACAGCCAAAAGAAATGTAACTGCAATAAGAGAGAATAGTGGGAATGAAGAAAGGGAACTACACAGAAGGGAGAGTAAACTACACGGAGGAGGGAGAGTAAACAACAACAGCAACAACCGTATGAGAAACGACTATCGCAGAAGAGGTAAAGTTTATCTGCAATGATTTTTCAATTTATCTGATTGTAAATATTTTTTTAACGACCAACTAACGCGAAATTTAATGCTTAGGTACGTAACTTTCTCTTCTGTGGCGATTATGAACCTTCTTAAATACATCTTATGACGTTTTTACATAACCATCCGGTCAATTGGTTTTCCTATAGTTATAGAAGGAATTAATAGAAAGTCATAATAACTCAGTGTGTGATATATGTTATCTTTAAATGAAATTTTTTAGCATTTATTGTCAGTAATTTTTTCATTATTGGATTTGTTTAAGGAATACAATTATCTTACAGCAGTAATTGTAATAATTACGTAATAAGTTTTATGAATGAATTGTGGGGTACGCGTCATTTGCATTTTGCATATTTAGAAATGATATATAAAAGTTTCATTCCTCTTTTATTGGATTCAAATTAATCAGATCATTATAGTTAATTTATCTCTTCATATTAGTCAACATATTTCTATATCACTTAATAATTTCTCAACATTCATTCTCTCGCTTACAATAATGAATAAGTAGAAATTAAATATCGATATTAATAACCAAATCTACTAAAATTCTACTCATCATAATTATTATAGAAAAACAAATTTATATTATTTCAGTTGACCAAATAAATAAATTAAGGCAGACTATAGCTAACCAAAGGCAATTAATAGCTGAAAATTTAAAAAAAAAAGCAGATTTAGAAACTAGAAGGGAAAACATGAAAATAGTTGAAATTGCTGAAGGTGAAATGTCCATGTCAATCGATGAAGTGGAGGACGGAGAAATTCCAGAATGTAATTTGGATATTGGAATGGACGGACTAGTAATAAATGAAAATGAAAACAATCGATTCAATTGGGGATACGGCTCTAAGGTGCCAATAACGAATGAAACTTTGAGGAATTGGCAAACTGGTAAGCTAATTTATGTGATGTAATGAAGGGAAAAATAGTAACATTTATCCAGACAATGTTAAAAAAAATCTTCACTTCGACTCGAGACCAGATTGAAGCATCTGCCCAGATCATAACACAAAATAGGACCCACAGCGCAATTGTCCTACGCGGGCTCTGTCTAAACATAAAACTATTAAGGGCATAGACTTGAATCCCAATTTTGTATTTGTTCACAATGTACACGGTGTTGCCAAAGAAATGACCAAATTATTCTTTTCTGAATAACTTTATTATTTAAAATGATTACTAAACTAAGTCCATATATTGTAAATATTTACAAGGGTATAAATTCTTCTAAAATGAATTTAAAAAAAATTCGAATAGAATATCTTATAGAATAAGAGGTAAATTGAAGAAATTATACTTTAATTATAGCGTTATAGTACAAAAAATAATTTGATTGTGGAATTTCATGTTGAAGCTCCTTATATCTTCACTAAAACATTTCCTGAGAATTTTGATACTATACCCGGTTAATTATTATTTTTGATTAATTTTATGACTAAAAGCTCCTAATCAGCTCATAACGGAATGCCATCATATTTAGTCAATTGGCTATGTAATCTCAAAAGTCTTTTCCATTAATTAATCGTTTAATGCCTTGTTATATTACTTTTTATAGAACGCATTGTAGAGAAAAGCAAGGAAGCGGCGAGGAATGTGAGGGAGGAATCAAAAACAAGGGATAATGGAGGTAATAAAGTGAGAAGTGTGGAAGAGGCAATGTTTATTATCAATAGGTTTTCAGTTATTATAATAATAAACACAAACCCGCAATATGCAAATGTTGAAAAACTTATTATTTTATTCTTACAGAACGGATCGCGGAGAATGGAAACGAGGTGAGGAACAGAATTGATGAAGAAATAAGGCAAAGCGATAAAAAAAAGGAGAATGAAGGTAATAAAATGATAATTGTGGAAATGACAATATTTTTTATTAATATAAAGAGTTTAAATACTATTCATTTCAGTTATTGTTTATTTAGTAATTATTTATTTTCCTAGCAGGTAGATCGAAGGGTACTGAAGCGAGGACGAAAGAACAAACAGACAGAAATAAAATAACAATTAAGGAACTAAACCACAATAGAGCCAAAATAAATGTAACTGAAACGAGAGAGAACAATGGGATTGAAGAAGGGGAACTACACATAAGGGAAACAGACGGAGGGGGGAGAGTAGCCAACAATAGCAACAACCGTATGAGAAACGACTATCGCAGAAGAGATAACAACACAGCCAGAATAAATGTAATTGCAACAAGAGAGAATAGTGGGAATGAAGAAGGGAGACTACACAGAAGGGAAATATACGGAGGAGGGATAGTAAACAACAACAGCAACAACCGTATGAGAAACGACTATCGCAGAAGAGATAACAACACAGCCAAAAGAAATGTAACTGCAATAAGAGAGAATAGTGGGAATGAAGAAAGGGAACTACACAGAAGGGAAATATACGGAGGAGGGAGAGTAAACAACAACAGCAACAACCGTATGAGAAACGACTATCGCAGACATAACAACACAGTTTTATTAAATATCTGCAATCTCGCTCAAACCTGTTGAAAAATATCAGTCATACGGTTCTCATTACATATTTTCACGGGCACGATAAATAACAATGTAAGGATATTGAAATTTATACCTTCAAAGGTAAAGATTTTTTAAACGTCAATATTCTTATTTGCTATATATAAGTAATAATTATTATTAATTGAATGTCCATATGTATAATAGGTGTTTATACATTTATATATATATATATAACCCAGTTTTTCGAATTCCACACCACCCAAGGGGTTTCGATTGTCGGCGCGCTGGGGTTTTTTAAGTGGACCTTCGCCAGTAGCCCTACTCGCCACTATTTTTGTAATACTACTGTTACATGTATAGCATTGTATTAGTTCGATCATATATATATGTATATATATATATTTTTTTAAAATAACTTTAATAGCAACAAATTGTCACTTCAATGTTAGATTCTTTAAAAACAAAAGATAACATCGAATTCACTTTGGGCCAGTTTAATTGATCTAATCCGCATGCAAGTTTTGGCAATGCTAACTTGGTTACCTAAAATTAATAATGTTCATTATACTATATATATTTTCGGTACGTGTTAAAGTGAACAATAATTGTTTGCATTAAAATTTATAATATTCGTCGCCTTTAGTGATTTCAATTTCACCAAATACCCATAAAAACGGTATATACCTTATGTAGCTTCATGTGGAGCTTTAAATTCTGTAAACAGTACCATAATGCTTCGTAAGTTGGTTTATGATAAAACATATGTTTGGTAACTAAATAGTAAATGAATTTACTCTCATGATTTAAAACTGCTACTTCTCCCACTTGCTTTTTTTGGTCCTTTAGTAACCAGACATTGTTATATCTAACCCTAAAATTAAAATATCAGTTATTACAATAGTTCACAGTGTCATGGGAGAATATTTATTTATGAGGAAGTAAGTTGTTCCACACTGGCGTTTGTTATCTCTTATTCGTTCGCCCCTGAAAGAATTAACACTATAGAGTTCATTTAAGATGATTTATTGATATAGTTTGTACAATTTTATGATACATTATTATTAGTTTTCTAAATTTGCATTAAAATGGTAAACTTATGTGTTAGTATTTACCAATACTTAAAAATAATAATTATTGAAACATTACCTACCTTAGCGTCATGACAGTTTGTATAATTTCTAATTAACTGTGCACTACTACATACTGGACTGATGTAAAGTTGTAGAATAATATTAAATAGTTATATATAATACCTGAATTCTCTAGCTATTCCTCTTCTCATATGGAAATCGCTCGAAACACAATGGCCCAAGGAACAAGGCATTTCAAATAAATTTCCAAAGATTAATTTTATATTTTCATTTAGGTTTAGTTGTTGCCAATACTTTTCCCAATATTTAAATTCTGTAATCGAATATAAAAAATTTTGATTTGAATATGTTAAATATTATAAATTAAATAAATGAATTGCTATAATCATAATATGTTGAAGGTTGCTTTTTCATATATTTTATGTTAGGGTTTGTTCTTAATCGACACACATATCTATACATTAAAATAAAATTCTTTAAGGTATATGTGTTTAGTTTGGGTAGAAAGATCGAACTTATGTGTTAAATTGTATGGCTCATTTTTAGCTGCCCAATAATTTACGTTTTTGAATATAATCTGGAACTTATTAGTGATATAAGCGTTTACTATATAATTGCTACATAAAACTTAATTTACTTGTCAAAATAATAAATAAGTCATTATAATACCAAATTTATAACATTTTATAATTTCAATTGTTTTTTTATAGCAGACAGTTGATTACAACAAATTCAAATTAACATAAAAGAAAATCCGTATTAGATATTGATCGTTTCATAATTGAACCTTTGTTATATTTGGCCATAATTTTATTAAATCATTATACCACCAAGTAAATTGTTACTGTTCATTTTTCATTTATTTAATTAACTTCCTTTCAATTCATTGCTACAATTATTATCGGTAGTAATATAACTTTATTTTTTAAAATAAAATAATTTACTTACCTAATTGTAGTAATTCTTCTTCCAATTGTTTAGTCGTTTCGTGTTGTTCGGCCAAAATCTTATTTTGTTCGTGAATCATTTCAGTTAAATCTTCAATCGTTTCTAAGATATAAAAATAATTAAATAACTATCTATAATAAATATACTTAAGTTGAGACAGTTTCGCACAGTTATAACTTTGTTTTTACATAACTAATTAATGGATATTATAGGAAAGAATAGTTTTTTTTTAGTATATGCGAATTGTAAATGCATTAAGATTCCTAATTAGTAATAATGTTTCTTATATCCTATATTACTAATGGAAACATTCTATTCTAACTTGAACAATGTTTAAATGAAGCTAAACTTAAAATATAATAATAATCAATACTTACCATTATTCGCCATTATAACCGCGTTTAGCAAACAACTGTTTACTGAAAACTAAATTAGATTCAAAGAGTGGCATCATTATGTTCACCCTTTTGTTTTCTAAGCCCTTTTGATAAATTGAATTTAATTATCGCGGAATAATTTTTAAAATCCTAAAATCTGTTTTACCAGTTGCATAATAGCCGTAATGTAAGTTTCGGCCGTAAATTTGCGCATTCGCCATAATCGATAAAACGATGCTGAATGGGAGATTTACATTTTACCAAGAAATGATAATTTATAACAAAAATGTAGAATATATAAGAGTCCGTCTTGTCTTTTGGACATTATATTAAGGTAAAAAAAAAAGAAATAAAAAAACTGGAATTATTATATTATACATTGTTTGGAACAGTCCATCAATCATATTAAATCTTGCATGATGTAATCAAGAATAGCAAACCCGAATCAACTTATTTCAATGCAGTCATTTAATGTACCTTTTATAAATTTACTTGTGCTTTGTCGTTTATATTTCATTTGTTACAAGATAATGCGTAAAACTATTTTCAATGGAATGGGTTAATAAATGATTTCGCTAATATTCTTAAAATTTTCAATATTCCTGTAACTCCTTTGTGGTTCGATACTAATATTTACACTCGAACCAGAACAATAATAAATTCTTAGGCAATAAATTTAACTAAATAGTAGTGTGTGTCATACGTTCACGCACGAATCTTGTCAATGGAATATTTAAAAATAATGTTGATCACCACCAGTGATCGCGGATCGGTTTGAATCTTTTGGAATTTAAAAAATATCTTATCACCTTACAGATAACGACCCGATGTTCCTTTGCGGCTGACGCTACAATCAACAATGCAAGAGATCTGAGAAAATTGCCTGGCCGGCAGCTGACAATCCTTTCTTTTGTGGTTGAAAGTTAAAACAAAAACATTTTATTTAAACTAAGTGAGCTCTGCTTTTCTTAAAAAGGAAGCCACGCTATAATTGGCAATCATATTATTATTCTAACGCAGTTTATCTATTTGGCTATGCCAGTAGTTGTTAATTGTGTTTATGTAATTAAGTGAATATAAATTTGTGAAAAAACCGACTGCAGACATTACAATTATTAATTCTTCAAGAATTACTTAATTGGACTCTTACAACAAACCAAGCGAGACAATATTTAATAATAATACCTAGAGTTTTTGACATCAAGTGAGTATTAAATTCATTGTATAATTAAAAAATTGAAACTTTACATAACTCTTCCAGTGTACTGTTATATATTTGAATCGTGGTTTCATTTAGGCAACCTTTACTTTAACCCTACTACAATAAGCCGAGAACTGCGGTTAGGTCTCATGCAAGAATTTAAAACATATCATGAGACTGTTGAGAGTAATGTTAACGTTCGTCCAAGTATTATTTGGGTCTTTGTAAGGTGTAAACGGGCAAATCCTGGCATCCCTTCTAAGATGTGTTATGAGGGTAGTCAGTGGTGCTTTGCAGATAGCCAACACATTTGCTTTGAATTTTGGTTCAGTGTTCCAACTGTCTGAGAAACCTAATTTTGGTAAATGTAATAGTAACTTTGCATTCTCTCCTATAACGGAAGAACATATTAAAGCGATCATTAAAAAGTTAAATCCTAAAAAAGGCCACAGGTAATGATGGTAAATAATTTATAAATAAAATAAAATAGCTTTAAATTGTCTAGCAGTACAGAAACATGCCATTTATAAGACAATTTTTGACTTGACCTAACCTATACTTAATAATGACAAACAGCACAGTTTAATTTTATATTGCTTATATTAATCATTTATTAAATACAACTCTTTTAATTTTATTTTTACTTGTAAAAAAGAAATAATTTGTAATGCAACGGGTTTAATTCCGCACGTGCTGTATATTGGCGATTTATAAAGTATATTTGTATTTGGGGTATGTATAGGTAATTGGTTATGGGTCTTAGATGTAGTATCAGAGCATAAAAGTTATTTTGACTAAGTAGATATGATGACTCGACGTAATTATTACATATCTTATATGATGTATGTTTTTGGTGACATTTATGTCTGTCTTCAATGATATTTTTATTTTAAATCTTTTAAGTACTATTTTGCTGTCATAACCCCTTGCAGGTAAATGCAGTTTAATTAACAATTACAGGCCTATTAGCGTTCTTAATTCCATTGCAAATATTTTTGAAAATATATTGTATCAGGATATCTTATCTTGAATTTATTTATAAGTGATTTTTCTACTAAACAGTATGGTTTTCTGCCAGGAGTCTCAACAGTCACTAACCTGAACATCCTGACAGGAACAGCAGCAAGGGCTGTGGATAATAATAATAAAGAACAATTAGATGTTATATTAACAGATTGCACAGAGGTTTGCTGGTTGATAAGATGGGTAAATTTGGTTTTTGTTGAGCACTTACGACATCCTATCTCACCATGAGTCCTCAATAAGTTAAAGTTGGTAAGGAGATCTCAAGACAATACATAGCAACATCTAGGATGTTGCAGGTTAGCAACCTAGGTTCCTTGTTGTTCGCCATTCTTATAAATTAATTATCAAACTATGTATGACATTCAGAATTTCTCTTGATTGCAGATAACTTTAAATTGTTTAAGCATATATCTACTCCTTATGATTATCATGAACTATAATGTGACTTAAACTTGGTATCTCAGTTGTTTGATGTAAATAAAATGTTGTTAAATATTAATAAATATATTTTTATAACCTTCAAACATATGATACAATGCATACTCTTCCATTACATAATTGATAAGTTGGTGTTAAGTAGAAAAACTGAATGTTGGGATCTTGGAGTCTACTTACAGACAAACTTAAAGTTTGTCTAGCATAATGAAACCATGGCGAATAGAGCATATAAGCTTTTTGGTTTTGTTATCAGAAATACAAAACACTCTGAAGACAATAAAACAATATTAACTTTGTATAACACCCTGGTTAGATTAAATTTAGAATATGCTTTGGTTTTTTGGGCACCACAAACAATGGTTCATGTTAACATTATGAAAAAGAGTGGAAAAAAGAATTTTAAAGTATAACTGTAGTTGAGAACACACAATAGCTATCCTTATGTATGGTCTCATATAATAGTATGATTTTAAAATGATAAAATATATTAGTGTTAGATGCGTATAGATGCATATTGAATTATTGTTTATTTAAATTCAATATAATTAACATATTAAAGTATAAGAAATGTTCCTTAATTAACAATATAACTTTTGTAGTTCCTAAAATTAACTTGAGAATAAGAAATAACAAATATTTTCAATATTTACCCCCCAGATAGTTCTCCTATTGATAGAATGATGAGTAAATGTAACAAACTTATACAAAAATGTGATATAGATCTTTTCTATACAACAGTAGGTCAAATTAAGTCTAAGATTTTGAATGATTTTAAATAATAATATGTTATGGGATTAGTAAAAATTGTACTTGTCATTTATTCATGTTATTACTTATTATTACCTTTTACTGCGTTTTGCTATAAAATGACAAAGTAATTTACAGCAAATTACAATTGTTTTTAATTGACATACCAATATTATCGATAGTGACCTAATTTTCTTCAAATTTATCCTCGAACCAGATTTAGGATGGCTATATCCAAGTCCTGGTAAACTTCCTGGTACATTAATCTGACTGTTAACAATAATAGTGACTATATCGATCTCCCTATAACGTTACCAGTGGGTTAAACACCTTCTTAACAGGAAGATTAGTACCGGGTGGTTGAAGCGACCGATAAGGGCTATCTGGGAGTTTAAACCGACGAGTTCTCACGAATATTTCCGAATAAGTGACGATTTATTAATGAACGTTATCTACAACATTTGAAATCACGAAACGACTCCAGAATATTTAATTGTTTAAATTTTTTTGACTATTTTGGTGATTAATGGATTTGCCTGTTGATGTTAATATATTTCCTTCGGATAGTGAAGAGGAGCTAGATGAGATTGAGTTAATTATAAATAGAAGGCCCTACACTATACGGCCCAGAAGTGACCATACGCATGAATGGGATGATTTTGACTTCATATCGCGGTTTCGTTTAAGTAAAGTAACCGTCCAACAAATACTTTATCGTATTGAGCCTCAAATTCGCTACAATACAGAGAGGTGAGTTTAATATTATGAATTTTTGTCCTTTTGGTACTTACAAAAAGCTAGTTGCCCTAATATTTTTTTATTAACAACATACAAACACTTCATTATAGACGAGCAACATGGTTTTTATAAAGGTCGCTCAACAGCTACCAATTTGGCCATCTATCATGACTCTTTAGTCTCATCAGTTGAGGCAGGGGAACAGGTGGATGTAATCTATACCGATTTATCAAAGGCATTCGATAGTGTTTGCCACCAGTTGCTCATAGGGAAGCTGTCCAATATTGGTATATGTGGTTCGTATCTCAGGTGGATCGAATCCTACCTTACCCTGCGAACGCAGCGTGTCACTTTGGGTGGATCGATTTCTGAAGAGGTGTTTGTAACGTCGGGTGTTCCGCAGGGCTCGCACATCGGTCCTATTTTGTTCATCATCTTCATAAACGATGTTCTGTAATGTTTCAAGTCATCTTACTGCCTTATTTATGCGGATGACCTAACGTTCTATTCCATTGTCTCACCGGGGAGCAACCATATGCAGAGGGACCTTGACAATTTTATCGACTGGTGCAAAAAGAACCATCTGAAACTTAATGTATAGAAATGCAAGGTTTTACGATTCTTCAAATGTACAAATCCGCAGAGTAAGGTCTATGGTATTGATGGTGTCAATTTGGAAGTTGTATCAAATTTTAACGACCTCGGGGTAACATTTCAAAGCGATTTATCTTTCGTTGTACATGTGGATAACATTGTTCGGAAGAGTTTTAGGCTGTTGGGTTTCATAAAGAGACACACAAAGCATATTTTTGACACCAAGGCCTTAACAGCCCTCTACAACGGTTTGGTGCGTAGTGTTCTGGAGTATTGTTCAGTAATATGGAGCCCTATTTATCAAGTCCATATTGGCAGACTGGAAAGGGTACAGAATAAGTTTGCAAAGTATCTACTATTCAAGCTCCGTTTCCCATATGATGGCGTTCCTTATGACACGAGGCTGCTCCTGTGTGGTTTGCAATCACTAGAATGTCGGAGAAGAAAAGCACTATTGCTTTTTTTATACAAACTGGTCAATGGTCTTATGGACTGCGAGTGGCTGCTACGTTCAATTACATTTCGTGTCCCAGTGAGGATAACCAGGCATAACCAATTGTTTTTTGAGCGTAGACACAGAACAAACTACGGCAGCAGCGCTTTTGTGAAGAGGATGTTGAATAACTACAACAGACATTTCACCGATTGTGATATTTTTGGAATTAGTCTAGCAGTATTAAAGAGACATTGACTGTGTTCTTTCTTATTTTTGTTGGAATGTTTATGTCGTTTTATGATGTGTACCATTTAGGATTTTAATTCTGTAGTGTACTATGGCTAAATAAATAAAAAAAAAAATGAATTTTAAGAACCGTATTTCAGATTTTCTTTTTTTTTTATAGAAATTTTGCACCGAGTCCCCTTCAACAATTACTAATATGCTTACGATTTTATGCTACCGGAAACACATTAATGTCTGTGGGAGATTTTTCTGGTGTTCATCCAACTACTGCATCAAAAGTTGTTTTCTAAAAAGGGAGTATATATATTTACCAGAACCAGATAGTGAAGAATAACTCCAAGTCCAGCAAGGATTTTACCAAATTGCTTCTTTTCCGAGAGTTCTACTAGCTATAGATTGTACCCACATACGTATTCAATCGTCAGGAGGCGATCAAGCCGAGACGTTCCGTAATAGAAAAGGTTTGTTCTCCTTACATGTGCAGGCAGCTTGTAATCACAACTTAAAAATACGCAACATAGTGGCCAGGTGGCCAGGTTCTGCCCATGACAGTATTATTTTTCAAAACTCACAATTGAAGGCTATATTTGATGCTGAAAGAATGGGGAATGCTTTACTTCTTGGCGATGGTGGATATGCCAATAAGAGATATTTAATGACTCCATTAGAAGAACCTGGAACAGATGCAGAGAGACATTATAACCACTCCCAAATAAGAACACGCAATGTGATAGAGCGATGCTTTGGAGTTTTAAAGCGTCGTTTTCCAGTACTTTCTCTAGGCATAAGGTTAGACATTTTAACAGTCCAGGACATAATAATTACTACTGCTATATTGCACAATATAGCCATTGAACACAATGAACCAGAATTGCATGTTGACCCAGAAATAGAAGCACTTATAAATGAGGCTGTTAATCATAATATGTTTAATAATGAGTTAAATGCACACAGAAATGCACTAATTCACCAGTATTTTGCTAGAATAATTGGTGTTTAGGAACATCGAACAAAAAACAAATTTGTATAATTGTCTTTTTAAAAGATTTGTTTAGATTGTTATTTGTTTGTATATATATAATATATTCTATTACTTCATGAAAATGTATTTAATGTATGTTGTAATTTTTCCATAGCAATAAATTAAAACCTTCAATGGGGTCTATTTCCCATGAAACGCCTTGTATATCTGCATCTATGTCAATCTATGTATATGTATCTTATTATCGAATCTCCCTCCAGCCCTCTGGGTAAAGAAAAAAATACAATATTGTTATTAATCAGAGGTTTAGGTTCTATTTAAGATAAGATTTAATTAAAGATAAATTGTGATTAATTACCGAATTTTCGGCCTGGTTTTAAACTGCATTTCTATTGCTTTTTAAATTTATTTAGGTATACAGATTGAATTTGAAAATAAATACTTACAATGTTTTTCGGAATTTTAACTTTTTTATTATTATAACAACCTCTATGATCAGAATATTAAATTTAATGTATATTTATAAGTTATTGAATTAAATTATCATTTAAAATTTTCTGAAGGAGTGCAGATTTAATTTTTTTCTCTAACACTTTAATTTTAATGTCGAGCAAAGCTGCTTTCAGTTTTGCTTGATTTTCCTTCATTTTTATGTTGTGTTCAATTTTTCTTAGGTGCATTTCGCGGACTAAACACTTCTTTTGTAGTAATAGAACTTCATTTTTTGAAGAAACCATGGCTGAAACAGCTGATATAGCATCCTGCCTTCTTGGAGTAACTTTTCTTCCTAAAATTTATAAAAAAGCTTACAAGTTACATTTTTATAACTTTTTAAAGAAAAAACGTAAAAGTAAATACACTTTTTGGATTCCAAATTTTCACCCATTGCTAAATAAATATACCAACAGCTTAGCGGATATATTACATACCTCGAAATATTTTTTCCTGGGATGTAGTGGGAGTTTTTTGAACTTTTGGCTCTAAGTTTATAACTACATTACTGTAAGCCATCTCCTGGTTGTCAATATTTATAATTTCAAAACTCTATAATTAGAAAACAACTCATTAGAAATAATAATATTGTTATAGGTATGTGATCAATTTTCCATGTAAAATGTATTTGAAAAAATGTTTTGGTCTGTATTATTTTTTGTAAAATTGACCAGCTAATTAATTTTGCTGCAATATTTGATTGTACCTGATTAGGTTCTTGCAAATCTGGTAACAAATTATTTGACTCTATATTATCTGTCTCGGGTAGTTCATCAAAGTTTCCTTCCATCACTAAAAACATCATTATCAGTAACTTTTTATGTTGATCATAAACTACAAGTATGTGTTTACGTTATTAATAAAATTTACAACACTAGTCACAAAGAAATGCTAAAAATGTGTAGTGTAGAAAACTGGTGCATGGTTCATGCCAAAGAAAAAAAAAATTTCAAATACGTAGATTTTATACCCACCATCATAATCATATCTACATGGAAGTTCCTCAACACTCAGCGTAATGTAGGGTAGTAGCTTTTCTTCTGGCGGTGTAAATATTACTTCTATGAATGTTCCTCTGCCTGTTTGGAATTTCAAATTTTTTTCTTTCGCTTTTTTTTTCTTTAGGTCCTTTTTAAAACATTCGTATTTTGACCTTAAGCTTTTCGTTGTTCTCATTACAGAATAATTCTTGCTATTGAACTCTGAGCAAATTTTCTCCTAAATTTCATTTTTGAATTTCCATGAACTCGCATCCGTTTTCTTGCATTCGACTATATGGCGATATTTTATAACCAATTCGATTAATAAATCAACTTCTCTCAAAGTAAAATTAGACGCACAATCCTTTTTTTATCGTTGGTAGACATTTCATCTATGAAAGAATACCATTAAAAGACTGCAAAACAGTACCAGACCGGCAAAAAAATTTCTATACATAACCTAACAATTAACAATATATTGCAATATATCCCTCCTTCTCTATTTTGAGCTAAAACAAGGATAGTATGATAATATTTTACTGTCGTTTATATTCTTGTACGTCTGCTCATTCATGATTTCTTCTTTTATTACAAAGTGGTATTTGGAAAGGTTATGTTAGTAACCAGGAACTTAACTATGTTTGGATATACACAAATTGCTTAACGGACTTTTTAACTGACAGATCAAATTTTTCCGATTGGCAAGTAACAGCTACTTTACTAGGACTTGGATATAGCCACCCATTCCAGAACAATAATAAATTTAACTAAATAGTAGTGTGTGTCACACGTTCACGCACGAATCTTGTCAATGGAATATTTAAAAATAATGTTGATCACCACCAGTGATCGCGCATCGGTTTGAATCTTTTGGAATTTAAAATATATCTTATCACCTTACAGATGACGACCCGATGTTCCTTTGCGGCTGAGCCTGACCGGCGGCTGACAATCCTTTCCTTTGTGGTTAAAAGTTAAAACAAAAACATTTTATTTAAACTAAGTGAGCTCTGCTTTTCTTAAAAAGGAAGCCACGCTATAATTGGCAATCATATTTATTCTAACGCAGTTTATCTATTTGGCTACGCCAGTAGTTATTAATTGTGTTTTTGTAATTAAGTGAATATAAATTTGTGAAAAAACCGACTGCAGACATTACAATTATTAATTCTTCAAGAATTACTTAATTGGACTCTTACAACAAACCAAGCGAGACAATATTTAATAATAATACCAAGAGTTTTTGGCATCAAGTGAGTATTAAATTCATTGTATAATTAAAAAATTGAAACTTTACATAACTCTTTCAGTGTACTCTTATATATTTGAATCGTGGTTTAATTTAGGCAACCTTTACTTTATATGTCGGAGCAATAATTGTTTTCTCTATTATTTTTTGTTATTTGTTAATAGACATAACTATTCCCTACTACAATAAGCCGAGAACTGCTGTTAGGTCTCATGCAAGAATTTAAAACATATCATGAGACTGTTGAGAGTAATGTTAACGTTCATCCAAGTATTATTTGGGTCTTTGTAAGGTCTAAACGGGCAAATCCTGGCATCCCTTCTAAGATGTGTTATGAGGGTAGTCAGTGGTGCTTTGCAGATAGCCAACACATTTGCTTTGTATTTTGGTTCCGTGTTCCAACTGTCTGAGAAACCTAATTTTGGTAAATGTAATAGTAACTTTGTATTCTCTCCTATAACGGAAGAACATATTAAAGCGATCATTAAAAAGTTAAAACCTAAAAAAGGCCACAGGTAATGATGGTAAATAATTTATAAATAAAATAAAATAGCTTTAAATTGTCTAGCAGTACAGAAACATGCCATTTATAAGACAATATTTGACTTAACCTAACCTATACTTAATAATGACAAACAGCACAGTTTAATTTTGTATTGCTTATATTAATCATTTACTAAATACAACTCTTTTAATTTTATTTTTACTTACTTACTCGACGTAGTTATTACATATCTTATATGATGTATGTATTTGGTGACATTTATGTCTGTCTTCAATGGTATTTTTATTTTAAATCTTTTAAGTACTATTTTGCTGTCATAACCCCTTGCAGGTAAATGCAGTTTAGTTAACAATTATTACAGGCCTATTAGCGTTCTTAATTCCATTGCAAATATTTTTTAAGATATATTGTATCAGGACATCTTATCTTGAATTTATTTATAAGTGATTTTTCTACTAAACAGTATGGTTTTCTGCCAGGAGTCTCAACAGTCATTAACCTGAGCATTCTGACAGGAACAGCAGCAAGGGCTGTGGATAATAAAGAACAATTAGATGTTATATTAACAGATTGCGCAAAGGTTTGCTGGTTGATAAGATGGGTAAATTTGGTTTTTGTTGAACACTTAAGACATCCTACCTCACCATGAGTCCTCAATAAGTTAAAGTTGGTAAGGAGATCTCACGACAATACATAGCAACATCTAGGATGCTGCAGGTTAGCAACCTAGGTTCCTAGTTAAACGCTTATAATCTAACGGCCGCGGGCCTTTTCAATCTCTGGCAATAGCAATTCCTTTCTTTGTGGTTTGGCAAAAATCACATTTTATTTAAATTAAGTGAGCCCTGACTTTCATTCTAAAGGAAGCCATTTTATAATCGGCAATCATATTATTCAAATCACAGTCAGTAGTTATTAATTGTGTTTTTATAATAAAGTGACAATAAAGTTGTATAAAAACCGGGTAAAAACTTTACAATTAGTATTCTTTGAGAATTACTTAATTGGACATTTATAACAAAGCAAGTGACGATATTTAATAATATCTTCAGTGTGTGACATCAAGTGAGTATTAGCTTCATTGTATAATTAAAGTTTTGAAACTTTAAATAACTTTTCCAGTACACTTGTTATCTATTTGAGTCATGTTTTTATTTAGACAATCATTCTTTATATTCGAGAGGAATAATTGTTCTTCCTATTATTTGTTAATAGACTCAACTCAAATAGTAAGTCATCGAGTAACACTATCATAAAAATGATGTACCAATTACTACTATTACAATAATCTCCAGTTAAGTCTCAAACTATGAAAGAACTTAAGGCTTATCATAAGACTGTGAGTAATATTAACATTGATCCAAGTAGCTTTTTGGGACTTTGTAAGGTCTAAGTGGACAAATCTAGCATTTCTTCGGAGATGTGTTATGAGGATAGTACTGTCAGTGGTGCTTGGGAGGTGGCTAACACATTTGCTTTGTATTTTGATTCAGTTGTTTTGATAAATGTAATAGTAAATTTGCATTCTCTCCTATAACGGAGGAACATATTAAAGCAAGCATCATAAAATTAAAACCAAAATAGGCCATGAGTAATGATGATATTCTTTCATATATTTATAAGGGATGTTCTGATATCCTGTGTGCATCTTTAAAATCAATTTTCAATCTGTGTCCGAAGACAAATAAATTTCTTAATGAATTGAAGTATGATGCAGTTGTAACTCCAATCTCCAACTCCAACTCAAATCAGGAAATGTTAGTTTAATGGACAATTACAGGTCGATTAGCGTCTATTGCGAAATTTTTTTTAAATATATTTCATCAGGATATCTTGGGTTTTTATATAAATGATTTTTATATTAATCAGCATGGCATTCTACCAGGAGTCTCAACAGTCACTAGCTTCAGTATCCTGACAGGGTCAGTAGCAAGGGCTGTGAATAATAAAGAACGATTAGATGTTACATTAACAGATTATACAAAGGTTTTTGATAGAGTTGACCATGGTTTGTTTGCTGGTTGATAAGATGGGTGAATTTGTTTTTTTGTTGAACACTTGTGAATTTATGACATCCTAACTCACCATGAGACCTCAATAAGTTAAAGTTGGTAAGGAGATCTCAAGACGGTACATAGCAACAACTAGGATGCTGTAGGATAACAACCTAGGTCTCTTGTTGTTCACAATTTTTATAAATGAATTACCATACTATGTACAACATGCTGAATGTCTCTTGATTGCAGATAACATTAAATTGTCATTTCTTTATGATTATCATGAACTACAATGTGGCTTAAATTTGGTATCTCAGATTAATGTAAATACAGAGAAATAGTAAAATTGAATGTAGGGATCTTGGAATCTACTTGCAGACAAACTTGGAGTTTGTCTAACATTAAGAAACCATTTCAAATAGAGCATATAAGCTTTTTGGTTTTATTATCAGAAATACAAAACACTCTAAAGACTTTAAGATAATAATAACTTTGTATAACACTCTGGTTAGACCAAATTTGGAATATGCCTCGGTTATTTGGGCACCACAAACAATGATTGATATTGACATGATCAAAAGACTGCAGAAACGATTCTTAAGATATCTGTATTTGAGTATGCACAATAGTTATCCTTATATGGTCTCATATAATAGTATTTTTTAGGTAATCAAATTAGTCTCATTCCAGAGATAAGTTTATACTTAGTATAAATATCCCACATTAGTTGTGATCGCTAGTTCACACTGCATCTTCTAGAGGGTGTTGTTTACTCATTATTCTGTTTTTCGTTTTCTTAATAAAATGAAGTAGTAACATATATTTTCAGTTACTGTGTTTAAACAGCACAAAAAAAAACCCTAGGTTTGTGGCAATTCGTAAATTAATATCTTTATTCCTTCTCGAGATAATAATTGTATTTTAAAAAATAATATCAAATATCTACTTATCCTTGTATTCATGGAAACAAAATAAGTTGCCGATTCTGCTAGATACTTTAACGAATTTGTTGTAGCTATTGTTGATTACACATTATAGCTAAATATTAGACATTCTATTTGAAGTGGACACAATTGTCTACTGTTAAACTTACTAAATTAGAGTAGGAAGTGAATAAATAAATTAGCGGTGAGTAGGTAAATCGACATCCGCTGATTTTAATTCAACATTTATCCTTTTTGCTTGACTGCCCATCGCATAGTATTTGGGTTGTAACTGTATATTAGCAATTTATAAAGTATATTTGTATCTAACGAACTATAGGTCAATGTTAAGGTTCCAATTGAATTGACTGCTTATTCATAAATATTTTATAGAAAACTATCCAGTAGTGACATTAAATAACAAATGTGCCAAAACATTTCTTGAGCATTAAATTAAGACTATTTTATAATACATTGCAATGTTATTTAATGTTAGAATATTTCTTGGCTCAAGGAGACAAAAAAATAAATAAATTGAAGTTGATCATTACATTACCAACACAAAACATAATCAAAGATAAGCCATATATTTCAGACAATAAAAATTAAACTACATACAGGGTTCTGCAATAGTGTGTCAGGCATCAATAGCTCCTATACAAATTAACTGAGGAATTTCATGCATATATAATATATAACCCGTATATTATTTGGCTATTGGATGTAGAATTCATACGCATTCTTTTTTTGTAATGGAAGCATATAAGTTATTTCCAGCCGTTTTCGAAATAATTGCCAATTTCATAAATTATGTTGTTTAAATACAGTTTTTATTATGAAAATTAAACATAGGCGACTAGATTAAGAATTATAAACTACAGTAAATGTCAAAATGTCTACAATGTTGATGTGAGCAAAATTTAATACGCTCTTCAAATGATCTATTTACATTCCTCAACATTTCAGATGAAATATTAGCTAGACGGCTCATTAGTGATGGTTATGCATAAAAACCGTGGTAGGCTTTGAAATGAAAATTGTTAATAACAATTCTTTTATTTATTATAGTATGACAGCTAACAAACAAATTTTTTCGCGCTCACTAAGTACAAAGATCATATCGATGAACTAATTTTTATTAAAATTCATTTCAATTTCTTATAGTTTTTAGCCCTAAATAACAATAATATTAAATTAAAAAATTTTTAAACTATAATAAACAAATGAAGTTCAAAAACTACCATGGTTTTTAGGCATAACCATCACTAATGAGCCGCCGTCTTGCTAGTATTTCATCTGAAATGTTGAGAGATGTAGATAGAATCATTTGAAGAGCGGATTAACTTGTTCTGAGATCAATATGGTAAGTATTTTGAAAATTTACTATAATAATTATTAATCTAGTCATCTATGTTTAATTTTCATAATAAAAACTGTATTTAAACAATATAATTTATGAAAATTGCAATTATTTCGGGAACGGCTGGAAATAACTTATATGCTTCCATAAAAAAAAAGAATGCTTATGAATGCTTCATCCAATAACCAAATAATATACGGGGTGTTTCATTTGAAAATCTGAAAATTTTTTTTTTAAATGTGTCGTGTTTGAAACCTAATAACACCCTGTATAAAATAGATAAACGCGTTTATATTCACAGTATCTCTAGACCTCCTGTTATAAATTCCACCCAATACCTTGGTTAAAGAAGTTACTTTAGGTAGTTTTTTGAATTTTTTTCTACGACTACAAAACTTTATTTTTTTAGTTTTTAATTTATTACCTTAAATTACACAACCAAATAAAAAAAAAACGATTATAAAGGACACTAATACGAACCTAAATATGTAATAAAATACTGGGTGTCCCATTGAAAAATGGACAACATAATGTTACCACACATTTTCCTAAAATGCACCCTATAAAACAGTATAAATCGGCATATGAATGAAATTCCTAAGTTAATTCGTATATGAGCTATGGAAGCCTGACACACTATTGCAGGACCCTGTATAATGGCCAAAGTCATCACCAGATATATCTGCTAACATACATACTGATATATTCTGCAAATAAAGGATTACGTGGTATACTTCTTCAAATATATATAAATTCTCAATTAGTTGCATAAATCAATTAATTAAATTCATGAAAACAGTTAACGGTATTATATTCTATATTTCCACATACCAAAGATGGAGATAATTTTTAAAGTACAAAATTTGAAACATTCTGGCTCAATTTGTCTGAGTTTCATATTAGTTCTATACAGGGTATGTCAGTAAGGTATCTGGCTTCGATAGAGCCTGAACTATTCCAAATGAACAAAGAAAGTAGGTTTATTTCAAAGATCTACGCAACAAGTACAAACAGCCTCTCCCACTTCATTTTTAATATAGCCAGATTGTCATATTTATCGCAAATGTATCTTGCAAAATCCCAATAAAAAATATGTTAATTTGACAATTACAAGTGGTCTAAGGTTGATCCTCAATTGCTCTTAAGATAAAATTTATTTCCCAAAAAAATGTTTATAGACTGAAAAGGCGATGAGAGTTTCTTTAATAAAAAAATATTATTATACTTAAAAATATCAAACGAATCTTGAACGAATCGGGCTGCACCCTGGCAACATTTATGTTTATTACACTATGCGGTAGGATCCCAAAAGCCAAATCATGAATGATTAAAAATTCCGTAAAAATTACAAGAATACTGCTATGTTATAACGGAGCGTTTATATATTTTGGTTGTTTTGTGTTTTTTTTTGTGATTATTGGTGGAAAATCGTCTTTTAATTATAAACAATCATGGTTCATTCATGTGTAGTTTATAAAAATGTGGATCATTTAAATAACAATATCTGTTTATCGGTAAATATGGTTATGTTTTAATGTTAACCATTTGATATAACCAGACTTCAACATTGTTGCCAATCAGCGCTTACACATGTAATTCTTCCTTCCATCCATTATTGATTTTCAATAACATTTCACAGCTTCACTTTCTAAGATTTGTATGAAATGATTATTTGTTGGACCTGGAAACTATATTACAACCTACAGGGTAACCCCAAAAAGTGTCACTAAATAAAAATTATATTTTTTGAATGGAACACCTAGTATATTTTCCTAGGATTTCATTTAGTAGACTAGGAGCTTTACAATAATTAATTTTCTGAATTAAAATGTAATGTTATCAAGTAATTAATATTTTACTGAGATTCTAGTGATTTTTAAAGGTACGGGTTAAATTTCATTACAGCCTATTTTCAATAGGATACTCTATATGTTTTTAGGCAAATGGATACATTTGCCGAATACCTTCCTATTTAGTTAAATATGTCCTATACCTAATTCTTATAATTTCTGAAATGTTATAAATTTTATCTTGACTCCGATAAAATAACAATTTAATCAAGGTTGCTTTGAAATAAAAAATAATTAATTTGATTTTAATGCGGCGGCTATCATTATTAACACCCCAAATATATATCATAATGTGTAGTTCCGTTTTTGAAGTATTCATATTTTTTCTATATTGAATAAGTTAACTAGAAGAATTCAACGCTAATCGCAAATATTCAAAACTTTTTTTTATCTCAGTTTACACAATTTTTAAAATATTTCAGGAATTATATGATTTATATTTGAAAAAAATGGAAAGTATTTGTAAATTACATTCATATGCTTACAATAATATAGGGTGTCCTATTTAAAAATATTAAATTAAAACATATTTAAAATCGCTTAGTTGTCTAAGTTCTAATAAACACATTGTATAGGAGATTTCAAATATAGTAGTATAGCTTGATGTTGCTTACTTTAAAGTATGTAAATTTTATTTGTTCAAATTGTATCAACCGGTCAGTAGATTTTTAAATCGCACCTTTAAGTATTACTGAAATTTCAATGAATGATTAATTACTTACATCGCTGCATCAGTTCAAAAGATTCCAAGTCACCTTAAGGTAAAGATTGTTTCACCAAAAATGGATATAACTTAATGACTGCAATAAAAGTACCTGTGGCGATCCCATTATTTATGGCCGTTTGTTATTATTATGTGGAAATGACCGGATTGCAATAATTATAATTAAATATATTCACATCAGGTAGGTTAGGTTGCTTAATTTATATTTCAATATCTTTTTTCTGGTAAAACTTGTTAGTTTTTATTTCTTGCTGGAAGGGTTTAGTTGTATTACCGATATTATTTTACCAAACGTATAAAAAAACAGTATGTGGCGTTCATGGAAAAACATTGATGGTGCTTCTTCTAGTGCTGCAGTGACGAAAATGCATTCATCTCTCGATGCTAGGGAAATTGTAAAAATAGTATATACTTCTTTACTCAACACTATCTATAGAATGACATTATAAATGTAAATAAATATGACTAGTAATATTTAAAAAAGATGTTATTTCATTTGATTACATTAATAAAATCATATCATTACTTGCTTTCCTTAGTCCGTCCCTTCATACTTCACTTGTTTATTGCCAAGCTCTTGTCGACACAATGGGACCGACCCATGAAATCATTAAGTCGTATCCAAATTTCGTGAAACGTACTTTACAGAATAAGATAAGTCATCCTCAAAACAAGTTTGACAGTATATTAAAGTTCTTTTTAACCCTTACTTAAAGGAATTATTTTATTTAAGGACGTGGTAATCTTCCACTTAAGGCGTCAATTGATCCTCAAATTAATTTAAAGATAGTTCATTTAAGGTTTACCTCCACCTTAAGACTACCTTAACTAAGGTTTATCTTAAGGTAACACTCAAATATGAATCCTTATTCTACTAAATCTAATTCTAGAAAATTATACCGTTAAAACATTTAAGTTTTATTCAGTGCCACTTTTTGGTGCCACCATGCAGGTTGTAATATTATAGTAGGACCCCTTTTTAATTTTTGTATAGAACTTTTTTTCTAACCTTAATATTTAATGTGCTATGCTATACACACTGTATAACTCGAGTATGAGGAATTCGAAAATTGTATTTAATTTTTAACAGCTGTCATTTTTAACTTTTTTTTTTTATTATTCACAAGTTTGATGTCATTTTTACATAATTCGGGTATGAGAAATTCGAAAATTTTATTTATTCTTTGACAGCTGTCATTTTTGACATATTTTTTAATTAGTACATTTTCACAAGGTTGATGTTATTTTTACATAATTCGGGTATGAGAAATTCGAAAATTTTATTTATTCTTTGACAGCTGTGATTTTTAACTTATTTAGTACATTTTCACAAGTTTGATGTCATTTCTACATAATTCGGGTATGAGAAATTCGAAAATTTTATTTATTCTTTGACAGCTGTCATTTTTGACATATTTTTTAATTAGTACATTTTCACAAGTTTGATGTCATTTTTACATAATTCGAGTATGAGAAATTCGAAAATTTTATTTATTCTTTGACAGCTGTCATTTTTAACTTATTTTTTAATTAGTACATTTTCACAAGTTTGATGTCATTTTTACATAATTCGAGTATGAGAAATTCGAAAATTTTATTTATTTTTTAACAACTGTCATTTTTGACATATTTTTTAATTAGAACAATTTCACAAGTTTGATGTTATTTTTACATAATTCGGGTATGAGAAATTCGAAAATTTTATTTATTTTTTGACAGCTGTCATTTTTGACATATTTTTTAATTAGTACATTTTCACAAGTTTGATGTCATTTTTACATAATTCGAGTATGAGAAATTCGAAAATTTTATTTATTCTTTGACAGCTGTCATTTAAATTTTTTAATTAGTACATTTTCACAAGTTTGATGTCATTTTTACATAATTCGGGTATGAGAAATTAGAATATTTTATTTATTCTTCGACAGCTGTCATTTTTAACTTATTTTTTAATTAGTACATTTTCACAAGTTTGATGTTATTTTTACATAATTCGGGTATGAGAAATTCGAAAATTTTATTTATTTTTTGACAGCTGTCAGTTTTGACATATTTTTTAATTAGTACATTTTCACAAGGTTGATGTTATTTTTACATAATTCGGGTATGAGAAATTCGAAAATTTTATTTATTTTTTGACAGCTGTCAGTTTTGACATATTTTTTAATTAGTACATTTTCACAAGTTTGATGTCATTTTTACATAATTCGGGTATGAGAAATTAGAATATTTTATTTATTCTTCGACAGCTGTCATTTTTAACTTATTTTTTAATTAGTACATTTTCACAAGTTTGATGTTATTTTTACATAATTCGAGTATGAGAAATTCGAAAATTTTATTTATTCTTTGACAGCTGTCATTTAAATTTTTTAATTAGTACATTTTCACAAGTTTGATGTCATTTTTACATAATTCGGGTATGAGAAATTCGAAAATTCTATTTATTCTTTGACAGCTGTCATTTTTGACATATTTTTTAATTAGTACATTTTCACAAGTTTGATGTCATTTTTACATAATTCGGGTATGAGAAATTCGAAAATTTTATTTATTTTTTGACAGCTGTCATTTTTAACTTATTTTTTAATTAGTACATTTTCACAAGTTTGATGTCATTTTTACATAATTCGAGTATGAGAAATTCGAAAATTTTATTTATTCTTTGACAGCTGTCATTTTTAACTTATTTTTTAATTAGTACATTTTCACAAGTTTTATGTCATTTTTACATAATTCGAGTATGAGAAATTCGAAAATTTTATTTATTTTTTGACAGCTGTCAGTTTTGACAAATTTTTTAAATAGTACATTTTCACAAGGTTGATGTTATTTTTACATAATTCGGGTATGAGAAATTCGAAAATTTTATTTATTTTTTGACAGCTGTCAGGTTTGACATATTTTTTAATTAGTACATTTTCACAAGTTTGATGTCATTTTTACATAATTCGGGTATGAGAAATTCGAAAATTCTATTTATTCTTTGACAGCTGTCATTTTTGACATATTTTTTAATTAGTACATTTTCACAAGTTTGATGTCATTTTTACATAATTCGGGTATGAGAAATTCGAAAATTTTATTTATTTTTTGACAGCTGTCATTTTTAACTTATTTTTTAATTAGTACATTTTCACAAGTTTGATGTCATTTTTACATAATTCGAGTATGAGAAATTAGAATATTTTATTTATTCTTTGACAGCTGTCATTTTTAACTTATTTTTTAATTTGTACATTTTCACAAGTTTGATGTCATTTTTACATAATTCGGGTATGAGAAATTCGAAAATTTTATTTATTTTTTGACAGCTGTCATTTTTAACTTATTTTTTAATTAGTACATTTTCACAAGTTTGATGTCATTTTTACATAATTCGGGTATGAGAAATTCGAAAATTCTATTTATTCTTTGACAGCTGTCATTTTTGACATATTTTTTAATTAGTACATTTTCACAAGTTTGATGTCATTTTTACATAATTCGGGTATGAGAAATTCGAAAATTTTATTTATTTTTTGACAGCTGTCATTTTTAACTTATTTTTTAATTAGTACATTTTCACAAGTTTGATGTCATTTTTACATAATTCGAGTATGAGAAATTCGAAAATTTTATTTATTCTTTGACAGCTGTCATTTTTAACTTATTTTTTAATTAGTACATTTTCACAAGTTTGATGTCATTTTTACATAATTCGGGTATGAGAAATTCGAAAATTTTATTTATTCTTTGACAGCTGTCATTTTTGACATATTTTTAAACCTATATTATTACAAATTGTTTTAGTTGAATAATGCCACGAACAAAGAAGTCATCAGCTGATAAAAGGCGCAAAGATAAAAAAGAAAAACGTAAAGAACAACTTGCTAGGCTTATTTTAGAAAAAAATGAAAAAATCAAAAATAAACAAATTAATGCGCGGAAAGATCAAGAGCTTTTAAACGCCGAGAAGGAAAGGATAGCTGTCAAACGTCAGGACCCTGATTACTTAAAGATAGAGAAGGAACAGAAAGCTGTCAAACGTCAGGACCCTGAATATTTAAAGATAGAGAAGGAACAGAAGGCTATCAAACGTCAGGACCCTGAATATTTAACGATAGAGAAGGAACAAAAGGCTATCAAACGTCAGGACCCTGAATATTTAAAGATAGAGAAGGAACAGAAGGCTATCAAACGTCAGGACCCTGAATATTTAAAGATAGAGAAGGAACAGAAGGCTATCAAACGTCAGGACCCTGAATATTTAACGATAGAGAAGGAACAGAAGGCTATCAAACGTCAGGACCCTGAATATTTAAAGATAGAGAAGGAGCAAAAGGCTGTCAAACGTCAGGACCCTGAATATTTAAAGATAGAGAAGGAGCAGAAGGCTGTCAAACGTCAGGACCCATTAATTTATAATGTTGAAAAAGAAAAAATAGTTCAAAAACGCAAATCTCTTTACTCTCAAAATAAAGAATTGTATGAACAGACTAAACAAGCCGACATGATAAGAAAGATAAATAAACGATCAGATCCTGAATTTATGCAACAAGAAAATGAAGTGGCTAGAGAAAGAATGGCAATTAAACGGAAAATGGAATCTCTTGGCTTTCCCTGTAAAAAACTAAAACCACTAACTGCAAGTGAAAAGTTTAGGGAAGACATTCGAGAGGGTACGTTGTGTTTTTAATCACCTTTAAGGTATAATTTGTCAAGTTTTAGCAATTAGATTTTTTTGACATAACTAAAGACGTATTTGTATTATAAAAATATCTTTAATTATCTTTAAATTAAGTATTATTGTTCATTGATGTAATTTATTATGTATTTTCAGGTCCGGACCGAATCTGTGCTTGTTGCAAGCGATTGTGGTTCAGTTCTTCATGTGAACGAGTTGATCGTCAAAAACTTGAACACAAATTTGGCTTAGACCTTGCGAACGCTGTATTTCTAAATGGTGCTTCTGAACTTTTTTGCAGTTCGTGTGCAAACTCCATTCGTAAAAAAGAAATACCAACATTCTGTGCCAATAATTACAAAATTATTTTCCCCATACCAGACGAGTTGAAAAATCTGAGCGTTCTCGAGGAACGTATGATAGCCTTGAGGATTCCGTTCATGAAGATAACTAGTGGAGTTATGAAGCAGTGTTCTATTACTGGACAAATCGTAAACGTTCCAATGAATGTCGATTCTACGTTGAGGATTTTACCTCGAAATATCGAGGAAACATTCACTATTCAGATAAAACTGAAGCGAAAAATGGAATATAAACATTCTTATATACATGAGACCGTTCGGCCGGGCGTAATACGCAAAGCGTTCGACTATCTAAAAGAGCAACCGTTATATGAAGAATTTAACGTTATAGAGGCTACACACTGGGAAGCAAATATACAAAATTATATAGACTCTCAGTCTGCAAATATTGATATTGCAGAGGGCATTAAAAAAATTACAGAAGATGGTAAGTATTTAAAACCTTTGTTTAAATCGTACTATACACTGTCTCAATTAATTATCGGCTATTTAAAGATTGATCTTCAAATTTTATGTTGTTACATTTTAAATATTGACATATTTAATGATCATATTAACTTATCAGCCGGTCATATTAATTAATATATTATATTTAATTAATTTCAGAACTGAAAGCCATTAGTGAAGTGGTAGATTTAAAAGCTTTCGGTCTTGGTGATCTGCTACATTCGAAACCCTCTGACGTTGAAACAAAAATGGAGGTTAACAATAGTGGTGCAGATATTGTGAAGAATGATGAAACGGATATTAACAATTCGTTAAATAGCATGTCATTAAACGACATACAGATTCTTCCAGCTGTTGTTCCTGAAAACAAGGCACCCGAGGTAGATGTTTTCGCCGATGAAAATCTCATTGATGATAAAGAACCTGTTAATCCAGGTGGCCAAGAAACCTTATTGGATAAAGATGCATTACAGAATATATGTCTGGCTCCAGGGGAAGGAAGGACCCCCCTCCATCTCATGATGGATCTTCAATCAGAAGAAATGAGTTTTCCGACCTTATTTTGCGGTCAGAAAAAGGAGTTTTCTGAAAACTTCAGCTACGGCAAACAAACAAAGGTGCAAGCCCAGGCACAGGATAGACGCTTCGCTAGAACCGACTTTGTACTATATATGGCGAAAAAACTGCAGTTGATTTATATAGTTAAAGCGGTATTAACAGCGTTACGAAAACGATTGGACGGAGCAGAAACTTATACTGCTGGCGACGTTTTAAATCCAACAGTATTGGAAGAATTGATTAAGAGTGACGCGGGATACATGTTCCTGAAAGGAATCACCAATTCACCCGCATATTGGAAAAACCAGGAACGTAAACTGTTAGCTATGGTACGCCAATATAACATTCCTACCATTTTCTTGACAATTTCGGCCGCTGAAAGTAGGTGGCCGGAATTGTTAGTAATATTGGTAAGACTAATCGATGATAGGGAAATCAGTGAGGACGAAGCTATAAAACTGCCCTATGGCGAAACCGTCCGATTAATTCGGTAAGTACTCTGTGTTTTGTTTAAACGTAAGTATTTGTGATAATATAAACATATGTTAACGGCTCTTTCCAAAATATAATTTACAATTATTAATTTTATACATAACTTAATTACTTAATTGACAAAGTAATTTAGTCGTCTATTATTATTATTGTTAAAAAAAATTGTATTTTTTAAATTTAATACTAACATAAGTCTGGTTTGAATCTGATGACGATACCTCAATATACCTTCATCTAATAAAACGACTAATATACTTTTTTGGCTCTGAATTTTAGAAAGGATCCCGTCACAACTGCCCGATACTTTGACCACCGATTTCGTCTGTTGTTTAAACATTTGAAGAGTGATGATGGGCCATTCAAACAAAATCCGATTGCACACTATTACTACAGGATAGAATTTCAGCATCGTGGATCTCCGCATGTGCATTGCTTGCTTTGGCTAACTGGAGCACCACGGTACAGTAAAGATGTTCCGAACAGCGGTAAGATTTGTGCCGAGTTTGCTAACCGATATATAAGTTGTGATAGTAAATTGCAGAGTATTCAAGACGTGATCAGTTATAATGTGCACAAACACTCAAAATCGTGTAGGCGCGAAGTCCGAGGGAAATATATTTGTCGGTACGGTATACCCTATTTGCCGATGGATTTTACGACCGTATTAGAACCGTTAGAATGCGAAGATAAGGATATTATCGCTGAAATGAAGTCAAAATATACGAAAATTACTGAATTATTAAATAAGAAACTTCCGATTTCGTTCGATCAATTTCTTTTACAGTTAAATCTTAAAAAGGAAGATTATTTATTAATAATTCAACACAATATTCGTAAACCGACAATGTTTATAACACGCACGCCGGACGATTGTTTCGTCAATCATTTCAATGAAGAAATATTCTCGATGCAAAAAGCTAATATGGATATTCAGTTCATATTAGACCCTTATGCGTGTTGTAAGTATATAGTGTCGTATATTAATAAATCCGACCGGGGTGTATCAGACATGATGCGCGCAGCAATGGATGAAATTAAAAAGGGTAATTTCAGCTTGAAGGAAAAACTTAAAAAAATTGGCTGGGCCTTCCTTAACGCGTCCGAAATTAGTGCCCAAGAGGCAGCGTATCACGTTATGGGATTACGTTTTCATGAAACTTGCACCGGTTACATATATATTAATACCAAACCGGTGAATAAGCGGGTACGCATGCTTAAGAATTCAAAGCAATTGAAATTAATGAACGCCAACGATACGGATATATATGTAGCGGGTACTATTGAACATTATATTCAAAGAGCCGACGAATTAAACGATATATGTCTAGCTGAATTCGCGGCGCATTACGTTTTCCGTTCGAAATCGTCAAAATCGCCGAACGAATTCGCTTTAAAAGATGGAAGCGGTTTCGTTTTCCGTAAAAATCACTCGAATATTATCGCTTACACTAGATACGGATTGAAAGAGGACCCGATTAATTTTTATAGGGAACAATTAATGCTTTACGTGCCGTGGCGCAATGAATTGAACGACATTGAAAACGTCGACCATCAGATCATATATTCAGCTCAAATTGAACTCATCAAATTGAATAGGGCTAAATATGATGTTCTAGATTCGAAAATACTAGACGAAGCTTTGGCTTTGGCTGAAGTGAGGGAGGAGGAAATCGGTGAACGGTTATTAGGTTCCCTCGATGAGGAATTCATTCCTTATGCTATCGACGATCCTGCATTCGATCCATTTTCTATATTAGATCAGCCCAACGCAGACACGGCAAAATATACCTACCCTACACCGTTTCAAATTCCCGACCAAGAATACGATGCGATCATTGCCTCTCTGAACTTGAAACAACACGAATATTTAAACCATATTTTGGATTATACGCATAGGGGAGAAAAAATCTATAACATAATTGGAGGAAGTGCCGGCGTAGGCAAATCTAGGCTGATAAATGCGATATATCAGTCGCTTTTAAGATATTACAATTCGTTACCGGGAAACAACCCTGATACTGTTAAGGTTTTGCTGACCGCTCCAACTGGCAAAGCGGCCTTTGCTATCGAAGGAATAACTTTACATTCGGCGTTTGTACTACCTGTTAACCATGGTTACGAGCCGCAACTGGTACCCATCTCTAGCGATTCTGAAAACACGATTTTAACTCGCCTGTGCGATTTAAAATTGGTTATAATCGATGAATATTCTATGGTCGGTAGCCGCATGCTAGACCAGATAAATCAGCGCTTACAGCAACTCTTCAAAACGAGGGCTAGCTTCGGCGGAATCTCGATTCTTTTGTTGGGTGATTTACGTCAATTACCTCCTGTCGGCGATAGATGGATATTTGACGCGTCAAAAGCTAACCCGTATCACGAAATATGCGGTACATTTTTATGGGATTTATTCAGTTTCTTTGAACTGACCGAAATCATGAGACAGAGGGACGACAAGGCCTTCGCCTTGGCCTTAAATAACATGGCTAGCGGTGCCATGACACCGGAAGATATTCGTTTAATTAAGGGTCGCTGTGTATCGGACAACGATCCCTTACCAGACAATATTATTCATTTATTTCGCAGTAATCTGGAAGTCGATGAATTTAACGATCGTAAACTGGCAACTTTAGATACCGAATTTACAATTAGTGTCGCGAAAGATGTCGTCAAGGGCAGTTGCAGTGAACGATTGAACCAGCAATTTTTAAGGGAGGCCAAAAGCTTGAAAAAGGCCGACACGTTCGGGTTAAGGCTAGAAATTCGGTTACAAATTGGGGCCAAATATATGGTTTCGTTAAATCAAGACACAAGCGATGGTATAGTAAACGGCGCTACCGGCGTTCTAATGAAACTGGAGTACAACGACGATCAAACTGCCAAACGTTGTTGGTTGCAATTTTTCGACGAACGATCGGGCAAGTCCAGTAGACAAAAACATTCCGGTTACATGCGAAACAATAACATTCCCGTTACGTGGACGCCAATCGAACCTGTTGCCCGTGCCTTAATTATTCGAAAAGGCAGCAACGTTATGGTCGAACGGGCACAATTCCCCTTGCTTGTCAGCGAGGGTCTAACAATTCACAAATCGCAGGGCGCTACGTATCAACAAGTCGCGGTTCACTTAAAAAAGGGCATTCCAAGAAACGCTATCTATGTAGCTTGCAGCCGAGCGACTAACCTTGAAGGTCTCTTTATTTTTGGGGATTTTGTGCCGCCTAGGAAACCTACCGAAAAAGATAAGGCATTCTGTGAATTGCAAAATTTACGGGCGAACAGATATCTAAGTAGTACATACAGTAGGCAATACTTTGAATCCAGTAAAAAGCAAACAATCATTTACCAAAATGTACAAAGCCTTTGCAAACATTTCGAGATGATCAAAAATAATCCGTTATTTATAAGCGCTGACATTCTCATATTTGTAGAAACGTGGCTGAACGATGGAGATGTAGTCGATTTCGAAAATTTCGACTGTTTTGTTACGCTGTGCAACCCGAATGCTAGCGCGCATAGAAAACCATACGGCATTTCATGCTATACCCGCAAAAATAGTGTTAATCTATGTACGAACGTACGTAAATATTGCAAAATCGTGTCATTTCTCACCTTCCAAGCTGTAATTTTTACTTGCGATAAAATTACTGTAATTGCATTATATATTCCACCGAAAATGCCTATAGAAGATGCTTTAACGTGCTTGAAAGAAATAGTCACTTATGACGTACCCACTATTATCGTAGGTGATTTCAACCAAGATTTGTCGAACAAAAAATCAAACTGTTTAAAGCAATTTTTAATATCGAAACAATTTACCTCGCAGCTTGACACGAATCAATCGACAACCAATGCAGGTACGCACATTGACTGGTCTTTTTCTAATATAAATCGTATTAAAACGCATATATTTCCAACAATATACAGTCACCACCGAGCAGTAACGATGAATATATACGACAGTCCCGTGACAGATGCTCGTTTCTTAATTCATCAAAAACAAGTAGATACGTCGAAATCTTTAAATAGGTTACACATTAGGTTAGACGATTCGGAATCAGAGGACAGTGACAGTAATGCGTCCGATGATGATGTGCAAATGGTAGATTTGACCACCGCTACTGCTGCTGCTGCTACTACTACCGCGGTGAATAACACATTGCAGTTCGGCTTAACAAATGCCGACGGTGTAAGTTGTTATGCTAATGCGTCCATTCAATGTTTATTGTCCATTGTAGAATTTCAGCGTCGTATCGCTAATTATAATCGACCCCCTGTTAGTGATCAGGATAAACTTAAACAGAGCTTGCACGACATCGCCATTCGTAGTAGTAGTACGAATTGTCTTCTAGTTAGAATTCTTGTGGGCCCTGAATATGCTATTCGTGAAGAGCAGGATGCACATTTGTTTCTGATCGATTTGCTCCATCGATTAGGAGACCATTCGCTTTTACAGCACATTCGTTTCTCGTTTATTCCCAACTTGAAACATTGCGCAAATTGTGGTTACGAAAATATGGGCAATGGAATGGAATCTCGATCGTACACGCTGTACTTCCCAGAAAACCCACCGCAAACAATGAACTTCGGTTCGATGTACGGTCCGCGACCCACCGATGAACAATGTGGGAGGTGTCACGATAATTTGACATCTAGATCGAAATTGCTGACCGTTACCAATTATTTAATAATTTGTTTAATACGAATACAGATTGTTAACGGTAATTCGATTAAAATTCAAACTACATTTAACCAATTTGACGAAGATTTAATTACAATCGATTCGATCCGATTTCGATGTAAAGCCGTTATCATCCATATATCGAACGACCCTAACGATACCACTAAAGGAGGTCATTATATCGCCCGAGTTAGGTATAATAACGGATGGCTGGAATTTAACGACTCTGTTGTCAGGCCAACGTCCTTTGATAAATCCTTACGGAATGTAACCGTGATGATATTGGAGCGGATTGGGTAATCACATATTTGCAGCCCTATTATTGAAGTATTATAGACTTCAACCACTTATATAAGTTGATCTATCAACAAGATAAAAAAATTGAAGACAGTATCCAGATAGTTTTCTTCAATATAATTCGACGTAAATTTTATGGAACTAATCACAAACCCTCCTCAATTTCTACGTATTACGAAGCCGCTTCAAATATTTGTTATAGCGATCGGCAACAAACGGCAAAATTATGCCCGCAACGCGATTCATTCAACAAGAGGTTGCCGATTCAGTTATTGTAACCCCTTGCCGGAGCAGACTCCATGTGCTGCAGTCACACAGTCACGACATTCTTATCAGTCGCGTAAACATGATGTGCTGCAGTTTCAATGTATGCAGTGCACATGTTTCTATTATACATTTTTGATACCCGTCTCGTATGATGTACTGTAGTTCCAATGTATGCAGTACACATATATTTAACACGTGTATAATATACTGTATACAGTATACACTCGATCGCGTATGATGTACTATAGTTCCACTGTATATAGTACACATAGAAATCGTCGGCTAAGACTTGCTGTGCTGTAGTTCCAATGTATGCAGTACACAAGATATACTTTATTCAATATTCGCACCATCTATACTGATAATTGAACTTAGCTCCGGTATCCCCATGAAGCAATTGAAGTTGGAGTAGACATGATGATCTGCAGTCACATGGTCAATGATCAGCCGCGTTAACACATGATGTGCTGCAGTTCCACTGTATGTTGTACACATGTACAATTTTAATCTAAATTTATTTTCGTCTCGTAGTACACTTAGAGAATCAACCGCGCATGATGTGCTGTAGTTTCAATGTATACAGTACACATAGGAATCGTCGGATAAAACATGCTGTGCTGCAGTTTCAATGTATGCAGTACACATGTACATACATTTATTATTAAAATATCTTCCGTATACTCCGATGTGCCGCTGATAATAAACTCCAGGGGATCCTGGCCACTAGGTTCAGGCGGTTGAAGTTGAACCTAGCAAGGGAGGTCGACATGATGTGCCCGGGTCACACAGTCCTGTACTATAAAGATACAAATCAGCCGCGAATGATGTACTACAGTTTCAATGTATGCAGTACACATTTTCTTAATACAATATTTTTTGATATCCGTCTCGTATGATGTACTGCAGTTTCAATGTATGCAGTGCACATACTATTAATCCGCGTATAATATGGTGCATTGAATGTACTTAATCGATTGATCGCGCATGATGTACTGTAGCTCCAATGTATACAGTACACATAGAAATCGTCGGCTACAACATGATGTGCTGCAGTTCCAATGTATGCAGTACACATGTCTTTACATTAAAACTCGTACAATATGCTGATTAACTCCCGGCCAGTAGGCTAACATAGGTCCTAATTGGATGTGGGTACATAACATAACAAATATTATTTTTCCAGAGGAGGGTTTATTTCTGTATGTATGCTGTGTGTGTGTGCGCGTGTGTGTGTGTGTGTGTGTGTGTGTTTGTATGTGTGTAATAATATAGGGTCTCAGAATTGAAGCATAAACGGTAATTTGATGGTTTAGTTAACGTTTGGTACATTCATTTTTAATCGTTAGTTTAATTAAAGTTAGTTAAATAAAAGAAATTATCAATGGTAAATCTTAAGCTAAACAGAAAAATAATAACTGGAAATACAAATTATATATGTATATGTAAATAATATGCTCTTTGCTATAAACTGAGGAAGATATTATTTTACACCGTACTTACATTAAATTACGATTCAAATTACCGTTTGTAAAACATTTTCCAAATATTGAATGACAAAAATGTGACTTTTGCGAACATTTCTACAAAAATATTATTAACGGTTGATTATTTTGTTACAAAGACATGTTCATATATGCTCAAACTATTTAGAATCCTAAATTTAAATATTAACAACTGAACCTTGTGCAGACGTTAATTTTTAACTAAAGGTAACCTGATCTAATTCTGATGTTGATAACTTGTAATTAAGTAAGTATTTAATATTTAAACCTGTACTTCCTTTCAAAATAAATATTTCAATTACAAAATGTACTAAATGATAGATTTATGAGTAAATGATATAACGAATTCGTTATAATTTTATGTATCTGTACAGTACATTGAAGAATTTGATTTGAATTTATAAACATTTCAACTACTGGTGTAATTTTAGTGCAAAATTTTAATTAAACTAATATATGGAAAATGTTTTCTTTTTCCACTGAGACCCCTATATTATCAACTGACGTGTATTTTTTTTTAAATCGATTTAACTATTGACAATAACTCAATACTTAATTAATAATCCTTAGTCATTAATAAGTTAGATATATATATATACCAACAAATATGAACAACATTCAATATAAATAATTGTATTTAAATTGTTATGAAACTATTAAAATATTTTAATTTTCAAAAAAAAATTAAACTTCAAATATATTTGATACCATTTATATTCTAAATTCGAAAATTATACAATAAATTCGGCTATTGTGAAATTTAAATATCTATTTCTAAATTAATTTAATTTAAATGAGCTCATAATGTTTCCCTCCTATTATTTTGTTAAAACATATAATGAGTTCAAACAAATAATAATTAATTGTACGCTTCTGAAGTGATAAGAAAATTAGTTATTAAGCATATTAAAGAAGAAATGAATATAATTTGCTTTAGATTCATGGGATATTGAATATTAACCTATCACGTTTATTTGACTATGAATTCACAAAAGTATAGTTAGTTATAAGGCATACCTTTGGTTACATATTGAAATAATTTGGATAACTACTGGACCAATTCTATTTCATTTTAGACTTATGGGTAAGTTAATTACAAATAAATATTTATTTAATACTTTATTATGATCATTAGTCTTTTGCAGGAAATTTACACACCTAAACCCGAAAAACTAATAAATATTGAAACCTAAAACACTTCATTTTGTACTTTATAATCAAAAAAATGTCGTATTTAGATTAATTATACAGGTCCACAGTATTTCGCTTAATTTTATACTATACTTTATACTATATTATATTTCAGTTACTACAAACACTACAACCATTGTGACATAATAGATCATTTACGTTGAAATTGGACAGTAACATCATAATATAGGGGTTGTATCTAATTATAAGTACGTAAAATATTGATTAGTAAGATATTTATTTATGTAAGGTTAGTAAATAATAAGATGATAATTTGATTATAAGTTAAGTTTACCCTAGAATTCTAAGAATAACGAAAATTAAATTATATCCATGCCTACCACTAACATACATATATGTACATTTGGTTATAGGTTCGCACATGCAGATACATGATATCTAAAGAAACATCGGATGGTTGGAGTTGCACATGTTCTATGTTAAATCAATGGATGACAGGAAACTCTCTATTTTATGAATTAGAAATCGTTAATAAGTATGATTTTTTAAGGATCAAATCTAACATACCCATAATAGTATTTTAAATAAAGTTAAATGCAAGAACACATTTAGGCAATTTTCATATTTTGGAGAATATTTACTTAACATTATTTTTCATTTAACTTTATATTAACACTAATTTTCCGTTATTATATATTTTTTTTTGCTTATAGTTAGAAGCAAACAAGTACCATTCCTCTAATCAAAACATATTCGATAGTATAATGTTGATTGGAAAAAATAGCCAATATAATTATTTCAACTGTAGAAGTATGGAATTACTATATCAAAATACGAATATCAACTATTAAGCTTCGATATTCAACCCTGAGAAGCAACGCCATTATTTATTAATGACTTGGTACATATGACAATAATAGTAAACTACTGCTCCAAATAGATTGGGTAAATGAAATAAAATTAATTAATATAAATCTTATAAACTAAGTTGCATTGTTTTAATTTAAAAATTTAAACTGGTCTGAATATAGTATATTAGCATATTAGGATTAATCAATACTATGTTTACTTTTTTTTTAAAGATTTATATTAATAAGTTTATTCTTTATATATTTTTTTTAGTTGCATGTCGATGCTAAAACTCAATTAAGGTGTAATCGATGATTTCTGTAGAGATCCAATATGAAATATATCATCTTTAATTTGAATTCCAGTATAAACAGCCAAGTACGTTTATGTAATTAATAATTGAAATATCTAATTACTATAATAATGATTTTTATTCTTTTAGATTTTTTGAGATGAAGCCCTTGTTAATGAAAACTTTTACTGTTACTCACTTAATTTTCCAATTATATTTCATATATAAAATGTTCTTCGGTCGAAATGACAACATTTTGTTCCCTTATATGTTAATTTAGATAACATCTTGTTCTAAATATTGATTATTTCTCCTAATAGCTAATTTAAGGACAAATATCATTAACGATTAATTGGATATTGTTCATATTTGTTAACATTGATATTATATAATAATTCGAGTCAAACCCCATCCAGGAGATTGTCAAGAAAATGTTACTATTTTTTATTAATCAGTACTCAGCACTTATTACATTTTGCAGACATTCTCTAATCCGGCTCCTTTGGTAGGGGTCCCTTTTATAATGAAATTATTTGTGTGGTAAAACTAAATATTTGTATTGATACTATATTTAAATTCAATATATTATTATTACTTAATAACTAATTTCATTATATATATATATATGATTCATATACTATTGTTGCCTTTAAAAACTGTTAAAAATATTTCAACTTCTTTTGTAATTAATATAATTATAATAAATTTTTAAGATTATTTCGAAACTTAAAAAAAAAATAAGAAATATGTCGAAATTTGTAAATTTGGAGTGTAAGGAATCCGAAAATAATTTATTTTTTGACAACTACAATTTTTGAGATATTTTAGGTTTGGATATTTCATATATAAAATGTTTTCGGTCAAAATGAAACTATGTTGTTCTCTTATATGTTAATTTAGATAGCATCTTGTAAGACTGTGTTCCAAATATTAATGATTTTTCCTAGTAACTAATTTAAAGATAACTATGATTACCAGTTAACTGGATATTGTTCATTTGTTAACACTGATATTACAGAATAATTATAGCCAAACCCCATCCAGGAGATTGTCAAAAAAATGTTACGATTTTTTTTATTAATCAGTACTCAGTACTTATTACATTTTTCAGACATTCTCTCATCCGGCTGCCTTGGTAGGGGTCATTTTTATAATTACATTATTTGTGTGGTAAAACTATATATTGTATTTATACTGTATTTAAATAAAATATTTTATTATTATTTAATAATTTAATTATATACTTATGATTTCTATATCATTGTTGCTTTTTAAACTGTTAAATATATGACAACTTTTTTAAAAAAATTTAACTCTTTTAGTAATTATAATAAATTTTTAAATGTGTTTAGAAATAAAAAATTGAAACAATGTCGAAGTTTAATTGGAGTATAAGGAATCCGAATATTTTATTTTTTTTCATTTTTGACATATTTTTGAGGTTTGATAAGTTATATAGTGAACGGTAATATATGTTATAATGAACGAATTTGGGTGCTATGTACCCCAATCACAGTCCGCAGGAGTGTGGCCAAGCAATTAATGCATCAACCTACATTCAGGCTCAACCCAAATCGGTGGTCAAATCTAGATAATAATAACAACAACACATGTAGGCGAATCTGTCACATGCAGGTGGACGGCGGAGACCTGCCGCGGAGCGGCTAGGTAATAACAAAAACGCATGTAGGTGGATGCCGGAGGCCCCTGCGCGTTTAGCGCCTAGTGGGAATCTGTCGCATGCAGGTGAACGGCGGAGCCCCGCCGCGGAGCGGCTAGGCAATAACAAAAAACACATGTAGGTGGATGCCGGAGGCCCCTGCGCGGGTAGCGCCTAGTGGGAATCTGTCGCATGCAGGTGAACGGCGGAGCCCCGCCGCGGAGCGGCTAAGTAATAACAAAAAACACATGCAGGTGGACGCCGGAGGCCCCTGCGCGGGTAGCGCCTAGGGGGGCTATGCCCCCCTAGTTACATAGCACCCTTCGGATGCTATGTATTACGGCTTACGTGTGACCTTGAGTTCGTCCGTTGTCGTCGTCGTCGTCGTATCTTTTGACATTTTTGAGGTTGTGATTTTTTTGCGAGAAAACTATCAGAGTTGAAACGATGAAACTTTTTGGTTTTAATTTTGGATAGTGCGCGCGTGTTGTCTCAATTTTTTAAATATACAGGGTGAACCGTTTCGAAGTTATTAAGCGTCAAAGTCGACTTTTCGGCGATTCCCGTTGGGACACATTTCAAGTCGCAAAACTCAATTTTTTCGATTTAAATTTTCGGAGTGTGGAGTGGACCGGTCGCTACAGAACCCTATTGAAATTGGGTATCGTACGACGATTAGAAGTAATTTAAAAGAATTTTTGAAAGTCGAAATTTGACAAAAAAGGGTCATTTTTGGTACCTAATAGCTCGAACTGGGTGGGTCCGAGCGTCTCGCGGTTTTAAATTCTCGATTTCCCATCTCAAAAACTAGGTGCCATCAATACATCTATCTATACCTAAAGTTATTAGAAGATGGGAAAAATTTGAAAATACTGAACAAGTTGATATTTCGGGGTAAAAATGGACGGTTTTTCATTTTTTTCAAGGTAAAAACGGCCTTTGATCGAATTTTAGTTTACGTTACCTGAAAGATCTAGGTAGACCACATTAGAAACGTATATTTTCGTTTCTTCGATTTAAATACCGAAATTACTATTAACGATTGAATTTTAGAAATTTGGAACTGGTTTTTTTTGTCACCGCTACACTTAATTTCGTCTATACGCTTTCCTATTTAACATTTTCCATATTTTTTTGCTTTTTCGTCAAGCGGAATGATGGTACTTTAAGATTCATACCAAGAGCGCGTTTCGAATTACGATCTAAAGGGTTAAAAAAAATTGAGTATATCCATTTTCAACCATTTTTCACTAAAAGTTCTGTTTAGTCACGAATAACTCCTACAAATATCATCTCGGAGAGTTCTTTATAGGCGTATTTTTTCCGTCCATCTTTTCTCTCAACATTATTATTTTTCAAAATTTTTGAAATTTCCTTTCAATCGGGAGAAAAACGACGTTTTTCCGAGCTGGGACGGCCAATTCTTGCAAATCTGCACACTTCGTCGATTTTAATCAGCATGCCTTGGAATAAAATTAACCCAATTTGTTGACTGTCAAAATTCGGCCGAAATGGGCCAAAATAGCCTTTTTCTTAGCGAGATCCTGAAGTTAATTGACCGATTTGAGAATGGAAATGGTATGGAAAAGATTCTATGGGATTTCGGCTTTCGATAATGACCCCTATCGTTGCCCAAAATCGAAAATTTCCTACCATTTTCCCGATTTCCAAAATGGTCTGCAACGACATATTTACATTGCTCTTATGGGAGCGCCGAAACAGGGTGCATCTTGAAACCAGTTTTTCGATTTCTTCTAAACGGCTCACGTTGGAGCAATGAAACTTTTGGGGTATACTTTGGTATATATGGCGTATAGTTAGCCGATGTACGACATTATACAGGGTGTCCCGTTAATAAGTTATTAAACGAAATAGTCAGAAAATGTGCAAAAAATTAAATATTTCTTTCTACGACTTGCTGGTCTCGTAAAACTTAAACGATTCAGTTTATATTTTAGTATGTTATCAAGAAACTTATTTAGAAAAACTCGTCGCGAGATTTTTTCAATAAAATGTCGGGAAGTCAATTTTTTGATTTTTTTAAAGTTGGAAAACATTAAAATGCAGGGTCATTTTCGAAAATGAATTATTCGATTTCTGTCTTATAGATTGGCACCGGATTCGAACCGGTGGATAGGTCATCTCAAATACTAATATTTCACAATACATCATATCATGCTAAAAGACCTATAAAATGGAGAAATTTGCGAGAGACTGAACTTGATGATTTCGTAAAAATTTCTTTTTCCTTTTTAAGGGGTAAAATAATATTTCATCGAAATGTTATATATGTCATCAGAAAGAGCACATCAGAGCACGATTATAAACCATAATTTAGTTTCTTAATTTCTTATACAAAAATAACTACAATCGATTAAGCAATAATCACTAATTATGACATCCTCTTACTAAAACCCATCTGTACGCTAGTGTATGTAACTTTTTCGATCGTTCTTTAGCCTATCGTTTAAAGGAATAAATTACCTTTACGTTCCACATCGACTGCGTTACCCAAAAATATCCTTTGGCGGATAAAAAAAATATTTTATAAATTTTTTCGAAATTTTTTTTATTAAAAGTCAAGTTTATTCTGCTATATCTTCTATAACTTTCCTTTTGGAGATTTCTTTCTAGGTTTATCTGATTCCCTCATCTTTTCCGAACATTTTGATATATATAAAGTTAGCAGAAACAGGTTCGATCTTGGAGAAAATTAAGAAAATTCGTAACGGTGACAGCAAAATTTCCAACTTTCGCTCGAAATGCATCAAAGGCGTGGCATTTGCCGTATTTAGTAAAAATTAGACAAGGGCAAGTGTTTAAATTCATCAGATTTGAATAAATCATGCACGCCGTCTGGAAAAAAAGGCTTAATTTGATAATTTGGCAATTTGAAGAAAATTCAACTAGTACGTTATGTTAATATTGCTAAAAGGATTTAAAAAATATTTTAAATTTTTTGACACCTGTCAAATTGACGTCTCCTTGGTTAGTAAAAAGTGCAAGATTAATAGAATTTCACAAAGTTGGTGTCGTTTTCGTATAATTCGAGGGCAAGGAATCCGAAAATTTAATTCATATTTTGACAGCTGTCATTTTTAACAATTCTTTGATTTCGGTTAACTGTCGATCATAGGCGTAATCGTAACAGAATTTCGCAAAGTTGGTGTCGATTTCGTATAACTCGAATGCAGGCAATCCAAAAAATTTATTAATTTTTTGACAGCTGTCAAATTGACGTATATTACGTTGGTAATAGTTGCAATGTTAACAAAAATTCACGAGTTTGGTATCGCCTCTATATAATTTGAGTATGAGGAATTCGAAAATGTTATATAATTATTGACAGCTGTCAAATTGACGTTTCTTAGGTTAGTAATATGTGCAAGGTGAACAAAATAACGCAAGTTTAGTATCGTCTCTATGTAATTCAAATGCAAGGAGTCCGAAAATTAAATTTATTTTTTGACAGCTGTCAAATTGGTGATTCTTTAGTAAAGAATAAGTGCAAGGTTAACAAAATTTCAAAAATTTTGTATCGATTCTATATAATTTGAGTATAAGTTATCCGAAAAATATATTTATTTTTTGACAGCTGTCATTTTTGACATTTTTTTGTTGACATGTTTTAATAAGTTTGGTATCGTGTCTATATAATTTGAGTATGAGGAATCAGAAATTTTTATCAATTTTTTGACAGCTGTCAAATTGACGTTTCTTAAGTCAGTAATAGGTACAAGGTCAACGGAATTTCATAAGTTTGGTATCGTTTTTATGTAATTCGAATGCAAGGAATCCGAAAATGTTGTTTATTTTTTGAGAGCTGTCATTATTGACATATTTTTCTCTATTCGATACGTAATATAGTGAACGGATTTTTCGCAATCGGTTATAGCTGGTTCCTTAAAATGCGAAACGGTCACATATGTTATAATGTACGAATTCGGGTGCTATGTACCCCCATCACAGTCCGTAGGAGTGTGGCCGACCAATTAAAGCATCAACCTGCATTCAAACGGCTCGATGCATCCACACAAATCGGTTGACAAATCTAGGTAATAATAACAAAAACACATGTAGCCGAATCTGTCGCATACAAGTGAATGGCGGAGCCCTGCCGCGGAGCGGCTAGGTAATAATAAAAACGCATATAGGTGGATGCCGGAGGCCCCTGCGCAGGTAGCGCCTAGTGGGAATCTGTCGTATGCAGGTGAACGGCGGAGCCCCGCCGCGGAGCGGCTAGCTAATAACAAAAAAAACATGTAGGTGGATGCCGGAGGCCCCTGCGCGGGTAGCGCCTAGGGGGGCTATGCCCCCCTAGTTACATAGCACCCTTCGGATGCTATGTATTACGGCCAGTGGGTGACCTTGAGTTCGTCCGTTGTCGTCGTCGTCGTCGTCGTCGTCGTCGTATCTTTTGACATTTTTGAGGTTGCGAATTTTTTGCGAGAAAACTATCAGCGTTGAAACCATCAAACTTTTTGGTTTTAATTTCGGATAGTTCGCGCGTGTTGTCTCAAAATTTAAAATATACAGGGTGAACAGTTTCAAAGTTATTAAGCGTCAAAGTCGACTTTTCGGCGATTCCCGTTGGGACACATTTCAAGTCGCAAAACTCAATTTTTTCGATTTAAATTTTCGGAGTGTGGAGTGGACCGGACGCTACAGAACCCTATTGAAACTGGGTAACGTACGACGATTAGAAGTAATTTAAAAGAATTTTTGAAAGTCGAAATTTGACAAAAAATGGTCATTTTTGGTACCTAATAGCTCGAACTGGGTGAGTCCGAGGGTCACGCGGTTTAAAATTTTAGCGTTCCCATCTCAAAAACTAGCTACAATCAATACATCTATCTATACCTAAAGTTATTAGAAGATGGGAAAAATTTGAAAATACTGAACAAGTTGATATTTCGGGGTAAAAATGGACGGATTTTAATTTTTTTCGAGGTAAAAACGGCCTTTGATCGAATTTTAGTTTACGTTACCGGAAAGATCTAGGTAAATCACATTCGATACGTATATTTTCGTTTCTTCGATTTAAATTCCGAAATTACTATTAACGAATGAATTTTAGTTTTTTGGAAAAGTAAAAATTTGTCACCGCTACACTTAATTTCGTCTATACGCTTTCCTATTTAACATTTTCAATATTTTATTACTTTTTCGTCACGCGGAATGATGGTACTTCAAGATTCATACCAAGAGCGCGTTTCGAATTACGATCTAAAGGGTTAAAAAAAATTAAGTATATCCATTTTCAACCATTTTTCACTAAAAGTTCTGTTTAGTCACGAATAACTCCTACAAATATCATCTCGGAGAGTTCTTTATAGGCGTATTCTTTCCGTCCATCTTTTCTCTCAACATTATTATTTTTCAAAATTTTTGAAATTTCCTTTCAATCGGGAGAAAAACGACGTTTTTCCGAGCTGGGACGGCCAATTTTTGCAAATCTGCACACTTCGTCGATTTTAATCAGCATGCCTTGGAATAAAATTAACCCAATTTGTTGACTGTCAAAATTCGGCCGAAATGGGCCAAAATAGCCTTTTTCTTAGCGAGATCCTGAAGTTAATTGACCGATTTGAGAATGGAAATGGTATGGAAAAGATTCTATGGGATTTCGGCTTTCGATAATGACCCCTATCGTTGCCCAAAATCGAAAATTTCCTACCATTTTCGCGATTTCCAAAATGGTCTGCAACGACATATTTACATTGGGCTTATGGGAGCGCCGAAACAGGGTGCATCTTGAAACCAGTTTTTCGATTTCTTCTAAACGGCTCACGTTGGAGCAATGAAACTTTTGTGGTATACTTTGGTATATATGGCGTATACTTAGCCGATGTACGACATTATACAGGGTGTCCCGTTAATAAGTTATTAAACGAAATAGTCAGAAAATGTGAAAAAATTAAATATTTTTTTCTACGACTTGCTGGTCTCGTAAAACTTAAGCGATTCAGTTTATATTCTAGTATGTTATCAAGAAACTTATTTAGAAAAACTCGTCGCGAGATTTTTTCAATAAAATGTCGGGAAGTAAATTTTTTGGATTTTTTTAAAGTTGGAAAGCATGGAAATGCAGGGTCATTTTCGATAATGAATTATTCGACTTGGGTCGCATAGATTTGCTCCTGGTTTGAACCGATGAATAGGTCATCTCAAATACTAATATTTCACAATACATCATATCATGCTAAAAGGCCTATAAAATGGAGAAATTTGCGAAAAACTGAACTTGATGATTTCGTAAAATTTTTTTTTTGCTTCTCATGGGGTAAAATATTACTTAATCAAAATCATATGTAAGTCATCGGAAGGAGCACATCAGAAGACGATTATAAACCATAGTATAGTTAATTTCTTATACAAGAATAACTATAATCGATTAAGCAATAATCATTAATTTTGACATCCTCTTACTAAAACCCGGCTGTACGATAGTGTATGTAACTTTTTCAATCGTTCTTTAGCCTATCGTTTAAAGGAATCAATTACCGTTACGTTCCACATCGACTACGTGATCCAAAAATATCCTTTGGCGGATAAAAAAAATATTTTATAAATTTTCTCAAATTTTTTTTTTACTAAAAGTCTAGTTTATTCTGCTATATTTTCCACAATATATCCCTTGGAGAATTCCTTCTAGGTTTATCTCATTCCCTCATCATTTCTGAACATTTTGACATATATAAAGTTACCAGTAATCAGTTCGATCTTGGAGAAAATTAAGATAATTCGTAACGGTGACAACAAAATTTCTAAATTCGGCTCGAATTAAATGGATGGCTTTAAAAGAGTTCCGCTTTAATAAAACGCGAAAAAATAATAGGGTATTTCAAGAAAATTTAATAGACACATTTTAATGTTTCGGAATAATAGTGTTAATTTGGTAATTATTCAATTTGGGGAAATTTTAATTAGTAACTTCTGTTAATAATATTAAATGTAGTAATTTCAAAAAATTAGGTGCAAAATTAAACAAAATTTCAAAAAAATTTCATGAGCTTGGTACCGTTTCTGTATAAATTTTTGAGTATGAGGAACTCGAAGATTTTATATATTTTTGGACGGCTGTTAAATTAACGTTTCTTCAGTAATGAATATGTTCAAGGGTAACAAAATTTCAAAGGTTTGATATCGATTCTATATAATTTTAGTATAAGGTATTCGAAAAATGTATTTACTTTTCGGCAACTGTCATTTTTAACATAAAAATTAACCTAAGTTGACGACTGTCAAAATTTGGCAGATATAGGCCAAAATAACCATGTTCGTAGCGAGATCCTAAAGATAATTTAACGATTTGTTGAAAATAGCCCAAAATAACTTTGGGAACTCGTCTCTTGTTAATGACTCCTGTCGTTGCCCAAAATTAAATAGTTTCTATTATTTTCTCGATTTTCAAAATGGTCTGAGACGATCAAATTATATTGGTTTTGGAAATTCCGAAAAACTGTACATTTATTTTTTATTTAAACCGTTCAAGTTAGGGCGTTGAAATTTTTTAGAATATATAATTTGGTATAGTATATCGGGAAACTTTGATAAAAATAATTCAGTTGCTTGAAATATTGTTAATTTTGAAACAGCCTTTAAAATTATTAGTTATGACGAACCGTATTTCAATGTTATGACGTCAACTAATGAATTACATTTGAATAATTATTACCAATTCGTCGCTTAAAATCGATTAAGGGCTGACAATCGCAGAGGATTTTTGTGTGCCGTGCCAACTTGTAATGACCTCTTGCCTTGCAACCTCTGGCCAATGTTCTCTCCTTGAATAATCACAGAGGAAAGGCATAATATATGAGATGGTAAAATCCGGATGGTATTTGGCCGTGACGAGATACTAAATTTGCCTAATGCCAAGGAATTCGAAAATTTAATTAATTTTTTGACAGCTACTGTCATTAAAGTTCGTACACAGAACAGGAATAAATTTAGAAAATTGATTAAAAGAAGTTGAAATATGATAGTTTATAAGGTAACAAAAATTTATTTTATTAAAATATTGAAGTACTTGCTTACTATTGTTAATAATTATTTATCACAATTAATAATTATTTATCGCAATTAATTTTAGTTTTTTATTTACAAATAGTTATTTGCCTGTTGTTTTTTTATAAATATTTAATTATAGTAGCATGACTTGGAGCATTGTAACAAGATGAGGACAACATCTCATTGGCAAGAAAATGATAGATATTTTTTTTGAAATGCAGAGAATTGTGAATAGAACTGGTAAGTAAACTATAAATTATGATAAACTAATTTCAATTTCTTCTATATTATAATATGCACAGAAATTGTATATTTACATAATAATACCGACATGATTGCTTATTAAGTTGTAAAGATTTTTCTTTTTTAACAGATAATTATATAGTTTAGAAACTGTTACAAATGTCAAAGGTATACTGAGCAGGAAAAATATACCATCGCAAATTTGAGGTTCATAGAACCATTGCACATTATGGTATTCTGTAGAATTTGAGCCTTTGATTACAAGCAATGTAAATAAGGGATAGATTGCATCAAAATTAGTCGAAAAATGATTCATCAAGAAGGTATTAAGCAAGAATCATTATAACTTAACTATTGTAACTAGCTATATTCTGCACTTGGAGGTTTTGAGACTTTTTTTATACTCAAGTATGGACCTAAATATATTTTTCCTTTAAATATGTCTAAGCTGGGTTGCTCTAGGGAATTTGAATTGTATTGCATACTAACATAATTGTTTCAAGTGATGTTGCTATTCAATGTTATTGGATAAAGTACAAAAATAACTTACTTTATGAATATATATACGTATAACAAGCATTATTGCAATATTTGTGAATATGGTACATAAAGTAAGTTGTATTTGTTCCGCCTCATATTTCATTTTTATCACCAAATTTATAATTTGGATTGCCGTTGGCAAATTCACCCCATACTGACCTAGGATGGATATTGCAATATTTATGATAATATTGATTATAGTTGGATTGCTGAACATTGTCATTCTAATATAGAAATGGTGAAATTCAGTAAAATAAATCAATTATTTGACTTAGATATTTATCTTACGTGTTTCTATACAGGTTTTAGATCAATGTGGAAATGAATCCAACATAGATACTCAAATTAGGACCTCATATTTACAAATTCTACACGAGGAATGTTGTTTCAATCGGAACTGTGAGACAAAAGTTATTGGTAAGTTACATAACTTGTAGGTAAATTATTAAATGTTAGTTTGTACACAGTGAAAGGATCAGAAAGTTAAAAAAAATTTTAGATTAACATTATGAAATTCTTATTTGGGCTCATGATAAAATTTATAAATATATAATTACGTTGATGTAAATTGGTAACAAGAAAAATTGAATGACCTATTATTGTTATTAAAAGGGATCTGAGTCACTTCTTTAATCAACTTGGATTAGATGTGAATTTGATATATTTAGGAGTGTATGAATATGCTAATATCATTTCGAAAGGGACTTGCTCCTATCATTATAAACATGTATTTGAGCTTCGATTTTTACATAGCACCCTTCGGATGCTATGTATTACGGCTTACGTGTGACCTTGAGTTCGTCCGTTGTCGTCGTCGTCGTCGTATCTTTTGACATTTTTGAGGTTGTGATTTTTTTGCGAGAAAACTATCAGAGTTGAAACGATGAAACTTTTTGGTTTTAATTTTGGATAGTGCGCGCGTGTTGTCTCAAATTTTAAAATATACAGGGTGAACCGTTTCGAAGTTATTAAGCGTCAAAGTCGACTTTTCGGCGATTCCCGTTGGGACACATTTCAAGTCGCAAAACTCAATTTTTTCGATTTAAATTTTCGGAGTGTGGAGTGGACCGGTCGCTACAGAACCCTATTGAAATTGGGTATCGTACGACGATTAGAAGTAATTTAAAAGAATTTTTGAAAGTCGAAATTTGACAAAAAAGGGTCATTTTTGGTACCTAATAGCTCGAACTGGGTGCGTCCGAGCGTCTCGCGGTTTTAAATTCTCGATTTCCCATCTCAAAAACTAGGTGCCATCAATACATCTATCTATACCTAAAGTTATTAGAAGATGGGAAAAATTTGAAAATACTGAACAAGTTGATATTTCGGGGTAAAAATGGACGGTTTTTCATTTTTTTCAAGGTAAAAATGGCTTTTGATCGAAATTTAGTTTCCTTTACCGGAAAGTTCGAGGTAAATCACATCCGATACGTATAATTTCGTTTCTTCGATTTAAAAACCGAAAATACTATTAACGATTGAAATTTAGAAATTTGGAAATTATTTTTTTGTCACCGCTACACTTAATTTCGTCTATACGCTTTCCTATTTAACATTTTCCATATTTTTTTGCTTTTTCGTCAAGCGGAATGATGGCACTTTCAGATTCATACCAAGAGCGCGTTTCGAATTACGATCTAAAGGGTTAAAAAAAATTAAGTATATCCATTTTCAACCATTTTTCACTAAAAGTTCTGTTTAGTCACGAATAACTCCTACAAATATCATCTCGGAGAGTTCTTTATAGGCGTAGTTGTTTCGTCCATCCTTTCTCACCACATTATTATTTTTAAAAATTTTCGAAATTTCCTTCCAATCGGGAGAAAAACGACAATTTACCGAGCTCGGACGGCCAATTTTTGCAAATCTGCCGACTGGACTTGAACTTTACTCGGATTTTAACGGACGGACGGATGAAATTTTACTGAATATTTTGGCTGTCAAAATTCGGTCGAAATAGGCCAAAAATAGCCATTTTCTTAGCGAGATGCTGACGTTAATTGACCGATTTGAGAATGGAAATGGTATGGAAAAGATTCTATGGGATTTCGGCTTTCGATAATGACCCCTATCGTTGCCCAAAATGGAAAATTTCCTACCATTTTCCCGATTTCCAAAATGGTCTGCAACGACATATTTACATTGCTCTTATGGGAGAGCCGAAACAGGGTGCATCTTGAAACCAGTTATTCGATTTCTTCTAAACGGCTCACGTTGGAGCAATGAAACTTTTGGGGTATACTTTGGTATATATGGCGTATCCTTTGCCGATGTACGACATTATACAGGGTGTTCCGTTCATAAGTTATTAAACGAAATAAGCAGAAAATGTGCAAAAAATTAAATATTTTTTTCTACGACTTGCCGGCCTCGTAAAACTTAAGCGATTTAGTTTATATTCTAGTATGTTATCAAGAAACTTATTTAGAAAAACTCGTCGCGAGATTTTTTTAATAAAATATCGGGAAGTCAATTTTTTGATTTTTTTAAAGTTGGAAAGCATGAAAATGCAGGGTCATTTTCGATAATTAATTATTCGATTTCTGTCTTATAGATTGGCACCGGGTTCGAACCGGTGGATAGGTCATCTCAAATACTAATATTTCACAATACATCATATCATGCTAAAAGACCTATAAAATGGAGAAATTTGCGAAAAACTGAACTTGATGATTTCGTCAAAAATTTTTTTTCCTGTTTATGGGGTAAAATAATATTTCATCGAAATGTTATATAAGTCATCTGAAAGAGCACATCAAAACACGATTGTAAACCATAATTTAGTTTCTTAATTTCTTATACAAAAATAACTACAATCGATTAAGCAATAAGCACTAATTTTGACATCCTCGTACTGAAACCCATCTGTACGCTAGTGTATGTAACTTTTTCAACGATTCTTTAGCCTATCGTTTAAAGGAATAAATAACCTTTACGTTCCACATCGACTGTGTGATCCAAAAATATCCTTTGGCGGATAAAAAAAATATTTTATAAATTTTTTCGAAATTTTTTTTTTTAAAAGTTCAGTTTACTCTGCTATATCTTCTATAACTTTTCGTTTAGAGATTTCTTTCTAGGTTTATCTGATTCCGTCATCTTTTCCGAACATTTTGATGTATATAAAGTTATCATAAAGATGTTCGAACTTGGAGAAAATTAAGAAAATTCGTAACGGTGACAGCAAAATTTCTAACTTTCGCTCGAAATGTATGAAAGGCGTGGCTTTTACCGTAATTCGTGAAAATACATGGGATGTTTAGCAAATTTTTAATAGGGTCGTTTCGCATTTTGTGGAAAAATAGGAATAATTTAGTAAATTGTCAATTTGAAGAAAAATCAAGTAGCACATTATGTTAGTAATATTAAAGGAATTTAAAAAATTTTATTTATTTTTTGACACCTGTCAAATTGACGTTTTCTTTGTTAGTAAAAATTGCAAGATTAATAGAATTTCACAAAGTTGGTGTCGTTTTCGTATAATTCGAGGGCAATGAATCCGAAAATTTAATTCATATTTTGACAGCTGTCATTTTAACAATTCTTTGATTTCGGTTAACTGTCGATCATAGGCGTAATGATAACATAATTTCGTAAAGTTGGTGTCGATTTCGTATAACTCGAATGCAGGCAATCCGAAAATTTTATTAATTTTTTGACAGCTGTCAAATTGACGTATATTACGTTGGTAATAGTTGCAATGTTAACAAAAATTCACGAGTTTGGTATCGCTTCTATATAATTTGAGTATGAGGAATTCGAAAATTTTATATATTTTTTGACAGCTGTCAAATTGACGTTTCTTATGTTAGTAATATGTGCAAGGTGAACAAAATATCGCAAGTTTAGTATCGACTCTATGTAATTCAAATGCAAGGAGCCCGAAAATTAAATTTATTTTTTGACAGCTGTCAAATTGGTGATTCTTTAGTAAAGAATAAGTGCAAGGTTAACAAAATTTCAAAAATTTTGTATCGATTCTATATAATTTGAGTATAAATTATCCGAAAAATGTATTTATTTTTTGACAGCTGTCAGTTTTGACATTTTTTTGTTAACATATTTTCACAAGTTTGGTATCGTTTCTATATAATTTGAGTATGAGGAATCCGAAATTTTTATCTATTTTTTGACAGCTATCAAATTGACGTTTCTTAAGTCAGTAATAGGTACAACGTCAACGGAATTTCGCAAGTTTGGTATCGTTTTTATGTAATTCGAATGCAAGGAATCCGAAAATGTTATTTATTTTTTGACAGCTGTAATTTTTGACATATTTTTTTCTATTCGATACGTAAAATAGTGAACGGATTGTTCGCAAACGGTTATAGCTGGTACCTTAAAATGTGAAACGGTCACATTACGGTTATAATTAACAAATTTGGGTGGTGCTATGTACCCCCATCACAGTCCGCAGGAGTGTGGCCAACGAATTAATGCATCAACCTACATTCAAGCTTCTCGGTGCATCCACCCAAATCGGTGGTCAATTCTATGTAATAATAACAAAAACACACGTAGGCGAACCTGTCGCATACAGGTGAACGGCGGAGCCCTGCCGCGGAGCGGCTAGTTAATAACAAAAACGCATGTAGGTGGATGCCGGAGGCCCCTGCGCGTTTAGCGCCTAGTGAGAATCTGTCGCATTTTGTAACTCATTAATGGTTTCCTTCTAAACATAATATATTTATTCTATCAGTATACATCAAATATTATATAAAATGTAAGAATATTTAATAATTTTTTTTTTGAATTTTTAAGAATTTCAAAATTTCTTGATATTTTTCAGTTTTTCTTAAATATCTCCGTAATCTAAACCAATAGGAAAAATTTGTATATTTCCTTTCTGATAGAGAATTTAATAGTATATTTTGTTTGTTCGAAACTTTTTTTCTCAAATGTAATCGTTTTTGAGATATTTGCAAGAATATAGAAATCATGATTTGCTCAATAACTCAACAACTATAGTAGATACAGAAAATTTTATAGACTACTTTCTTGTAGACCTTATCAAAGTGCATCTTTACGATATATACAATTTTACCGTAGTGATAATCCTTTTCGAATAAAATCGAAATATATCGATTTCTTCAAATTTTTAAGGCATTTGCATGAATTATTTAGAAATTAAAAAAAAATTAAAAATGAAAATACTTCGGGAATAATATAATTTGGGGAATAAGTAATTCGAAAATTTTATAGATTTTTTGACAGCTGTCAAATTGAGGATTCCTTAGTAAAGAATAAGTGCAAGGTTAACAGAAATTCAAAAGTTTGGTGTCGATTCGATATAATTTGAGTATGAGGAATCCGAAATTTTTATCTATTTTTTGACAGCTGTCAAATTGACGTTTCTTAGGTTAGTAATATGTGCAAGGTGAACAAAATATCGCAAGTTTAGTATCGTCTCTATGTAATTCAAATGCAAGGAGTCCGAAAATTAAATTTATTTTTTGACAGCTGTCAAATTGGTGATTCTTTAGTAAAGAATAAGTGCAAGGTTAACAAAATTTCAAAAATTTTGTATCGATTCTATATAATTTGAGTATAAATTATCCGAAAAATGTATTTATTTTTTGACAGCTGTCATTTTTGACATTTTTTTGTTAACATATTTTCACAAGTTTGGTATCGTTTCTATATAATTTGAGTATGAGGAATCCGAAATTTTTATCTATTTTTTGACAGCTATCAAATTGACGTTTCTTAAGTCAGTAATAGGTACAACGTCAACGGAATTTCGCAAGTTTGGTATCGTTTTTATGTAATTCGAATGCAAGGAATCCGAAAATGTTATTTATTTTTTGACAGCTGTAATTTTTGACATATTTTTTTCTATTCGATACGTAAAATAGTGAACGGATTGTTCGCAAACGGTTATAGCTGGTACCTTAAAATGTGAAACGGTCACATTACGGTTATAATTAACAAATTTGGGTGCTATGTACCCCCATCACAGTCCGCAGGAGTGTGGCCAACGAATTAATGCATCAACCTACATTCAAGCTTCTCGGTGCATCCACCCAAATCGGTGGTCAATTCTATGTAATAATAACAAAAACACACGTAGGCGAACCTGTCGCATACAGGTGAACGGCGGAGCCCTGCCGCGGAGCGGCTAGTTAATAACAAAAACGCATGTAGGTGGATGCCGGAGGCCCCTGCGCGTTTAGCGCCTAGTGAGAATCTGTCGCATTTTGTAACTCATTAATGGTTTCCTTCTAAACATAATATATTTATTCTATCAGTATACATCAAATATTATATAAAATGTAAGAATATTTAATAATTTTTTTTTTGAATTTTTAAGAATTTCAAAATTTCTTGATATTTTTCAGTTTTTCTTAAATATCTCCGTAATCTAAACCAATAGGAAAAATTTGTATATTTCCTTTCTGATAGAGAATTTAATAGTATATTTTGTTTGTTCGAAACTTTTTTTCTCAAATGTAATCGTTTTTGAGATATTTGCAAGAATATAGAAATCATGATTTGCTCAATAACTCAACAACTATAGTAGATACAGAAAATTTTATAGACTACTTTCTTGTAGACCTTATCAAAGTGCATCTTTACGATATATACAATTTTACCGTAGTGATAATCCTTTTCGAATAAAATCGAAATATATCGATTTCTTCAAATTTTTAAGGCATTTGCATGAATTATTTAGAAATTAAAAAAAAATTAAAAATGAAAATACTTCGGGAATAATATAATTTGGGGAATAAGTAATTCGAAAATTTTATAGATTTTTTGACAGCTGTCAAATTGAGGATTCCTTAGTAAAGAATAAGTGCAAGGTTAACAGAAATTCAAAAGTTTGGTGTCGATTCGATATAATTTGAGTATGAGGAATCCGAAATTTTTATCTATTTTTTGACAGCTGTCAAATTGACGTTTCCTAAGTCAGTAGTATGTACAAGGTCAACGGAATTTCGCAAGTTTGGTATCGTTTCTATGTAATTCGAATGCAAGGAATCCGAAAATTTTGTTTATTTTTGACAGCTGTCATTTTTTAAATATTTTTTTCTATTCGATACGTAAAATAGTGAACGGATTGTTCGCAATCGGTTATAGCTGGTCCCTTAAAATGTGAAACGGTAACATATGTTATAATGAACGAATTTGGGTGCTATGTACCCCCAACACAGTCCGCAGGAGTGTGGCCGACCAATTAAAGCATCAACCTGCATTCAAACGGCTCGATGCATCCACACAAATCGGTTGACAAATCTAGATAATAACAAAACACATATAGGCGAATCTGTCGCAAAAAGAGGGTCCGCGGAGCCCCGCGCGGAGCGCCTAGGGGGGCTATGCCCCCCTAGTTACATAGCACCCTTCGGATGCTATGTATTACGGCTTACGTGTGACCTTGAGTTCGTCCGTTGTCGTCGTCGTCGTCGTATCTTTTGACATTTTTGAGGTTGTGATTTTTTTGCGAGAAAACTATCAGAGTTGAAACGATGAAACTTTTTGGTTTTAATTTTGGATAGTGCGCGCGTGTTGTCTCAATTTTTTAAATATACAGGGTGAACCGTTTCGAAGTTATTAAGCGTCAAAGTCGACTTTTCGGCGATTCCCGTTGGGACACATTTCAAGTCGCAAAACTCAATTTTTTCGATTTAAATTTTCGGAGTGTGGAGTGGACCGGTCGCTACAGAACCCTATTGAAATTGGGTATCGTACGACGATTAGAAGTAATTTAAAAGAATTTTTGAAAGTCGAAATTTGACAAAAAAGGGTCATTTTTGGTACCTAATAGCTCGAACTGGGTGGGTCCGAGCGTCTCGCGGTTTTAAATTCTCGATTTCCCATCTCAAAAACTAGGTGCCATCAATACATCTATCTATACCTAAAGTTATTAGAAGATGGGAAAAATTTGAAAATACTGAACAAGTTGATATTTCGGGGTAAAAATGGACGGTTTTTCATTTTTTTCAAGGTAAAAACGGCCTTTGATCGAATTTTAGTTTACGTTACCTGAAAGATCTAGGTAGACCACATTAGAAACGTATATTTTCGTTTCTTCGATTTAAATACCGAAATTACTATTAACGATTGAATTTTAGAAATTTGGAACTGGTTTTTTTTGTCACCGCTACACTTAATTTCGTCTATACGCTTTCCTATTTAACATTTTCCATATTTTTTTGCTTTTTCGTCAAGCGGAATGATGGTACTTTAAGATTCATACCAAGAGCGCGTTTCGAATTACGATCTAAAGGGTTAAAAAAAATTGAGTATATCCATTTTCAACCATTTTTCACTAAAAGTTCTGTTTAGTCACGAATAACTCCTACAAATATCATCTCGGAGAGTTCTTTATAGGCGTATTTTTTCCGTCCATCTTTTCTCTCAACATTATTATTTTTCAAAATTTTTGAAATTTCCTTTCAATCGGGAGAAAAACGACGTTTTTCCGAGCTGGGACGGCCAATTCTTGCAAATCTGCACACTTCGTCGATTTTAATCAGCATGCCTTGGAATAAAATTAACCCAATTTGTTGACTGTCAAAATTCGGCCGAAATGGGCCAAAATAGCCTTTTTCTTAGCGAGATCCTGAAGTTAATTGACCGATTTGAGAATGGAAATGGTATGGAAAAGATTCTATGGGATTTCGGCTTTCGATAATGACCCCTATCGTTGCCCAAAATCGAAAATTTCCTACCATTTTCCCGATTTCCAAAATGGTCTGCAACGACATATTTACATTGCTCTTATGGGAGCGCCGAAACAGGGTGCATCTTGAAACCAGTTTTTCGATTTCTTCTAAACGGCTCACGTTGGAGCAATGAAACTTTTGGGGTATACTTTGGTATATATGGCGTATAGTTAGCCGATGTACGACATTATACAGGGTGTCCCGTTAATAAGTTATTAAACGAAATAGTCAGAAAATGTGCAAAAAATTAAATATTTCTTTCTACGACTTGCTGGTCTCGTAAAACTTAAACGATTCAGTTTATATTTTAGTATGTTATCAAGAAACTTATTTAGAAAAACTCGTCGCGAGATTTTTTCAATAAAATGTCGGGAAGTCAATTTTTTGATTTTTTTAAAGTTGGAAAACATTAAAATGCAGGGTCATTTTCGAAAATGAATTATTCGATTTCTGTCTTATAGATTGGCACCGGATTCGAACCGGTGGATAGGTCATCTCAAATACTAATATTTCACAATACATCATATCATGCTAAAAGACCTATAAAATGGAGAAATTTGCGAGAGACTGAACTTGATGATTTCGTAAAAATTTCTTTTTCCTTTTTAAGGGGTAAAATAATATTTCATCGAAATGTTATATATGTCATCAGAAAGAGCACATCAGAGCACGATTATAAACCATAATTTAGTTTCTTAATTTCTTATACAAAAATAACTACAATCGATTAAGCAATAATCACTAATTATGACATCCTCTTACTAAAACCCATCTGTACGCTAGTGTATGTAACTTTTTCGATCGTTCTTTAGCCTATCGTTTAAAGGAATAAATTACCTTTACGTTCCACATCGACTGCGTTACCCAAAAATATCCTTTGGCGGATAAAAAAAATATTTTATAAATTTTTTCGAAATTTTTTTTATTAAAAGTCAAGTTTATTCTGCTATATCTTCTATAACTTTCCTTTTGGAGATTTCTTTCTAGGTTTATCTGATTCCCTCATCTTTTCCGAACATTTTGATATATATAAAGTTAGCAGAAACAGGTTCGATCTTGGAGAAAATTAAGAAAATTCGTAACGGTGACAGCAAAATTTCCAACTTTCGCTCGAAATGCATCAAAGGCGTGGCATTTGCCGTATTTAGTAAAAATTAGACAAGGGCAAGTGTTTAAATTCATCAGATTTGAATAAATCATGCACGCCGTCTGGAAAAAAAGGCTTAATTTGATAATTTGGCAATTTGAAGAAAATTCAACTAGTACGTTATGTTAATATTGCTAAAAGGATTTAAAAAATATTTTAAATTTTTTGACACCTGTCAAATTGACGTCTCCTTGGTTAGTAAAAAGTGCAAGATTAATAGAATTTCACAAAGTTGGTGTCGTTTTCGTATAATTCGAGGGCAAGGAATCCGAAAATTTAATTCATATTTTGACAGCTGTCATTTTTAACAATTCTTTGATTTCGGTTAACTGTCGATCATAGGCGTAATCGTAACAGAATTTCGCAAAGTTGGTGTCGATTTCGTATAACTCGAATGCAGGCAATCCAAAAAATTTATTAATTTTTTGACAGCTGTCAAATTGACGTATATTACGTTGGTAATAGTTGCAATGTTAACAAAAATTCACGAGTTTGGTATCGCCTCTATATAATTTGAGTATGAGGAATTCGAAAATGTTATATAATTATTGACAGCTGTCAAATTGACGTTTCTTAGGTTAGTAATATGTGCAAGGTGAACAAAATAACGCAAGTTTAGTATCGTCTCTATGTAATTCAAATGCAAGGAGTCCGAAAATTAAATTTATTTTTTGACAGCTGTCAAATTGGTGATTCTTTAGTAAAGAATAAGTGCAAGGTTAACAAAATTTCAAAAATTTTGTATCGATTCTATATAATTTGAGTATAAGTTATCCGAAAAATATATTTATTTTTTGACAGCTGTCATTTTTGACATTTTTTTGTTGACATGTTTTAATAAGTTTGGTATCGTGTCTATATAATTTGAGTATGAGGAATCAGAAATTTTTATCAATTTTTTGACAGCTGTCAAATTGACGTTTCTTAAGTCAGTAATAGGTACAAGGTCAACGGAATTTCACAAGTTTGGTATCGTTTTTATGTAATTCGAATGCAAGGAATCCGAAAATGTTGTTTATTTTTTGAGAGCTGTCATTATTGACATATTTTTCTCTATTCGATACGTAATATAGTGAACGGATTTTTCGCAATCGGTTATAGCTGGTTCCTTAAAATGCGAAACGGTCACATATGTTATAATGTACGAATTCGGGTGCTATGTACCCCCATCACAGTCCGTAGGAGTGTGGCCGACCAATTAAAGCATCAACCTGCATTCAAACGGCTCGATGCATCCACACAAATCGGTTGACAAATCTAGGTAATAATAACAAAAACACATGTAGCCGAATCTGTCGCATACAAGTGAATGGCGGAGCCCTGCCGCGGAGCGGCTAGGTAATAATAAAAACGCATATAGGTGGATGCCGGAGGCCCCTGCGCAGGTAGCGCCTAGTGGGAATCTGTCGTATGCAGGTGAACGGCGGAGCCCCGCCGCGGAGCGGCTAGCTAATAACAAAAAAAACATGTAGGTGGATGCCGGAGGCCCCTGCGCGGGTAGCGCCTAGGGGGGCTATGCCCCCCTAGTTTAGATACGGCCCCGTTTTACACAATGTAAATTTAGTTATACTTTTATTTCATTAACTAGATAGTATTTTTGCTTGTTGTATTTTTATGAAACAAATATACCTAAATACCATAATATTATTCTTTCATTTAACCTACTATCAAATACATAAAACCTTTTAATTCCTTTAAAAGATAATTAGAAACGCTAATAACAACGTGGATCTCCATAAGCAATTTAAAAATAACTCGCACCTTGACGCCACTGGGCGCGCCAAACGTAATTGAAACGGCTGGATATCATACCTTGTGTTTATTGTTTCATACGTACAGGTAGATTTGATGCGCGAATCTCTTTTTAAAACTGTTTAGGCGCCTTGTATCAAATACCAATGGAAGGACCATAATATGTTGGCTACGTCAATTAAACTTTGACGGCATTCTCGTGCAGCCGTTAAGAATTATCTCTCAATATCTCATTAACTCGCCCCTTGTATATTGATATCTTTACAAATTGTTATTATAAATTGTTACATTGTGATTGCCTACGATTTGTACCTTTACACTGTACCTTACAACGTCACGGCTTATGGAGAATTCCAGAGTTTACTTGCATTAAGTTTTAGATAGTTTTGTGAAAACCGAAGGTCAGCCCTCACAGCCAGTCGGGAACTATGTACTTTTTAAGTATGTGTTGTTTTTGTGTCTACAAAATAGAGTTGCATCATCTTCATAAGAGAAACTACCGAATGGGAAAAGAAATTAGGACATCATTATCACACATACATCACAAATATAATAGGCCCAAGGACAGATCCCTGGGACACTCCACTCTGGATCAATCCAAGATCCGACATGTTATTATCGAGATAAACACAATGCCTTCTTAGGGACATATATGATTTCAGCAGGCTCAAAGTGTTACCTCTGTATCTATATCGATACAATTTCTCAAACAGGAGCTTGAGCTGAGGTCGCACAGGATCAAATTTGCATCCTCTCCCCCGTCAAGTCCCTCAATTATATCATGTACAATCTGAACAACTGCTGGACAGTAGAATGACCCTCCTTGAAGTCATATTGCAGACTATTAAGCAAACCATCGGCTTCAAAGTATGATGTTAGTTTTCATGAGTAGTGCGTAACCCGAACAATTTTCCATTCAACATTATTAAATGTTTCGTCCACATACTAGCTTACTACTTGTAAACACAACTCTTACTTAGTGGGTACATTTTTGGGTCTTGAGTCTGTCAGTAGGTAACCGAAATTATGAATAATAAATACATTTGAGGGGATTCCCACTAGATGGCGATGATATGGTGTAACTGAACTTTCAAAAATATCCAAGAGTCTGTCATTTTCTGAGGGTGTCTTTCCAAGCAAGCTTAAAACTGCCGATATAGGGCAATATACAAGAAAGGTGAAAAATACGAAGAAAAAAATTACCGACCTATCTCTCTTCTGTCCAATATTCGGAAAGTTTTCGAAATGGTTTTATCTGAGAGAATAGTATCGTTTCTTGATAAACATTCAGCGATTGCTGATAGACAGAACGGCTTTCGGAGAGGCAAATCCACAATAAGAGCAATTTACCAAGCATTGGAAAAAGTTTTACATTCATTAAATATTAAAAATCAAACTATGTTGATGTGCATGGATCTCTCCAAAGCCTTTGATTCTGTTAATCATGAGATACTGTGCAAGAAACTTGAGATGTCTGGCGTGCGTGTTGTTGCATTATGTCTTATAAAATCATACTTGAAAGATCGTGTGCAGCGGGTGGCAGATATAGTTGTCTCCAGGGGGGTTCCTCAGGGACCAATCTTGGGACCTCTCTTGTATATCGTATATGCAAATGAGCTCCCTGACGTCTCTGTTGAATACACGGTACTTTATGCCGATGATACGTCTCTTATGTTTAGTGAAAATAGCAATGAAATACTGATCCATAGGGTAAATACTGCAATGGAGGCCCTTGATGAATATTTCAAAGCCAACGATCTGATGTTGAATGTGTCAAAAACTCAAGACTCTCACTTTTAAAAATAAATTGAATAATAAATATTCACTCTTTTCCAATGGTGAGGAATTAAAAGCAGCTAAGAATGTGCGTTTTTTGGGTGTGTAGATAGATGAGAGACTGGATTGGAGGGAGCACATTGAAGGTTTGGCTCACAGTGTATCTAGATACTGCTATGCCTTACGTGTGGTGTCTGATCAAGTGAGTACTGAGGCTGCCATTAGCGCCTTTCATGCATATATCCAGTCCAGGTTGAGATATGGTGGGGTGGTTCATCTGACATGCACAGAATTATGGTCATGCAAAAAAGGTGCATTCGAAGTATTTTTAAAATGAAACAGCAGGAAAGTTGTAAACCTACTTTTATTGAAAATAATATTTTAACTGTGATAGGGATGTATATTTTAGATTCTGTGATGTTTGTCTGTGATAATAGGGATTTCTTTACTGACTGTGATGTAAAACATGATTATGATACTCGTAATAAAAGTAATCTGGTACCTGAAAAATACAACTTGAAGATGAAGATATTTAATTTTTCCAGATAATAGGGATTTCTTTACTGACTGTGATGTAAAACATGATTATGATACTCGTAATAAAAGTAATTTGGTACCTGAAAAATACAACTTGAAGATGAAGATATTTAATTTTTCCAGATAGAATACGAACTTTAACAAATAATAAACTTAAATATGTTTTAAAAAGATATTTAGTTAGTAAGGCATTTTATAGTATCAGTGAATTTTTTGACGATGCTGATAAACAAAGAATTCAGTGCTTAATTTTGAATTTTAAATGTGCCAAGTATACTATAGGTGTTTTATTGTTCGTCTTCTTCACGGATTATTGTTATTATTATTATGTCTATTGTGTTGTTTGAATTTTGAGTAAGTTAAATTATTTTATATGTGTATGCCATACAATGTTTCTTTCAATTATGAGTTTTGTTGTAGAATGTGTTTCATTTCAAAGATGTTAAATTTGTCTGTGGAAATTAATGACCATTTGACACTGTTCAACACCCTTATGGGTTTACATTGTTTGCTGTAAAGCATTTTGAACATAAATATTATCTATCCATCTATCTAATAAAGAAGACAAACTCGAGTGGTACCCAGTACATACGATTTGTGATAAAAGTGCAGTTTGGTTGTTGTTGTAATTGCACAGGTTATGGCAAACTGTATAGTCCAAATAAGGACAAATTAGTTTGTCACCGTGAACCTGGCCCAGAAGATGTCCATCATGCTTGACGTCGCTATACATTTTCTACTATTATTAATATTATATAAAGTAACAAAATTAATTCCATTAATATATTAATGTTAATAAAATTACGACCTACAGCAACACCTACATTATATTTTCACAAGAAATTCCCTAGCAGCTTCCCACTCGTGTTTTAACAAGAATAAATGAGGAAAAATTCCAGGTTAGTCCCTTTTCCCAAATGAATTATTTTGTTCGAAACCCATGTAGGTCACATATCCCTTTGCCATAAATATTCGTTTGCCGTTTATATAGATCTCAAAGGTAGACCGCGATCCTGCTCTATACCTATACAGGGGATTCAATTTTTAAACAGGCGTAATAAAAATTATGTGGTTTTAGTGCACCAAAGAAGATCGATATTCAATGAGTGCATTGCAAAGAAGACTTTCCAAATCATTAAAATTTGAAGAAATATACGCTCACTATGAATGTTTGTAGTGCATTCAACGTCATTTAATTTACGATGTCTTTTATTAGTAGCATAGAGGCGACGCGGTTAAATTTTGCATCTGTGTTGACATAATAACGACTGGTAAATTTTACACCATATTTATTCAACAGGAGCAACTTCGACCTTTAAAACTACGCGTAGTTGCTCTCAGTCAGGTTCTAGCATATTTGCCTTTCTGGTTTTTCTCGTTCTTCCTTAACCTCAACATTAACCCCCATATATATACTGGGTGGCCCAGAAGTCGGGAATAAAATTAATATAGCCTTAACCTGTAACTTTTGGGGAAAACGCTCGGACACGTCAATTTAGTTTTATATATATGCTCACATTTTGACATTATTCGTTTGTTTTTTTATAGACATTTGTCAAAGATACGACGTTTTAAATAGAAACATACAGCTTGTGATACCTCATTTGAAAGCTAATATCTCGTACAGTATGCTCATAAATTTTAGCGCGATTCTGTCAAGCTATTTCAAAATGGCGACTGTTAAAAGTTTTTAAAAAATCTCTATTTAAATAAGCGGAAATTATAAATCATTGATGTTTTTTTACCTTTCAAGGTAAGAAATCTTCTGAACGCGACACCATGACAAAAATTGTTGTTAGGCAATGAAAGCACTAATATATCGACAACAATGCGGAGAGACCACTTTTTATTCTGCAATTTGAAAAAGCATCCAGAACCAAAGATGGCGACGAATAACAATGTCAGGCCGGCTCTGACGCGATCAATAAAATTTCCACCCTACTGCGCAAAGTCAATAGGCCCGCGCCTTCTCCCATAGCGGGGGCACTTTTTGTATTTTGGAACGTTCGTATTGGCAATATACTGTTTATATGTAGGCATGTGCATTAACCTCAGTTGTTAAGTAACCACATATTAGGTCTATGAGGTTGCCGCATGTGGGATGACTTTAGTGGCTTTTACCTAAGTTTATAGATGGTTAAATTAGAAAACAGCTCTGTAGCCTTTCTAGGACACCCAAGCAGTCACCCATTTAACTATAATAAACCGTTTCAATAACGCCCTGTATAACTTTGATTAAACTCAGCAATTATGACAGCAGCCATACTTAAATAATAATACCTCTATCCCATTATCGTGATATACAGGGCGTTTCGATAATGCATTAGAATACTTGGAGAGGTAATTTTACATGTTAAAATAAAGGTGCTAATCTATATAACGAAAGCTCGATGCTTTTCTAGCCTCTGATTTTTTTTCTTATTTTTAACTTTTTGGTTTTTAAAACTATCAAATTGATATCTAGCACAGGGACTATGCGTAATGACTTCTATCATTTTGGTAGTTATAGTATATGGGTCAAATTTTTTTACAGGCAACTTTCAGTAAATTGGTATTTAAAAATAAATATTCTCAAAAACACCTGTTAATTTTTTAATAGGTTTTTCATAGTATCTAATTATAGGAATTATATATGTCCGCGCAAAAGATCATCGTCACAAAGATCTTGGTCTATTTTTGTATAGCATCGATTTTTTAATAATTTAACGCCGGTCACATGACTAATTTTACTATACTGAATACTCAGTTATTTTAATCAGTCACTATAATAATTTTCCTATTATTTATAACAGCCCTGGCTTATATTGGCTTAAAGTTTTGGAATGTTCCGTATAGAATGTTAAAATATTAAGAAAATCACTCATATTTTTAATCTATCTATGTTGCCAATATCCTAAAACAGTAAAAATAAATCTATGGCCGCTTTGGCTACCAGCAACAAAAATATATTAAGTGTGACCGGTGTTACTTTATGTGACCGGTGTTACAATAATTAAATAGTTCCATGGATACTTGAAGTTTGATTTTTAAAGTTTGTAACTGGAACTATTGAAACTTAAAATGCTTTAATGCGAAAATAATTAACAATTTAAACTTAGTTTTACATTATTTTTATTTTAAAGCCTATTTACTTTTTGTTGTACAACTTCTTTTTCTTCTTATTTCTTTTTAATTTTGCTTTTGACAGAATATATTTGCTGAGATTAGGCATTTTTTACAAATTTACGTTGCCTTGTAGTTCTGTAAAGATACTTAAATAAAAAAATATTGTTTATGGGTTCGGATAACAATAACAATAATAAGTTGTATCGCCCGTCACAACAATGTATCTCCGATAACATTTTCATGCGTGACCGGTGTTACTGTGACCGGCGATACAAAAATCATATTCGTGGATAACAGCTAATACAAGCAATTTCTTTTTTAGATTGAAATGATTATCTGTATCCAAGAGAATGACTTTGTATAGTATTTTTCCCTTAATTAAGACTACTAGGTCTGAGTTACCCCTGTGACCGGCATTACAATATAAAAACATACGCCTGTTAAAAAGTAGGCAATGTTCTAGTTTATACTTAAATAAACATAATAAGAAGCTTACCTAAACACAAATTCAAACACATATCGTCATATTTCTTAAACTATTAGGGCGACCTCTAGTGGCGATATTTATAAGCAATTTCTGCCCTGACCAGCGATACATGCAGCAGATGCGGGGACGGAAATTGTGTTAGAGAAACTAAACTGTTGATCCTTAAACATTATTTTTTCAATATAAATTGTACAAGGAGTGTAAATTATTTATATATAAAAGTAACTTTAATAAAATGACGTGAAATATAAAAGGGTAAAGTAAGAAATTATTGACTTGGGACACGCGACCGGCGTTACGTTTTTAAATTCAAATTAGAATATACTGCAGCTATAATTTAAAAATCGTTTAAAATTGCTTTCTAATGCAGGCAGTAACATATATTTCGCAAATTATAATCGTTTTTACAGGCAAATAATTTTTACCCATATTACATAACGAGTGTTGAAAGTAGTAGATTTCAAAGGAGGAGGTATTTAGCACGAGGCACCAGCCGATTGCGGAAATCCGCCGACTTTGAGAAAGTCACTTTCACACAAGTAATGTACACAATTTTTCCTACGGCCACAAATACAGTTCCCAATTATTTGAACATTTTAGCTTACTTACCTGGTTGTAAATCATAGCTATTCTCCTATTTGCTTACGCTAATTAGATACTATGCATCATGTGTATACATCTTTATAGTTTCTGATTTGTTAATTAGATTAATAATGTTCACGCATTGTTTCACCTCTTTAACTTAGTGGATTGTTTAATCATAAGAACGGTTTTACTTCTTAAAAACTTATATTCAGGTATTAATTAAAGCAAACAAAATGGATGTATTCTGTCAGTTCTGCTGTCAGTTCTTGGTTCTTCTCCTTTCCGCTGAGCGCGCTACAATCGCCGACTAGCGCCGTTCGTGTATAACTATCCTGGACCATTAAAGTTCAAGGAGCCGAACCGTTTATTTTTTAACCTTAACAAATACAAAAAAAAATTAAATTAATCTTAACATTAAACAAATATATATAATAATATTTGCTTAAAACGATATTCAAATTATTATTAAAGCAAATATAATTACATAAATCACGTTTATACTTACCATGTATTCTATCCTTGATAATTGTAAAAATCGAAAATAAATCGGTACTTATCCCATTACTCCTTTACCCAAGCAATTATTATGTTTAATGGATTACCTAACAATTCTCCGTTACCTTTTTTTATATTTATCATGAAAAAAACCATAAGAATCCCCACAAAAAGAAGACAAATATATGTAATTTTTTTGATGTTCAGTATTGCTTTAGTGCCCTTTACCCCATCCAACATCCCAATTTACTCTGAGAGGTTGTTCGGGTTTATTCGGATTGAAATGTAATATTTCAACTCTAGAGTTGAAACGGACTTTTTGAATACGCTTGTGATATAAGACACTTTCTAGGGAAGTTAGCCGTACTTTTTTTCTCATTTTTGTAGGGCGTCGTAGGAAATAGTATATTACATAATAAGTGTTGAAAATAGTATATTGCAAACGAGGGGTATTTAGCACGAGGCGCCAGCCGAGCGCGTAAATCCGGCGAGTTAGAGAAAGTCGCTTTCCCACAAGTAATCTGCTCAATCTTTCCTACGACCACAAATACAATTCCCAATTATTTGATCATTGTAACCTACTTACCTGGTTATAAATAAAATTAATAAGATTTCTTCTATTTGCTATTATTAAATATTCATTCTTATATTAATATTGTTCAGGTATGTTTCACCTCTTCAACATAGTGGACTGTATAATCATAAGAATTTTTTTATATTTTAAAACCTTTTATTTACTGATATCAACAAACAAAATTAATGTATGATTTCTGCTCTCAGTCATATTTCTTCTCCTTTCCGCTAGGCGCGCTACCATCGCCATCATTTGTCATCTAAAAACTATGCTAGACCATTAAAGTTCATAGAGAGCTGAATCGTTCCTCAGTATAACTGTTTAACAAATACCATATAAATAACAAAATTGAACTAACCTTATGATTGAATAAATACATATAATTCCAAGAAAATCATAAAACTCATGCCCAAACATCAATATTTATAGAGATGAAGTTCGATGTCGTTTATTTATTTAGCGTATGGCTACAATCACAGGTAGGTAAACAACAAAATAACAAAAATAAAAATTTCACAAACAAACATTAAGATTACAAATATATTCTATTGACTCTCTTGTCGCAATCAGGAAATCGGATGGGTTGCCACTGTAGGAACTAATTGGGCAGTCCTCTACCAGATGTTTAATAGTCTGCCTTTCAGCGCCGCAGTCACAGTTTGGGGAAGGTATTTTTCCCCACCTGAAGAGTGAGTCGGAGCACCTGCCGCAATTCGTTCTTATTCTGTTAAGTGTTGTCCAGATTCGTCTTGGTTGATCAAAGCCCTCTGGCCTGCTTGTAACGCATGGCATATCCCGGTTGGCAGGTGTGGCCTTCTTCTCCCAGTCTTCTTTCCACCGCTCAATTATGTTAAAGTTTTCCTCGATAAGAGTTTCTGCCGTTCTCAGAGGGGGTTTTCGTGAGCGTAGTCTATTTATGGTCCTACCGGTAATTCCAACGTGGGAGCGGAGCACAGGGTCGGCGTTAATTAGTCAATTATGAAAGTTTTACATATTTGCTTAAAACAATATTCAAATTATTATTAAAACAAATGTAATTACATAAATCACGTATATACTTAGCCTGCATTCTATCTTTGATAATTGTAAATGTCGAAAATAAATCGGTACTTATTCCATTACTCCTTTACCCAAGCACTTATTATGTATAATGGGTGCCTAACAATTCTCTGTTATATTTTTTTATATTTATCATAAAAAATCTAAAATAATCCAATTAAAAAAGAAGACAAATACAGTGAAACCTCTCTTGTGCGGACACCTACGGGACCGTCTAAATGTGTCCGCCTAATAGAGGTGTCCGCCCATGGAAAAGTAATATGTAAATGCAAAATTATTACTATGTATATGTATGTACAAATAAACATAACATAACAAAAAATACACTAGTTGTAGATAGGATGTAGTACTAAAAAATCTAATAACGTAGTTTGACGTGTTTGCGTTTTAAAACGTCATTCTAGAAAATATAATTCCAAGTCTGATAACAATTCCATTGCTGTAGAGTCACCTGTATTCTTTCCATACTCTTATAATTCCTTTACCATACTAATGGCTTGTTATAATTGGTGACATTTGTTTGATTACTGCATTCAACTTCTTCATCAGAGTCGTCAGATAGTGATGTGGTTTTAGTTTGGACTACATAATCGGTAGGAATGGGGTCACTATCATCTTCTAATAGCACATTGCTATTAATGTTAATGAACTCACCCAAATCATTGTTATCAAATTACAAACTTCCACAACATCAATATTCTCTTTCATACTCAAAACGCGATATTTTTGTGCTACTGTTTACGATTTTAATTTTACAACTCACAATAAACGGAGGACTGCTGTCGGGGAATCACACATACTTTCATTCAGCGAAGTCCTTTCGCACTGCCACGCATACGCGATTGGTTGCCGGTCTGTCTTCAGAGAGTTTTTGCACCGTACTTATTCGTCTCCTAAATAATTTTTTTTGTCCGTTTAAAGGAGGGTTTTCGCACTCTTTGTATGAAAACAGCCTGTCCGCGTCCGCCCAAAGGATAGTCCGCCCAAGAGAGGTTGATTTTCATGAAATTTCATATACCTACCTAGTTCCGGACTGTCAAAAAATATCCGCTTAATATAGTTGTCCGCTTATTAGAGGTGTCCGTAAGAGAGGTTTCACTGTAAATAACAAAATTAAACTAACCTTATGATTGAATAAATACATATAATTCCAAGAAAGTAATAAACCTCATAACCTAACCTCAATATTTATAGAGTTAAAGTTCGATGTCGTTACTTTGTCAATTATGAAAATTTTACATATTTGCTTAAAACAATATTCAAATTATTATTAAAACAAATATAATTACATAAATCACGATTATACTTAGCCTGCATTCTATCTTTGATAATACATCGAAAATAAATCGGTACTTATTCCATTATCCGTTTACCCAAGCACTTATAATGGGTGCATAACAATTCTCTGCTATATTTTTTTATATTTATCATAAAAAATCTAAAAGAATCCAATTAAAAAAGAAGCCAAATATATGTAATTTTTTTTTATGTTCAGTATTGCTCTAGTACCCTTTACCACATCCAACATCCCAATTCACTCCGAGATGTTTTCCGGGTTTGTTCCTAGGTGGTCGTAGGAAAATATTATTAACACCCTGTATATTGTATTTAAAGCGTGGAGACACTTTTATAGACTAGACATTTCGAAATTAAACCGACCTAAAAATACTCTAATACCTTATTTTAAGTGAGACCTGTCTGCTCGTCGAAACGAATTTTAAGAAAAGGGCGTCAGTGACTAATAACATTTATACGTATTTTGCTCTTTTTGCTACGTTTCCTCCTTCTAGTATGACGTGTCTTTCTTAAGAGCCTTAACTCGAATTTTCTCTTCCGATTTTCAATGCCGTTGTAACAGCATAGCGGTTGGAGGATTCGAGCGAGCTTAAAATATGTTTTTGGCCGTTTTCTGAGCCAAATTACAAAAAGAACTAAGCAAAACTTAGAAAATATAGTGTTCTATTCTGCTCAGATTGAATGATTTATTTATTATTATTTTTTTTGAGGCAGTCCATCTCTCAAAGTGGAGTGAAATTACGAAGAGGTAAAGAAACTCATAGTGTGCTCCACTAGTTTAATAAACAATAATTGAATTACACATCCACACATGTTTCGAAGGCATAGTATACTTACCATCATCTTCAGTGAAAAAATACATCTGAGGAAACTTCTTTAAAACTGCGTTTTATGAAGAAAGTGTATCTTCCTAAAAAGCATAGGTACAACCTGAACAAATGCGATTTACATTGTGGGTAAAGATTGTTCCACGAAAAATGGATATAACTTAATGACTGCAGTAAAAGTACCTGGGGCGATCCCATTATTTATGACCGTTTGTTATTATTATGTGGAAATGGCCGGATTGTAATAATTATAATTAAATAGAGGCACATCAGGTAGGTTAGGTTGCTTAATTTATATTTAAATATCTTTTTGTGGTAAAATTTGTTAGTTTTTATTTCTTGCTGGAAGAGTTTAGTGGTATTACCGATATTATTTTACCAAACGTATAAAACAACAGTATGTGGCGTCCATGGAAAAACGTTGATGGTGCTTCTTCTAGTGTTGCAGTGAAGAAAATGCATTTATCTCTAGATGCTAGGGAAATTGTAAAAAGAGTATATACTTCTTTACTCAACAGAGGACTTTATGCTAGTGCTATGGCGGCGAATGATATATATTTTGAAGAAAGTTATAAAAAAGTGATCTTTTAGAAGATTTAAAGACATTTTGTATAAAAAAAGTATATGTTTGTGACACATTGGCAGAAGAAATTGGACATACAGTGATACGGCTCCCACCCTATTATTACATTTTTAACTCCATAAAGCATATGTGGCACCAGTTAAAATCACTGGTTAGGTCTGAAAATATTTCTTCGACTTTAAGTTCTAGTGTTGTAGAATTAATACGAAAATGCTTTAATGATATTACCCCAGGTAGTTGGAAAAATTCAGTCCGTCACGTAATAACGTAGAAAATTCGTATATTAGTCTGGATCGTATAATTAATCCAATTATAATTAATTTTGATGAGGATAGCGATAGCGAAACAGAACTATCTATAGAATGACATTATAAATGTAAATAAATATTACTAGTAATATTTAAAAAAAATGTTATTTCATTTGATTACATTAATATAATCATATCATTACTTGTTTTCCTTAGTCCGTCCCTTCATACTTCACTTGTTTATTGCCAAGCTCTTGTCGACACAATGGGACCGACCCAGGAAATCATTAAGTCGTATCCAAATTTCGTGAAACGGACTTTACCCTAAAGTGCTTTATATCGATTTATGTTAGTAATTTTTAATTCTCTTATACAAAGCGTTCGTTGGATCTTTGACAATTTAGGGATTTTAAATATGCTTTAATTTAATTTTTTTAAATAGGACACCTTATATATTTTTAGGCATATGGATTTATCTTGCGAATACCGTTATTTTTTGTTAAATATGTCTTATACCTAAATCATATAATTTCTGAAATATTTTAAGATTTGTCTTAATTCAGGTAAAAATTGGAATTTTTGATTACAGAATTTAGTTAACATAGCCGTGGAACAATAACAAAGTTATTTATTTTCAAATGAACTGACTGTGAAACTGATAAAACTAGAAGTGAACCTAGGATGCTGGGATAAGCTAAGGCTAAGAAATTAAATTAATTAATCAAATTTAACAATAATTACAAGACCTTGTCAGCATTTCGCTGACAAGAAACAAATAAGAATAATAATAAAAATATTATAAATTATGTTCAATATGACCCCCTAAATTTAAGATGCAAGCCCGAATTCTTTTTTCAAAAGATTCGCCTACTTTTCTCAACATATTCGGGTTTGTTCGGGTTTGTTCGAAATTGTGTGAAAAACTTCCCTAATTCGTGCTTGCATGTTGTCGGAGCAGTTTGGTACACTTTCTCTTTTACGAATCCCCATAAGAAAAAACCAAGCTTGGTCAGATCGGAAGATCTTGCCGGCCATTATATTGGTCCTCCTCTACCTATCCAATGATCAGTAAATCGTTCATTTAAAAATTTCTTACGAGCATACTGTCATGAGGTTGTGCTCCATCTTGTTGAACCCACATTCTTCCACGAGTGTGTACTGGCAATACATTTAAAAGTCCGGGTAAATAATTTTGTAAAAATCAAGGTAAATCTGACCTGTAACGTTTCCGACAAAAAAATGTGGTCCAATAACATGATTACCTATTATGCCGGCCCACACATTAACACGCCATCTATGTCGATTCTTAACTTCCCTAGTGAAAAAAGCATTGCTTGTATCGTAGTAATGAAAATTATGACGATTTACTCATCCATTGTTATGAAACGTAGCCTCGTCACTAAACATAATATAACCGAAAAACTGAGCTTGATGTTGTATCATATCCTTTGCCCACTGACAAAAAATAACTCTCCTTTCATAGTCTTATTCTCCTAATTCTTGTAACAATTATATGTGATAGGGATGTAATTTTTCACTTCGGATAATCCTTGATGTTGATGATGCGCTGAAAGGAAATTCGTGCCCAAGCTGTCTGATACTTTTGTGGGGATCTTCAACTAACTTTAACATAACCATAAATTTATTTTCATCGTTAGTAGCTGGCTTAACTTTTTCATGTTTCTCGTAATCAACACTCCCTGTTCTTTCAAATCTCCCTTTTAACCTTTCAAATGATTTTCGATCAGGATGAGTTCTATGAGGATATTGTTTTGCGTATACTCTGGAAGCCAGAAATGCATTTCTGTCGTTTGCGCCCAAAACATAGGTTCCTATTTGGAAAAATTCATATTTCTATTATCTCGATAAAGTTAACTAAAGGAATTCAAGTCTTAAGCAGTAATGAACCACAAACTTAAGGAAACTAACTTTATAATGACAGTTACGTTAAAGAAAATGGGTTGCTATGATTTTTATATCGTACCATTAAAAAGTACTAAAATTTCAGAAAAAAATTAATTACTTGACAACGCTATATTTCAGTTCAAACAATTAAAAACGGCGTAACGCTCTTGGTCTGCTAAATCAAAATGTGGAAAAATATACCTAGTGCCTCATTTAAAAAAATTATAAAATATTCCGTGCCACTTTTTGGGGCCACCCTGTAGATTGCAATATATTTTCAGGTTATGCATCTTAGTAAACCATTTATCTTTTGTATGGAACGTTTTTATCTATCTTTAAGAGTTTAGGCGCTATCGAAGCCAGACACCTTACTGACAAACCCTGTATATGTATACAGAATGTCCAAGATAAGGAGGGTCTCTATGGGGATCTCGTTAATGTAACAGATACAACTTCGATTAAATGAGGAAAAATTATTGGCATCAAAGCACGAACAATATGCCGTACAAACAGTTTCGGTAATATTTTAAAGTTTTGAGTTATTTAAGAAAAACTGAAATTTTCAATTTTTAATTTAATTTTATTTCGACGTTAATATTAAAGATAAAGCAAAACTGACAAAATATTCTCACAGCAACTTTTAGTGAACTCTAAGAATACATAACAATTTTTTTAATACGACGTTTCGTTTTCAAGCAATCACCATCAACTTCATTTTTTCTAATACGGCCCTGATTTTATAATGTCAAATTTTAAGACTTTTTATTCTAAATTCAATGATGTATCACACTATATTTAATACCTTTTTAATCATATTCATGAAGTTTTCAGGATACGGACATGTATTTTCCATAATTTTGTAAAACCAGTTCAATGTAGTATATTAAAATATTTTAAAATTATTTTATATTAATGCACTGTATAATAATTAAAACAAGGTAATTTGTTAACAGTAACAAAACAATATGAAAAATGAACCACAAATAGGTACAAGTAGAACTAACACTAGATTATTAGAAATTAATTTTCCAAAAGATTCGAAATGATTTTCGTCATTGTCCAGAGAAATTAGACGACAAGTAAAGTTATTGAAGCCGTTCAAAGCGTAAGGCCACAAATGCTAATGAATGTTTTAAATTCTGCAATTGTAAGATGCTATTTATTTGGAGACCGACCTTTTGGAAAATTAATTTCTAATAATCTATTATTAGTTTTACTTTAATTAATGTTTTTGCCGATGCTATTCCTTGTTTATTTTTTCATGCTTACTGTTTTGTGATTGTTAATAATTTATCTTGTTTTATGATTATTATATAGTGCATTATTATAAAAGAATTTTAAAAATATTCATTTTAGTACCTACTACATTGAACTGTTTTTACAAAATTATGGAAAATACAGGCCCGTATCCTGAAAATTTCATTAAGATGATTAAAAAGACTCAAAACTTACTTAGACGATAATGTGTGTACATCATTGAATTTAGAATAAAAACAAAGTATTAAAAATTTGACATTATAAAAGGGCCGTACTTATTAGAAAAAACGAAGTTGATAACGATTACTTGAAAACGAAACGGCGCATAAAAAAAAATTGTTATGTAATCTTTGAGTTCACTAAAAGTTGCTGCGAGAATGTTTTGTCAGTTTTGCTCTAACTTTAATATTAATGCCGAAAAAGAATTAAATTAAAAATTCAAAAATTCAGTTCGTTTTAAATAACTCAAAACTTAAAAATCTTACCGAAACTATTTGTACGGCATATTGTTCGTGCTTTGCTTGCGATACCTTTTTCCCATTTAATCCAAGCTGTATCTGTTACCATAAACGAGATCTTCATAGAGGCCCTCATTATCTTGCGCACCCTGTATAAATACATTTTTTAATTTTTAAAAGTTGTCTTTTTGAAAGCCGTACAAATGGCTGACGACGGCAGAAAAAGCTTTTTACATTTTTTTAAAAATAATAATTAGCCTTTCAAATCCCAGGTATGTCATAGCCATGTATGTCATAGGTAATTTACGTCACTCTAATACTTAAAAATGCAAATGCTGGCCACTGACGGTCACATTTCCTCGCGAGCATGCATGAGCACATAGAGGCATGCATGCAAATTTGACAATGTGTGGTCAAAGACTGACGACTCTTCATGCGTCTGTTGCGATGTGAAATGATCTGTCGCTGCTTGCATTTTGACATGCCTACTGGCGTGACAGACATAGTGTGAGGCAAAAAATCGTGGCAGTTATCATTATTTTGCGACTTTACCAAGCAACAACATTCGACTTTATCAAAGAATTATTTCCGAATCCAAGGACTACACTGACAAAAATGCATTTACCAATGTCGTGGGTTACAAAATTGGAGCTACCTCAACCCACCTCTCTATGTTGTTCTAACTGAGCCTACGAATTATTTAAAAACGCTACAGTAATTCAGGTTCTTTTGGTTCGCCTCAACCCAGGAAGAGATTTTTTATCAACATTTTAAACATATTTGGGATCACCACAATTCCTCATCTTGTAACTATTTTATAAGTTACCTGAACTCAGTTTTTGGGTTGGGAAAACTTATTAATTGATTAGAAAGTGTCGTTTTAACCCCGACGTGCATTATTTTAACTCATTACCATGTGTAAATTATTTTGAGTTGGAATATTTCAGGAAACGTGCTCCAAAACCCCATATCGAGGGTAAATCACAAGATCGTAAGGTCACGGAAAGTTCCGAATTCGTGCTCGTGCAGGTTTGGCGCGGCTCATTCCATTGTTATTCGTCAATTCTCATTCGATCGCGCCCATAGACACCTGTTGGCCGTTGCGCCGTTTGCGGGATTTTTCATCTTTGTTCTCTGTGCGTGAAAATTTGTGTTTTGCATAATTTTGATCAGTTGGCGTAAAATGGAGGGACAGGAGGGAGATGCATAGAAATTGTTATTATTAGAATGGAGCCTTATTATTTATAAGTATATATTAATATTATAATATTATTAATACGTATTTACTCAAGATTTGTACATGTCTTACACATGAAATGTAATTTTTCGTTTTAAGTGTATTCTTAAAGTAGAGCCCTTACAAAATGTTTCTTAGCCGTAGTGTGTTCTCCTGTCTATAAGTCATTTGATTATTTTTTTAAAAAATATACACCGAAAATGTCATATCTTGAAAAAACAATAGGCAATTGAAGTCCACAATATGCAGGCGTTAAATCAAAGAAATATTTTGAGTTCCGGTAGTACACAATTTAGGTACTGGTAGTCCAAAATTTAGATTCTGGTAGCCCAAAGAGTGAGTTATTCCAACCACCATCGTAAGCTAACAACTTAAATGTCAAGTTTTGATAGCCCGAATCATGAATTAATCTAGCCCGACTAGTAACGCATCACAATTCACATACTGGTAGCCTATCAATAATTTAAGACGGTGTGGCGTGAGCTATTCCAACGCATAAAATAACCCATCTTCTTTTCTATCATAACTTATGAATAGTTGATACAATTTCTTCCATTTGGTTGCCGTAATTCAGAGGTCTGGGCTGTCCCCTATTAACAACACGCTTCGGTCTAGGACAACTCATATTTGAGTTATATTAACTCGAAATTTCGCTCAGTGTACGTTGATCGTCAGAGAATATTGCTATTGTTGATTTACGGCCTCCATTAAAATGACAGGTTCGCTCAGTCTACCTGAATAGTCGGTGGATCATATCGCATTTCACATTTGCATGCAAGTGTTGCTATTCATGCATGCTCGCGAGCAAATGTGACCGTCAGTGGGCCTCATAAAATCTACTTTAAGTGATACCTACGTTATGTCTTGCAGCGAACAAACCAAATCATAACTCCTTTGTTCAAATTAATTAAATAAATCACCTTACTTCTTTCCTTTAGTATTGGCACCCTTAAATCATAAACCTTGCTCCCCTACATCGCTGTTTTCACCCCACTGGCTCTATCCCTTCTCTATTCCCGGACGCCCCGACCCTTATTAGGGCTCAGCGTTCACATAGAGCCGACACGTCATCCAGTGCGTCTGCGCCCCGTTCCAGTCAATGAATGAATTTCAGTCCTGCTCTAGCTAGAAATCTAGTAACGCAATCGGGACCCCCACACTTTCAACACATATTTTTATTTAATTAATCACACGGCAATGTGAACCGCCAGTAATTGAAACAATTTAACGTCGGTTTTTTTGTTGCATGTCCATGGCATTCTTTGTGTTTACTGGCTAGAGTCGCGCTTTCGGTGCATGTTTGTTCAATACCGTCGTTGATTTTTTTTAACGCGGTCGGTCGTGTCAATATCGTAAACAATGACTTTGTTCGATTATCGTCAAGGGTATGTTATAATAACATGACTATTATCGGTGATTTGGTGGCAGGTTATTTCGAAATTCTAAAGTGAACTTTTCGACGCTATTTTATCAGGTTATCCTTCGCCCTCTTCTTCTAGAAAAAGGAAATAAGCTTGAGGAAGAGATGACAATGTAAACACTTTATTGTGTTTTGAGGTGAGTTTTGTTTTAATTCTGTTCATGTGTTTCCCCCTTCGTTTTTGACGTACCTACATAATACTAATGAATTATAGCATACGGTATACACAAAAATGAAAAAATGCTAAACGGTAATAGTAACTAAAATGGTTTCAGTTCAGCAAACAATTTATATCCGATTTACTAGTGTCACTACGTGACAAATTTTTTAATTTCTTGTTACAATGGGGAAAAATGGCCGTTTTTGTGTATTCTGATTTACTGGAGAACCATGATAACTTAACTGGTCAAGTGTGAACGCTTCTTTATAATTTCTTTCAAATAGTACGCCATTTTCTATGTCCTTGAATGTTTATTTTAAATATTGTTTTTACTATTACCTTACAAATTTAGTGGTAAAGTACGTTTCACGAAATTTGGATACGACTTAAAGATTTCCTGGGTCTTTTCTGTCTTGGCTTGGCAATAAACAAGTGAAGTATGAAGGGACGGACTAAGGAAAACAACTAACGATATGATTATATTAATGTAATCAAATGAAATAACATTTTTTTAAAATATTACTAGTCATATTTATTTACATTTATAATGTCATTCTATAGATAGTTCTGTTTCGCTATCGCCATCCTCATCAAAATTAATTATAATTGGATTAATTATACGATCCAGACTAATATACGAATTTTCTACAGTTATTACGTGATGGACTGAATTTTTTCAACTACCTGGGGGAATATCATTAAAGCATTTTCGTATTAATTCTACAACTAAGAACTTAAAGTCGGAGAAATATTTTCAGACCTAACCAGTGATTTGAACTGGTGCCACATATGCTCTATCGGGTTAAAAATGCAATAATAGGGTGGGAGCCGTAGCACTGTATGTCCAATTTCTTCTGCCAATGTGTCACAAACATATACTTTTTTTATACAAAATGTCTAAAAGATAACATTTTTTATAACTTTCTTCAAAATATATATCATTCGCCGCCATGTAGTTCTGAATCTCCAATTTTGTATTATTTGAGCTTGGAGCTTTATGTAATTGGCGACTGTGATAGCTGGCATTGTCCATTACTATCACGCTATTCTGAGGAATGTTTGGTAAAAGATAATTCTTGAACCATTCCTCAAAAGTTCGGCCGTTTTATCTTCAGTCCACACAAGAGTCTTTAATGTTTTTTGCAGAAAGCCACAAGGCATTTGGAACCCAACGGTTTTCTGACCCAGCATGTAAAATGCTTATTCTTTTTCCTTTATTTGACGGAGCTTTTGTTTTACTGCAACACTAGAAGAAGCACCATCAATGTTTTTCCATGGACTCCACATACTGTTTTTTATACGTTTGGTAAAATAATATCGGTAATACAACTAAACTCTTCCAGCAAGAAATAAAAACTAACAAATTTTACCACAGAAAGATATTTAAATATAAATTAAGCAACCTAACCTACCTGATGTGCCTATATTTAATTATAATTATTACAATCCGGTCCTTTCCACATAATAATAACAAACTGTCATAAATAATGGAATGGCCCCAGGTACTTTTACTGCAGTCATTAAGTTATATCCATTTTTCGTTAAACAATCCTTATTTGGGGGGGGGGGGGGGGGGGGTTGACATAAAGGGGGGCCAGGACCAATAAAACAGTAAAAAAATTGAACTAATGCTAAATAAACAGGTAACATTATATTAAAGGGGGAATGGGAGGATTGCACCCCCCAAACTCCCTTCCCCCTATATACGGTCCTGGTGAGAAGTTCTCAAATTGACTCCCTGCATTGGTCGTAACAACACAGTCTACTATAGTCTGAATTTTGAGGGTACTCGCAAGATCTTGGCGATGTCATGTCATCATGCGATCAAGTCATGTGACATTACATTATATGCCTAGTTATTTTAAGTTTATAGGTTGGCATGAGTTTGACATAAATTCCAGGACCGGACTACAATATACTTTAACGCATTGATAATATAAATGTCCCCATTAAAGTAAAGGAGCAAAACAGTATACGGATACCAAAAAACTTATAAAATGGGTGTCTTCTACAGTAATATTAAATATCTGAATTAAAATTACGTGAACCTACAAACCTGATTGAAAAGTAATGCCTATAGCGGACGAAATCTAGATGCACCATTTTTGGGTCTACGTAGGCTACATAAAGTCAAATATAATAACGAACAAACCATAATAAAAGTAACCCATATTACAAGTTTAGGCAGGTAACTGTATAATGTGCTTAGTTTAGCTATAGTGTTATAGTATAGGTATATATGCTCTTCAAACTTGAACAAATATAATTAAAACAGCATGTGTAAGCGAGCCGATACTGTAACTCTTGCCACACTAGAGTATTGGTTTCAGCTGAAATACTGGGTAAACAATAAGTATTATCCATAATAAAGTCTAAAAAGTAGAAGAACAAAACTAACCTAAAATATTTTGGGAAAATGAATTTAACTTATCGCCAGGTTGCATTGGTTCACATAGTAACAAAATATTCAATAGGAGTTCAAATTTAAAGATTAAGGGTACACAGTACTAAAATAAGCGTGCGATAAACAGCTCAAAACTATAAAAAAGTGGCTGAAATCGGCTGAGTTCGTCGTTTTAGAAACCTGGGGAATTTCGGAAATTGTTGTCATTGATTTTTTCCACATATATATATAAACAGTATATTGCCAATACGAAGTTTCCAAAATACAAAAAGTGTCCCCGCTATGGGCCTATTGAGTTTGCGCAGTAGGGTGGAAATTTTATCGATGGCGTCAGGGCCGGCCCGACATTATTTGTTTGTTGTTATTCGTCGCCATCTGTGGTTCTGGATGCTTTTTCAAATTACAGAATAAAAAGTGGTTCATCCACATTGTTGTCGGTATAATAGTGCTTATAAACTTTCATTACTTAACAACAATTTTTGTAAAGGTGTTTTTAATTTGTGGTGATTCGATTCGCTGTTTGGTTGGTTAGTGGCTCGTTTTGTTTAAGATGAAAGGAAACAAGTGCATGGTGCTTTTTTGCAATGTGGATCAATACCAGGAATAAAGTATTTCAGGTATGTACAATATACGAAAATATTTTGCTCATCACATTATCCGATCTATGAAACATACGACGTCGGATGAAAGTTAAAATAAAGCTCATCGTGTCGATTGTTACAAATATTCGGACGGAATTTGGCACCAAAAGTTTACAGTAATCAGGGCACTGTCGGATCATCATATCGTCAGCAATCGTATGCATGGAACGCTGTCTTAAATCAAACCAGTATAATTTACATTAAAAAAGTTTAAATCCGGTCCTGTCGAATGTTTACTTTCACAAGGAAATTTCCTAATTGCGCAAACTCACAACGCCCCCTTCGATGCCCATAGCGGGGACAGAATTGCAGATGGTATTAGCAATATACTGTGTATATATATATATATGTGTTTTTTATGCGATTCGATAAGATTTTTAAGAAAAAACCGCAATTTGGGCGATATTATGAATAGTTGGATAAAAGTTCGAATCGATTAATAATCCGGTACGGTGCGAGGCCTCGGGGTGCTACAGCTGCCACACTCGAATTTGCCTTCCACTGAAGTTGCCGCCCGGGGCATGGGCACCGGATTGTCCCCCTCTAGATCCGAGGCTGCACCCTGTATATTTATTTTGACAAAGATTGGAGAGACTTTCGAGACTTCATTCATTCGTATGAAGATTAATTGAATATCTTCATCACGAATCGTGATTAAATACCGAGGTACGGAAAGCATAATGTAACTAATTTGCCATTTTACGTACGCTGGTCTTACACTAAATGTCGCCTGAATTTCATTATAAAAGCGATAACTCGCATTTTACATGGGATAACATTTCGCTGAATGGTTAAGGCGGTAGTCTAGTGCTAGTGCAAATTGATCGCGCGTTCGCATTGTAAGGGCTTATTTAATTTGCTTGGAAAAGTACCTATAGCGATGTTTTTATTTCAAAACTAATACCAGAAATCAATTTAGCATCCCTCAGAAAGACCAAATACGAAATTTCCATAAAATATCACGACCAGTAGAGTGCGCATGGGCTAAAAAAATACTATACGTTAAAAGCAGTGGCGTACTGTATTTTCTGCTATAAAATTAAATTTTTGTACAGGGTGTCCCATTTTCTATACTTTTATAGGGTATCTCCGTTATTGTTAGTGCTATCAAAAATGTAATGTAGGTGTCATGTGCTCTTTTTGGGTCAAACTTAAAATGGTAAAATCAAAATTCGAAAATCTTCGCTCGCTTAAGAGATATGGGGGAAAATCAAAAAATTAACAATTTCTAAATTCTATATTTTCTTAGTTAAAAGGGATACAGAAAAATACAGAAGTTTATTTATAATGATTGTTGAATAATCTGCCGTTTTCAGAATAAGTATACGGGATCAGGTAAAAAGTTATCGGACCTAACCTCATTTTTTTAAATGGATCACCCTGTATATTTTAATCTAAAAAGATAGCATTTTAAACTCTCTTTTCAAATTTATAATAAACCATTACCCCGAAAGCAGAGAAAATTCATTTTTCAAGTATCAGGGGCAAATATTTATTCTCCCCCGTTTTCGAGGATGCTGAACACGATAGCGGCGTCACAATTTCTCTTTGGGGTTACGCAACCCCTCAAACCGGCTAGAATCTACCCCCCAGAGGGGTTAAACGCGCTTCAAGAGGTTTACCTGCATGCAGACAAACACACGAGTATAGGCCGGTGGAGGGGTTGGAAGAAGTCGGACGCGATATCCAACACCCAACACCACCACCGTGCTCAGCATCCTCGAAAACGGGGGGAAAGTGTGTTTCTCTGCAGGCGTGTTTAACCCCTCTGAGGGGTGGTTTTTAGCCATTTTGAGGGGTTGCGTAACCCCAATAAGAAATTCTGACGCCGCCATCATGTGCATCCTCGAAAACGGGGGGGGGGGGGGGGGGGGAGGTACTCTTTTTCCGGCTGAAAATAATTCGTGTTTGGTCGTTTTGAGGGATGCCAAATCAATTTCTCATATTAGTTTTGAAATAAACTAATCGCTAAAGATACTTTACTCCTATAAACATTATTTTAAAACCCCTAGAAATCCGTACGCCAATGAAATTTCTAAGCAATAGAAAAGGGCACCCAAGGATCGTACGTAACCGAACCAAAATTCAAAACAATCAATTCAGAAATGCCGAAAATATAATCTTAAGTAGTAGTATAAGTGGGACACCCTGCATAGCATAATGTATAATCAACTTTCTTTTTTTAAATACGGTCCTGTTTTCCTAATATTGGAATTTGAGAGCTTTTTCTCCCGAATGCGACGATGTATGACACATTGTGGTTTAATGACGTTTCGAGGGTTTTTTGAACAACATCAGGAAATTTTGGGATACGTTCCTGTATTTCTCCTAATTTTATAAATAATATCTCATAAGTAAGCTCTAAATTTTTACTTATGTTGGACCAGTTCAATAAATAACAAATAATTTATTAATAAACCACAAATAACTGAACACAAAATAATGCAATAATAAACAACAATAAGTGAACAAAAAACATACCGGAACAGTAACGTAAGTAAAAATTTAGAGTTTACTTATGAGATATTATTTATAAAATTAGGAGAAATACAGGACCGTATCCCAAAATTTCCTGATGTTGTTCAAAAAACCCTCGAAACGTCATTAAACCACAATGTGTCATACATCGTTGCATTCGGAAGAAAAAAAGCTCTCAAATTCCAATATCAGGAAAACAGGACCGTATTAAAAAAAAGAAAGTTGATAATGGCCCTTCGAAGACGACTCGTCCGATTACAAAACAATTAACGCTATTAGATAGAGCGGAAAAAGTAATGTAACATTTTACTTTAGAATTCGTTCTCTCAAAAAAATCCAGGAAAAAAATAAAACGATTTTTCAGAATTTCGGTTTTTTCCGGATATCTCCGGAACTACTCGGAATTTTAAAACTTTCTGTACGGCATATTATTAGGCATGTAAATGCGCAACTTTACCTCCATTTAACCGTCTTCGTATCTCTTACAGTTTCCGAGATCCCTGTACTGGCGCTCCTTATCTTGGACACGGTGTATATAGATAGGTAATATACTTTTATTAAAATTGTCTTCTTATCTGTTCTTTGTTGTTTTCTGATTTTCTTCTGTTCTGCTTTCCCTCCGTCTCTCTCTCTCGATTTACATCAAAAAGGCGAACAGAGCAGAAAAGATGTCTTCCGCAATTTATTGTTCCCATATCGGAAAATACAGACAATTTTCCCGACTTCATATGGTTAAATGGAGGAAACGTCCTTGACATTAAACGGAAATTATTTCTCAATGTAGGGTAAAACGGGAAGCTCCAGTAAGTAATCAGTAGGGTAATATCGCCTGGCGTGTGAAATTATTAATATTGCGTGGATAGTTTTTTTAGCTTGTTAGTGGGAGGAGGTGGGACTTTCTGCGCCAATTGCTCCAAGCATAATGCGCATGCTCCTGGAGTCAATGTTGGCGCACAAGGATCTGTCACCTGTAAAAAAATACAGCTTGAGAGCTGTCATTTGTCCCGAACAAAAAAGCCGTATTAGAGTCGGCAATTTTTGTCTCTTGCGCCGGCAATGGCAATTATAATTTCACGTATTCATGCGCAGTAAACCGTGCTCGATCAGCTGGCCCAATGCTGCTCGCATTGCCGGTACAATGCGAGAATGAAATCCGTATTACACTCGGCAATTTTAGTCTTTTGGTTAAAATTGCACGGATTTATGCGCAGTACAACGTTCACCATCAGCTGTCTCGCATTGACAGAAATGGGGTTTGTTCGAGTTTGGCACGAGCCATTTTCATTACCATTGCCGGTGCAAGTCGGGGTAGAGATGGATTATTCTGTTATTTTTAAATGTTTATTAGTTGGTCGAAGCACCTATGAACAGCTAATGGCTATTTAAACTAACTGGTACTTAAATTAACAGTTCACATTCTTTATTAAGCATATGTACTGCTAATTCGTAGCAACTTTTTTGAACTGCCATTTATAAGTAGCAGTAGCTGCTTTAACTGCTAATCAAAACGAACAGGTTTGTCCATCTCTAATTCTGGGGGTATTTTATGGATTTCGACACTACCAACTGCTGTTCTGACTGTTGGTAATGCGCCAGCTGGTTGAGAAAGGTTTACTGCGTATGAATTCGTGTAATTATAATTGCCATTGCACTGGAAATTTTTATGGTGGACTCTATACGGCTTAAATAAGATTAATCAATACAATAAAGTGGTGGATTTCATGTGGATCAAGGCCCACACAGGCCTAGCACACAATGAAGCTGTGGATAAACTTGCGAAAGACGCCATACTCCATGGTACACCTAAGGACTATCCTATGAACTTATCAGACTCCTATCTTATTTCCAAAAATAAAAGCCTAGTACAATGGCAAGATAGATGGGATAGGTATAGAATAAACCGAAATACAAGATTGTCACTGATTCATCCAATTATCCCTAGGACTTTCTGGCATTCCAACCTTAAGGTCTCAAGAAGGTATATAACAACCTTAATAAGAATAAAATTTGGCCATGCATCTTACCCTGCCCACTTAAAAAAAATTAATGTTATCGAATCAGATCTATGTGAACACTGTGCTGTTGTATGTGATCTGGACCACATATTTTTCGAATGCACCCAATACTCCAACAATATATATAATGCTTTAATAAAAGACTGCCATTTATCGGCTCCTCTTAACATATTGCATGTCTTATCGAAATTGAATGATGCCAATATACAGAAGACCATAATGTCCTTTCTACATCAAAATAACATAAAATTATGATTCTTAAAATACTTTAGATATCCTTATTTCCCTTTGTTATGTGTTTTCCCCGGGCCCTCCTGTTTGTCTATAGAATGCTCTGATCGGCCCAGAGCGAGAAGAGTGTGACCTTGTATTCTTCCTGTCAGGGAATAAGTTTAAATTGAACTACCTTAATCTAAATGTTTGAACGATCGAATCAAATAAACCAATTAGCGACTGGCCGAATGGCAGACCTGCCAAAGCCAAAAAAAAAAAAAAAAAAAAAAAAAAATATACGGCTTAAACCTACAAATATGACAGTTGCTAATCCAGCAGTGTCAAACGTGAAAGCAGGTATGAAAGACGGCCGTTCCAATAAGGGCTTTATAAGAAGTACGTTCCGAACGCTCGAAGGCGACGTAATGTCTTTGTCTATTGTTGTTGTTGTTGTTGTCCCAATCTTAATCTCTTCGTTCGCTGCCAGGAGATATCCGACCTCCCGGCCGCAGGATCGATCGTAAGCGAAGCTACGAAGAGCGGGCCTACGTAAGAAATAAAATTGAATTAATGTTTTTCGATATAACAAGTTATCTTGAATTTGTTTAGATTTCAGTCAATTTAGACATAACTATTTTTTGTTATAGCTTAATGAAAGGCTATGAAAAAATCTCGCTCCTTGGCAAAAACAGACCGTGGCTACAGCCAGTGTTACCAGGTGGAAAAAATTTAAATCCCCAGAAAGAATTTCCAGATACAATAAAGAATCCCCAGGTCCTCCTTTAAATAATTTTTTTTTTATAAAAAGACGAAGGGGAGTATAAAAAAATGTTTATGAACAGTATTATTTCAATTGACTGCACTGAAAGTTCTCTCAACACATGAAAATCTCTGGTAGGTAATGTAGAATTAAAATGAATGAATTTGGACATCTACGGAAGAGCAGACCATACATGTTTCCAAAACTAAATATTTTGAGGTGGCGCTACAACTACAATTCAAAATTGTTTAATTAAATTTTGTTACGATCATTTGACTATTGATGAGCTTTGAGCTAACAAACTATAGATAAGATGATTGTTAATTTTAACAATACTTTTCTCATATTTATTACGTAAAAAAGGTATAATAAGTTGAGGCCGCCCAGAGTTACCGTTTCGGAGATATATGAATTTGAATTGTTTAGTGCACCTTGCCCAATTACTATTAATTAGCAAACAAAATTTTCTTAAATAAAAATATGAGGAAATAAATTAAAATACATGCAGTATGAAACCTCCATGTTGTTATTTGTTTGTTGATTATTGTAAGATAACTGTGTGAGAAAATGTTTCATATTTGAGTTTATCGTAAGTTAAGTAACAATGCCGAGACACAATTTGTTTTCAAACGCAGAAATGCGGGATATGTTGTGTGTATACGCGCAGGAAAATTTTAATGGACGAGGTGCCCAGGGACGATATTCGGAACTCTATACAATAACCTGATTTTCAAAAATATTTACGACCGATTAGGCGAAACAGGTACCTTTCGTCCTAAACGGAATTCCAAATAACTCACACAGCTATCTTCAGTGGCGTATATAGGAATTTTTTCGGGGGGGGGGGGGCCTTACATAAAAAAATATAGTGGCGCTTTCGTCTTTCCTTAGCGATCTTTGAATAAATTGGTTAAAACAGTACATTTCGGGGGGGGGGGGGCTGTTCCCCCTGCCCCCCTTTATATACGCCACTGGCTTATATAAAGGGGGCAAGAATCAACAAACAAATAACAAGATGGACTGTTGGACATTTCATAGCAACTGCATCTCTAAATTTCATTTGTTTTTTCATAGGTTAAATTAAGAAAAAAAAATTGTTTGCAAATTAATAGTAATTGGACAGTGTGCACTAAACAATTTAAATGCAAATATCTCCGAAACGGTAACTCTGGGCGACCTCAACTTAGTATACCTTTTTTACGTAATAAATGTGAGAATAGTATTATTTTCATTAAAAACTTAAATACACTAAGGTACAAAAATGTTATGACCTAATAAATGACCGAAAAATGCCACAGGCATGTACTTTAAAATTTCACAAAAAAATTAATTTCTCGTCCTAAAAAACCATAATTACCATATTTTCTAAAAAAACATTTGTTTCTCTCAAAGTTATTAGAGAGAAATAAAAAAAAGGTTTTAACTTTAACACCCTGTATCTCAGTTAATATCAACTTTCGGATATAGGAAGTATAATTAAATCCTAATATTTTTACGTAAGGAGTCTGTGGTTTTTCCATGTACCACTAATTAACAGACACCCTGTATATGAAGACAATGAATAAAGATTTATTTTATTAATTTAAATATTATGGAAAATGATACGTTTGTTTAGGTGGATTTGATAACAAACCATTTCCTTAACACTCTCTATACTGTACACTTAAGGAATGTTTTCTTATTAGTAAATAACTCTAATAGCGTATGTGCATTCATTTCTTCTAATTGTTTCAATTATTAATCCAATTATCACAATCACCACCAAAAATGAAAAAAAACGACATTTTTTTAATTTAATTTTTTTTATTCTTCTGGAAACGAAAACGGAAAATATAAAAGGGATTAATTAATTCCTTTTCCGGAATAGTTTTTAACAGTTGGCAAAAATACGATATAATGGAAAAAGTTTTTAACAAGCCATTGTAAAATTTAATTAAAGATTAATACGGGACTTTTGTGTTTTCTGAGTGGAATTTAAAAAGGGGAAGTCGCTTCTTTCGATACTCTAATTGATTTGCTGCTAACATTTTAAAAAGTACTATTTTTCATTTAAAATAATTTTCATTTTTATTTTTTCATTTTTTAATTTTTCTAAATTTTGACACTGACAATATGCAATACCGCAAAACTACTTGACTGTAACGAAATTTTGTATGTGGATTAAGCAATAACTTGGAACCTGATACTTGAGATGATGTCGTACCCGTCATGTCCCCATTTATTCCAAGAGCACCATAGGCATATATGTAGGTTCGAAAATCGGGTTTGTTCGGGTTTGTTCAGTGTTTCAATCAATCAAAATATATAAGAGATCACAGCGCCAACGTTGTAATGTTTACGAGATTAGTATTCATTCAGAATTTGGCTCCTGGATCATAGGACAGTAGTAAACTAGAAATAGATGTTGCCAGAGTGCAGTTGGATTAGTTCAAGATTCGTTTGATACTTTTAAGTATATAATATTTTTTTAAAGAATCTCTCATCGCCTTTTCACAGTTTATAGTGAAATTATTGGGAAATAAATTTATTTTAAGAGCAATTCCGGATTAACCTTAAACCAGTTGTAATTATCAAATTAACAATGGCAATGATAAAATGAGTAATTTTATAAACTTAAAAACCAGGACACCAGCGGTAGCAACAAGGGGAAAAAGCACGCTGCGAATGAAAGCGCCGCAGACGAAATTATTTATGGACCACGCCCCAGGAGTAAACCCAAAATACACATCTTAATTTAGTCCATAATTTATAGTAAATACTAGAAAAACCGAGCAGTAAGGTCAGTAAGGTGTTTTCATTATACTCGAACAAAAGTAATTTTTTTTTTTCAAAAAAAGTTTTCCCTTTTCTGAGCATTTTTCAGTATTTTTAAAATGATCCCGATTTTACGAGCTATATACAAAAAGAGACAGCGGAAAACAAACCAAAAAATAACTCACTCACTCAACTTCAATGTCAAATAGTTCTTGCGGAAACAAATGCGAATAAGATTAAAAATTATTTTTGGTCAATAAATCGAAAAAATTTAATCCACTGATGTCCGAAAATCTAGATTTAATTTAAATAACAGTTTTAATGGCAGTACCCAAGTCGAATTTAACGCTAAAAAAACCCAGGCAGCAGTTTTCTCTAAAAAGGTTAACATTACAGAACCGGAAATAGTCATGGCCTGACACGGAATCCCACTGGCTTCATCTATTAATTTGCTGGGCGTCAATCTGTTAGGAAATATGTATATGGCATAACCCCGTTGTGGCAATCGCCAAGATAGCTTCTCAGAAGCTTGGGGTACTCTTCCGAACCAGAAAGTTGTACACACCTCAACAACTTTTGACACTATACAAAGCCCAGATTCGACCATCACTAGAATACTGCTCTCATGTCTGGAGCTCTGCACACGAACATACTCTTCGGCTACTGGATTCCATCGAAAGGAGGGCTATTCGTCTGATCGGAGACCACGAGCTGACGAAGAACCTCGACAGCGTAGAACATCGAAGACAGGTTGGGATTTGACTCTCTTTTACAGATATTTTCATGGAAGGTGCTCGGCTGACCTTGCCCTCTTAATTCCGCCCAGAGCGGCGAATAGCAGAAATACACGACGAACCACTGCCGCCCATCCATATGTGGTTAAGCTTAGTACTCCTCGAACTTCATTATTTAAGAATTCTTTCATCTGGATGACTACATCCTTATGGAACGACCTTCCCGAGGTGGTTTTTCCCAACGAATATAACCTCCAACGATTCAAAACCAACGTGAATCGCTTTTTGCGCACACGCACCACTCCCAGAGTGCCCTAAAGGATTTTTCCTATAGTGCTTGTGTTTGATCATAAAAAAAAAATAATAACCCAAAAATCTCTTTATAAATTTGTTCATACAGTGTGTCTACGTAAGTTGGAATCATATGGAAAACTATTTTATTATTGGTTTTATGAAAAAAAGTTATTCTTCATAAAAAGTTCTGCATGGTCTAAATCGAAATGCAACCTTCAGTTAGCAAAATTTCCCAGTCATATACGAGGTATATCAGAAATTACGAATTTTGCTCAAGAGTAAAGTAGGTACCTTTATTTTTGACAATACAGAAGAATGTTATGAAGAAAAGTTATTTTCAATTAAAAGTTATATTCAAATATGCAATTACAGTTAGTTAGCTTGAAAATTTAGGTTTTGTGATTATTTACTACATTTCGTATTAATTATTAAAACAATTTCTATTTTTTCTTCACTGCCATTTCTAATGTAATATATAAATATTTCTTGTCAGTGCATCCTTTTACGTTTAATTGTATCAAGCCAGAATAATTAATACGGAATACCTAAATTTTCATGCTAAATAACTGTAATTGCATATTTGAATATAACTTTTAATTCAAAATAACTTATCTTCATAACATTCTTCTGTATTGTCAAAAATAAAGGTACAGTACGTTTCACGAAATTTGGATACGACTTAATGATTTCCTGGGTCGGTCCCATTGTGTCGACAAGAGCTTGGCAATAAACAAGTGAAGTATGAAGGGACGGACTAAGGAAAACAAGTAATGATATGATTATATTAATGTAATCAAATGAAATAACATTTTAAAAAAAATATTACTTTACATTTATAATGTCATTCTATAGATAGTTCTGTTTCGCTATCGCTATCCTCATCAAAATTAATTATAATTGGATTAATTATACGATCCAGACTAATATACGAATTTTCTACAGTTATTACGTGACGGACTGAATTTTTCCAACTACCTGGGGGAATATCATTAAAGCATTTTCGTATTAATTCTACAACGCTAGGACTTAAAGTCGGAGAAATATTTTCAGACCTAACCAGTGATTTTAACTGGTGCCACATATGCTCTATGGGGTTAAAATGCAATAATAGGGTGTAGCACTGTATGTCCAATTTCTTCTGCCAATGTGTCACAAACATATACTTTTTTTTATTATACAAAATGTCTTTAAAACTTCTAAAAGATCACTTTTTTATAACTTTCTTCAAAATATATATCATTCGCCGCCATGTAGTTCTGAATCTCCAATTTTGTATTATTTGAGCTTGGAGCTTTATGTAATTGGCGACTGTGATAGCTCGCATCACGCTATTCTGAGGAATGTTTGGTAAAAGACAATTCTCAACCTAACCTACTTGATGTGCCTATATTTAATTATAATTATTACAATCCGGTCCTTTCCACATAATAATAACAAATGGTCATAAATAATGGAATGGCCCCAGGTACTTTTACTGCAGTCATTAAGTTATATCCATTTTTCGTGAAACAATCCTTACTTTACTCTTGAGCAAAATTCGTAATTTCTGATATATCTCGTATATGACTGGGAAATTTTGATAACTGAAGGTTGCATTTCGAGTTTTAGACCATGCAGAACTTTTTATGAAGAATAACTTTTTCATAAAACCAATAATAAAAAAGTTTTCCATATGGTTCCAACTTAAGTAGACACACTGTATAGCAGCTTCGGATCCGCTATATTAGAATTTTTCTTCGTTTGGCTTAGCATCGATTAAGAGAAATATTTTTGAAGAAACAATATCCGACTATGCACCGCCTCGAATGTCAAATTTACTTTAGACTTTAAAAATACGTACCAAATTTGAGAAAAAATAGAAAAAACATACTTTCTTTTCCGCTAACGAAATAAAAGATTATTGATGTATAATTTTGACATTGGGCGACAACCTCGCATGCTAAAAAGCCCGCTATGTTTAGGACGGACCACATAATGTGGGACGAACGCCAATGCAATAGCAACTATCAAATTTAAGAAAAAATAGAAAAAACATACGAACTACCTACCTTTTCCGCGAACGAACTAAAAGTTTTGATGTGTTATTAAGTCATCAAATTCAGGGGGGGGGGGGGCAACTGCCCCCTATTGCCCCTTATAAACGACGCCCATGGGTGGGAGTTATTAAAAACATCGACTTTTTCAATTTTGAGTATGTTCCCGAATTTCAAAATTGTTACAAATTTATTGTAATCCACTACACTTGATGTAACTAGTGTAATGTAGCGCTGAAATTATAATCGAATTATTGTTATACATCCTTAAATATTTCGGTTCCTGGTTTCTGGCCTATAAAGCTCCAAAACTTGGTGTAAATTTTTAACATCGTTAGTCGATTGAGCGTGGTTAAAATAAATGACCTAACAACTAGATTACTGATGATGAAAATTACCCGCCGGTGTACTTTAGTACACACTAATTAATGATGGAAGTTTTTGAAACGTTCTCGGGTAACAGTAAACACTGAAACTTGGTCCGCACGCTACGTCATTCGCTCTATTAAATTTCAGCCGATCGTCTGCGTCGCTTTCCGCCATTTTCCGCATGAAAAATGGCCGTCTTGTCTTGCCCTGCGACGCACGGATGACTGTCGAGAAAGTTTTTTTTTTCGTAAAGTTAGTATCAAATTTAAAAGAACGGAACTAATAAATTTCAACCTCCGTTCTAGTTAATTGTTGTTGGAATCGGGGGGGGGGGGGGGCGACATTTTATTGGTATACATAAGGAACCATGGTATATAAAAATACTAAGAGGTAAGATTCCACGCCGATGGAGGTGTGGCTTGTGACGTCACCGGGTGAGTGATTTTTAATCCTCTTAAAGGTTTTACGCATGTAATAGTATGTGAAATGAAAGAATAATCTCATGGTATTTAGGTATATTTATTTCATGGACATACAACAAAGATTAAAGGTAAAATACGACCTAAGCAGTTATAATCAAGTTAAACTATTGTTTTTAAATAGTCCATGTCTCAGTTAAGTGAAATTATGAAGAGGTAAAGAAACTCATAGTCTGCTTTGGTAGTTAAATAAACAATATTTTAATTTCCATACATGTTTCGAAGCCATATACCCTCATCAGCTTCAGTGGAAAATACTTAAGAAGTAAATGTTAACAAAATAAATAAAACCGTATCCATTCTAATTTTTTTTGTCTTTATCCTTAGGAAAGCGAATTTCCTTGCCTGGTTATCCATATCACAACCGAACACAACGCACATCATTTTATGAAAATTCAGATATTTATTGTAATAAACAGACACGACTAAATAAGAAAAAAATCTGGTGAACTTTTAAAATTTCCATGGAAAACTACGGCAAACGGCACTACGTGGCGACCAGTGTTGTCAGAAAGCTTTGATCAAAAGTAACCTAATAGAATAATAAAAAACAGTGTCAGAATAAGAACAGTACGAAAAAAAGGTCGTAACTTTCCTATGATATGGGAGTCACCTCCAGATTGAACATAAATTTTATATGGGGAGCCCCACAACAAGAACGAGCATCTCAAGAATTGTTAAAATAGTAATGGATATATTACAATTGTAAAAGACTGACAACGCTGCTGGCAACGAGGAGGGACCGACGAGCAGCTTCGGCTATATGTTTTAAAAGTTTGTCGGAATCTTTTCTTATTTTAGTGGTATTTTAGGTGTAATCTGTGTTATATTGCTATTGAATTAATGTAAATACTCATATATTATTCTTTCATTTCACATACCATTAAATGCGTAAAACCTTTTAATACCTTTAAAATAGAAGTAACACCGTATAAATCTCCATAAGAAATTTGAAAATCATTCTCCCTGTGACGTCACTGCGCGCGGCAAACGAAATTGGGATAGTTAGATACAAATATCAAATATCAAATCAAATAATTTATTTATGTTTATTATACCACAGTATTTTCAAAAGTCAAGCTAGTTTAAAATGTCAAAATATTATTAAAATTAAAATATTACAAGAAAGACATGAAAATTCACACTAACATTTCTTCAAGTTTACACATAAGTATATTTAAAACAAGTTAGTTAAAATCAACAACAGAAAAGAGCCTTACAACATGTTAAAATTGACAATTCACAAATCCGAAAAGTCGTAATTAAAATATTCAGCAGTACTATAGAATCCCTTACCGAGGAGAAAATTCTTTAGAACCCGCCTAAAAACAATTGGGGACATTTCCCGAACAGGGGGCGGCAATTTATTATAGAGACGCACTCCAAGGAAGCCAGGACCATCCTGACATCTCCGGAGTCGTTTGTAAGTCGGTAATATATGCCTTCGATTTCGCGTTCCATAAGAGTGAACATCCTCATGTCTCCTGAGCTTATGCAGGTTGTTCTTCACACACATCAGACAATCCAAAATAAATTGGGAAGGCAACGTTAAAATCCGCAGGGACGCAAAAGCCCGCCTACAGTCCTCCCGATAAGACAAATTAGCAATTATCCTTACTGCACGCCTTTGGACTCGAAAAACATCCATGGCACCAGTGCAATGGCCCCAAACCAAGATTGCATAAGTGATGTGTGAATGCAGAAGAGCAAAGTAGGCCTGCCCCAAGACACGCTGCGAAACATTGTCCGAAAGTCTACGAAGTAAAAATGTGTTTGAGCTCAGCTTGGAGACCAAGAGGGACGTGTGATGACTCCATAGTAACCTAGAATCCAAGTTTACACCTAAAAACCTAACCGGTTCATCCTCCTCAGGAAGCCATCTCATCGAGAAGACCATTCTTTGGGTTTTATCAATGTTCAGAAAAAGCTTGTTGACCCTAAACCAGCCCTCGGCCCTGTCCAAGGCCACGCGTGACGCATCGACCGACTTGTCATAGTCCCGGCCCGGACATCCGATGTTAGTGTCATCCGCAAACATGGTATAGTGACTGGTGGGATCGGCTTGAGGCAGATCATTGATGTATATGAGAAATAAAAGGGGATCTAAAATTGATCCTTGTGGAACACCAATTACCACTTCCATCTCCGCGGAGTCCACACCATCCACCCTCACGACCTGAGGACGATTCGACAGATAGCTGGACAGGACCCTAATACTAGCATCAGAAAAATTATATTTCTTGAGTTTCTCCAACAAAAGCTCGCGCGACACATAATCGAAAGCTTTGCTTAAGTCACAGAAGGTGCTCGATAGGTAGGCTCCATCTTCGAAGGAATCCTGTATCTGGGAAATCAAGTCCATGATAGCTGATGTTGTGCTGAGACCACTCCTAATTCCAAACTGGCAATTCGTAAATAGGGTCTCGCGTTGAAAGAAACTCAGTATACGCATCGCCAAGAACTTCTCGAAAACTTTCGATAATATCGGCAAGAGTGATATCGGTCTATAATTTGAGGGATCACTAGTATCCCCCTTCTTATACACCGGAATCACAACCGCCCTCTTGAGTGCTGATGGAAAGCATCCCTCACGAAGACACTGATTTATTATTTTTGTCAATGGAATTATTTATCAGCTCCCTAATGCTCTTAATGATCTCAACCGTGAAACCATAGCAGTCCCTACTTTTCTTATTTCTAAGACTATTTATTATATCTCTAACCTCATTATAAGTGACCTCTTGAAAGTCAAATGTACTCACAGGAACACGTTGTATAAAAGAGAGGGGATCAACATCCGAGACGCCAATTTGTGCTTGTAGTTCAAGCGCTACATTCACAAAAAAGGAATTAAGTTCATTTGATGGAATATTTGGGGTCTCAGACTTCCCCAACCCTTTACGATGATCATTGACGATGCTCCACATACACTTCACAGGATTCGAGGCACTCAATGAGACTATCGTTGGCCTGAATTTTTGCATCCCTAATTGCCCTTTGGTATACTTTTTTATAGTCATTAAATTGTTTTTTTGTCTGTATTGAATGATATTGGCTGTCACGATCCTTTAGGAAGTGTAATACCTCTCTCATCGACCTCAGGTCATCATTGAACCAGTTTATAACGCGATTTTGACTCCTACGGTTCAGAAAAGACTTCTCCGGAAAAGACTGTACCAAGGCCTGTACCAAAATATTCAGAAATACAGAAAATTTTTCATCTATTGGCATCCGATCACGTGTGACAAAATCCCAATTCACCTGACCGACACACCGAAAAAACAGCGCCTTCCTCATCTGTGTTATTGGTCGACATATCACACTTGTCCAAGAAGTGTCACGGAATCGAAAATTCCACAAGCTGGCCATTATGATCAGAAAGAGCATTCTCAAACAATGACACTTGACAATTCTGCTGTCCAAGGCTGGAGAAAATATTATCCAGACAGTTTCCATTGCGAGTAGGCTCCACGATTAGCTGAGAAAGACCAATCTACCTATCTTAGATACCTATCTTACCTTTAGTTATTGTATCATGATAAGAAACAAAGATATAAAGCTGGGTACTGACTTGAGTTTACTCACACGAACGGTTTGCGTGTAAAAATTAGTGTTGGGAAAAACCCATGATTTTAATAATCGAGTACTTGATACTCGAGAGATTTTAATAATCGAGTGAATCGCTCGAGTGAATCGCTTGAAATTCCAATTCACCAAGAGATGACCTCATCGACTGGTCGACCGGCAGCCTAGCCGTTTACATGCGATCAGGTAGGGTATTTAGCAGGCACATAACTAAGGGTGGGCACAGGTTTAGCTAAAAAATTATAGTAGCCACCAAAAAAATTCCAGAAATTTATTTATTTGTGAATAATGAATTTTTACCACGTGTCTCGATACCAAACAAAAAAACTGCAAAAAATCACCAAAATATGTATTTATTGTTCGGGTTTATTCTTGTGCTTTTTTAAAAGAAAAAGTATTACCTAGAGTTTCTTCATATCTTTCTCAATCTACGAGCATAAAATAAGTAGATATAAAATGGCTTGTCAAATTCTTCCACTTTAAATTATCAGGTGCCCACTGTGTGCCCTTCAAAAATTGAGGCTTAGTTACGCGACTGGCAAAATAAGAAAATAGGTTTTAAATTCATGGTTTATAGTTACCTAAAAGTTCCTGTTTAAATTTAAGAATGTTTGCTTTTGGTTACCAAAAAATTTGTCGATACCTATGTTTTGTTAACTATGTTGCTCGTTTTCTTATTTTCCATTAACATTTTCTATAATGTATGTGATTTTTAAGGAGTATTCTTGAGTTTAATAATAAAAAGTTCCTGTTTTGATTTAAAAATGTTTACTATAAGATTACCAACGAATTTTTCTATATATTTTGTTAACTATTTTTTTCGTTTTTTTATTTTTCATTAACAATTTTTATTATTATGTTATTTTTGAGAAGTTTTCTTGAGTTTATAGTAAATAAAAATAAAATTACATACTTTAATTTTTTAATATTTACAATCGGAGACCTAAACTACGCCGCTGGCTAGCCAGTTAAAACAAAACTTTACAAAACCCATGTCGCGATGACTCCGCTAAGGGATTTGGCATACTTTTTTATATGCACTTTCTCGTTTATGTACCTTTAAGAAAGACGTATGTCGTGTTACCTGCTCAGCGTCAAACTCGAACGTCGCCAATCGGAATATTTCGGATCAAAGAACGATAGCCGGGTATCAAGTGACAGGCGAAATTTTTCGGTTTTTCGCCTGAATTTATAACTATAGTATTTCCTATCGAGCGAAAAACTATTCGAATATACGAGCAGGGGGGTGGTTTAAATTGCGAACTATTTCTCCTTCAAAACCAAACAACTTTTTCCGCTGCAATGCGATGCACCGGAGTTATTCCGGGGTACCGACCTTTTTTCAACACCGTGTATAGGCAGAAACAAAAGTTACTTTTTCGGTAGAATTTACCTAAATTATATTTTGTTTTGAAGTGTGATATTTTCTTATCATAATATTTTTTGTTTCACGTCATTATCTGCTTTTTAAAAGAAGATACAAATTTTTAAAGAAATTATTGCATTTTTCAATTTTATTAACAATTCAGAACATTATATGATTTTATGGAGTAGCATAAAAAAATATCCAAAAATTAATAGCGCGTATTGCGTATTCACGAAGCATGCTTCAATATAATGGGCTATTAATTTTTGGATATGACGCCCTTTGTTCCGACGGATATATTTTTTTAAATCACTTTATAAAATGCGTATCTAAGTATTCACTATTCATGTTCGATACAATGCGTTCGTTACTAATTACTCAACTATTCTCATTATACCGTTAGTATGCTTTAATCACCCACAATTACATATTTTATGCAAATAGGCCAGAGGGTTTCGGAATCGCGCTGCGTGAAGGACAATGAAAACAGCGTAAAAATAACAATGGCGAAATCAACACGTTAATTGTGTTATTTAGCACACCGCAGGTTGACATCCGTAGTTGACCTTACATAGTTTCATTTAAACAAATTATTTAATTAACTTGGTCTATCCATTCTTGAAACAAATATGGACCCGGTATTTCTGTCTGCTTTGTACACGTCAATGTGACGCCTCTTATAACGAAAATAAACACAACAAAGAAGAGAATCACCATCTCTTTTCATATTCGGTCTGTTTCTGTTTCCATTGTCGTTGCCGGTCGTTGCGGGTGTTCCTCACAGGTCCATATTGTCTCCCACACTATTCTTACTCTACATTAACGACCTTCTAGTGAAAACTAAAAATTTAGCTTTGCTGATGATAACACACTTGTCTCATCTTTCTCTTTGAATGTACGAACATCGGCTGCCGACGCACATCTTCGCAGACAGCATGAAGTATCACAGCTCAACAAAGACCTGGAAGATATTTTGGCTTGGGATGACAGTAAGCAAGTCGAATTTAACGCTAAGGAAACCCAGGCAGCAGTTTTCTCTAAAAAGGTTAACATTACAGAACCGGATATAGTCATGGCAAGACACATAATTCCACTGGCTTCATTTATTAATTTGCTGGGCGTCAATCTGGGAGGAAATATGTTTTGGCATAATCACGTTGTGGCAATTGCCAAGATTGTTTCGCAGAAACTTGGCGTACAAAGTTGTACACACCTCAACTTTTGACACTATCAAAGCCCAGATTCGATCATCACTAGAGTACTCGTCGCATGTCTGGAACTCTGCACCCAAACATATACTCTGCTTCTACTGGATTCCATTGAAAGGAGAGCTATTCGTCTGATGGAGACCACGAGTTGACAAAGAGCCTCGACAGCCTGGAACATTGAATACAGGTTGGTGATTTGACTCTCTTTTACAGATATTTTCATGGAAAATGCGCGCCTGACCTTGCCCTCTTAATTCCGCCTAGAGCGGCGAATAGAAGAAAAACACGACGAACTACTGCCGCCCAGCCATATGTGGTTAAGCTTAGTACTCCTCGAACTTCATTATTTAAGAATTCTTTCATCGAGAGGACGTCATCCTTTCCAAGGTCGTATTTCCCATCGAGTATAACTTCCAACGATTCAAAACCAACGTGAATGGATTTTCCTATAGTACTTGCGTTTCATCATAAAAAAAATTTATTGTAACAGCTGATCGGTTAGATATGTCTTGGTTAGGAAAAACAATCGACGGACGTGGCTCAAAGGTATATATTTTTATTCAGTATACTGCAGACTTGGCACAGTCTTACTATATTTGATTAAGAATTACTATTTTTTCCACAAACAATACTTGGATTTAACAAACAAACACTGAAAAGCAACAAAGAATTGTATTTAACAATAACGACAAATATGACATGCATAAGTCCAAATTTATCAAATTTGCGATTTTTACGGGGTCTGGTAGACGATGGTCGAATCTATAAGCTAATATTCTCAGTGTATGAAAATTGCCCCTAGATATAGCCAAAAATATTAATATGAAATCTGCATAAGTTCCACAAATTTAAAAAGTACACAAATATTATGTCCTACTAATCAAAATGGCGCCAAATGCGATGTCGTGTGTGTGAAAGAACTTCGCTTAGTTTTTAGTGGTTTTAGTAAATTGGTGGTGTTTTATAAAAATTTGCGGTTGTCCACTCCTGGACATAGGCCTCTTTCATATTCCTCCATGCCAAGCCATCTTCTTTGTGGTCTTCCCACGCTACGTTTTGTGTGTCTTGGTCGCCCGTGTGTCAGCTTAGACATCCATCTCGATTGGTCTTGTCGAGCCATGTGTCCCACCCATTGCCATTTCAATTCAGCGATACGTGTTATTATATCCACGACTTTGGTTCTTTGCCACATTTATCCGTTCCTTTTTTTATCTCTAAGACTGATATTAAGCATCGTCCATTCCATCGCTCTCTGCATTACCCTTAACTGGTTGGCGGCCTTTTTTGTTAGTACCATTATTTCCAGGCCATATGTCTCTACTGGTAAGATGCAAGTGTCAAAAACTCTCCTCTTGAGGCCATTACTCTCAAATATGTAATTCATCTTCCCAAAAGCTATTCAAGTTCTAAGGTGGATTCATAGTTGCCGTAACGTAAGCCGTAAGGCGTAACGTTAAGACGTAAAAAAAATAAACATGCGATTTTCAACAGAACAGTTCATAGTACCGAGTTAAGCCGTAAGCCGTAAGCAGTAAGAAGTAAGAAATGGTTCAATTCCATTTCTTACTTTACGGCTTACGGAATCGGTTCGGATCGGTCATACTCGTGCACAACCGCCATGCTAACATCCCCAAATTCGACACTTTGTTAATAAATAACTGATAAATAAATTGCTAATAAATCATCATCATCATCATCATCATTTAGCCCTCTGTGTCTACTGCTGGACATAAGCCTCCGCTATTTCTGCCCATTCCCTCCTGTCTTGAGCGCTTTGTCTCCAGTTGCCTGCACATCTCTTTAGATCGTCCGTCCAACGCGTAGTGGGTCTTCCCTTGCTTCTTCTATCCAAGCGCGGTCGGCACTCGAGTAGTCTTCTCGTCCATCTCCCATTCGTCATTCGTGCCACGTGTCCAGCCCACTTCCATTTGAGTTTGCTAATCGGGGTAACTACATCCGTGACGCCGGTTCTTCTTCGTAAGCCTTCATTTCTTATATGATCCCGCAGTGATACTCCGAGCATGGACATTTTCATCTTGCGCTGTGTTACCATAAGTTTCTTAGCACTTGTTGTGGTTAGTGTTAAGGTTTCGGCTTCATAGGTCATGACCGGCAACAGACACTGATCGAACACCCTCTAATAATACCAGAACAATATTGCTCCCGCTATTATAACGAGGTCGTCATCGCTTGGACTCATATTTTCACTTGGAAATAAACACACAAGTAAAAAACTATAACCTACAAATTCGTAACCTGAAAATTCTTAACGAAACTATGAACGGGCATTTCCTTACGTCTTATCGACTACTGCTTACGTCTTACGGCATACGTTATGGCAACTATGAATCCAGCTTTAGTCTTTTTGTTATCTCCGCTGTTTGATTTCCCTTGCCTATCTTTATTGCATGTGTCAGATAAACATACTCTTCTACGTTTTCAAATTTCGTACCATCTATATCTATATGTTCTGTGGTATTGCTGACGATTTTGGTCTTCATTTTTAAACCGACATTTTTCGAGGCATCATTAAGTTGTTTTAACATATCGCTTAGTTCCTGTATGCTATTGCTCATTAGGAGGATATCATCGGCAAATCGGAGATGTTCCAAGTAGGACCCGTTTATGCCTTTAGTTTCCCAATGTACTAATTTAAAGATATTCTCCAGCGTTAAGGTTAATAATTTTGGAGATATGCTGTCGCCCTGACGCACTCCCCTATTTTTTTCGATTTTGTCGGTCTTTAAGTCCTCGTCAATTGTATATCGAGAATATGTTCTTGCATCATCCATTGCTTGGGTGAGTTGGATGAACGCCCACGTCTCAATTGAATCAAACGCTGTATGAAAATCTATAAATGCCAGGTGGAGAGGTACGTTATATGGTTATAGGTTGTTTTTTCTGTTCCTTATGTAGGTGGTCGATGGTGCTGAACCCCTTGCCAAATCCCGCTTGCTCCACTGGTTGATATGCATCGAATCTGTTGGTCAGTTTGTTGGTGATGATCTTGGTGAGGAGTTTATACAGATGTGATAAGTAGGTTGATTGGCCGATAATTTTCTATGTTACTACTGTCCCCTTTTTTAAAATCTGATGTAAATTCATTTTCTCAACAAGCAGAACTTTTTTATAAAGAATGAATTTCGGTCGTAAAATCAATTTTTCACTTCTTGGGGACTCCATCCGCGGGACACACTGTATGATATAAATAAAAACTTAGCAGGTACCCAATAACTGGAATATGTAAGTTTATTTGATAAACATACTTTATGGAAAATTATAATATTAACGTGCACAACAAGATTTATTTGACATAATTCGATACATTCTCAGTCGCTGAACTTGGCCAAAATTTCCGATTCTCTGTACAGGAAAAAGGTTTCGTCGTGGATTTCCAATTTTGTGCCGCCATAGTCTGGCAGCATAACTTCATCTCCGGGCTTGACGCTCATCGGGATCTGCACGCCTTTTTCGTTCCGAGAGCCGGGGCCGCAGGCGATAACAGTTCCTGAAATTAATATCGAATTAGTTACTCGTATCGATCTCACTCTGGTGCAGTGGCGGTTCTTCCACAGGAGCACATGTGCACGTGCACCCCCAAAACAAAACCAATAAAAAATATTAATTTATATTCATTGAATATTATTTATCGTATAAAGGCCGACCCTCCCTAATATTTTATCGTACCGTCAAACCAAACTGTATAGATCCGGCATCCGTGCCTCGATCGAGGTAAATGACGATTATGAGGAGACTTCGCACGTGCGATTAAGTAGTGCAGTTTCTCTGTAGTAACAGGTGGCGGGTGGCAGAGGGGGAGAGCGGGGCTATGGCGATTTAACATGGAAAAGGCGCACAGTTTTTGTGTGTGTCTGTTCGTGCATCTAGTTAGAAATTCGAGCGTGTATGTTTTAATATTTTAATATTATATATTTATTAAGTTAAGATGAATAGTTGACGGCGGACTATTTAAGAAATAACTTTAGCTCTTCGAGTTTGGAGCAAAAAATTGAAGTGAAGAATGCGGGAACACCTAAACCCGAAATTAATTTAAAAGCAGACCACAAAGGGTATATCTAGGGACTTTATTAGAAAGTTTAAAAAGGAAATATATGAAAAAAAAATTATAAAGGGTATTCCAAACTTAATGAGGCTGTTATTGATCAATTTTCTACAATTAAAAACCGAAGAATAGACTTTACATTTAAGCACTATTGTGTAGGGTCGATAAATGTTGTGTATTTCGATAAATGATACTCGATATGATTTTAAACCATTTTATTTAAGGATTTAAACTAAAAAACACTGAAAATATGAAGAATGTCAACTTGTCAGTCTCGTGGCTCGATTCGTTCTCGTCATAAAACAGTTAACTATTGTTCTCGTCTTGGTTGCGCCTAATGACATAGCCGTAGATGGCGTAGTGGTATTAGACATCATTCGATTGTCTTGATAACTCGTAGATGGCGGTAGTAGTATTGGACATCATTCGGTTTTCTTGATAGCACGTAGATGGCTTTAGTAGTATTAGTAGTGGGCTGTATAAATATTGTTACGAGGATTGCATGCGACGACGTTAAGATCCGACAGCTATACACACTAAGAAAACCTTTGTTATTTTCCAAAAGTTATATTTCCTTGTGTAAAATTAAAAAATAAATAAAAATATGTTTTACATAACGCATTTTCTTATTACTTTTTTTCTTTCTACATTTAAAACGCCTAGAAAGTAATTGTTTGGTAGTTACACAAAAATAAAATAAAAAAAATAATTTAACCATACTTGTGAACATAGGTCGCGACCCGCCACTGCTCTGGTGTAGTGCTGTGATCGTTCGTGCGATGAGCCGCTTGAGTACTCGATTATTGAAATAACCGACATCGCTTGATTATTAAAAAAAACCGCTCGAGTTATAAACTTAAGCGAAAATCGTCGCTTGTTACTTATTACCTTTCACTCGATACCCGAGGATCGCTTGACGCCGACGTATATTCGAGCAGTTTTTCGCTCGATAGGAAATTCTCTATTTATAAATTCAGGCGAAAAATCAAATCATTGCCTTTCACTTGATAGCTGATCTTCGCGGGCCACCCGAAATGTGCCGATTGGCGACGTTCGAGTTTGACACTAAGAAGGCTGACACGACACACGTCTTTCTTAAAGCCACATAAACGAGAAGGTGCATATAAAAAAGTATGCCAAATCCCTTAATGGATTCATCGCGACATCGGGTTTTGTTTTGACTGGTTAGCGATTGTAAATTTAAGAAAAAATTAAAGGATGTAATTTTTTAAAAATCAGAATCAACTGTTCTTCCTTAATAAAAACTCTAAGACTAAACTTCTACAAGTTACAAAAAGAACCCCTGGTGTTTTATCAACACATTCTTCTTAGTCATAAAAATTTCAAGTGATTAATCGCTCGGGTAATTCACTCGATTATTAAAATCGCTCGAGTATCAAGTACTCGATTATTAAAATCGTCGGTTTTCCCCTACACTACTCTGGTGGATAAGTGCAACATATTGGGGTCCGCATTAGGGTGGAACGAAAAAGTATAAACATTTTTTTAGTGTCAAAAAAACTTAGTCTTCACACTTTTTAACCTTGACATTTTCGAATCATCCGAAATTCTTTTTACAACTTATACAGGGTGTTCATTTGAAAACTTCCCACCACGAATTTATCGAAAACCACTGATTAAAAGAAAAAACGCCGAGATACGTCAAAAGATTTGCCAAAGGGGACAACTTTTTAACCAAAAACTACTTCACCCCCTTTTACCCTCTGGCCCCCGGGGTCATTCCCTTAAAAATTTTAAATGACAAGGGGTAGCAAGTAATAGCTTGTTTGAAAGGTCTTTCAAAGTGCTTTATTTTGACGTTTGATTTTTTAAAATAGGTCGATTCGTTTTCGAGAAAATTAGAAAATTTTTTACCGCCTTCTTTTTATCAACACAGATAACATGGGCGAACTGTTTTTATTCTTATACCTGTTTAGTTTTGTATACCTGTTTAGTTTTTTATAGTTGCTAAGGGAAAGAAACAATTTAATTTGCTGTCAGTTACCTTTGTGACAATCTTGGGATAGTGAAAATTAATTTATAGATTCAGATTTTACTTCCAAAATGGTTTACACACACACACACACTAGCGGAAAGAGTGGAAATGATTCTAATTGATGGTGCCCAAAATCAATATGCTCGGAAAACTGCCGTTACATTTAACGCCAGACATCCGGAAAAGATAACTTCGCATAGGTATGTTTTGGACCTTGTTACTAAATTTACTCAAACTGGATCTGTTGCAAATAAAAAACGTAATCATCGTAGAGTTTTGGATGAAGCTGCTCAAGTTGAAGTTTTGGGTCATTTTGCCATCAATCCTAATACTTCATTACGCAAAATTGTTGATGCGACTGGTATTTCATAAGGCTATGTACACACAGTTACTAAATTACATAAATTTCATCCATTCAAAATGAAAATATTGTAAGAGTTAACCGAAGATGATTTCGATAGGCGAGTTGAGTTTTGTGAACAAATGACTGCAGAGATTAATGATAATACCATTCATGTAAAGAATATCTGCTTCAGTGATGAATGCTCATGCTTTTGTAGAAGGGCATACTCAGTACCCCCAAAAATGTATGGGCAGGCATTTTAGGAAACAAAGTGATTGGGCCATTGTTTATTAATGGGAATTTAAATGGAGGCATTTATTTAGATATGATGGAAAATACCATCAATCCGCTTATCACTGAAACCATTGAAAACCAAATCTAAGACGATGGAAACCCTATACTTGATGAGGCTGAAATATATTTCCTCACTATGTTCTTCCGGTTCGGCAATGGCTAGACGACGAGTTTCCAGATAAATGGATAGGGCTAAGAGGGCCTATAGAATGGCCTGCTAGATCTCCTGACTTGACGCCATTAGACTTTTTTCTATGGGGCCATTTGAAAACTATTCTGTTCACTCCCCAACCTAACAGTTTGGATGAACTTCGTCAACGCATCACCGAAAGCAGCTATGATCTCCCACAACATGTTTTTGAAAATGTCCGTCAGGAACTTGAAAATCGCCTATATCATTGTTCGGCCAATAACGGGCAACATTTTGAACACTTATTGAAATAAAAAGTGATATTTTCGTGTGCTTTTTTTTCTATCTGAACAAATTAAGATAAATAAAGGTTTTTCTAATTTTCTCGAAAAGGAATCGACCGATTTAAAAAAATCAAACGTCAAAATAAAGCACTTTGAAAGACCTTTCAAACAAGCTATTACTTGCTACCCCTTGTCATTTAAAATTTTTAAGGGGATGACCCCGGGGACCAGAGGGTAAAAGGGGGTGAAGTAGTTTTTGGTTAAAAAGTTGTCCCCTTTGGTAAATCTTTTGACGTGTCTCGACGTTTTTTCTTTTAATCAGTGGTTTTCGATAAATCCGTGGTGGGAAGTTTTCAAATGAACACCCTGTATACATAAAATTAGTTGACACGGATTTTACTGAACAATTTTTTTTTCGAAAATATCCACACGTAAATTTTTGATCATTTTCTGGATTTTCTCCAATCTTCCATGTTTGAAATTTAAAATCTCCTGTTGTACCTACTGTACCTAAGCTCTCGAAATATGTCTAAAAAAAATTATCATTGTGAACAAACCCGAACAAACCCGAACAAAGGAATAATAATAATTTAAATGTTTTTAACATGCTATTAACCATTAATTTTAAAAAATACCATTTAGTTCTTTACCCTCTTATCTACAAAACCCATTTTTCGAGAAAGTGGCACCTCTTTTAGTTACTAAATGGAAATATTCAAAGATCTTGTAAAACTCAAGATAGAAAAATGTACATTTCTAGGCTAAGCAACGAATGCAAACAGCATTTCCCACCTCTTTCGGTGATTATTGCAGCATAGCCAGATTGGCATATTTATCGTAAAGGTATCTTGCAAAATCCCAATTAAGAATTTGTTAATTTGACAATTACAACTGGTTTAAGGTTAATCCGTAATTGCTCTTAAAATAAATTTATTTCCCAATAATTTTGCTATAAAGTGTGAAAAGGCGATGAGAGATTCTTTAAAAAAATATTATTTTACTTAAAAGTATCAAACGAATCTTGAACTAATACAACTGCACCCCTGGCAACATCTATTGCTATTTTACAGGATCCGAAAGCCAAAATCTTAATGATACTAAACTCGTAAACAGTACAGCGTTGTCGGTGTGATCGAACGGATCATTCATATATTTTGGTTGATGTGTGTTTTTTGTGATTATTGTTGAAAAATCGTCTTTATTATCAACAATCATGATGCATTCATGTCTAGTTTGTAAAAGAGTGGATAATTTAAATAAGGATTTATCCTTTCATCGGTAAGTATGGTTATGTTTTAATAGTTTTAATCATCTGATATAACCAGCCTTCAACATTGTTGCCATTCAGTCAATAAACATGTAGTTCCCTCTTCCACCCATTACTGATTTTCAATAATATTTCACACAATCACAGCTTCACTTTCCAATAGTTTTATGAATGGATTATTGGACCTGTGGACATATTAATGATTTACACTGCACCGAGCTCGATTGTGGACGCCTGCGATTGCGATATTTAATAACTTTCGAACTAAAAGAGGTACCACTTTTTCGTAAAATGGGTTTCGTAGTTAAGAGGATAAGGACAAAATTATATTTTTAAAAATAAATTTAAAATGGGTAAGAGCATGTTAAAACTATTTAAACAATTAAATTGTTATTATTTTTCATTTGTTTACAATGTTGAATACATTTCTGAAGCTAACGTAACAAAGTGTAAAATAAAAAAGGATCGATATTGATACGATCAGTACAACTGGATATATTAGATTTCAAATAAGAGAATATTGGAGAAAATCCAGCAATATATGTGTGGATATTTTCGAAAAACAAATTGTTCAGCAAAATTCTGAAACACATGTCAACTAATTTTATGTATACAGAGGACAAATGGACTAAAAATTGAAAGATACGAAAAAAAGTTACATTTAATAAACGTTCTTGCTTGTCTAGAAAATACGATTCATCATAAAAGTAACTTCAATTTTTTTATACAGGGTGGGTAAAAACTGCAAAAATGTTATATTTTGCTTAAGAGTAAACATACTTTATTTTGAAAGATACGAAAAGAAGTCACTCTTAATGAATGTGTTTTCTATAGAAGAAAGCGCAGTAGAACACTTCATTAAAAGGTTTATTTCCCAAAAAGTATTCTCTGGCACACCTCTGACTGGTGAACCTAGTTAAAATAATATTGACACTTAAGCTGATAGATACTTGTTGTCAATGTCTTTATTTAATGAAGTTATTATTTAAGTAGAAATGCTATCTTCTAAACAAAGAGTTTTTATAATACCGGGTGTCCCACTAAGAATGGCTCTCGGCCGTATCTCTGAAAGTGTTAGTCGTATGGCTTGCGGAAAAATTTTTTAATTTGAAAAGTGATCATAAGAAATTGCTGGAAATTATAAGTTTCTCAGTCGAGCGCTAGAGGGCGCAACCGTAACGGTAAATCCGTAAAGCTTAGTTTTTTCAAAAGTTGCCGCGTTAAGGTATATTGAAAATAGCATTTTCGTATACTTGAAGGTTTTATGAAGAAAATTTACTTATAACATATTTTTGTCACTTTTAAAATAAAGTGGTGGGGGAAGGTTGAACATTATTTTAAATAAATGCCTACAACTCCGGGTTCGCTCAACAGAATTTAGTGAACTTTGTTTTTTTAAAAAGTGGTTCCCTTACTCTATACTTTACTGTATAAACTATGACAATATGACTTTTAAAGTAGGCGCTAGAGGGAGCTATTTTACAACTTAACAAATATTGCGCATTTTTTCAAAAATTTTAAATACAACAGTATATTTAATTTTACTTCATCACAAAGATCAATAAAAGCCTAAAGAACTGGCGAAAACCACAACTTGATATCTTTTTTCAAACCGGAGATATTAACAAGAACAAAAATAAACACAAACATATGATTATATTTAAGTTTCAACGGTACAGGTTTTTTCAAAAGTCAAATAAAAACTTTGACGTGAAAGCACCTAATTTTAAATTTGATTTTGTTTTTCCAAGGCCTATTTGACTTTTGAAAAAACTTGTACCGTTGAAACTTAAATATAATCATATTTTTCCGTGTTTATTTTTGTTCTTGTTAATATCTCCGGTTTGAAAATAGATATCAAGTTGTGGTTTTCGCCAGTTCTTTAGGCTTTTATTGATCTTTGTGATGAAGTAAAATTAAATATACTGTTGTATTTAAAATTTTTGAAAAAATGCGCAATATTTGTTAAGTTGTAAAATAGCTCCCTCTAGCGCCTACTTTAAAAGTCATATTGTCATAGTTTATACAGTAAAGTATAGAGTAAGGGAACCACTTTTTAACAAAACAAAGTTCACTAAATTCTGTTGAGCGAACCCGGAGTTGTAGGCATTTATTTAAAATAATGTTCAACCTTCCCCCACCACTTTATTTTAAAAGTGACAAAAATATGTTATAAGTAAATTTTCTTCATAAAACCTTAAAGTATACGAAAATGCGCAACGCGGCAACTTTTGAAAAAACTAAGCTTTACGGATTTACCGTTACGGTTGCGCCCTCTAGCGCTCGACTGAGAAACTTGAAAATAATTTCCAACAATTTCTTATGATCACTTTTCATATTAAAAAATTTTTCCGCAAGCCATACGACTAACACTTTCAGAGATACGGCCGAGAGCCATTCTTAGTGGGACACCCGGTACAATGTTATGGGGATGGTCAAGTTTCATACCGCTACGTTATGGAACAATTTACCGAGAAATTTGTAGGAATCCCAATAACTAGGATGGCAATCTGCAAGTTAATAAAAAAGTTCAAGAGAACTGGTTCGGTTTTGGACCTCAAAAAAAAAAATTAATACGACCATTATGATGCTGCTACAGTCTTAGTTCTTCATTCTGTTGAAGAAAATCCTATGACGTCCCTTGGAAATCGTGTTAGTTGGAAGTTGTGAAAAAAACTCAAATTCAGAAGATCCTTAAGCAAATAAATTGTATCCGTATAAACCGCATTTTAATCAAAGATTGGAAGAGGGAGACGACGCGAAACGGCTTGATTTTTGCCTGTGGATAGGAGACAAAATTTTAAGTGGAAATGTTGATTTTTATAAATGTATCATGTTTTCTGATGAAAGTACATTTTCAACAAATGGAACCGTTGCAACCCAGCATGTTAGGTATTGGTCTTTAGAAAATCCCGAATTCAGAATTATAACGAGAAGACAATAGTTCACAAAAGTGAACGTGTGATGTGCGATATCCATCCATTGCATTATAGGGCCATATTTTTTTGATAACACGTGCAATAGATTATCATATTTAGAAATGCTAGATACATTTTTCAATGATGAACTCGAAAATCTATCATTAAATTTTCGATAAAATATGTATTTTCAGCAAGATGGTTGTCCAGCCCATTTCGCTCGTGAGGTTAGAGAATGGCTTGACCGCAGATTTGGTCCAAGGTGGATTGGCAGGAATCGCCCAGTTTTGTGGCCCTCAAGACGTCCCGACTTAACCTTGGCCGATATGTTTCTATGGGGCCGTGTAAAACAAATTGTTTTTGCAACCGCAATACCAAATGATATTGGAGTGCTGAAGGGCAGAATTATCCAGGCTGTCCAATCGATATCTCAGAAATTCTTTCACTTATTTGAGAAAGCAATTAGAAAAATGTGTCGAGTATGGGGGTGGAGTTTTTGAATTATGAAATCGTTATCGTATTCTTTCCATGTTAATAAAAATGTTCGTATTATTATTATTATAATCACTTCATTAAATAAAGATATTGACAACAAGTATCACCTATTCATTATTCAAGTAAAAACGTTTATCAAGAGTGACTTTTTTTCGTATCTTTCAAATTAAACTATGTTTACTCTTAAGCAAAATAACATTTTTGCAGTTTCTACGCACCCTGTATAAAAAAATGAAAGTTTCTTATGATGAATCGTATTTTCTAGACAAGCAAAAACGTTTATTAAGAGTGACTTTTTTCGTATCTTTCAATTTTTAGTCCATTTGTCTTCTTGTAAACCCCATCCGTGGACATACTGTATAAGTTGTAAAAAAAATTTCGGACGATCCTAAAAAGTCAAGGTTAAAAAGCGTGCGGTTTGTAAAGAATGCCCTACATACATTAACGATGAAATAGATTTCTTTCATCCAAATATCAATTCTGTTTCATTTTATAAAATTATTTCTATCGCCAACTGACTTAAAACCGAGATATTCAGAGTTATTAACTGCTTAGAAACATTTGATCAGAAAATTAGTCATAAATGCTTAAACGCGTGAAATATCAAAGGATGATTTTTTATTAAGAATATAAGAGGCATTAACATGTAAGTCCCAATAATCCATAGGTTGATATGAAATAGTCGAGAGTCGATACTCTTTCCATTGAGATGATTTAAATAAACAAAAATGCATATATTTATTTTTAGCTGACTACCCGCCGGCATTTATAAATAACGTCACCCCGATACTCAAAACCTCGCTGACAGATGAGCATTGATAATAAAAGGCCGTTAATTACTAGAAAAAGGGGCATAATTTAGCGATTTTATATTCTTCTTGATTTTAATTCCTTCCTAAATCACAGCGCTAAAAAAACTATCGAGTTTAATACCTTTTGAAATTTGTCCTTTAGTGTTATCAGGCAACACAATTCCGCCTTTGGTCTCTTTGGGTGCCTCATCACGTCTAACGAGGATCCTGTTATAAAGAGGAATGAGTCGTTTGATTTTTTGAGCAGTTTTCGGTAAAGCAGCCATTTTCTTTACAAGGTACAGATCGGATTTTGTCCTACGTGACAAGAGAATTTTTTTAATGACGTTGACAAGATTATTTGACAATCATATATGTACTGTTTTAATAATACGTTGCCATGGACTACGTGTGTACCTATTATTTCAGACAATATTTTCGTAAGATTGCAATAATTCAGGTAATAACCCAGTGGCGGTTCTTCCATAGGAGCACATGCGTACGTGGACCCCCAAAACAAAACGAATAAAAAATATTAATTTATATTCATTGAATATTATTTATCATATAAAGTCCGACCGTCCCTAATATTTTGTCGTACCGTCAAACTAAAAAAGTCCGACCCTCCCTAATATTTTATCATCCCGTCGAACCAAACTGTATAGATCCGGCAACCGTGCCTCGGTCGAGGTAAATGACGATTATGACGAGACTTGCTCGCACGTGCGATTAAGTAGTGCAGTTTCTTTGCAGTAACAGGTGGCGGGTGGCAGCAGGGGATAGCGGGGCTATGGCGATTTAACATGGAAAAGGCGCACAGTTCTTGTGTGCACCGCGCTATTGTCTGTTCGTGCATCTAGTTAGAAATTCGAGGGTGTATGTTTTAATATTTTAATATTATATATTTATTAAGTTAAAATGAATAGTTGACGGTGGACTATTTAAGAAATAACTTTAGCTCTTTGAGTTTGGAGTAAAAAATTGAAGTGAAGAATGAGGGAACACCGAACAAACCCGAAATTAATTTAACGCAGACCACAAAGGGTAAATCTAGGGACTTTATTAGAAAGTTTAAAAATGAAATATATGAAAAAAAAAAATTATAGAGGGTATTCCAATCTTAATGAGGCTGTTATTGATCAATTTTCTACAATTAAGAACCGAAGAATGGACTTTACGTTTAAGCACTATTGTGTAGGGTCGATAAATGTTGTGTATTTCGGTAAATGATACTCGATATGATTTTAAACCATTTTATTTAAGGATTTAAACTAAAAAAAACTGAAAATATGAAGAATGCCAACTTGTCCGTCTCCTGGCACGATTCGTTCTCGTCATAAAACAGTTAACTATTGTTCTCGTCTTGGTTGCGCCTAATGACGTAGCCGTAGATGGCGTAGTGGTATTAGACATCATTCGGTTTTCTTGCTAACTTGTAGATGGCGGTAGTAGTATTGGACATCATTCGGTTTTCTTGATAGCTCGTAGATGGCTTTAGTAGTATTAGTAGTGGACTGTATAAATATTCGATTGTTTGTTTTTCCTAACCAATACATATCAAAGCGATCAGCTGTTGAATGAAAACAGAAACAGACAGAAGATAAAAAGGCATGGGGTTTCTATATTCTATAATTCCCATCTCTTTTTTGTTGTGTTTATTTTCGTAATAACAGGCGTCACATTGAGCTGTACAAAGTAGATAGAAATACCGGTTCGATGTTTGTGTCACGTTAATGGGTTGGCCACCCAAACAAGGCCTTCACTGAAAAGTCACTTTTAGAATAAATTTTGATATACAGGGTGTTATGGAAATGACGTATTATATTTAAATGGGTGACTCCTTGGGTGTCCTAGAGAAGCACTATATATTTTTTTAACAAACCCTCTCACAGGTGACTCCGCGGTAATAAATCATAGCACCCTGTGGCAGTGTATAACAAACATCTGTTACGCGCAATATTGCCAAACTGTGTAAAAATGTAAAGCTTTAATTTCTTATAAAAATCAATATTTAGCTTACTTAGAAAATAAATCCAGGACGCTGTAAGGAATCCAGGGCGCAGACACCTTCAGTTCTTTTTCTATGGGAAAAGGTTCATGCTCATCACGGGCCCTGATGATAGTGTGGGATTGCATAATAAGCTTATAACCACTAAATCTCATTCGGTCTCTTCTTTCCAAGCTCAGAACATAACCGGCATATCGTCGAGAGAAAAACACACATAGTGAAACAGAACAAATTACACTAAATCACATAAAGAAACACATAGACACCCACAAGTTTAAAATCAGTTTTTTTTTGAAGATATGCACCTATTATTAGATTACACAAAAGCACTAAATACTAACGCATTATTACAATTTACAATAACCTACCGTACACATAGATCAACAGCACTATAGAAATTCAGAAATTATAAAAACCCTAATTTCTAATGGGCTAATCAAATTTATTAATCCTTTACTGAAGAAGAATGATGAAATAATTATTTTGATAGACAGGACAACCCCTTCAAAATAAATAGTCTCGTCCAACTAGCGCGGTTGCCATGTCCGAGACTATCATTATACAGGAAAGTATTACAGAAGGAAATTCCGCAATTTATGAATATAATCTTATAAAACATCGAAATAGTTAAATATCGATCGACCTAGTAAACCCGAATATGTCAAACGTGTTTAGTTACTTTAAAAATTTTTAGATGTCAAATACCAATGTATGGAAATTTATATTATTTCCCAGCACAATAAGGGCGTATTTTTGTCTACACAGTAGCACTTTAAAATACTAAAAACTTAGATGTGTTCATGAGATGCATACCTACGCGAAAACTAATGTGAATTTATGTGGCTTTGTTTTTGTGTTTTGTCAGGTTATTGTGTCGGTTTTTGTTCGGGTTATTTACTTGGTGTGTTTTTTATAAATTAAGTTGGTTTTAAATAAGGCCTGAAAGGCAAATAAAATTGCATTTTTTTTCTTCTAAAGGGTAAAGTGGCATTTAAGTTGTTCAGATTCGACGGTGTCGTTCGAATTGAACAAATGAGAACATACCTGACCATTTATAAACTCCGCGGCGGTTCGTTCGAGTCAGTTCAAGTTTATAAATCACAGATTGTTTCCCAGCGAACTGACCTGAACTTAAAAGTTTATAATAATGTACCCTGCAAAATAAACAGCTTCCAATCTGTCAAACAGTTATTGACTTTCTAAGGAGTTTAGCCTGAAAATGGACAACACTGCTCAAAATTCACTGACGTTTTTCGCCATATGTTGCTTTGTTTACCTTTCTCCCAGTGTCACCACGTGCTTAATTTTGGTTTGACACCAGGTCATGCACAGGGCATATTAATTTAAAGCGCCATTTTTGGCTATTTTTCTTCAATTTGTTTTCATCTCAGGAATTGCCGGTTTAAATATAATACGTCATTTCCATAACACCCTGTATATTGTCCACGTATCGATAAATTTTTAATATCGTTACATCCCTACGACTGATTTCGGTTCTGGACGGTCGGGGTTGATTCACGTCTTTGGTTGGCAACCAAACCTGCGGGGTTGCCTATATGACGGCGACAACATTGTGCGCAAGACAACTAACGAGCAACCTTTAAAATTATGACCGGTAAACCGTGCGCACCAACCCATTTTCTTACTAATAAAATTTAACTTTTTATTGCGCACCCCATAAGTTGTACGTATGCATATAATAGGTCGGTCATCACCACTGGCTGGATAAATACGAATAAAATAAGGAACAAGATATGATTATATATCCTGTCTGTTTCTACTTGAATTTAGCTTTGCTCTAAAATTAGTTCTGGGAAAATGTCGCCATATCTTTAGGGAAATGTACCAATTGCATAATTGGCTTGACACAAAACAGGGGTTAGATTTTAAACTACCTATTTCAGGAACGGGTTCTTCCAGTGGTTTTATGGATTGCATTATAAAACGGTATATTATAGGATTAGGTTTTAATTTGATTTTTGAATCTTCCGATTAAATATTTAATTTTTCTTTCAGATAACTTGGATGGCTTTACCCACATATTGAGGAGTAGGTACGTATTCTAATTACTATTTTTTTTTCAATTTTCACGCATAAACAATGAGGCAAAACATTATTCTAATAACTGAAAACGTATATCATATAAATGTTGTATATTGTAGCGGGTGGTCATATAAGCGAGGAAGCCGGCTATATCTCGGTAACCATCAATCGTACAGCTTTCAAAAAAGTGGTCAAGAGAAATCGCTGGAAATAATTTTTAAGTTTACCAGTTGGCCGCTAGAGGGCGTAATACCAATACCCAACTGGGGAATCGAGGTTTTCTCTTTAATACGCCCACTTATGCCTTATTAAAAATATATGTGTAGTAATCCCGGGGGAAGTATGAGCAACTTCGGGTCTATACTTATTGCTTCAACTCATCAAATAAAGTGGTGGGGGAAGGACAAACATTTATTTGCAAAAAACTAAGTAACTCCGGTTACGGTAAACGAAGTTTATCAAACAAAGTCTCGTTAGAAAGAGATTTTATTGCTTTATCAATTGCATTATAAATTACGCCCTTTTAGTTTTAGCGGTAACCGCTAGAGAGCGATTTTAGGAATGTCAATGAAATTTGCTGTTTTTCTTCAAAATTGTAAATGGAAGCATATGTTGGTTTTCACATAGTTAAAAGGAGAACTAAATTTTCAAGAACTCAGTGAAAACCGCTAGTTGTTATGTCTTCTCGAACTAAAGATATCATATTGGTATGGTATTGGTATTACGCCCTCTAGCGGCCAACTGGTAAGCTTAAAAATTATTTCCAGCGATTTCTCTTGACCATTTTTCCTATAAAAAAACTTTTTTAAAAGCTGTACGATTGATGGTTACCGAGATATAGCCGGCTTCCTCGCTTATATGACCACCCGGTATAGTAGTCATAAGATAAAACCTTAAATTATTTTTTTCCGCGATCGGGATTGCGGCATTCGCCTTCGGCTTGTGTGCTCAAGGTTTCCGCTCGTGGATAAAAGTAATACTTTATTAATTTCTTATATAAAAGATCATTGAAAGTATAAATAATTACTGTACTATTTAAATACTGCAGCAAACCACGTTCAGCACAGAGTAGAAACACATTAATGTCGAAAATATTAGGTTGGTATTCGCACGATAATTTGGAGAATGCCAAGAAGTAAGGGTAAATTGGTTATAAATCAAAGTAGAGCACGCAATAGCATATTCTGGGCCTTGGTATATTACAGGATTTATCTGCTATCATATACCTCGCCAGAGTCGGAGATCAGAAGCTAAGAGCAGGATTTATTTGATAAAAATTATATTTAACTGATAGCGATAACAATTTAACAATCAACAACTCGATTACACGAAGGGTCCCGAAAGGGTTCAATCGAAGCGAAGTGCATTTAAAGGAATTAATATTTAATTTCTTGCTGACCAGTTTACCCAGTGTTTTGGTTTAATGCCGGTGAGCAATGGCGTATTTACAAGGGGGGAGATATATGGGATATATCCCCCACATGGACTCGTTTTTTTTATAAATATTGTATCGATGGTTTTGTAATTCTTCAGTAACAGTAACTTTTCATAAACAACATTTAGTAAAATCAAGTAAATACTCAAATATGTAAATTTTACAACTAATATATATGCACGGAACAAACACTATAGTAAAATTATTAAAGTAAAAATTTTATTGTACGATTTCCTATAAATTATTGTATAAATTACAAATTTCATTAATAATTCGTAACAAAATAATATTGTAAACATAATTTACAAAAAACTATAGTTAGGATTTGTCATAAATTTAGTAAAATCAAGTAAATACTTAAATATGTAAATTTTACAACGCATGTATGTGCACGGAACAAGCACTCTGGTAAAAGTATTATAGTAAACATTTTATTGTACGATACGAAAATCAAGTAAATAGTCAAATATGTAAATTTTACAACTAATGTATGTGCACGGAACAAGCACTTTGATAAAATTATTATAGTAAACATTTTATTGTACGATTTTCTCTAAATTATTGTATTAATTACAATTTTCATTATTAATCCGTATGAAAATAATATTGTAAACATAATTTACAAAAAAACATAGTTGAGATTAGTCATAAATTTAATAAAATCAAGTAAATAGTCAAATATGTAAATTTTACAACTAATGTATGTGCACGGAACAAGCACTTTGATAAAATTATTATAGTAAACATTTTATTGTACGATTTTCTCTAAATTATTGTATTAATTACAATTTTCATTATTAATCCGAATGAAAATAATATTGTAAACATAATTTACAAAAAAACATAGTTGGGATTTGTCATAAATTTAGTTAAATCAAGTAAACACTCAAATATGTAAATTTTACAACGAATGTATGTGCCCGGAACAAGCACTTTGGTAAAATTATTATAGTAAACATTTTATTGTACGATTTTCTCTAAATTATTGTATTAATTACAATTTTCATTATTAATCCGTATGAAAATAACATTGTAAACATAATTTACAAAAAACCATAGTTGGGATTTGTCATAAATTTAGTTAAATCAAGTAAACACTCAAATATGTAAATTTTACAACTAATGTATGTGCACGGAACAAGCACTTTGGTAAAATTATTATAGTAAACATTTTATTGTACGATTTTCTCTAAATTATTGTATTAATTACAATTTTCATTATCAATCCGTATCAAAATAATATTGTAAACATAATTTACAAAAAGCCATAGTTGGGATTTGTCATAAATTTAGTAAAATCAAGTAAATACTCAAATATGTAAATTTTACAACGAATGTATATGCACGGAACAAACACTATAGTAAAAATTGTATTGTCGATTTCCTATAAATTTGTATAAATTACAATTTTCATTAAAAATTCGTACAAAATAATATTGTAGATATACATAATTTCTAAAAAAGTCTAGTTAGAATTTCTAATAAATTTAGTAAAATCAAGCGATTATTAAAATATATTGTAAATTTTACAACGAATGTACAGTGAAAATAATTTATTTATAACTCCAGTAGTTAAATATTTTAAAATGTATGGTACATTTATTTCATATTTTTTATTGTAGAAATGACCAAATTTAAATGAAGTGTTGTAAAAATATTTTTACAAGAATAAAAGGCATAAATGAGATGCTTGGGATTTCGTTGTTCGTAACAAATAGTAGGTGGGAAACTTAACAGGAAACATATATAGTACTTGGGTGGGTGGCCGCTTGGGAATACGATGTGTCAAAATTTTTACAGAAGATTTTAGTAAATTTTCCAAAAGTTTTTATTTAATTTTACAAAAGATTTTAGTAAATTTTACAGAAGGATTTATTAAATTTTACAAAAGATTTTAATTAATTTTACAAAAGATTTTAGTAAATTTTACAAAAGTTTCTCTGTGTAATGGTGCGAATAAACATGTTACCGTTTAATTTTTGTCGTAACATGAATTATTAAATTAAAAACATTAACGTTTTACTTAACGGAATATCAAATATTATGTACTCTACAGCATAACATAAAGGAAAGCAATTTAATACCAAATATCCCCTGGGCGTATTAAGTAACTCCTCTACAGGAGTTACCTGTTTTAATTTCAAATAAAGTTTTAAACCGACTCTGCATATTGCCTAATTTGAAGTTATCGATTTTATAGGAAGTAGAGGAAATTTTAGAGTTAATACCTAATTTCTGCATGAAACGGGCAGATATATGCAATTTCGCTAAAAGCACTTTCTTTATCAGTCATAGAAGGAAAGTTCTCGATTGAACAAGAATTTCGAACCGATGCGATTACCCTTCCTTACACGAACTACCATTATAATTTGCTAATCTAAACTTTATAATTAGATCTATTTGTTATTAGTGGTGGATATGATGCTCACTAATAATACAAATCGACATAGACATAGACAAACGCGAACAGATGGATCATTGATACATTTGATATAAATCGAAAAAAAATTAAATGTATGTAAAAATTTTGATTTTAAATACAGGGTTATTCCACGTGTATATTAAACAGTATATTGCTAATACCGTCTGCAATTATGTCCCCGCTATGGGCATCGAAGGGGGCGTTGTGAGTTTGCGCAGTTAGGAAATTTCCTTGTGAAAGTAAACATTCGACTGGACCGGATTTCAACTTTTTTAATGTAAATGTCACTGGTTAGTTAGGAAAAATATTGCAATCAAAATATCGATTAGTTCGATTTAAGACAGCGTATATGATGATCCGACAGTGCCCTGCTTGGTGTAAACTTTTGGTGCCAAATTCCGTCCGAATATTTGTAACAATCGACACGATGAGCTTAATTTGAACTTTCATCCGACGTCGTATGTTTCTTAACCTTACTCTTTTCTAAACCAAAAATTAAGAATGAATATTGACTATTTTGGGAATTATTATCAGCTGCTAATGCACCAAATTAAAAATACATTAATTTTAAGGTTATGTAGTGACCCCATATATATTATATTGTATACGAGTGACACTCTTCTTTTCTTACAAGCTTTTTAGTGAAATTCGGTTCGGAAGATCGGATAATGTGATAAGCAAAATATTTTCGTACATAATGTACATATATGTACCTGAAATACTTTATACCTGATATTGGTCCAAGACTTTTGCAAAAAGCACCATGCACTTGTGTCCTTTGATCTTAAACAAAACACGCCACTAACCTACCAAACAGCGAATCGAATCACCACAAATTAAAAACTCCTTTACAAAAATTGTTGTTAGGTAATGAAAGTTTATGAGCACTAATATACTGACAACAATGTGGATGCACCACTTTTTATTCTGTAATTTGGAAAAGCATCCAGAACCAAAGATGGCGACGAATAACAACAAAGAAATAATGTCGGGCCGACTCTGACGCGATCGATAAAATTTCCACCATATGCGACAAAAACTTGATTTTGGATAAGCAAATATAAAACTGTTAACAGTAAACAGTGTATATTCTAAACAAGTGTAATAAAGAGATTTATGGATTAGACCAAACTGGACCTACTATTTAATGTCCTTAATTTTATGTATGTCCACAGCCATTGCTTTAAAGCCGGTTATTAAACGGGCTGTACTTTTAAAAGCCCTTTAATGTCCTTTTGCAATAAAATCAGCATTTTTACGTTGCACAGGCACAACTTCTGCATTGTAAGGGCTCTTAAATTACAAAAAGCAAATTAGTTGCATCTAATGAGAAACTTCAGCTTCGACTGGAATTTTAAGAGCGAAGCTATTAAAAAGTTTATACTATACATACATGAAGGGTACATTATTTACAGAAAATCAGATCATTTTATAGTCACAGCAAATATACACGGAACGAATTCGGGAATAACGCTCCCCACTATAACTTTTTTATTGTTTAAATTTCAGAAAAAAAATTTGGTGGGCTTGTATGTGATATTATTTTGCATTTTATGACATGACGGACTACATTTTGTCACTTCTGGTTTAACCGGAAATGACCTCAACTTTGAATATATAAATGGAACACCCAGTATATTTTTGGCTATATCGATTCAGAACACCATTCCAAATTCAACGATGCCCCTTATGTCGCTTTTTGTCACTTTAAATCATTTGTCCTAAATTGCTATGAACTTCCTAAAATGGTTTGCCTATACACCTTGTCCAAGATAAGGAGGGCCAGTACAGGGATCTCGGAAACCGTAAGAGATATGAAGTCGGTTAAATGGATGTAAAGTTGCGCATTTACGTGTCTAATAATATGCCGTTTAGAAAGTTTTAAAATTCTGAGTAGTTCCGGAGATATCAGGAAAAAACCGAAAATGTATGATACATTGTAGTTTAATGACGTTTCGAGGGTTTTTTGAACAACATCAGGATATTTTGGGATACGGTCCTGTATTTCTCCTAATTTTATAAATAATATCTCATAAGTTAGCCCTAAATTTTCACTTATGTTGGACTAGTTCAATAAATAATTTAATAATAAACCACATATAAGTGAACAATAAACATACCGACAGTAATAAAACGAACAACGAAAAAATTAAGGAACTACATAATCAGGTGTTCAAAATGATTTCCGTTATTTTGGTTGTCTCCTTTCTGGACACTTCTCTAAATGCATCCGCTCTGCCACATATCAGTTTTTTTCAGATAAAATAAAATACAATAGAATATCAAACTTTTCAGCATTTGTAAAATTATGTTCCATATTTTCTGGAAAATACAAAACCTCTTAAAATGCTTTCAAATGTTGACAACGATCACAATGGGAATGTCAAGTAAAACAAATCACGCGTCACCATCTTAATTTTTTTTGTTTCAAACGCCTACTTTTCTTTCAAATCCCGAATCAACAGAAGTTTGAAATAATGTTTCTGTATTTTGTTCACTTATTTGTGGTTTATTATTAAATTATTTATTATTTATTGAACTAGTCCAACATAAATAACAATTTAGAGCTTACTTATGAGATATTATTTATAAAATTAGTAGAAATATAGGACCGTATTAAAAATCTCCTTATGTTGTTAAAAAAACCCTTGAAACGCCTTTAAACCACAATGTGTCATACATGGTTGCAATCGGAAGAAAAAAAGCGCTCAAACTCCATTATCTGGAAAACAGGACCGTATTTATGAAAAGAAAGTTGATAATGGCCATTCGAAGACGACTCGTCGGATTACAAAACAATTAACGGGTTTGTTCGGGTTTGTCCGAGTTTGTTAGATAGAGCGGAAAAAGTGGCAATGTAAAAATGTAATTTACTTTAGAATTCGATCTCAAAAAAACCAAGGAAAAAAATAAAACGATTTTTCAGAATTTCGTTTTTTTCCCGGATATCTCCGGAACTACTCGGAATTTTAAAACTTTCTAAACGGCATATTATTAGGCACGTAAATGCGCAACTTTACCTCCATTTAACCGACTTCGTATCTCTTACGGTTTCCGAGATCCCTGTACTGGTCCTCGTTATCTTGGACACGGTGTATATCGAATTATAATGGTTTTATTTTCAATGCATTATTTTTCGAAAACACATTTTGTAACGTCTATAAAACGTTCACCGTCACATTTTGATACAACAAACAGAACAATATATCCTATTCTTACAGGGGTCTGTTGTTACGTTCATGGAACCTCGTATTGAACAAAAGTAATTATTAATGGTTTGTGCAACATTAACATTTTGGAAGTGTATACGGTGGCCTTCCAAAACAGATACTTCTCTAAGAGCAACATTATTCGGTTTTCTATGCATAAATAATACTTACTTAAGTAAGCAATTACTTTGCTTCCGAGCTCTGTACTTTTCACATACATTCTGATTTAGTGTGCTGATGTAAATTTTCAAGCGCAATTCACTATACTTGACAAAAGTTACATTCTAGCAATTTTCGTGCACTTAGGAATTCTTCAGTATTTTATAATATTTTTCCTAAAGCTTTCGAGTTTTCCCGTTTAGCCTGTCTCATAAACCGTGAAAATATTGTCTAATACTCTTAAGAAATGAGAGCGTTTTTACTTTAAGTGGTTTAGTTTGTTCATTTGTATTGGAAATTGGAATTTATGACTGTTAAAACAACAGCATTTTGAAGGCTGGGATCCCATTTTGTTTTTATTGACTTAATAAGAAGGTCATGTCATCAATTCAAGCATTTTTATTCGCGCGATCGCCTGCTGCGCATTCATCATGTACACGGGAATCATTATCATGCACGTTCGAGTTTAGCTCGTCGATGAGACACGTTGTTCCCAATTTTTTACTCTTCTTGAGTCCTCGCACTACTGTGCGTGTTTCTTAATTAGTGCCCTTGTTTATCAGCTGCCTCCAAATGGCTCAGACATCATCTACGCTCGAGAACCCTTGAATTTCCAAAAGTTAGTTAGTTGGGGAAGTCCCTAAAGTATTACCATTCTATTTTCTAAATGGCAATGATTTGCCATTATTCCACTGTCAGGGATGCCAGGCATGATTGCCGATGCCGAACTGCCACGCACTTGTCAGTCGGTCTTGTGTGGTCCCACCACCTTTTACCGCGCTAACTGGAAATTGATAGCAGTCCACCAGAGCGAGAAGAAAAAGAAAAGAAATTTTTTTGTCTATTTAAAAAAAGGATGAATTTAATTTGGTATAGTTATTTTTAAACGTACGACGAAGCCTAACTTTAGTTCTATAACTATACTTGTTTTATTGGCACGGGCACGTTCAATAAAATATTACACAATTCAAAATTTTATATTTGATCGCTGTTTTGAATTCAATTTTAATGTTCCTTGTTTATTTAAATGCGACCCCCTTCTTTGAGAATGAAGGAGTGAAATTCCACGATAACAACGTCGGACCGCGTAGCGTTGCCTCGATGAAATCCTCGGGTTCGACTAACTCTTGCCCAAAAAAGTATCAGCCTAAAAATCTCGTTCCTATTTTGTTGATGCTGGTTAACTGCCACCGGGATGACGAAATATCCGAGCGGCTGTCAGCGCTATTGAAAGGGAACAAGTACAAAAGGTCTTCAAAGGTGGACGATGTTGAGGAATACCAAGAAACGATAAGACAAAATTTGAAAGACGGTGAGACAAGTAATCTCGAGGATCCGAATAAAAACATTGTGGAGTCAATCAACGCCGCTCAAAAGAAACACTGCTTGAAGCAAACAGAAAACGAGGATAAACTCCCTATGAATACTAAAAAGCTGATGAGTCAGAGAAGAAAACTACTAGGAAAACATCCACTACATAAAGACGAGCTGAAATAGCTAAATAAGGATATAGAACGAAAGCTGTAAGAAACGATACCAAGAGCTACAACAATAAATTATAGAAGAGAACAAAAACATGAGGGTACTTCGAAATAAGTTGAGTAAGGGAAAAACTGAAATAACTAAACTGGAAAATGAGAGAGGAAAAATAACAAACAAGAGAGAAGAAATTCTGAAGATCGTCGAGGGCTTCTACACCAAACTATATAGTAACCAGAGTCAAGCAGAAACACCAGAAAACATACCCCATATACTAAACCAAGGACCGGAAGAGATGCCAGCGATAACTGAAGAAGAGGTCTTAAAGTCATTATCAGAATTGAAGAACAATAGAGCACCTGGCGAGGACGGCGTCGTTGTAGAGGCGATTAAACGAGGAGCAAGAGAACTACTCAAAGCAATAACCAAATTCTTCAATAAATGCCCAGATGAAGGAACAACTTCACAAATATGGAATAATGCCACTATCCTGATTATTCACAAGAAAGGCAGCATCCCAGATCTACAAAACTATCGACCGATAAGTCTGTTAACACATCTATATAAACTATTCACTAAGGTCATTACCGCACCGCTTACCAATAAATTGGACCTATATCAGCCAAGAGAACAAGCAGGGTTCCGAGTCGTATAGGGAACGAATGACCATCTTCAGGTGCTTCGCTAATAGAAAAAAGCATAGAGTACAATAAGCCCATAATACTAATATTCGTCGACTATGAAAAGGCATTCGATTCCTTTAACCACCATGAAATGTTTAAGGCTCTCGCGAACTGTCGTCTAGACCAGTGGTGCGCAAACTATTTTCATTTGCGACCCCTTATTTTGTGTAAAATTTTGTCGCGACCCCTGGATAGACAGTAGGCGTGAATTTCTTTGAATTTGGCGACCCTCGAAATTTTCTCGCGACCCCTCCGGGGGTCGCGACCCACGGTTTGCGCTTCGCTGGTCTAGACCACCGATACATCTTCATACTACAACATATATATGAACATGCAACGGCAAAAGTGAAAATGCATGCGGAAAAAGATCAGTTTAAGATTTAAAAAGGCGTTCGACAGGGTGATACAATTTCCCCAAAACTGTTCACAAACCTGAAGAATACATGTTTAAGAAGATGGACCTAGACAATAAAGGCATAAATGTGGATGGAGAAAGGCTCAGCCACCTACGTTTTGCCGACGATATCGTGGTCACAGAACTATCCGTAGTCTCTCAAAAGGTAGGATTAAAAATTAACATTACCAAGACCCAATTTATGACAAACCTAGTCCCCAGCAAAAACCTAATGATGGAAGGAAAGGAAATTAAATACGTAACATCGAGCATGAGCTACGAATGGGTAGAGATAATCAGACTTGCGAATTAAACAGAAGGATAGGACTGACCTGGGCTGCCTTCGGCAGGCTAAAACACGTCATAAAGGCAGATATACCGATATGTCTTAAACGAAAGGTGTTTGACCAATGCGTTCTCGCGGTGTTAACATATGGTTCGGAAACACTCACATTAACCCAGCGAACTGTAAATAAAATAAAAACAACCCAACGAGCCATGGAGAGAGAGGTCCATGTTAGGAGCTACACTACGAGACAAAATGACAGAAATGAAGAAGAAGAACAAAAGTTGCGGATGCAATTGAAAGAATCACATACCTAAAATGGAAGTGGGCCGGCCACGTCGGAAGAATGTCGGACAATAGATGGACGAGGAGAATACTGGAATGATGCCCCAGAGATGATGCAGATGACACAGAAACAGGGGACGACCGCCGACCCGATGGACAGACGATCTAAAAAGGATTTCTCCAAACTGGATCCAAGAGGCCCAGGATCGAGCTAAATGGTCTAGGTTGAGAGAGCATCGTCCAGCAGTGGACGAGACAAGCTGCTATATGATGATGATGATGTCAGCGTATTTTAATTATTTGTTTAATAGTGTAGTATTTCAACGGTTTTTTTAAATAAAATTTAATTTTTTTGTAAAATTATTTTCGTGAGCATTTGAATTTCACGACAGTCATCAAATTTTTGTTCGAAAATGAAATAGTGAAATAATAAATCTAATTTTTTTTATGCATAATAAAACTCAATGAGCAAAACACATCTGAACCATTGACTTGAAATAAATATGGACCCGGTTTTTCTATCTGCTTTCTACACGTCAATGTGACGCCTGTTATAACGAAAATAAACACAAAGATGGGAATTCTACTGTCCGCTTTCATTGTGACAGTTGATCGGTTTAATATATCTTGGTTAGGAAAACCTAACAATCGACGGACGTGACCAAAAGTCGATATATTTATCCAGTTTACGGCAGACTTGGCACAGTCTTACCATATCGAGTTGAGAATTATTATTTTTTCCACAAGCAATACTCAAATTTAATATACAAATACTGATAAACAACAAAGAATTTTATTTAACAATAATGACAATTATGACAGTTGTTAATCCGGTAGTGTCAAACGTCAGGAGGTAGGAAAGACGGCCGTTTCATTAATGACTTTATAAAAGTACATTCCGAACGCTCGGCGTCGTAATGTCTTTGTCAAATTAACAAGAAACGACAAAGAAGAATACTAATTTTCGGTGCTCCCCGATTGCTTTCCAGGAAAGTTGTTTAAAACCTACTTAAGAATGTGAATTGTTTATTCTTGAAAGACTGTGAACCAAAGCCGTACCCTCCTTGATTTAAAATCCTTGATCTGAACATAAAATTCTTACATAATGCGATGTCACCAGACGCTGATCGAACTACTTAAATGTTTACTCTTGTAGAAAGAAATACTTCGATTTACTAACTTTGATTAATAAACTTCTGTAGCGAGAGAGGCGATGCATCGACTGTAAAACAATTGGATTAAAAAATGTTTTAAATTTAACAGTTAGTTTAATTCCAGATTTGGGGATTTGGTGGTATACAGGGTGTTACAAATTCGGCTTTCACCTTTCGGATTTCGGAAACGGTAAGATATACGAAGTCGGTTAAATTGATACAAAGTTGCGTGATTATGGGCCCAATAATATGCCGCAAAAAATCTAAAATAAATACAGGGACTGTCAAAATATTTGGAATGACATTATCAGATCTTTCATGCGACGTTTCGTCTTTGGCTCATCATCATCAACTTAATTTTATTAAATACGGGTCTATTATATTACTGAAACCTATATTTAATTAAATCAAAGTATCCACCGACCCATGCGCAAGAGAGAGAAGAGCAGACAGGAGGACTGGTAGATGAAAATGTGAAAAAAGGACTCCCCGGGCCAAAACCATCCAAAGAAGAGAGCGCATAAACATAAAATAAAACGAAAATAAAAATTAAAATCCTACTACTTTCTCTCTCTGTATATTAAAAGGATATCGTTTAATATAATCATTAAATTTATCTAAACTGAAAGTTCCTTAACTACATTTGCTATGAAATAAATTACTTTTAAAAATTAGATGTACACGGTGTCCCATTTTCGATATTTTTTTAAAGGGTTTGTTCGTAATTGTTAGTGCTATCAAAAAAGTAATGTAGGTGTCATGTACTCTTTTTGGGTCAAACTTAAAATGGTAAAATCAAAATTTGAAATCTTTTCTCTCGCTTAAGAGATACGGAGGAAAATAAAAAAATTGACAATTTCAAAATTACCCTATATTTTCTTAGTTAAAAGAGATACAGAAAAATGTTTTATACAGAAGTTTCTTTATATTGTTAAATAATCTGCCGTTTTCAGAATAAGTATACGGGGTCAGGTAAAAAAGTTATCAGACCTAACCTCATTTTTTTAAATGGAACACCCTGTATATTTTAATTTCAAAAGATACTATTTTAAAGTCTCCTTTCAAGCATATTACACCATGGATGATATTGGTTTTCTAGGCGATTTATTAAACCATATTACTTTAAATCACAGTTAGTAGACCATGAAACAAAAGCTAATATAATAGAAATAACTATGTTGACTATTAACATTTAACGTCAGTTTCATTTCTACATATTCATTTGTGAAAATCACTTATCAATATTTTAAAAAATTTGATATGATATCAGTTGAGGCGTTGAGAATTAAAGTGGCCTAAGCCCAAAATGATATAAATGAGAAAATGCAAATTTAAAATTTGCATCTTTTTATTATTTATTTTTCTGGAAGGGCATGTACTTTAGAACCTATAGTAATGTTCAAAACGTTTCAATTTTGGTTATTAATCAGGAATATAGATGCAGTTTATCTCCACAAATCGAAAAAAGAGAGTTTGATGTGGATTAGGCCACTATGAAATTTTAAATAATTGCAAATATATTTTTGGCCTAAATTTAACATATAATATTTTTATAATAAAAAGCGCCATACTTTAGTGTACATATGTTTAATTTAAAGAGCAACCAACAAATTTCGAAACAAAGAATTTTTAAATATATTTTTTATTCAATTAGTCATCTTCTTCTATGTTTTCATCTCCTAGCTCGTCAATAGCTGTTGCTGAAGTCTTCAAATCATTATAATAGGAATGGAATATTGGGGGGACGTAAGGGAGAAGTTGTGTAAGGTCTTCTTTTTTCTTTTTTTCTATTAGACGCCCATGTGCAATTGTAAATCTAAGTATTCTGCTGGAGCAGGGGTATTACGTTTTGCTACATTGACTGTATCGAATAGCACGTCTTTTGAGTTTGAATATTTAAACTGAAAACAATGTTTAATATCAGACGTGTATTTCAACCACTGAATTTTCATCCACTCGACCTTTGATCCCGTTGGAGTGATTTTTCTATTGGTGATTTCGCCCTCTAGTTTTTTAGTAGAAAAAAATCTTTTTCCGTCATTTTAACTACTTGAAATGGTTTTTTCTTACGCGCAGATTTTATTACTTTTATCCAGTGATCAGGTATAAACACATCTTTATGAAATTTTTTTTCCTTTTCTATTATGCCAAAGTCCTGATCACATGGCAGATATGAAAGACCTGACACGAGGAACTTGTGATTTATTTCAGTTAAAATAAAATGGTTTGAACGTGTAATGAAATCACAAATCAGCGCCATCTTAATATTCCGATTTTGGCCCCCACATTGGTCACTATACATAATTAGTTTTTTCTTAGAAACGAAATTTTTGCAATAGTGAATAATGCATGATCCGATCTCTTGAGGTCCTCTTGATCCAACAGACTTGTTCCAAACATACATTACTGCAGTATTAGTGGCTAGATCATGCACCCCTAAAATATAACTTTCAATTAGAAAAAACTTAAAGATTTTGTAAAAATTAAGTGAAAATTGCTAAAAATATTAATAATAATACAATAAAACATACATACCTTGAGTTTCCATAGTAACTGCACTTTAATTTAAAAGGAAAATCAGTCTTAAGTTGTAAAATAGTAAACACGTCTTAACCTTACAAGATGTAAACAACTGCTAACTAAAATATAAAAGTGGCCTAACCCACAATAGGCCAGTCTTGTATTTAGACTTATGAGAAAAGTCGTAATGTTAAATAGAATTTATGACTGGTATCAGCAAACCAATGCTTATTCAGAGTTAGGCCGGTGTGCTACTGGAACTTTGAATTATGGGTTATAATTCTGTGATTATAACTCAATATTGAGATTTTGTGGGTTAGGCCACTTTAATTCTCAACGCCTCAGTTTATATTGAAAGTAGAAAAAACGAAGAAATGGCGCAAAATGTATATTTTGTTCGCTATCCGGAAAGATGGTAACCATTTAAGGACATATTCCGAACATTTGCGATGATTCCCGTTATTTTTACCATAATCTGAATCTCTTATTTCGCTTCAAAGTAATAAAGTTTAAATAAATCCCCTAGGAAACCAATATCATCCATGGTGTGTTATATATTTCAAAGGAGGATTTAAAATAATAACTTTTTAGATTGAAATATCAAGGGTGTTCCATTTAAAAAAAATGAGGTTAGGTTCGATAACTTTTTTACCTGATCCCGTATACTTATTCTGAAAACGGCAGATTATTCCACAATCCAATATAAAGAAACTTGTGTATAAAACATTTTTCTGTATATATTTTAACTAAGAAAATATAGGATAATTTTGAAATTGACAATTTCTTGATTTTTCACCGTATCTCTTAAGCGAGCGAAAATTTTCAAATTTTGATTTTATTTTAAGTTTGACCCAAAAAGAGTGCATGCCACCTACATTACTTTTTTGATAGCACTAACAGTTACGGAGATGTTTAGGCGCATAAAAATTCACATGAATAAGCGATTTCTTAGAAACTACTACTCAAAAGAAAACAAATGATGGTATTATTGGAAAGAGGTTTAAACGACCTTTAAAATGATGTGCAACTTGGCCCCCTCTTGTTTAAGATTTTAAGGGTAACATCTACCTATCCCAGGGGGTTAAACCACGACAGCTGCAATTATTTTTTAAAAGCGTCCCCCTTCACAATAACATGAACTTGTATTTCCGATTTTTAATATTACTTCTGGCAGCGAGATTTTAAGGGTGTGAAGTTTTCATATTGACACCCTGTATTACTTAAATTATAGAGTTCCTTATAAAACATTTTTATCAATTTTTACTCGAAATTGAGGGCATTCTAAAACGTTTCATTGCTATTTGCGGTGTCGAGCTCTTATCCTATCTTCAATCTTCTTTCCTTTCTGAGCCGTAACATTTTTACGGTCTTTCTAAATTAGATTTCATATCTATACCGTGCGGAAGTATACAGGGTGTTACAAATTCGGTCTTCACCATTGGGATTTAGGAAACGGTAAGACCTATGAAGCCGGTTAAATTGGGCACAATAATACGCCGCCAAAAAATCAAAAATAAATACAGGGGCTTTCAAAATATTTGGAATAATCAATTTTTTGGTTTTTATTGTTTCCTGATTTGTTCGAAGAAACGTCCAAAAATATCACTTTCTCATTGCTACTTTTCATTCTCCACAAGATGGCATTATCAGATCTTTCATGTGACATTTCGTCTTTGGGTCACCATCATCAACTAAATTGTTTTGAAATACGGGCCCGGGTTGGCTTAAATTATGAAAGAGGACCGAAATCTACGTTCAGTGATATACAGTGAGTCCCAGAAGAAATATCTAAATTCATTTAAAATTCAGCGGTAAGTTTTTTCAAAAAACTCTCGTACCCGTCGATTTTGATTTTTTAATTTTCTTTTTGTTGTAATTTCATGTAAGGGTAGCTCAAAAATGAGTTACGACCATCAACTTCATTTTTTCAAATGAAAACATATATTTTTTATTTCATTTTTGAATTTTGCATTGAATTCTAAGCATGTTTCATGTACCATGTCCCATAACATAAACTCAACAGTTATTGAAAAATTTAGGATTGAACATATCTATAAGTAAGGCCTGTTTATTAAAAAAAACACAACAAAATCAAATTAAATGGTTGGAAACGTGCAAAGAGAGTTTATTGATCGTCTTGGATATTGTCAAGCCGTAAATGGCGCACATTTTCAACATTTAATTTGATTTTGTTGTGTTTTTTTTTTTAATAAACAGGTCTTACTTATATGTTCAATCCTAATTTTTTCAATAACTGTTGAGTTTATGTATAGGACATGGTACATGAAACATGCTTAGAATTCAATGCAAAACTCAAAAATGAAATAAAAAATATATATTTTCATTTGAAAAAATGAAGTTGATGGTCGTAACTTATTTTTGAGCTACCCTGTATACATGAAATTACCACAAAAAAAAAATTAAAAAATCAAGAATTTAGACATCTCTTCTGGGTCTCACTGTATAACACTTACTGATCTTCCGACGTTATGTTCCTTAAATTGACCATCTTCATTAAAATATCCCTGGTACGATCCTGTAATTTACAGGAACATTGATTCAATTCTACCAGTACGACGTCTATGAAAAAGAAGTGGACGAAAGCTTCCATTGGATTTAAAAATGAATAATTTGACGTTCCTTCCCAATATTATTACAAAATATATGTTTTTTGTTTCCAATGCCTTTTTTACCATACAGGGTGTTATGAAAATGACTTATTATATTTAATTTGGTGACTCCTTGAGTGTCCTAGAGATTACATACTACTTTTTATTTTAATCGAATATCTAAATATTAAGGTAAAAACCCTTTTTGCCTACATGCTGTCGCGTCGCTCCATCATGCCAGATCACACCGCATGTCTCGCCTTTGGTTGGATAACCGCCGCGCTCGTATTGATATGTTTAACCTTCAGTATCGTTGCTTCAGTATGCTTCGATACTCGGTGTTGAAACAACGTTGCCGAGGGTTCCACGTGCTTGATGTATACCAATTTTAAACGTTTTGTTAATTGTAGCATTACCCGATTTTTTTCTGTCGCGAAATAATTCATAATAATAAATGTTGTGATGTGGTTTCAAATTTGTGTGATATTTTCAACTCTTGGTTCTATTGCAAAATATACTTTTTCTGTTTTTTTTTTTTTGGAATTTAATTATAAAACGGATTATTTTAAAATAAGATCGAAGGTAAACGAGTATGTACCTTAAAATTGTGTTTTTTTTTTCTAAAAAGTTCGAAAAAGAAGTGATAACGCGGATCTTGTTGTCAACAACTGAACACGTGCGCTTACAATTCTGTGTTGTAACATGACAACACCGCCTAAAATACGCTGATCTCTTTTGAGACTTGAGACTGCCTCAATAAATTATTGATTGCGAACGTCGTCAGTAGCGGCCACGTAAATTTTCAGATTTCATATAAAGTGTATATTTCGCTTAAAAATTCAAAGCGCCATTTATGGTTATTTTTCATCAATTTATTTCATCTCAGGATTTGCCGGTTTGAATATAATAAGTCATTTCCATAACACCCTGTATATTTAATTATCGGGGCGATTAATAAGTACTAATTATGTAAATTAATTTTTCATCGATATCTCAAAAATGATACAGACATCGCTTGTAGTGTAGCTAATAGAGTAAGAATAACTCTCTTAAATAACACCAATTTCAATAATTTCGGATAAGGCGTTCCTGAGATATTACATTTTTCCAAATCAATATTTACGTTACCCCCACCACTACTTTATTTGAAGGGTTAGAGAAAAAATTGTTTAAGCAAAGTTGTTCATGATTAGAGATGTAAAATTACCGGTAATTTAAAAATCGGTAATATTACCGGTAATATTACGCAATATTACGGTAACATTGGTAATTTATAAAAAAAACAGCTTTTTAAGTAATACAAGTTTTTTTTATTTCAAAACTGTAAAAACATTACGAAAAACAATAAGAACGTTTTTTAAACTAGTCAGAGTCAGAATGGACTACGTAATAGAGTGGATAATGGTAAATCATCCTCATCATCATCCCCAACCTCGTCATCTGATTCTTCTTTCTCTTTCGTTAATTGAGTCAAGTCTATAACTTCGAAACCGATATCTTCTTTTTCTATTTCTTCCTCAGTATCTTCTACTATTCTCGAATGATCTTCTTCATTTAGTAAATTATAATTATGGGCAATATAAGTTAGTTTTCCGGCCCTCTCCACGGTTAGTCTGTTTCTTTTTTGCCGATGAATAAATCCATAAGTACTAAAGGTTCTTTCGGTTGCAGCTGTTGACGATGGTAAATTTAAAATGTCTACAGCTAACCTACTTATTTTAGAACTGGAGCAAATTCCTGCCCACCAAACAGATCCAGACATAGATTTTTCGCTGGAAATGACGAATTCCTTAGCAAAAATATTACTTCTAATTTTGTACTGTGCGAGTGCTTCCATAATAAGATCTACTTGTGAAGAATACTTTGGATGACGCCTTGCGTGAAAATACCGTAAAAGTACGGTCAGGACCGTACTGTTGGCAACCCTGGGTATTCCCCGATAAATGAGAGTATGGAGCGGAAAAAAAAACAATATTTCCAATGTTACCGATCTTGCGGTAATATTACGTAATATTACCAAAATTAGGGTAACATTACCTCGGTAATATTACCCTTTACATCTCTATTCATGATACATGAGAGATTTATTTGTAAGTATTTTCAATATACTTTATCTAAGCAAATTATAGAGCAATCGACTGTTAACAGCCACATATATATAAACAGTATATTGCAAATACCATCTGCAATTATGTCCCCGCTATGGGCATCGAAGGGGGCGTTGTGACTTTGCGCAGTTCGGAAATTTCCTTGTGAAAGTAAACATTCAAGAGGATCGAATTTCAACTGTTTTAATGTAAATTTCACTGGTTAGTTAGGAAAAATATTGCAATCAAAATTTCGATTAGTTCGATTTAAGACAGTGTTCAATGGATACGATTTCTGACGATATGATGATCCGACGGTGCCCTGATTGGTGTAAACTTGTGGTGCCAAATTCCGTCCGAATATTTGTAACAATCGACACGATGAGCTTTATTTTAATTTTCATCCGACTTCGTATGTTTCTTAACCTCACTTTTTTCTAAACAAAAAATTAAGAATGAATGACTATATTGACTATTTTGGGAATTATTATCAGCTACTAAAGCACCAAATTAAAAATACATTAATTTTAAGGTTAGGTAGTGGCCACATATATATTATATGACACTCCCTCCTTTTTTTACAAGCTTTTTAGTGACATTCGGTTCCGAAGATCGGATAATGTGATAAGCAAAATATTTTCGTATATTGTACACACCTGAAATACTTTATACCTCCTGGTATTGATCCACGACTTTTGCAAAAAAGCACTTGTGTCCTTTCATCTTAAACAAAACGATCCACTAACCTACCAAACAGCGAATTGAATCACCAGAAATTAAAAACTCCTTTACAAAAATTCTTGTTAGGTAATTAAAGTTTATAAGCACTAATATACCGACAACAATGTGGAGGAACCACTTTTTATTCTGCAATTCGAAAAACCATCCAGAACCAAAGATGGCGACGAACAACAACAAACAAATAATTCCGGGCCGGCTCTGACGCGATCGTTAAAATTTCCACCCTACTGCGCAAACTCAATAGTAACACGCCATCTCCCATAGTGGGGACACTTTTTGTATTTTGGAACGTTCGTATTGGCAATACAGGGTGTTATGGAAATGACGTATTATATTTAAATGGGTGACTCCTGGGGTGTCCTAGAGAAGCGCTACATATATTTTTTTTTAATCGAACGTTTAAAAAGTGGGGTAATTCACCCCTAAACCCACTCACAACTCCTCGGCACATTCATATATGAAGATATTACATTGCCCAGCTGATTAATCAACAGATGTTCAAGCAGAATGTTGCCAAAATGTTTAAAAGTGTAAAACTTTAGTTTCTTATAAAAATAAATATTAAGAGAAAGTAAATCCAAGACGCGATTAAGTAATCCAGGGCACAGACACTTTCAGTTCTTTTTTCTATAGGAAAAACTTTATGCTCATCACGTGTCCTGATGATAGTGTGGGAGTGCATAATAAGCTTATCACTAAACCCCAACACTAACGCATAATTACACTTTACAATAACACACATAGAACAAGAGCACTTAATCATTTCGCAATACAAATAATAAAAACGCTAATTTCTATGGGCCATTAACCCCTTACTAAAGATAAAATGAAACAATTATGTTAACAATTGACAGGAACTACCCTCTGAAATAATGGTCTAGTCTGTCTTCGGACAAGTCGTCAAACTTTCCTTTCCGAGAAATCTCCGCTCTCTAGAGCGCGGTTGCCATTTCCGAGACTATAATTATACAGGAAAGTAATATTATAAGGAAATTCGGCAATTTATGATAGTCGCTTATAAAACATCGAAAGTGACAAAGCTGTATTTTTAAATATTAGCCCGATGTCCACAATCAGCTGTTTAAAGAAGCAGGCCGATATCGATGAGAGAAACAACGTGTTATTTATTTTTAAAATTTTTAGATGTTAAATACATTATTTCCCAGACCGCTCAGACAATAAGGGCGTATTTTGGTCTACATAGTAGCACTTTAAAATACTAATTCAGATTGAATGGTACTTAGATGTGATGTGATTTTATTGTGCCGGTTTGTTTTTGTTCAAGTTACCTAGGTAGTTGGTGTTTTTTATAAATTAAGTTGGTGTTAAATAAGTTCGAAAAGCTAAATAGAATTGCATTTTTTTTTCTAAAGGGTACCTAAGTGGCATTTATAAACTTTTAAGTTTTCGTTCAAATTGAATAAATGAGAACATACCTGACCATTTAAAAACTCCGCGGCGATTCGTTCGAGTCAGTTCAAGTTTATAAATCAGAGATTGTTTCCTAGCGAACTGAACTGAACGTAAAAGTTTATAATAATGTACCCTGAAAAATAAACAACTTGCAATCTGTCAAACGGTTATTGACTTTCTAAAGAGTATACCCTGAAGATATGACAACACTGTTGACATATGTTGCTTTGTTTACCTTCCTGACAGGGGCAGCACGTGGTCATTTTTGGTTTGACATAAGGTCATGTACAGGGCATATTAAATTAAAGCGCCATTTTTGGATATTTTTCTTCAATTTGTTTTCATCTCAGGAATTGCCGATTTAAATATAACACGTCATTTCCATAACACCCTGTATACTGTTTATATATATGTGCTATTAACATGTTACTATTAGTGTTACGCCCCCTAGCGGCCGTCCTATAAACTTGCAAATAATTTCCAGCAATTTCTCTTGGCAACTTTTCCTATAAATATTTTTTTCCTTAAGCTGTACGGTGAAATACTTCTGAGATACAGCCGCGTACCTCGTTTAGTTGGCCACCATGTACAGTATTTCAAAATCAAACTTTTTGGTTCCTTGTTCATTTAATTAAGGCTTTATCGTAAACCATCGTTATAAAATCGGTTCTTACTGAAAAGTTAATTTGACAGAGACAGAAATGCACGAGACAATGAGTGTCATATTGTCAATGCACATTTTTTGTGACACTTGATATAAAAATTTCCTTCGTAAAACTATCATACAAAATCATCATGTTCCCGCCCATAGCATTGATGGCACTTAATCATATAACATTAACGGATGACGAAATACCGACAACTAATCCAGATTGTTCAGAAGAAATTCCGGTAACGAATTTATCAGATTATTCCAAATTTATACAATTATTTTAGTAATTTTAGAAATTGTAATTTTTAAGGAACGCGACGTACTTTGAGATTATGAGTGTGAAAGCCAAAATTTGACAAAAAAGTTTAGTTCTCTTTTAAGCGGCCATTTTCCACCTATTATTATTCTATTCTTCGTGGATTTATTACATTTCAATTCAATTTTAAAGAAATATGTTTATTTTATACAAGGTGACCGACTAAGGTCAGCGAGGTACGATATTATGGAAGCTATAAACCTTATGTCTTTGGGAAAAAAGTTGATGGAAAATATATTTACGTTCTCAAAATGACTGCTAGGGGACGCAATTTCTATTATACAGGGTGTTATGGAAATGACGTATTATATTTAAACCGGCAAATCCCGAGATGAAAATAAATTGAAGAAAAATAACCATAAATGGCGCTTTTAATTGTTAAGCGAAATATAGACTTTATATGAAATCTCAAAATTTACGTGGTCGCTCCTGAGGCCCTTCGCAATCAATATTTTATTGAGGCAGTCTCACGTTTCAAAAGAGGTCAGCGCATGTAGGCGGTGTTGTCATTGTAATTCTAGACGCACGTGTTCAGGTTTTGACATCAAGACGTCTTGGCGCGCGTTATCACTTCTTTTTCAAACTTATTAGACAAAGAAAACTACAATTTTAAGGTACATACTTTCTTACCTTCGATCTTATTTTAAAATAATCCGTTTTATAATTAAATTCCATAAAAAAATAAAACAAAAAAAGTATGCTTTTCAACAGAACTAACAGTAGATAATATCACACATATTTTAAATCACATCACAACATTTCTTATTATGAATTATTTCAAAACAAAAAAAAATCGGGCAATACAACTAACAAAACATTTGAAATTCGTATACGTCAAGCACGTGGAACGCTCGACGCTCGACGTCGTTCCACTCCAGAGTCGCGAAGCCTACTGAAGTATGAAGGGCGCGCCGCCAGTATTCAAGTAAGGGCGAGACACGCGGTGTGATCTGACAACACTGTTAGTATACTCTAGTGACTCACATTGTTGCTAAGTGAATCCAGATGTAACGGCGCGACAGTATGTGGGTAAAAAGGGTTTTTACCTTAGTATTTAGATATTCGATTTAAAAAAAAAGTATGTAGACTTTCTTTAGGACTCCCTAGGAGTCACCCATTTAAATATAATAAGTCATTTCCATAACACCGTGTACCTATAACTAAAAATTCAAATTTCTTTGAATTATCACTGTTAAGATTTTCATTTAATAGTTGACATACAAAGTTCATTAATTTTTGCGAAAATTTTTTGATCTTCCATATACTTTATCCAAGTTTTATTAACTTAGGCTTGCTTTGAAGTTAATTTCACATGACTATAATCGTGATCGTTAATTCACACTGCGTCTTCTAGAGGGTGCTGTTTACCCATGATTCTGTTTTTTTTTAAATTTTCTTAAGAAATTTAAATTATTATAATAATTATTTTATTATTGTGGTTAAAGAGCACAAAATAGCTACATTTTAGGGAACACCGTAATTCGATATCTTTATTCATTCTCAAGTTATTTACAAATAACAAATTTTATTCCAAAAAAATAATGTTAGATACCTACTTATCATGATATGCATGGAAACACAATTTTACCAACTATGCTAGATATTAGGAAACTTTGATAGTGCTGTTTGGTTTTCCTTGCCTATCTTTATTGTATGTCCCGCTTCTACGTTTTCCAATTTCGCACCATTTATATCTATTTCTGTGGTATTGCTAACGATTTTGGTCTTTGAAATATTAATTTTTCAACCGATATTTTTCGAGGCATAATTAAATTGTTTTAACATATCGCTTAGTTCGAGTATGCTATTGCTTATCAGGACGATGTCATCGGCAAATCGGAGTTGGTTCAAGTAGAACCCGTTTATGTTTATGACCTTAGTTTCTCAATGCAGCGCTAAGGTGAATAATTTTGGAGATATAGTGTCGCCCTGACGCACTCCCCTATTTATTTCGATTTTGTCGGTTTTTAAGTCCTCGTTAATTTTAACCTGAATAGTGGCATTTTTGTATATATGTTTCAGTAGATTTGTATATCGAGAATCTATTCTTGCATCGTCCATTGCTTGGGTGAACGCCCACGTCGCAATTGAATCAAACGCTTTATGAAAATCTTTAAATGTCAGCTGGAGAGGTACGTTCGGTCGTTTTTTCTATTAATATCCTGCGGATTGTAGGTGGTCGATGGTGCTGAACCCCTTGTAAGTATAATCTTCCTTATAAATAAGGTTTAAAATGCATTTCTGGGCCTTTCGTAACTGATAAATATGGTTGTTAGTGGCCCCACCTTTCACAATTCCATAGGAAAATTGTAGCCGAACGAGATAATTATAAAACTAGGTAAATAATACAACAATGTGTAGAAATCTTCACTGAATTTTATTGTACCATGACAATTGTTTCGGCACACAGTGCCTTTATCAAATGGAGAAACCAAAGTAACTATAAACATATCTTCCTAAATGTAAAAAATTCCACTTAAGCTAATTATCTAAATTATATTATATGGTGTTAAAATACCCAGAATATTAATGGATTAAATGCAAATACAAAGGAGTACCTAATTATAGGTTTATGAAGGATGGAAAAACCACCCTTTACAGATTTAAATTTAACAATGGGGAACCATTTAAGTCCAACTGATCGTTTAATAAAATATTTAGTTTTTTGTGTTTGTTAATTTCCATACTTTCTAAAAAATTGAGTTTCAGAGATTTTTGTTCTAGGTGTAAAATTTCAAAATTATCGTTAAAACTATGATGTTCCTCATTTAAATGTATTGCATAATGAGAATTAGTGTGGTTTTTATTGTAGCTTGTTTTGTGTTCTTTAAGTCTTTTTTCAAATGTTCTACCTGTCTGTCCTATGTATATTTTAGGACAACTTCCACATTTTAGTTTATATACCCCACAATTTTGTTCTTTTTTATTTTTAGTTTTGTTGTTTTTAATACATTTACCCAATTTATTATTAGTTTTGTATGCAATTCTGAACTTTTGTCCTTTTAAGTGTATTTTAATTTTCTCTGTAAGTTTACCGGTATATGTGAGGGTTTTATAACTGAGATTGGTATCTGATTTTACTATTGGGTATACTAGACTAATAGCTCTGTCAAACTGTTTTTTATTGACAATTTGATCTATTATGTTAGGTTGATAACCATTATTGATTGCGATTTGTTTAATTATGTTTAATTCTTTATTATAATTTTGTTCTGACAATTCTGATAATTATAGATGATTATAAGTTCCCTCTCCTTGAAAACCAGCCCTAACTTTTTAAACCTTCCCAAAAGTGACCTTACCTTTTTTGTTACCACGTAATTTATATGAACATCCCATCTCATATGAGAGTCTAGAAAAACGCCAAGATAACTATGTGTCAGCACCACGAATGTTCCACTACAGTCTCCACCACGTATTTTGTTACTGTTACTCTTCACTTTTGTTGACCCTTTTTTGCAAATCAGTCTCACAACACGTCCACCTAATCGTGTAATTTCAGGTCCCGTGCCAGAGCGTCAGTTTAGGGACCCACAGATCATAAATCCGGCCCTGTTTCTTTCCCCCAGCGATCTTGCCGAACCTAGATCTCATACTATACTATAGGTACATGGATGCGACTTCAAAGGGTGTTTAAATGAACTTAATCCATGGGGTACAGTATCAGACGTGTCCCTCCCACGTGACAGTGTTATCTGCACCATCGAAATTTTCAATGCATTGTCCAATTAATTCTATGAGTGTCAGACATGCAGTCCCACATGGGCTACTGCCTACGTTATAACTGTCCAGTTTGCCTGCCCCGAAAAATTGCGTAGTATGTAAATAAAAGTAACATGTCAATATAAAGAAAAATGTGAAATTTGAACTACAGATTCATAGTCAAAATATATCATTCCTGAAACACCATAATTTCGGGCATGGTGTATGTGTATACCAGTAAATTAAAATAACGATTCTTTTTTCTATAGAGACCTGTTCCTAATAAACCGCGCCTAGAGCCATCAAGTGATCCATTTTTATCTGTTCTCGATGACAAAAATCGCATAATCACTGTTCTCAAGAAACAATTACAAAATCAAAAACTGCAGCTTACGTTTTACATTAAAAGAGAGCTGGACAAAACCAAAATAGAGGAATTTTCTGAATCAGTAAGTCAATGTTGTTGAATTTTACCTCGCGACTTTTTATAATTTTCAAAAAATCTATTTAAGAAATAGAAAGTCTATGCATTTCAGGTGGTATTAATATCAAATATACCAATGTCTGGAAAACTATAAAATAATAGTTTTCCATACAATGGTATATTTATAATTTTCTCTGTACTAAGTAAGCGAAACAATCTTAAAATTCCTTGCAATTTTAAGGGATAAATCTTATTAACATACTTATTAATATACCTATAGCGAATGTATCGGGAATATTTCAGTTTTCACAAGTATAACCGATTTTCTGAAAATTTTACATGATATGTTCACTTATAATCGTATCTTTGATGAAGTAAAATATAAAGAATCAATCTTGTCAGTAATATTTCAGTTTTTAACAAGTATAACTGATTTACTGAAAATTTTACGTGATATGTTCACTTATAATCGTATCTTAGATGAAGTAAAATATAAAGAATTAATCTTATCAGTAATATTTCAGTTTTTAACAAGTATAACTGATTTACTGAAAATTTTACATGATATGTTTACTTATAATCGTATCTTTGATGAAGTAAAATATAAAGAATTAATCTTATCAGTAATATTTCAGTTTTTAACAAGTATAACTGATTTACTGAAAATTTTACGTGATATGTTCACTTATAATCGTATCTTTGATGAAGTAAAATATAAAGAATGAATCTTATCAGTAATATTTCAGTTTTTAACAAGTATAACTGATTTACTGAAAATTTTACGTGATATGTTCACTTATAATCGTATCTTTGATGAAGTAAAATATAGAGAATTAATCTTATCAGTAATATTTCAGTTTTTCACAAGTATAACTGATTTCCTGAAAATTTTACATGATATGTTCACTTATAATCGTATCTTTGATGAAGTAAAATATAGAGAATTAATCTTATCAGTAATATTTCAGTTTTTCCCAATAATCTAAATATTTATAGTTTGAGACATCGTAACAACTAATATTTGGAAACACAGAGGAAGGTCTCCAGGTATTACCCGGCTCCCAAACAAATTTCAGTGCGCTAATTTGAAAGAGTGCAAAAATATCAGCCCTTTTTGAAGGACATATTGTCAGAAAAAAAGTGACAAGTTGCTAATACTTTCTAGTAGAAGCGACAGTACTACTACACGGTTGAAAATATTAAAAGCTCACAGCATGTTCACTTATTTAAGCCGACAAGTATTCTTGACTTGACTAGTTCTTCATTTAAGTCTAATAGGTCATCCACTATCAAACACACTGTATAGTTCTAATTAAGATTATGTCGTAGATTATGCTACGGCCGTTCCTTTATAGAAAAACCTTATTGTAACACATTTTGTTTAGGTGGATATAAAAGAATTTTCCACACTGTATTTGCGAGCAGATTTGATATAATGCTCCCTCTCGAGCAATCTCCCTTGTCTCATTTCGTCTTCGATTTTTCATCAATTTGCAGTGCACGCCACAGGCATCCGAGGAGAGTTTACCCTTAAATTTGGCGATAAACAAATTCTGTAGGCAGGCTGGTATCAAAACGAAATTATCGTTGCTGCACGAACACATGACCCGACTTGACTGCAAAATAACCAACTTGCTGAGGGATCAGGAATTTGTGCTAAGGAAAATCGTTAACAAGCTATGCGAATTTGTTAAATGTCAGGTTAGTATTCGTGAAGAAATGTGATGCGAAGCTAAATAGAATAGTTTGGTTATTTATATAAAGTATGTACGTTATATCTTTACACGCGCATCATCACTTACGCGTCATTAAAATCATATGTGTTGGGGACACAGTACCCGTATCCCTCTAACAACCCGCTTAATAATTCACTTATTACATCTAAGAACTTATAAAACATGTCCATGCAACTTATAACACGTCAAAATAGGTACGGTTCGATAATAGTCAAATAATCCGTTAGTTTAATCATTAAAACAACTCCTTTCATGTAAGTTGCGCTGTATACCAATCCTAAACATATTTTCCGAACCTAATATCAGCATAATCAAGGAATGTTTAATAGATAAATACTAAAATCAACATTAAAACCATATTTGCATATCTTTGACATAACTGTACTGACATTCCAAGAACCAAGACACGCCAAATAACATCTCCCTTATTAGTAAATAACTGCATGTATCGGAGTGACACACAATATATCCGTTCTTTGTCGCACCTGTTAACAAAGAATATTTAAATTCATTTAAAACACTTGCAAGTGTAAAAATCGATACTTTTGACAGGGGTCCAGTCGACCTGCCTATTTTTCACCTACATCTGACCTATTTGCATATGATTGTTCATCCTTCGAACTATACTACCGCTTGACGCGCTTCGACTGGCTTCTCGCCTGTCGATTGGTCAACTAACGATCACAGCGACATTTTAGTCTCGAAACACCATTTTTATTACCATTGTTAATCTAGATCCCAAACTAAGTGTTACGGAACGACGAAGTCGTGTTTGTGATAGGTCGGGGGATTGCAATCATTAAGGTCAAAAGGACTTTTCTTAACTACCGGGGCAGATAGTTGCACATAACTGATAAGTGAGCTTCTGTACCATTTTTACTACCAGATTTATGCCTACCGGGGCAGATAGTTGCACATAACTGATAAGTGAGCTTCTGTACCATTTTACTACCATTTTTACTACCAGATTTATGCCTACCGGGGCAGATAGTTGCACATAACTGATAAGTGAGCTTCTGTACCATTTTTACAACCAGATTTATGCCTACCGGGGCAGATAGTTGCACATAACTGATAAGTGAGCTTCTGTACCAACTTTACTACCCAATTAATAGATTCTCAGTACTGAGTCATAACAGGTTGTTTGACACAATAGATCAGTGAACCATTTGTATGATAATTAGTACTAAGAATACCATGTAAGTACGCCTACCAGAACAGATTGTTACACATAACTGATAAGTGTGCCTTCTGTACCATATTACTACCCAGAAGTTAATAGATCTTTATCACCTTACAATGTGTTTGACCTTACGATACCTTTAAAACCAACTAGCGACCTAACCTATGGAAATACAGTAGTCATCTGCTGAGGACGAGGATTGAACCACCCGGACCCATCAATATGAATGAATCAAACTTTAGTGCAAGAAAAATATCAAAACAAAAATCGATGTCATAATAGTATATTAAGATACAAGTTTCATAAGACATTATTTCAGGGCACGCGTTTAATTTAGAAACCTATCCGCGAAATCGCCTTATTTTGGCCTCAGGAATATGTGCTCAGATTTTGTACAGACCTTTTAGAGACACCCTGTATATTAAAATCGGTTCAGCAGTTAGGCATGTAATAAAACTTAAGGTTTCAGTGACAAAATTTATAAAAATTCAAGGAGATTAATTTACCCGTAAATTTGTCAATAAACCATTTTTTGTATGACATCGAAACGAGTTTAATTGCAGGAACACATGACCACACTTGACTGCACAATATCCAATTTGCTGAGGGATCAGTAATTTGGGCTAAGTATAATCGTCAACAAGCTATGTAAATTTGTCAAATGTCAAGGTTTGAATTCGTTACATAACGTGCCACAAAACTGAATCACTTAGTAACGTTATATAGAAGATAAGCTATTACTTCTTGCCTAAAAACTTCTCAGAACGTCGTATTGCATCGCCCCTTCCTCACATTTTCAGTCTGTAGCTACTTTCCAACTGCCAGCAGTTCGACGTGTAATTATATTAATTATAAAATTCATGTCCTACGTCAGTTTGCCAATGTTGAGATTTTGTTGTCCGTTTACACATCATTTCCTACGTAACATCGTTTCCTTATTTATTCTTCATTGTTTCAGTCCAAACTCATTTGGAAATGGATTGGTCGCGACTAGATAAGTGTTGGTTGCCACTAGATATATCGATATCTTTGAATTTTGCATACGGATAGTGTTTTAACCAAAGCAGCCTTCCATAAATCCTAAATAACTATTTCGTAATTTCGCCTCGTAGGTTTATGAAGCTCGTCTAACATTATTTCATTCTTATCTTGATCATATTTTGTTAAAGATTGTTTCATGCAAAATGGATATAACTTAATGACTGCAGTAAAAGTACCTGGGCCTCCCATTATTTATGACCGTTTGTTATTATTATGTGGAAAGGACCGGATTGTAATAATTATAATTAAATATAGGCACATCAGTTAGGTTAGGTTGCTTAATTTATATTTAAATATCTTTTTGTGGTAAAATTTGTTAGTTTTTGAGGAGTGGTTCAAGAATTGTATTTTACCAAACATTCCTCAGAATAGCGTGATAGTAATGGACAATGCGAGCTATCACAGTCGCCAATTACATAAAGCTCCAAGCTCAAATAATACAAAATTGGAGATTCAGAACTACATGGCGGCGAATGATATATATAAATGTAAAGACACTTTGTATAAAAAAAGTATATGTTTGTGACACATTGGCAGAAGAAATTGGACATACATTGCTACGGCTCCCACGCTATTATTGCAGTTTTAACCCCATAGAGTATATGTGGCACCAGTTAAAATCACTGGTTTGGTCTGAAAATATTTCTCCGACTTTAAGTTCTAGTGTTGTAGAATTAATACGAAAATGCTTTAATGATATTCCCCCAGCTAGTTGGAAAAATTCAGTCCGTCACGTAATAACTGTAGAAAATTCGTATATTAGTCTGGATCGTATAATTAATCCAATTATAATTAATTTTGATGAGGATAGCGATAGCGAAACAGAACTATCTATAGAATGACATTATAAATGTAAATAAATATGACTAGTAATATTTTAAAAAAATGTTATTTCATTTGATTACATTAATATAATGATATCATTACTTGTTTTCCTTAGTCCGTCCCTTCATACTTCACTTGTTTATTGCCAAGCTCTTATCGACACAATGGGACCGACCCAGGAAATCATCAAGTCTTATCCAATTTTCGTGAAACGTACTGTAAACTTATTCTTTAATATTCTTCATTAATATCAATAGGTTTTTCCGATTTTTGTAAGTACCCAATTAGGTTTTCTTGTTGCTTAACTTTGCAGACATATGCAGTGCACGCCACACAGGTATCCGAAGAAATTTTACTCTTATAATCGGCGATAATCAAATTCTATAGACAGCTGGATACAAAACGAAATAACCCTGCTGAGGGATTTGTTTGTGCTATGGAAAATCGTTAACATGCAGATTTATTAAATTCCAGTTTCGCGCAGTAATGCGTCGGCAAGCTGTACGTAAAATAGTTATCAAGACGTTGAGCTATCATTTTTGGCCGTTAAGTGTAGTATCACTCCTTATATTATTGATATTTCCTAATTGCCTTTACGGGCGAAGTAGGCGACTTCAATATCGAATAAGAAATACTTAAACACCCTCCTAACCATTTAATGGTCATAATGTACCAGCGGTAGTGAAAAACAGTTGAGTTGCATTACCAAAAAATTGTAACCCGAACAAACCCGAACAAACCCGGCATGTACAAAAATGCAATACACAACTGGTATACAAACAGACAAGCAGACTTGAGGTGGGTTGCCTTCTAGATTGACTAAGTTACTTCTAGTATTTGAGTATTTGAGTGCTCCTCTAATAAAGTGAATGTCCTTTTAGATTATACACAAAATAGTTTTTAAATTAATTGCAGGAAGTTTCAAGATATGGGAACTTTAAGTCTGAATTTGGAAGTTTTATTACTGATCCACTTCATATGGATCTTTTCGACAAACTACTTGGTGCCACTGTGGCTCTAACCAGAAAATTAAACACGTTCAAAATATGCTGCGATCGAGTGTTTTTGGTAGAGGAAGAACGAAATGCTATAGGTTTGTAATAAATAAGACTAGTTATTCGTTTATGTAATTACTCTGTAATTATTTCTACCATAAATTTAAAGATTATGGGTAACAGAAAAGGTACTCAAAAGTATTTGTGCTAGTAGAATTGTCTAATCCAGGGGTTTCTAAAGTGTGCGCTGCGACGCTCTGTGGTCCCGTGGAGAGTAAACAAACAAAACTCTTTTCTCTACTACTACACTAAACCTCTATAAACTGGAATAGTTTGGGAACTCCTGGTCTGGCTGTCCCAGATAAGAATGTTAACTATAGGACATACAGAAACGATAGATAGACAAAAGTTGCTCATTAGGGACTTCTGTAAGATCACATTTTCAATGGTATTCACGCGGACGTGACGTTAACAAATTTCGGTAATTCCCCGACCGACCAGCAGAGTCCAAATATAGCAGTGATTGCCCATTATACTCATCGACCGCCCTTAGATAAGGCTGGGGGACTGGGGAAGGAGTATTCCCCACCCAGAATCGGCAATTTGCCTCGAAATAAAAGTAAAGCTTGATATCTGAATTCACACCTTTTAGCTCATCGGTTTGGTTGTGTTTGCTTAATGTTATAATAAGGAGAAGGACGCCATACCAGTAACCTCTAGAAAAATCTATCTACGGCACTGGCTCAGTTTTTTAATCGAATTAGCACGATCATCTCGTGTAATATTTTAATTTTTTGCAAAACAATTAAAAATACTATGGGAAAATATAGCAATAATAAAAGTAAAAAATATATACAGGGTGTCCGCAAATTAATGGTACATGGAAAAACCACAGACTTCTTACGTAAAAATAAGAGGATTTAGCTACACTTACCTATATCCGAAAGTTGATATTAACTGAGATACAGGGTGTTAAAGTTAAAACTTCATTTTTGTTTCTCTCTAATAACTTTGCGAGAAACTAAAGTTTTTTACAAAATTATGGTTTTTTAGGACGAGAAATTGATTTTTTAATGAAATTTTAATGTACAAATGGGGTGCTGTCTGCGTCATTATTTTCACATTAATTAGGTCATAACTTTTTTGTGCATCAGTGTATTTAAGTTTTTAATGAAAATAATACTTTTCTCATATTTATTACGTAAAAAAGGTATACTAAGTTCAGGTTGCCTAGAGTTACCGTTTCGGAGATATTTGCAGTTAAATTGTTTAGTGCGTTAGATCAGGCAAGCAAATAATATTTTGTTACTTCTTACCAATTAACCATGATAATTAATGTTCTGGTAATGGTAATTGGGAATAATAAATACAACAAATGGATTGTTCTTTAACTTACTTTAATTAAAATAACTTTGACCCTAGAAAATATCGTGTAAAAACACAAACTTACGATAAACTCACCTGCCCAATTATTATTAACTTGGAAACCAAATTTTTTTTCTTAAGGTAACCTATGAGAAAACCAATGAAATTTAGAGATGCAATTGTTATGAAACCTCCATGTTATTTGTTTGTTGATTATTGTCAGAAAATGTTTAATTTTTGAGTTTATGGTAAGTGTGTGTTTTCATTGGCTGTTGGTTTCTTTCGAGACGATATTTTCTAGGGTCAATAAAGTAAGTTAAAGAACAATCCAATTGTTGTATTTATTATTCCCCATTACCATTACTAGAACATTAATTATCATGCAAAAGTTAATTGGTAAGAAGTAACAAAATATTATTTGCTTGCCTCGGCTAACTCACTAAACAATTTAAATGTAAATATCTCCGACGGTAACTTTGGGCAACCTGAACTTAGTATACTGTTTTACGTAATAAATATGGGAGAAGTATTATTTTTATTAAAAACTTAAATACACTGAGACACAAATTATGACCTAATAAATGTACGAAAAATGTCGCATGCAGCGTCCCTTACATTGTACATTAAAATTTCAAAAAGAAATCAATTTCTGGCCCTAAAAAAATTTCTAAAATCCAAATTTTATAAAAAAAGTTGGTTTGTCTCAAAGTTATTAGAGAAAAACGAAAATGAAGTTTTACCTTTTGGGATATAAGTAAGTATAATGAAATCCTAATATTTTTACATAAGGACTCTGTGGTTTTTTCATGTATCATTAATTAGCGGACATCCTGTATATCTATATTTTATAATAAGAAAGTTAGCAATAGTGCCAACTTCATTTTGAACAGGCTGTATATTTTCGAGATAATTAACTAATCAGTATAGGTCTCGCCTTACTTAATGACATTGCCAATATTATCCGAGTAAGTTTATTAGACGACTTTTACCAGTTGTACCGACAAAGAAAATCGAGCAATATATCGCTGTAAAGAAAATTTTCTTCTCGTCATTGGCCAGCGTACACTAATTTTTATAAAAGGACTCACATTCATCTACAATTTCTAATTAACTGATTTTAATATCGACGCTGTTGGTGTTTGGAAATGAAAAACTTTTTCTGTTATAACACATAAACACAATAGCTGTATGTAAATATATGCAATTTTAGTGGAGCAAGTTTATTCGATGCCAGTAGAGGAGCGAATAAATCGTAATTATTTGGTCGGTATTCAAATGGAAAAGGCGGAGTTGCAAAATGAAATCAAGCGGATATCGCAGCACCAGGCGGCTAGTAGCAATCGAATTAAAGAGCTGAATGGCATAGAGAATATTCTCAACAACTTACAATGGGAACTGAATAGTTCGTTTTTAAAAACTGAAGGTATAATAAAAGATGACGGAGTGGTATGAAAATAATTTAATATAATCCATTGATCTTCTTATAATCAAATTATTGTGGACAAATGTATATTGGTGTTGCTTCGTGACAAAAAATTATATGCTTTCTATGGAAGGCGGTACTCGCTATTGCTAAATCATAATTCCAGGTTGTCGACAAAGTCGATGCTAAACTGACTAAACATGTCGATGGAAACCACATATATATAAACAGTATATTGCCAATACGAACGTTCCAAAATACAAAAAGTGCCCCCGCTATGGGAGATGGCGCGGGCTTATTGAGTTTGCGCAGTAGGGTGGAAATTTTATCGATCGCGTCAGAGCCGGCCCGACATTATTTGTTTGTTGTTATTCGTCGCCATCTGTGGTTCTGGATGCTTTTTCAAATTACAGAATAAAAAGTGGTTCATCCACATTGTTGTCGGTATTGTAGTGCTTATAAACTTTCATTACCTAACAACAATTTTTGTGAAGGAGTTTTTAATTTGTGGTGATGCGATTTGCTGTTTGGTAGGTTACTAATGGCTTGTTTTGTTTAAGATGAAAGGACACAAGTGCATGGTGCTTTTTTGCAAAAGTCGTAGATCAATACCAGGTATAAAGTATTTCAGGTATAAAATATTTTGCTATCACATTATCCGGGTTTGTCGGGTTTGTCATCACCGAATTTCACTAAAAAGCTTGTAAAAAAAGAAAAGAGTGTCACTCGTATACAATATAATATATATGTGGTCACTACCTAACCTTAAAATTAATGTATTTTTAATTTGGTGCTTTAGGAGCTGATAATAATTCCCAAAATAGTCAATATAGTCATTTATTCTTAATTTTTGGTTTAGAAAAAAGTGAGGTTAAGAAACATACGACGTAGGATGAAAGTTCAAATTAAGCTCATCGTGTCGATTGTTACAAATATTCGGACGGAATTTGGCACCAAAAGTTTACACCAATCAGGGCACCGTCGGATCATCATATCGTCAGAAATCGTATGCATGGAACGTCTTAAATCGAACTAATCGAAATTTTGATTGCAATATTTTTCCTAACTAACCAGTGAAATTTACAATAAATAAGTTGAATTCCGGTCCTGTCGAATGTTTACTTTCACAAGGAAATTTCCGAACTGCGCAAACTCACAACGTCCCCTTCGATGCCCATAGCCGGGACATAATTGCAGATGATATTAGCAATATATTGTTTATATATATGTGATTGAAACTTGGTCCGGAGGGACATCAGTCGGTCGGTCAATTTTTTAAACATATTGCGATGTTCGATTTATATTGACAAGCTAAGAACTTAAAGTCAACTATTTCAACATAATAAACCATTTTCGTAACACCTTGGGATAAAATTTATAAAAATAATAAAACAAATAATGTTAATATATGTACAGGGTGTCCCAAATTCGTTTCTCACCATTGGGATCTCGGAAACTATACTCGCCGGCACAAAATTCCGCTACCCTGAAATTTTGATCAAGTTTGATATTTTACAACTTTTTATTTTTTATGCGATTTTCATGATGTTGTTATCAGTTTGTAGATCAAGGTCGATACACCTTTTGTTTAAGTATATATGGGTTTTCAAAACGCTAATTATTATTTTACCCCATTTTAAATTAATGTAAAAAGGTTTTTCTGCCGTCGTCCATTTTTACTGCTTTTAAAAAGGCAACATTTAAAAATTAAAAAATATCAAACGGATAATTTCTCAAATTTATGCCAGGGGAACAACTTGTTAATAAAGATATTTATTGCGTGTGCAAGGGGAGCTGAAAGATTGATCAAGTTCGTGAAAGTGTTTTTAAAAATAATAATTTTTAATTAAAATTTTATGTTTGTACTCCCAACAAGATTTGACACAACTTTTTTATTTGTCGTTTTGCTCAAAAGTTAAAGATAGGGGTAGTTTTCCCTTGGAGCTTTTTCCCATTCCTGTACTTTTTGTGAACCCTGTATAATATAATCCATTTTTTCTTCGTAAATCTTAGTTTCTTGAAAAGCAGAGTATTTTAGGTAAATACACTTTAATAAAACGTATAATACAATAGTGTCCCATTTGTGTAGAATTTCCGCGGACAAGTTATATAATTTAATCTATAAACTCTCTTTTGTCGTCATTGCGAATATTCTACTTTATTATATGCAAAATGCAATAAGAAATGAACAGCAAAGTGAATTATTAGATTCATAATGCAGCATTTATGAATAAAATTCGTAAAGGTAGAAAAGAGATAAATGCCTGCTTATGCTAGGCAGCGGGTGGTACTCAAAATTGTAAATAGCAAAATGAATATTCTTATGCAAGACGGGAAGGATTTTTAAAGTGCAAGTAGACACAAATTGATGTTCGTATAGATGTTGTTAATGGGTGCTTGTTTACAGGGTTGGATCAACCGCGAATATCTTAAAAGCTAATTAATTTAAAATAAAGTGTAAAAATCCCAAATCCTGGACAAAATTAACGCAACATCATAAATTTGCCATATCTTTTATGCTATTTTTTTTTCCGATTTTATGATCCGATTTGAATGATTTTTTTCTTGAATTGTAGGATGGTTTCTTGACAATGTCATAGTTTTCGCTGTTTATGATAAAAATTTAATTTTCGATTTATACTGGGTGTGCTAAAAATGCTATGTTTATTTTCGAAAATTCGCATCACCCTGTGGAGTATATTAGCAACCGAAACATATTGCAGTTGACATTAAACGGTAGGTCCATCTTTCCCCAACATTTTCTTTTTTGGTTTACTTTAGTATCTCTGTTATTAAAGGAGATACACCGTTTTATAGAGTAACATGTTCTTCTAGACTTTAATATTCAACACATTCATTGTTAAATGTTTTCAAGTAGACTATGGACTTTTTCTGACATTGCAAGCGATGTGTCAGCAGATGTTGTGTTTTAAAATTACAAAGGTCAAATAAAATTCGCCATATTGATGAAAACTGTTCGAAAACTGCTTATTAAACGTTCGTTTCGCATGCCCAGTTGCCCGACGAGTATTTTAATCTTGAAACCTACTTGAAAACATTTAACAATAATGTGTTGAATATTAAAGTCTATAAAAACATGTTACGCTATAAGACGGTGTATCTCCTTTAATAACAGAGATAATGAAGTAAACCAAAAAAGAAAATGTTGAGGAAAAATGGACCTACCGTTTAATGTCAACTGCAATATGCTTCGATTGCTAATATACTCCACAGGGTGATACGAATTTTCGGAAAAAAACATAGCATTTTTATTACACCCAGTATAAATCAAAAATTAAATTTCATAAACAGCGAAAACTATGACATTGTCAAGGAAACAACCTAGGTACATTGCAAAAAAAAAACATTCAAATCGGATCATAAATTCAAAAAAAAAATAGCATCAAAAATATGGGAAATTTATGATGTTGCGTTAATTTTGTCCAGGAGTTTACTATACTGGGTGTCCCGGATAAGAGTACATTCTACAGGGATTTTGGTAACCATACAGAAACGATCAAACGATAAAAGTTGAGCATTAGTGAGTTATGCAACGTCATGTTTTTCTCGTCTATAAGATAATTTAATTGAATTCTCAATCCGACGTTTCATTCTTCCGAATCCATTATCATCTTTATTTTTTTAAATACTAGTAGGATTTTATTTTATGCTTCCTAAACTTCACTTTATTTTCCGAATCCAACGATATATCACTCCTGTCGATGAAAAATAATTTATGTTACATTATTATTATTAATGGAAATAATGTCAAATAAAAAAATATTTTTAATGCCAACTATGAATACAACAATGAATTATTTCAATAACGTGGTTATTTTCATTGAAGGTAAGTTTTTTTAGCATAAAAATATGCAGGCGAGACGAGCCTGAGGAGCGCCTTGGTCGAGCCTTTTTCAACGAGCCTGCCGCGAGCCTCTTTCGAATTTTTTCCTTGCCGCATGGCAAGTCGAGCCCACCACGAGTTTCGCACGAACCTATTTTATTGTTAGTTGTACACGGTGAGCCAAAGGAGGTAGATCAGGTCTGACGACGAAGAATAGACGACGGCTTTATTTGTTATGTGCAGTGGTGCTTTATTACGATCAAGTTTAGTGAATAAAAAACGGAAATTTGGCGATGGTAGGTCGCCAATAAATTCGATATTTTTTTCTTTGTCGCCTCTACAGATTTCTCAACGACTGACGTAACCTAATTCCACGTACCTACCTATCTTTGTTTTCTTTTTTAAAATAATCTTCCACTTTGGGATCCCACCTCGGACTCCACGCATTAGAGAATAATTTGTAGGTCTTCACTAAATAATAATAATAATAAAGAACGTCTTTATTATTTAAGAAAAAGAACAATTATTGGTTTCAAGTGAATATGGCGATATTTATGTCATCTTTGGATCATTCTATATTCTATAAAAAGTGGTAGGTCTCGCTGCAAACAGAACTTCTTTACGAGCCCATGGTACAATAACTAAAGGTAAGATATCTGACCGTCTCAATTTCGTCTGCTGCGCGCAGTGACGTCAAAGGGAGAGCGATTTTTAAATGTCTTATGGGGATTTATATTGCTGTCAGCGTTTTAAATTCTATTTTAAAGCTATTAAGAGGTTTTATGCATGTAATGGCATATGAAATGAACGAATAATATATGACAAGTATTTACGTATATTAATTGCTTAGAAATATAACACACGTTACAGCTAAAATACCACTAAAATAAGGAAAGATTCCGACATACTTTTAAAACATCCGCCGCGCCATTCGAACCGGTCGACGATAGCCGAAGCTGCTCGGCCACCCCTGCTTGTTGCCACCAGCGTTGTCATTTGTTCAATCTGGAGGTGGCCCCCATATAATAGCAAAGTTACGACATGTTTTTTCGTACTCTTCTTACTCTGACACCGTTTTTTTACTATTAGGTTTCGAACCGTCAACCTATTACTTTTGATCAAAGATTTCTGGCAACACTGGTCGCCACGTAGTGAGTGCCGTTTGCCGTAGTTTTGCATCGAAATTTTGAAAGTTCACCAGCACTCTTTCTTTTAGTCGTGTGTGTTTATTAAAATAAATATCTGAATTTTTATAATATGGCGTGAGCTGTGTTCGGTTGTGATATGGTTAACCAGACAAAGAAATTTGACAGAAATATAAGATGGTTCCTCTTTCCTAAGGATAAAAACAAAAAATTAGAATGGATACGGTTTTATTTATTTTATTAACATTTACTTCTTAAGTATTTTCCACTGAAGTTGTTGAGGGTATATGCCTTCGAAACATATATGGAAATTAAAAATTGTTTATTTAACTACTGAAGCAGACTATGAGTTTCTTTGCCTCTTCATAATTTCACTCCACTGAGAGATGAACTATTTAAAAAATAGCTTAATTTGGTTATAACTACTGAGGTCGCATTTTAGCTTTAATCTTTGTTGTATGCTCATGAAATAAATATACCTAAATACCATGATATTATCATTTCATTTCACATACCATTTTTAATACCTATAAAAGAGAGTTAAAAATGCTGACAACAGTATAAATCTCCATAAGAAATTTAAAAATCACTCGCCCGTAGACGTCATAAGCCACTCCTTCATCGGCGTGGAATCATACCTCTTAGATCTTCATACCGTGAGAGGCATCAAATCCCTTTGAGCTCGAGGTAAAAACCAACAGAACATGGATCGCTGCGAGCTTCTGACGAGACTTCTTCGAGAGGCTCGTGGTACGCGCGTCCGAGGCTCGCAGCCCATACTAATATGACGAACCAGGCTCCTTGTTGGCGCGGCTCAGGCACTTCTCGGGCTCGTCTCGCAATATTTATACACACCTTAATAAAAAATAGATGTGATATATCGTTGGATTATGAACTGGAGTTCATAAAGCATAAAATAAAATATTACTCCTATTTAAACAATACAAAGTTGATGATTGCTGCGTAAAGACGACACGTCGGATTGAAAATTCAATTGAACTATTTTATAGAAGGAGAAAAAGTGGGAATGCGATTGTAAAATTTATTTTCACTTATCTCTTGAAATGAATCAGGAAACAAAAAGACTGAAATCGTATAAATTTGGTTTTTCCCAAATATCTCGGAAGTTTTTAAATTCGAGAATATGACGTTGGAGAACTCACTTTAACTACCAACTCCAGGAGCGTACTTTATACGTGAAAATAATGTAACAAAACTGGCATGTCCTTATCCGATTGTCATTTATTTTGAAGTTATAGCGCTTACTATTAAATGGAAAATAACTAATTATTTGTTTCAAGAAAGCTGCATCACCAAAATGGTAAAAAAGATCAATTCGGAAGCCCGGGTGTTGTTAGAAATGACAAAGGAACAGAAGCGGCGGTTCGAATGCGAAGTATCCAGGACGAAATGTCCCGATTCGGATCGAATTCGATTTTATATCAAGATGGCTGCTGACGCCGATAGGATGAATAGAAAAGAAGTAGAATACACCGGGATTAATACTAAAGATGAAATTAGGTACTTGTTTAATTTAATAGTAGATTATACCACGTCACGACTGAATAATGACACCTATTATTCCCATGGAATATACAGGGTGTTATGGAAATGACTTATTAAACCGGCAAATCCAGAGATGAAAATAAATTGACGAAGAATAAACATAAATGGCGGTTTGAAATATTAAGCGAAATATACACTTTATGTGAAATCTCAAAATTTACGTGGCCGCTTCTGAGGATCTTTGCAATCAATAGTTTATTAAGGCAGTCTCGAGGTTCAAAAGAGATTAGCGCATTATAGGCGGTGTTGTCGTATTGCAACACAGAACACGTGTTCAGTTTTTGACACGCGTTATCACTTCTTTTTCAAACTTTTTAGAAAAAAAAAACTACAATTTTAAGGTGCATACTCTCTTACCTTCGATCTTATTTTAAAATAATCCGTTTTATAATTAAATTCCACAACACAAAAAGTATGTTTTTCAACAGCTCAACAGTAGATAATATCACACAAATTTTAAATCACATCAAAACGTTTAAAATTCGTATACGCCAAGCACGTGGAACCCTCGGCAGCGTCAGTCCAACCCCGAGTCTCGAAACATACTGAAGCAACGATAGTGGCGCGCGGCCGGTATTCAAGCAAGGGCGAGACACGCGGTGTGGTCTGACAACACTGTTAGTATACTCTAGTGACCCACATTGTTGCTAAGTGAATCCATTACCCAGTACGTGGGTAAAAAGGGTTTTTACCTTAGTCTTTAGATATTCGATTAAAAAAAAAGTATGTAGACTTTCTCTAGGACACCCAAGGAGTCACCCATTTAATTATACCTAATACATCATTTCCATAACACCCTGTATAATAGGGAAAGTAGCTATCATTATTGCGGATAGTATAATCTACTTTATCTGCGACTAATTTATTAATTTAAGATTTTTAATGAACAACTTTATTTGTCAATAACACTAAAATTAGTAATAGTACAATTAATAAACTGAATTGGTCATCAACTATCATTAATTTTGGAAGAGTTTCAATACAAATACTTGAAATTTCGGTTGATGTAAAGGAATAAGATGCTTCATTACTATATATTTTGTTTAGCAATAGTACTTGCTGTAGATGTCTTGTTTCTCATAGACTGATCAATACATTCTTCAGCTATATGTATAGATCTCCAGTCCCCCTGGCGCATTAATCCAGTTATATCACCTCCTCCATCAATGTACAGAGTTGCAGATGATCTCCGATAACAATGGCCGGTATGACTTTGAGGATTTTGCAAGTTTAAATATTTGGCAATTTGTTTTTTCCTATACGTTTTATTGTACATTTGGATTTTTAATAATCTAGGAAGAATGCATTGATTTTTACATGTGACGGACGGAGATTGACGTTCTTCTTTACAGTATTGTAAAACGTACTATTTATGGTGAATTTTCGTACAATTTTGGTTTTAGTCTTGGGTATTGTTACAATAAATCCTTTACGTCTGGTATAATCATTTGATAAAGCTCGCTTGAGCTGCATTCGGCCATAATTCCAATAACTAATATAACCTGAAGCCAATAAGAATATGAGCTTTTGAATAGTACAGATTAAATTTACCTTATGCAAAAGAAAAAATTCATCAGGAACGTTATCAATAAATTTTCTAATTTGTTTCGGGGTCAGAGTGGAATACTTCTTTGCTTGAAATCAATAAGATTTTATTTTTAACAACGCTCGTAGTTTGCCAGATCAACGTCATGGTTTATTCTCAACATAGATTTAATTATTGAATATAATGACCATAATGAAGATGGTTTGTATTTTGCACTTAGTCCAGCGAAATAGGTCAGCAGAGTATTTTCAGGAAATGAGTTTGCGTTTATTCGAAGACGCAGATCGTTGAAGGTTGCGTACGTTTTATTATGAATGAATTTCGATGTTTCCGATATTAACGTAGATGTTGTTGCTGCAGCCAGTTGTACCATTTCTGGAGGTGTACAAATAAAATACTGTTCAATTAAATCCATTTCAATACAAATACACAACCATGGCGTTTGGCACTGACACTTTTGAGTTTATATGGTATTATTTAATTGGAGAAATTTTATAATTGGAATGCAAGAGAAAATATGGACTATTAATCCCTCGTCATTATTCCCTAAGGGAATAATATATGGCATTATACGGCAAAAACCAGAAATATAACACTTACATTATATTATACTAGTCGCAGATAAGAACACATTTGTTGTATAATTCTTGCTATTTTTCATTAAAATACATACAGGATGTCACACCGAGAAACAACTCGATCTATATATGGAAAACTATATATAGAAAAATTTTGACAATTGAACAGTATCGACCGTATGCTAATATTGATGGGGTAACTCGGCTAAAATATTTTAAATATGATGACACTTCCGGTTATACCGGAAGTCGGTGTCCACTTGCTTATTTTAAATGGAACAACCTATATATTATTACATCCTTGGATTCTACGATAGATTTTAGGCAGATTTTGTATATCATGTCCTATACCTAAGTCAAAGCGTTTTTGACATATTTAAGGTTTTGTTTAAAATATGACGTTTGCAGACCTAAAATAATTATCAATTTTTCACAAAAGGAAGCCTTATCTAATGTAGATTGGATTCCTCATTGAAAAGGACCTGCCTTAATAGATTCTGTATAATATTTCGATAACAAGGTGTTTAAACAAGATTAAAAATGAGTTTGAGAAAACTGCTACTCCGAAAATATTTAGTTTTCGAAATTTTGCCAATCTCATACTTTTATATGGCGATTTTTTTGCGGATTTTGAGTCCCGTTACTTCTAGCTGGTCATGACGGCGTTGGAAAACAGTCAAATGCGAAATAAATAAATTTGTCACATTCTCCATAAATAATAAACAAGTTTAAATAATCTTCGTTTATATAATTTAAGCCCCCCGGCCTGATTATTAATCGACTGGTAACTGAGAGCTTCATACATTTAACTGTTTTTCAACGCATAGCTGACTTGGAGTCACTAAACTTAAAATCCGCAGCAAGATCGCCTTATAAAACTATTAAATAGGCAATATTTCGAAAAATAAAAATTTTCGGAATAGACAAACTTACCCTGTTTTTTAATGCTAATTAGAAAATAGTATACAATTTGAGGGTTTCCATTTGAAAATGTAGATTTATTGCTGTTTTCTGTTTCTTTTCTAATCTTATTTTTTGAATATCCTGTATTAATGGTTTAAAAGTATTATAAAAATCTATTAAAGCAGGTCCCTTTCAACAAGGAATTAGACCCAAAGTAACTAATAAAGGATTCCTTATAGGAAAAATTAATAATTATTTTAGGTCTGTAGAATTTATTTTAGAAATAAAACCTTACGTTTATACTTACGTATAGGACATGATATATGAAATCTGCCTAGAATGTTACGTATAATCCAATAATATAATAATATATAGGGTATTCTATTTAAAATAAGCAAGTTGGCACCGGCTTCCGGTATAACCGGAAGTGCCACCATATTGAAAACATTTTAGCCGAATCTCTGAAAAAAGGATATGTATCCTTTATATGTTGACGACTATATTATTATTTAATTTACATCTAGATGTTTTGACATGGTTAAGGGAGAAATTAATGTCATCAAGACCAAAATACGACAAGAATCAGATCAAGAAAATAGAAAATTAAAAGAGGAATCCGAGCTATTAAAAACTAAAATCACCCAAGTTTTGTTGGAAAATAGTAGAACTAAAGTCAGCAATGAAACTCTTAAACAAGAATTAGATGAGGCAAGTTTTGTACATTTTTTCTTGTTCAGTGCGGTTCTTTAAAGTCCCTCCTCCCATGTAAACTTTTGACCCGCTAACTTTTTTACAAAATTTACTACCTTTTGATGCAATAATGATAGTTCTGTCACAAAATGGCGGATGGGCGCCATCTTGTTAAAATAAATTGAATAGGCCTTGCGATACATCATTTTAAAGGTCCTATCGAGTACTTTACAATCCCAGAATATTGTGTCCCTATTCGTAACCAAAACAAGATGGCGGGTTTTAAAAAAATAATATTAACTATTTTTTCTTTTGTTATTTAACTTTAGATTTTACAACTTGGCATAAAGCAGCCAAAACAGCTGGGTGATACTCACTGATTTATACCAAGTTGTAAATTCTAAACTAAAATAACAAAAGAAAAAACAGTAAATATTATTGTATAAAAAGTCGCCATTTTGTTTTTGCTACGAATAGGGCCACAATATTCGGGGATCGTAAAGTATTCGACCTGTAAAATGATGTATCGTATTTATTTTTCTAAGACGGTAAATGAAATAGAGTATAACAAATAACTAATAGCTAAGTATGTAGTTTTTAAAACGCCGCGCCGCCATCTTGTTTTGGGTGCGAGTAGAGAAGGAATATTCTTGCATCGTAAAACACTAGACAGGACGTTCAAAATGATGTATCGCAAGATCCCTGTTCCTATTTAATTTTCCGCCATTTTGACAGAACTGTCATTCTTACGTAAATGAAATAGAGGATAATAAAAAACTAATAACTAAGTATGTAGTTTTTAAAACGCCGCCATCTTATTTTGGGTGCGAGTAGAGAAGGAATATTCTTGCATCGTAAAACACTAGACAGGACGTTCAAAATGATGGATCGAAAGATTCCTGTTCCTATTTAATTTTCCGCCATTTTGACAGAACTGTCATTCTTACGTAAATGAAATAGAGGATAATAAAAAACTAATAACTAAGTATGTAGTTTTTAAAAGGGAGTTTACCTTTCCCCACACCCAAATTTTGTAAAAAAGTAGCGGGTCTAAAGAAGTTAGCGGGGGGGGGGGGGGCATTTTAATTGTCAAATGAAGAGGAGAATACTCGTAGGTGTGATTCTGCATGTTAAAATAAAGGCAGTCGAAATTTTCATACTGCGGAGCAAAGCCTTATGGATATCTACCATATATCTTAGAAACATGTAGTTAGCGCCTTTTGGCCTACCACCGAAGTATACTTTTCGAGTTACAGCCAGTCAAAGTTCGATTTTTTTTCTTATTTTTAACATGTTGCGGTTAGTTTTGAAACTATCATGCTGATATTTTGCACATAGACTACTCTTAGTGACTTCTATCGTTCTGTTGTAACAATATTTCTCTACTGTATCACCAGAGGCCACTTTACTTGAAATTGAAATTTAATTTGTGCCATATCTTTTTTATTTTGACAGTTATTAAATAAAAGGGCATGTAATTTTAAAAACACAAGAATACCTACTAAAAAGGTACCTATTCCTTATTCCAATTGATAAACCACATCGTTTCGGCGAGCTGGAATTAAAGTTTTTGTTAGCAGTCGCATCAGTTTTTCTAATAGAAGCGAATAAAAAGTATCGAGATTTGTTATATGACTTACTATCTTTATTTTAATATCTACAATCACCTCACCACGATGCATCCGAACACTCTGTATATAACTAAACGTATCGAATGGTATAAGGACAAAGGACTAAATTATCGATATTTTTAATTGGACATAAACTACATACGAATAAATTATTTATTGTTTATGACGTTTAGTTAAAAATTGAAAGAAAAAAAGGAGTGCAGAAATTAAAAGCGGAACGAAATGCCTACAAAGCCCAAGTTGAAGACCTGCAAGCGATTAGGGAAGCATATGCTCAACTGGTGGATAGACAGCCCAATACTTTGAAAATGGAGCGAGAATTTTTCGAACAGATTGATGATAGAGATAGGAAGATTTTAGGTAAAAGTGCAGCATTACTGTCCACCCTGCAATATTATATTATTAACCAAGGTTTGCAAGTACGCTATTATTACCCGACCATCGATTTTAAACCAAGAGGCGAGAAGCGACGAGGGATTTAAGACGTGAGGTCACTTTTACTAAAAAAATTAATCGTATGCTCTATGATTACTAGTTTTTGAGATATGGCCGACGGCTATTCTTAGGTGACCACCCGGTACACGGAAAATACACTATAGTAAATATAGATTTTATTTTACGATTTCCTATAAAATATAGTAGGTACAGGGTGTCCCATTTTCAACACTTTTATAGGGTATCTCCGTAATTGTTGGTGCTTACAAAAAAGTAATGTAGGGGTCATGTGCTCTTTTTGGGCCAAACTTAAAATGGTAACATCAAAAGTTGAAAATTTTCGCTCGCTTAAGAAATACGGGGGAAAATCAAAAAATTGACAATTTCTAAATTACTCTATATTTTCTTAGTTAAAAGAGATACAGAAATATGTTGTATACAGAAGTTTATTTATAATGATCGTTGAATAATATGCCGTTTTCAGAATAAGTATACGGGGTCATGTAAAAAAGTTATCGAACCTAATCTCATTTTTTTAAATGGAACACCCTGTATATCTTAATCTAAAAAGATATTATTTTAAATTCTCCTTTCAAATATATAATACACCATGGATGATATTGGTTTCCTAAGCGATCTATTTAAACTTTATTACTTTGAAACGAAATAAAAGATTCAGATTAAGGTAAAAAATAACGGGAATCATCGCAAATGTTCGGAATATGTCTTTATATGGTTACCGTCTTTCCCGATAGCGAACAAAATACAGTACGCACAGGGGATCTTTACCCTGACGTCATCGCTTACACGTCATAAAAATCGTATGAATCAAATCAAAATTACGTGGAAGAAAAGTTGTCAAAACAAAAACTAATTTCATAACAATTTAATTGACGTAAATAACGTTCCCATATACGGATTTTTAAAAATGTCTTTAAAACTCCGAATCAAAATTTTGAGTCGGTCTTACATAAAATAGATTGTTAGGAATATGTAGGTATAAATCTGATATTCTTGAATTTTTACTGGCAGTTATGTACCTACTTCTTATTTGACAAAATGATAAACTCGGTTTGAATGTGACATTTTGATTACACAGATTAAAAAAACATCAAAGAAAGTTTAATTTTTTAAGTTTAAGTTTAAGTTTTTTCATTAGAATTGTTTCAATAGAATAAATGGTAATTTATGTCGTAAAACATGAAAAAAAAATCTATTTACGAAAAAATGCAAACTAATAGGCATTGCCTTGGAAATTTAAATAAATTATTTTATTGAACTGTCATATTTGTATTTTTGGACCAATTTTTACCACATTTTGAGACGAGATTGTGAACTTAATTTGGCGATTTCAGATTTGATTTTGCCCGAAATACGTTCTGTGAACCTTCTAGTTTCGATACATATACAGAGCGTTTGGAAATTCGGGCGATTTTACTTATTTTTTTCGAAACTAAAAAGACGTGTTTTTACGTTTTTGGGATGGCAAAATAGCGGAGCGGAGACTTATCCACAATTTTTAGGGTTAGGAATACTTTATTACAATAAATAAATAACAATAAATATCAATATGTACTTACCACTAACACAAAAAAGCGATACCAAAAGCTCTGAAAAGAACTGTTTGCAGGAGTAAATGAAGTTTTAATGCACAAAAATGTATAAAAACGAAAAAATTTTGAATCAATTGTCACAATGACGTTTTTGTAATTTGTAGTACTGCGTAAGTCAAAATAATTATTTGGCAACTCTTCTTTATAATTCTTTCTCTGTCTAACACGTTTAATTCCGGACGACGTATAATATACAATTTTTATTCGCCTTTATGTCTGTACCAAACAAAGATGCAGAGATATGAAATATGTCGGGATATCTATTTGTTAGCGATGACGTCAGGGTAAAGATCCCCTGTGCGTACTTTATACATCTTGCGCCATTTCTTCGTTTTTTCCACTTTCAATATAAACCGATATCATATCAAATTTTTCAAAATGTTGATAGGTCATTTTCGCAAATGAATATGAGGTTAAATGATTGTTTCTAGGATATTAGCTTATCTGTTTCATGGTCTACTGTGGTTTAAAGTAATAAAGTTTAATAAATCCAATATAATCCATGGTGTGTTATATATTTGAAAGGAGCATTTAAAATAGTATATTTTTGGATTAAAATATACAGGGTGTTCCATTTAAAAAAATGAGGTTAGGTCCGATAACTTTTTTACCTGAACGTATTCTGAAAACGACAGATTATCCAACACTCAATATAAAGAACTTCTGTATAAAACATTTTTCTGTATCTCTTTTAACAAAGATAATATGGGGTAATTTTGAAATTGTCAATTTTTTGATTTTCCCCCGTATCTCTTAAGCGAGCGAAAATTTTCAAATTTTGAATTTACCATTTTAAGTTTGAACCAAAAAGAGCATATGATACCTATATTATTTTTTTGATAGCACTAACAATTACGGAGACCCTATAAACGTGTCAAAAATGGGACACCCTGTACAGTAGACACTCGATAGTGTGAACATCGCCTAGCGGAAACCTCGCATAGTGTGAACAAGATGTTAATTATACAAGACCACCGTATACAGTGAACAAATAAAACATTCGCTAATGGAAACAAAGTCATTTACCCTAAAAATTTACATTATGTGGCAGTCGTTGTTCCGCGGTGCTGTAAATCCCCGATAAATGCGGTACTTTCCCACCGCGGGCGCTGTGTTAGCTAGAAATGCATACGTTTTGTGTCAGTTGTTCGATGTTAATGCGTATTTTTGTCACGTAATTTCGGTAAATATCGGTGAAATGTCGCTTAAAAACCAAAGTGTCTTACTCTTAATGAAAAATCGCTTGTGATCCAAGAATTAAATGGAAGGCAAAGTGTTACGTATTTAGTAAAAAAATATGGTGTTGCAAAATCCACATTTTGTAAAATAAAACAAAAAAAGGAACTGATTTCTAAAGCTGTGAAAGATACATATGTGTGGGCCCAGGTAAAAATGAAAGAGTTCGGGATTTCCCAGAATGTAAACATTTTATTTTAAGTGGGGATATGATTAAGCAAAAAGCAAAGCAAATCCATTTACAAATTAAAAGAAAATGATAAGCAATTTACAGCCAGTGAGGGATGGCTACAACGCTTTCCAGAACTTGTGGATTCATTTAAAATCGAATTAAAAAACAAAGTAGAAGAACTTGGTATCACATTAGACCAACTTTACATGCTGAAGAAAATCCGGAATCATCAACTCCATTGGCTTCACTAGATAGAGTTATAGAGTCTTTAAATGTAGTAAACCAGTGGGCTGAGGAAAGTCTCATTGATATTAATGATCTTGTAGTTATAAAAAGGCTAACAGACAAAGCCATTATGCAGGAAACTAAAAATCCCCGAAAACCAACAAAACGTTCTGATTTTTTTAACAAAAAATAATTCTTTATCGCTTTTTTTTAATTTGTTACTGGTTGTTTTAATGATTATTACTAATTTATATGTTTATTATGTTGGTTCTAACATATTAAATATAACCTCCGTTAACGTGAATAAATCGATAATGTGAGCGGACATTGTTTATTTTCGGTTCACACTATCGAGTGTCTACTGTATTAACTACATTTTTCATTAATAATCCATACTAAAATAATATTGTAGATACACATAATTTATAAAAAGGTATAGTTAGTATTTCTAATAAATTTAATAGAATCAAGTAAATACTAATAGTTAATTATTATACAAGGGAAAAAAATATTAAATTTTAGCTCTAATCTAATATTTTTCCCGTGTATAATACACTATTTTTTTCTATGACGTGAAAAACGACGATTTAATATTGAAAAATATATTATTACAATATATTAAAGTTAGAAAAGTATCAAATGTAAATTTGGAATTTTTAAACTAGTAGGCTGTTTTACTTATAGCGACAATTAGACCTGCGTTGCTCAGGAAAACCTTTAAAATAATCAAATATCTGTTAATTTAATTTGTGATTTAATTTAAAAATTAAGAACTTAGTTGTTGTTTATTAGTTATTTTGAATATTATAAAGTAAAAAATTTCTGATCCGAGTTTTCTCTCAATGAAAGATGAAGAAGACATGCAGTTCTTTATCGGAGACGGTGTTGTTGGCCTATTTTTCGGAATTGGCACAAAAAACAAAAGCCATCAACATTGTGGTCGAATTATTCAATGATTAATTATGTTACAATCCAATAATAATGTAGACATTTCAAAATATTTCAAACTAATTACATTTCTGAAACAAAATGGGAAAGGTTACACGCACAAGAAAGCTGCTGCCAAGGTTGTTGTTTTATTTGCGATTGCAGGAGCTGGTCGAATTTTTGAAATCAGCCAGGTAACATCAGATGACATTGAAGATTCGGGAACGTTATTAATTATGAAAATTAAGCAAATAAAGAATAAACAGTAAACAGGAGATTTGTAGTTACTGAAAAATATATTAAATTTTACCGAATGTACATAGCCCTTCGTCCAACAGCAGCAAAGGAGCGAGATAAAATAGGCATTTTATGCATATCACAATGGAAAATGTATTAATCAGGTTGTGGTTTTATAAGGTACCTCAAACAGTAGCTAATTTTCTTCAACTTGAAAATGTTAACTTATATACGGGTCATTTATTTCGAAGATCGTCTGCTACACTTTTAGTTGAATCTGGGGGGAGACTTGAAGAAACATGGCGGATGGAAGTAATCAACGGTCGCTGAAGCGTATGTTGATGAATCGGTAGCACACAGGACAGAAATAGCCAATAAAGTATTTAGAATGTGTGGGAGTGCTGAAATAACACCCGGGTTTGCGCACTGTGTGTATGAGAACAGCCTGTCCGCGTCCGCCCAAAGGAGAGTCCGCCCAAGAGAGGTTGATTTTTATGGAATTTCATATACCTAGTTCCTGACTATGAAAAATGTCCGCTTATTAGAGGATTCACTGTACGTCCCTATTTGTAGTTACAAACGTATTAACAGGTATTGGCAGCTTATACTGCTTTCGAATTTAACATCCATTTATGGCACGTTGCTTGAACTGCATAAATAACTTTTGACGAGATTTGAAGATACACCCCTTTGAATTAACACGGTAGTATTGTACTTTAAGTATTTATTGTATTGTAATGATTACCAAGTTTAAATGAAGTATTGTGAAAAGGATTTTTTACGAGCATAAAGGATTAAGTTAGATCCGACGGATCCCTGTAATTTCTATAGGTGGAGAACTTATACAGCGAATATAGCCTTCTTCAAGGCAAATTTATATAAAGAAAATATTGTTTTAGGTTTACAAAATCAATTAATGGGACAAAACCACGAAATAGGAAAGTTAAAAGCAAATATTTCTGATCAAACTCATCAAATTGCTGTACTTAAGCGATTTATTAATTTAACGCAGCCTAATTCTCCAAGGGTAAGGTGTAGTAAAGTTTTTATTCGCATCACTAAAAAATATAATAATATACTCTATTCAAAACCGAGAGTCAGTATACGTAACAAAATGCACGTGGTCTTTAATAATTACCAGGAGCGCACTAGGAAATGGTAATATGTTCCAAGGGAGACAATCAATGGCGATAGGTTCATCTGCGGTATCAATGCTGCTAGACATATTTATTTACCGGTGATTTAAGGTGGTTTACTGATATAATATTATTATAAAACAGTATTAAAAACACAACAAACTGAATAAGTCCAATCCTGTCGTAAGCACCGCCCTCCGCGCCGTCATTAGACATTTTAGGGTTGATTAACCAATCGCAACGCAGGATTTCCAGTATCGATCGCGGATCAAGCGTGGTCTAGTGTTCACACTTACTGACTCTTTGTTTTGAATAGGGTATAGTAGAAACAATGGCGGTTCGCTCATTTTTCCTTCGGATAGATCAATCCACAGACGCGTTTCGCTGTATCAGAGCTCGTCAGTGAGCATGCAAATTCACTTTTTTGGTAATTTCGGTATTTTTACTAACTGGTGTATTTATTTGCATAGTTTGTCAAGTTGCTAGACATTTTAATCCCTACATTATCTAGACTAATTTTATTCTTAGAATTATTTATAAACTATTCAAGTCATCAAGAGGAATGTACGACATTTCGGTGGTCCCTATATCCAAGGATATATACCCAGGCATACAAGTAGGTAGGTATGCTTAGTTTTAAAATGAATACTCTTTTATGAGCTAATAGTTCATTAAATTTGCTTTTTAAAAAATGCCAAAAGTGAAGTGTAATCCAACGTGGACCAAACCGTCTCCAGAGCTTAGATTGGAAGGAAAACATTTTTCTTGCATTACGTGAAGAGCTTTTTTATACCACAGTAATCATTAAAAAGTTGCTAACTATTAGAAATAACATTCATAACAAAATATAACGAAAAAAAATTAATAATTGTAAAATTTGGAAACACAGTATAGTCTAATAGAGCCGCGTTTTCGGTCTTTGCAGTGGAACCCTCTGGCAACTGTTATTTTATAATGTCTTGCTTGGATGGAAGCTACTTATACTTTTTAGGAACTAGATGTCGTTATTTCTATCGTTTGGTACAAAAGTTATAATCTTAAGTGCCTGTAAGATAGAGACATAAAGTCTGTACGTTATATCTCTACAAGTGCGTCATAAGCTCAAGGATCAAGAGCCATCGTGACTTAAAACTCCCCATCTTTATTTATTATAGCCTTGAAAGTGAATAAAACATAATGGAGCATCTGCGGAGTTCCGCAACACGTTTTGAATTCAATAACTTGTTAGACGAAGACAGAAGTTACAATTGTCGTTGAATATTGATTTGTAGCCAATAAATATTTGCCAGTTGATAATTCATAGTTGCTATTTTGATATGTGAATCAATATGTCAATCTTAATTGGTTTTTATAAGTTCTTGTGTCTTCAAGTTGAATTTAATCCTAAAAGCAGTTCTTTTCAGAGCAATCTCATCGTACTTTTGTATTCTCGGTAAGTATTTATGGGCATTTATTACTAATACAACTGAATATAGCCAGAAGAGACTAAAAATAGTCTTTCTATCTCTTGTCTCCCTTCTTGATTTCTGCCCTACGTTGACTGAACTGCGCCTCGTAAATCTAACCGACAACGGATTTTCCTAAATAACTCAGCCTGTTCTGATGCTACAAAAAAATGTGAAGGGCAAAATTGAAGAGCTTGACAGAGCGCGTAAGCTCGAATAAACCTGATCCCGATATCTCAATTAGTTCGCGATTTATCCCGATTTTTAACTGCAAAAATAATAAAATTTAATTAATTATATCTCGAGAAGGGGCGGAGTTGGGGCATCAATTTTTCGTGAATCAACGGGTGATACCGAGTACTTTGATGGGCCGGAGGCTGGGGGTGGTGGGGCAATTAGGAGGAGAGTTATGGGGGGGAAATATTACATAAATGCTAATAAGTAGTTTATTAATCGAGCTACGGGGATCAGGCTGGATTCAATTTGTTCATTTTTTTATCAGCTACGAGAGGGGATTCCCGGATTATGTTCGGAAAGGCGCGCTTGTCGCGGCATACAAGAAATGGCCACTTTTTATTATCTCCGAAAATAATTTAGATTTTATGTTCAATTTTTGTATGTATTAATAGGATATAGAACCACATATTTTATTTAGAAAAGTTATTCAATTGTTCCACCAGTGGCGTCCCTGCAAACATGTCCTCTGATATTTTTTACAAGAAATATGGTACGCCATTGACATTTTTCCTTGTGGATATTTTTTCTGATTAGCCTGGTCAATTCTACATGAAAATAATCTCTTGAGTTTTTCTCGTCATTTTCTTGTAAAAAATATCAGAGGACATGTTTGCAGGGACGCCACTGGTGGAACAATTGAATAACTTTTCTAATTAAAATGTGTGGTTCTATATCCTATTAACACATACCAAAATTGAACATAATATCTAAAGTGTTTTCGGAGATATTAAAAAGTGGCCATTTCTTGTATGCCGCGACAAGCGCGCATTTGCAAAAATAAAATTTTTTTGCGAATCCCACCTCGTAGCTGATAAGAAAATGAACAAATTGAATCCAGCGTGATCCCCGTAGCTCGATTAATAAACTACTTATTAGCATTTATGTAATATTTTCCCCCTCTATAACTCCCCTCCTAATTGCCCCACCACCCCCAGTCTCCAGCCTATCAAAGTACTCGGTGTCGCCTGTTGATTCGCGAAAAATTGACGCCCCAACTCCGCTCCTTCTCGAGATATAGTTAATTAAATTTTATTGTTTTTGCAGTTAAAAATCGCGATAATTCTTGATCTAATTGAGATCAGGGGTTTTCGAGCTTATGCGCTCTGTCAAGCTCTTCAATTTAAATTTTTTTGTAGCATCAGAACCGGCTGAGCTATTTAGGAGAATCTGTTGTCGATTAGATTTACGGGGCGTGCCCCCCCCCCCCCAATGCGGCGCCCCCTACGAATCTTGTCAGAATGTCGAGAGGATTCTACTGTATCGATTGGGGAGAAAAAATTACTCGATTTCGTCAAGGGATTTTCGTAAACCGGATCGATTCCACTACCGAAATTATAAACTATTTTTCATATATCGGAACGCTATTATAATGTTTATGAAATCAGTCTTTGATTTGATATTTTTCTTGCACTAAATTTTGATTGTTTTGTATGATTTTAATAACGTGTAAGTGACGCATTGGTAAAGATATAACGTGCAAACTTTAAAACGTTATTTAATTCCTATTAAAACCACACCAATCTCGTTTTTGAATAAGTGTCTTTTACTATTAGGGTGGTAATCACTAACCATGGGATCCATATAGGACGGCTTTTCATATGGACCTAGAAGCATAATTGTTTAAAAATGTATTTTTAGGTAAATGAACGTTTAAAAAATGAAACAGAAAACGACCCTAATGATCCCTGCTGTAGCAAGAACACATGTCAAAACACAATAGATATTTTACCGCAATTAAAAGTAAAAGCTAAAAAGGAAGTTGAACCTAGAAATGATTTTCATAAGAGTAAACCTCATAGTAAAAGTACAAAAAAAATTGTTAAGACACCTATTGCAAGGAACCAATCAATATTTACATCTAAAAGGAAGCCAAATAAAAATAGAATATCCAAAAGTAAAGGAACTTCATTTAAGTTACGCGAACAAAAATCTTCAACTTGCCTTAACACCCCTTCTCATACAAATGCAGAAACAAATGGAATGGCAGATACTTTGGAAACAGGAACGACCAACGAAGAGACTAATGAAAACGTTAAAATGGAAACGGCATCGGTTTTTAGTATGGAAATAAAGTATACGAATGGCGAACTCGACGAACAAACGTTGGAGTATAATGAATACGAATTATATAAGGACTGTTCCGCAGAATCTGTCGTATTGGAAAATCGTTATGGAAGGTCCGCTCCAAAAATTGACAATATGTTATCTAAATTTTCATGATCTATTTAATAAATTTATATTTACGTTAATGCGAGCGTTAGATTGTGTTCGAGATGGTGATGTTGAACGTGATCTGCATTGGATCTGTTCCAAGATATTGTCTTGGAACACACAATATTTATACAGGGTGTCAATATGAACACTGGTCACCCTTATTATCTCGTGTCATGTAAATAACATTGAACATCTGAAAGATACCTTAATTTTATTGTGTGTGTGGGGGCGCTTTTAAAGAATAGCTTCCATGGTTTAACCCCCTGGGACGCGGTATATATTACCCTTAAAATCTTAAATGGAAATGGGCGGTCATCATTTTAAAGGTTTTATTTTTATGATCAAACACAAGCACTATATAAAAATCCTGTAGGGCACTCTTGAAGTGGTACGTGTGCGCAAAAAGCGATTCACGTTGGTTTTGAATCGTTGGAGGTTATATTCGTTGGGAAAAACGACCTCGGGAAGGTCGTTCCATAAGGATGAAGATGTTTAATCTCTTTCCAATAATACCATAATTTATTATTTTTTGAGTAGTAGTTTCCTAGAAATCGCGGTTCAAAAATGGACGTAACTTACTTACACTTAGATTTGGGTAATTATTTTACAACTGCAGTGATCTTCAATCTGACCTTGATCTTGTTGTTGATTGGTGCGCTGAAAATATTCTGCAGCTAAATATACTAAAACGTAACGTTGTTTCTTATACTACGAAGTCATTAGCTATTGTATATGATTATACGATTGATAATCGATCAGTTTTACGCGTTAATGAGTTTAGAGATCTTGGAATAATTTTTGATACCAAACTTTCCTTCTGCTCTCACATAGACACTGTTATTTCTGAGGCATCGAGGGCATATGGGTTCATTCTACGATGTACAAGGGATTTTACGAATATTCAGTATGTCCACGGATGGGGTTTACAAGAGGACAAATGGACTAAAAATTGAAAGATATGAAAAATAGTCACTCTTCATAAACGTTTTTGCTTGTCTAGAAAATACGATTCATCATAAGAAACTTCAATTTTTTTATACAGGGTGGGTAAACACGGGAAAAATGTTATTTTGCTTAAGAGTAAACATACTTTATTTTGAAAGATACAAAAAAAAGTCACTCTTAATAAACGTTTTTGCTTGTCTAGAAAATACGATTCATCATAAGAAACTTCAATTTTTTTATACGGGGTGGGTAAACACTGGAAAAATGTTATTTTGCTTAAGAGTAAACATACTTTATTTTGAAAGATTCAAAAAAAAGTCACTCTTAATAAACGTTTTTACTTGAATAATGAATGGGTGATACTTGTTGTCAATGTCTATATTTAATGAAGTAATTATAAAAATAATACGAACAATTTTATTAACATGAAAAGAATACGATAACGATTTCATAATTCAAAAACTCCACCCCCATACTCGACACATTTTTCTAATTGCTTTCTCAAATAATTGAAATAATTTATGATTTCTTCCTGAGATATCGATTGGACAGCCTAGATAATTCTGCCCTTCAGCACTTCGATATCATTTGGTATTGCGGTTGCAAAAATAATTTGTTTTAAACGGCCCCATAAAAAACATATCGGCCAAGGTTAAGTCGGGACTTCTTGGGGGCCACAAAACTGGGCCAATCCTGCCAATCCACCTTAGACCAAATCTACGTTCAAGTCATTCTCTAACCTCACGAGCGAAATGGGCTGGACAACTTTCTTACTGAAAATACATATTTTGTCGAAAATTTAATGGTAGATTTTCGAGTTCATCAATGAAAAATGTATCCAGCAGTTCTAATTATGATAATCTATTGCACGTGTTATCAAAAAAATATGGCCCTATAATGCCATGGATGGATATCGCACACCACCCGTTCACTTTTGTGATATATTGTCTTCTCGTCATAATTCTGAATTCGGGATTTTCTAAAGACCAGTACCTAACGTGCTGGGTTGCAACGGTTCCATTTGTTGAAAATGTACTTTCTTTCATCAGAAAACATGATACATTTATAAAAATCAATATTTCCACTTAAAATTTTGTCTCGTACCCACAGGAAAAAATCAAGTCGTTTCGCGTCGTCTCCCTCTTCCAATCTTTGGTGCGGTTTATACGGATTCAATTTATTTGCTTAAGCATCTTCTGAATTTGACTTTTTTTCATAACTTCCAACTGAGTAATACGATTTCTAAGGAACGTCATAGGATTTTCTTCAAGAGAATGAAGAACTAAGACTGTAGCAGCATCATCGTGGTCGTATTTCTTCTTTTTTTTTGAGGTCCAAAACCGAACCAGTTCTCTTGAACTTTTTTATTAACTTGCAGATTGCCATCCTAGTTATTGGGATTCCTACAAATTTCTCGGTAAATTGTTCCATGACGTAGCGGTATGAAACTTGACCATCCCCATAACATTGTATTATGAAAACTCTTTATTCAGTAGATAGCATTTCTACTTAAATAATAACTTCATTAAATAAAGACATTGACAACAAGTACCTCACCTTAAGTGTCATTATTATTTTAACTAGGTTCACCAGTCAGAGGTGTGCCAGAGAATACTTTTTGGGAAATAACTTTACATAGGTAAACCTTTTAATGAATTGTTCTACTTCGGTTTGTTGTGTAGAAAACACATTACTTAAGAGTGACCTTTTTCGTATCTTTCAAAATAAAGTATGTTTACTCTTAAGCAAAATAACATTTTTGCAGTTTTTACCTACCCTGTATAAAAAAATTGAAATTTCTTATGATGAATCGTATTTTCTAGATTAGCAAAAACGTTTATTAAGAGTGACTTTTTTTCGTATCTTTCAATTTTTAGTCCATTTGTCCTCTTGTAAACCCCATCCGTGGACATACTGTATAGTGCCTATGTGCGATCGAAATTGGAATATGGATCTGTAGTGTGGTCCCCGGGATATGGCATTCACAGTGACAATCTGGAGGGGGTTCGGCTAAGGTTTATAAAATATGTTACTTTTAAGCGCGATGGTACCTATCCTCAGCAGAGTTTCCCGCATTAGCAATAATTGCTTAGCATGTTTGGTTTTGTTTCTTTGAAGGAGCGGCAGAACTTTTTCCTATTAACAACCCTCTTTAAAATTTTGAATAACCTGATTGATTGTCCAGACTTTCTGTCCAAGATTAACTTCTGTGTGCCACGATTACATAGTCGTCATAGTAGCTGCTTTTATTTGGTGACGCCGCGTACGAATATATTGAGGTTCTCCCCACTGTACAGTATGTGCGATGTGTATAATGGGAGTGATGTCAGTGTTGACCTTTTTAACTCCTCACTACCGGAAATATGTCGACTTGTTAAACGCTGAAAGGCTCTGTCATGACTTTTTGTTTTTTTTTTTAGTTTTTATATGTATATTATTACTGTTATCTCTGTATATGTTCCTGATTTTTTAAATATTCGGTTTTATTATTTTGTTACTGTGCATTATGTTTATCATGGTTTCTGCCTTGTAATTTTATTAAAACCTGTAAGGCATGTACTTTAAATAAATAAATATATAAGCCGTACACTTTTTAACCGTGACTGAAAATTTATTTACAACTTATCTGAGAGGTATTTCAGGATTTTGCTGAAAAAAAAAATATTTCTCTCGCTAAGATCGGCAGTTATTAAATATTTTCGATCGCAAGTCAACCAGCGCGCGACGAGTCGATGAGAACGACGCAAAGGATAGAAATATTCAAAGATATTACAACCTACAGATCGAAAAATGTACATTTCTAGCATACGCAACGATTGCAAACAGTCTTTCCCATCTCTTTCGGTCATTATTGCAGCATAGCCAGATTGACATATCTATCGCAAAGGTATCTTGAAAAATCCCAATTAAAAATTTGTTAATTTGGCAAATACCACTGTTTAAGATTAATCCGCAATTGCTCTTAAAATAACTCTAAATAATTTCACTATAAACTGTGAAAAGGCGATGAGAATTTCTTTAAAAAAATATTATTATACTTAAAAGTATCAAACGAATCTTGTTCTTCTCTCTTCTACCCATTACTGATTTTCAATAACATTTCACACAATAACAGCTTCACTTTCCAAGAGTTTTATGAATGTATTATGGGATCTGTAGTTTACAACACCTTTGAAAATATTAATGGTTCACACTGTACAGAGCTCGATTGTAGAGCCTCCATCGTCGCGCTATTGCATTACCAGTGCTCTGCGTGAGTGCGTGACTTGCGCTGACGGCGTCCGCCAACTGCGCCACCAAAACCATGGAGAAGAGCTGTTTAGTATTATTTTTTTATTTGTAAAATACATCTGAGGATGGTTAGGAAATTATTTCCCCTACATATTTACATATTATTGATAAAAATATATAAAAAATTGAGTGCTCATCGGGTAGTTTTGTCGCGACGATCAAATTCAAGACGATATCCACTTATCATATGTTGATCTATGTTATCTAAAAAATAAATTAAATTAAATAATGAAGGAGCATTTGCCAATATAATAGGTACTGACTTTCTCAATGTATGGTAAGCTACTATAGTTGATATTCTATTCTGTGATCGAATTCAAATACAAATAATATTTTGTATTATTTTTACGAATAGATATACGAAGCTGACGGCACCTCCTGAACTAATTAGACCGATGCCGGTCCAGCGGCGTCGGTCTTGAAACAAGCAAATGAATAATTTAAGAGAGAGTTTTTAATTCCGTTGGATTTCGATCAGAGAATCAAATATCAACTATTACTACAGTTCAACTAAGGAGCTAAATTAATCTCAATTTAGACCCATTTTTTTTTCTTTTGATTATTCTTTTACGTCTTTGTAATAAGTTAAGTATAAAGGGTCATTAACGGTATCTGGCGTATTAAAAGATTTCGGGAACGGGAACTAAAAAATATATTTTTCGACTCCTAACCATTTCCATCAAGTATTACTAGCCGATTTTCAGCTTGTGAAACCGTGTTTCTTCACCTCCTGCCAGAAATCATTATTATTTACCTCCATTATCGACTTAGCTCAATTATAGAGGCATCTGGCGAAACAAATTGTCAAACTTTTGAAACCAGACCACTCGATTACGGCATATTATAAAAAAGTGACAGCAAAAATTCGGTAAAACGTCAAATCATAGGTAACTTGACTGAAATGATTAATAGAGCTGTTAAAATTAATAACTCACAGAAAAAAAATCTATTAAGTCAATAGTATATTGTACAACAAGTGAGAAAAATTACATATTTCTCCCGAGCGCAGAAGAATCAAGCGAGGGACACATATGTCATATTCTCACGTGTCGTACACTGTACTTTTTCTACGGATGCGTTCTTTTTACGCGTTTAAAACGACGTTCAGAATTAATAGTATGTTGTCCAACAAGTACAACACCCGTCTGGCAACAGCCCGGCGAGACTGCTTATGGGAGGATCGAACCACGTAAGAAGGCCTTGGAAGTGATGCTAAGCCTACTCTGCTCCATACGCTCACAAGTAACCTACTTTTATCTCTCTGTTTCACTCATCATTTAAGCGTCAATATCAGACTTACGTAGAGTTAATATGAAATGCCAAAAAGTGATTGTTTATGCAGGCGACTTGATCCTGGTCATATTTGTCTCACTTTACTGAATTTGGGAAGGTTGCTGCAGATAGAGACAGGTATAGAATGCGAACAGCACGAATTTTTAAACAAGCTAACTTCCTTCGTCTGGCGGGAATGAAAATCAAGCATTCCTTTTTGGTGCAAGTGAGTAATTTGTAATTGAAATATTCATTTAGTCATCTTTACTGAGAGTAAGCATCAATGATAATTTCTTTTCCTAAATCATATGGGGCCCAAAAATATGCTTGGACTTGAAGCTTGAAATATTTACTAGGACCTAGAGCCCAGTTGAAGATGGTAAAATATTTTATGTAAATTATGATTTACTTCCTATTTTTTAATAAAACTACTTACAAGCTTATTTCTGAAGTTTAATTTTTCATTTGTAGTTACGTTACTAGTTCAAAAAATGATATAAGAGTGTGTAAGGATTATTTTAAAGTGATATTTACAGCTTAAAACATGTCAGAATCCTAATATTGATTTTCACCACTTAGTAAATCAAATAAAAGGGTTTTGAATGTTTTTGTTGGTTAAATGTCACTTTAAAATATTGACAGTAATAAAAATGGACAAATGTGACATTTGAAATGCACGTGCGTTTGTCAGCTGATACCAGACGTAATGGATGGTTTGTTCGTTTGTTCATACTTGCTTCGATTTGTTAACACGGCTGTTTGTCTTCTTCCTGTTTATAAGTATTCGTTGTCTGGCAAGTTGACAGCAATAATAATTGTGCAGTATTTCGGTTGTGTTGTAATGGAAACGGCGGCAAATGTTTTCATGGCCTAAGGAGATATTGCGCGCTAATCGTCGATATTGCGTCGTCAACATGGAGAACGTGCCTTATCAATTTGCAATATAACAATTCATGGCTGCCTTGGTTTATCATAATAACAGTGAGAAATTATTGCTCACTATAATGGCGGATATTTCTCACTACGTGAGAAATTCTCCGTTTTGAACGTATGGAAGCGATGAGAGAAGTGGGACATTCCATAGCATCCGTAGAAAAATGATTATTCCGTTCCGTCAAGTAAATATGTGTATTTAAATTAATTTTACAATGTATTTGTTACTTTTGAAGGGATTTTGTTTAACGAGAACATATAGATGTGTATAGCAACTTTATAATTTTTTAATTAAGTCTCTACATATTTAAGGCATGATTTCAATTGTTTGGGTAAAATATTTCACAATTGATGGAAAGCCATAAATGACAAGTGACTTAATTTTATCCACATATGTGATAAATAAATACAGTGAAACCTCTTTTGGGCGGACACCTACGGAACCGGGACGGCCTAAATTTGTCCGCCTAATATGGGTATGTAAATAGGAAATTTGTTATTAGGTAATATGTAAATTCAAAATTATTACAAATAAACATAACATAACAAAAATACACTAGTTTTAGTTAGGATGTAGTACTAAAAAAATGTAATAACGTAGTTTGACGTGTTTGCGTTTTATACTTGCAATCTAGAAAATGTAATTCTAAGTCTGATAACAATTCCATTGCTGTAGTCACCTCTATTCTTTGCATACTCTTATAATTCCTTTACCATACTAATGGCTTGTGATAATTGGTGACATTTGTTTGATTACTGCATCAACTTCTTCATCAGCGTCGTCAGATAGTGATGTGGTTTCAGTTTGGGCCACATAAACGGTAGGAATATGGTCACTATCATCTTCTAATAGCACATTGCTATCAATGTTAATGAACTCGCCCAAATCATTGTTATCAAATTAAAAACTTCCACAACATCAATATTCTCTTTCAGACTCAAAACGCGACATTTTTGTGCCTTTGTTTACGATTTTAACCTTACAAGTCATAAATAAACGGCGGACTGCTGTCGGGGAATCACACACTACTTTCATTCGGGTTTGTTCGGGTTTGTTCTTATTCGTCTCCCAAATACTTAAAAAAAATTTTGTTCGTTTAAAGGAGGGTTTTTGCGCTCTTTGTATGAAAACAGCCTGTCCGCATCCGCTCAAAGGAGAGTTCGCCCAAGAGAGGTTGATTTTCATGGAATTTCATATACCAAGTTCCAGATTATGAAAAAATGTCCGCTTAATCGAGATGTCCGCTTATTAGAGATGTCCGTTATGAGAGGTTTCACTGTATTTGTTTTTATCCACATATACAGTGTGTCCGTTTAAGTATGCAACATATGGGAAAGTTTTTTATTACCGATTTCTCAGAAAATGATAGATAGATAAAGTTTTATATTTTTTGTCGTACCCTGTACGTCAAGTGCACCAAATACGATTATCGAACATGCACCAACTTTTATCAAGAATAAAATTTTCTGAGAAATCGGTAATAAAAAACTTTGCCATATGTTGCACACTTAAACGGCCACACTGTATATCATCGCATTAAATATCGGTATGTTTTATGCAACTATTTAATATATTTAACCGAATCAGTAACTTGTTAATGCATATAAATATTTACTTAATAAAAGTGGGTTGTTATTAGGTTAACAATTTAATATTTATATAATATAATAATAATATAAGTCAATATTTTGTGAACCATCATATTCCAATTCTATATTTGTCTATGATTTGTTTTTTAAGCAACTCATTTTCAGAATCTTCAGTCTATAATAAAATAAAAATTGGTCAGTTACCCACCTTTACGTAAATATGTATAAACCTAAATATGTATAATGAAACAAAATATTATTTAAACCACCCGTAAGAAAATTTAATTAGAAATAAATAAACCATAAATTGGATGAAATTTAAAATATTTGTTTTAATGCTATCAAATTCTTAGCTAAGTATTACAGTGAAATTAAGAGGTCCATATAAATATTTAAATTGATCGACAAAATCGATAAAAAAAAATGGTGGAGACAGAATAGCTGAAACCTTTAATATTTTTTTTTTATCTAAAAGCCTAAAGAAACATAAATTGCGTGTAAACATAAATGATCTAATTCTATATGAGAATCGATTTTCTATTTATATGTACATAAAAAAACTTCTAATTGTGTAATTAGGTAAAACCGAAATTGTGTGTATTAATAACTCAAATAAATACACATATTTGAAACTTACCTTCAACACACAAGAGCTAAATGAAAAAGATTATTTTCTTTGAAAAGGCTTTCCATCACTGTTCACTGACACGTCAGGCAAACCAGAATCAGCCATTTAACATCTCGCTCAACTTACCTGTTGGCTTGCACTCCGTTAAATAACAAATATCTGCCCTATTGATGGGAACAATACCGCATTGTTTTAAATGATGACTATACTAGTCAAGGTTATAGACACGTATTTAGCTGAATCTTTTGGACCATGAACTATACAGGGTGTTATGGAAATGACGTATTAAATTTAAATGCGTGACTCCTGGGGTGTCCTAGAGAAGCGCTACATATTTTATTTTTTTTAAATCGACCGTTTTAAAAGTGGGGTAACAACCCCTCTTACTCACAGGTCAGTCCGCGCTACTGTAAACATATATCACCCAGGCCCAATGGCAATGTTGCCAAACTTAATGTAAAACTGAAATTCCATATAAAATTATAAAAATAAATTATTTATCTACCTACTTGTATTTATCTTTATACCTAAAGAGCGAGGAAATCCAGGCACAAACACAATCAGTTTTTCTTTTTTTCATGGGAACACTTCTGGAAACACTTTATGTACACACAGTAATAGTGAAACAGAACCGATAGTTAGTTTTTGAAAATACAATAATACAGATTATACTAGAGATTATTCGATTTTATTACACGCGAAGAAATTTGAACTGAAACTGAACAAATTGGTTTCGTCAATAAAAACAATATTCAAAGATTATTTATGGACTGGCAAGATACACGCGTAAACCGAAATAACAGAGCGGATTGATGCGACTGTGTTGGTTATCGACGAAATACAACGTATTTGGCCGCTGGTTGGTCTTCAACTAACAGCCCGCAAGCGTGCGCAAGAGGTCATTGGCATTTAACCTAGTGACATACGTGCCTATTTCAAACTTATTTAATACTATTCTTTATGTTTGTTCTGGGTTGTTTAAGACATTTTTTGTCGTAAAGTTTCTTAAATCAATTGTACAATAAGGTATTACAGAATGGGAAATTGTTTAAATTATTTATTTTGTCTAAGGAGTTTAAGGTGTACATATGACAACACCGGTCAAAATTCGCTTTTTGTTTACGTGTATCGCAGTGCCCCACAGGTGTTTTTCTGGTTTGACGTCAGTTCACTTTTACCGCTGAATGAATTGAAAGCGCCATTTATGGGTATTCTTCTTCAATTTGTCTTTATGTCAAGAATTGCCGGTTTAAATATAATACGTCATTTCCATAACACCCTGTATGCTTGTCTATTTCGGACAAATATATGACATTCATTTACGCGAAATTAATAAAAAGTTGAGGGATGATGATAAAGGTACAAAAAAAACTTTTTTAATGAATTTAAGACAAATGATTAATCAATTAAGCCACTTGAATATGGATTAAATGATGGTGCATTTCCGTTAAACTTATCAATTTTGTTAAGTTAAGCCAACTTGACATAAATCAATTTTTTTTTCTGAGATAAAATTCTTCCAAACTATTTTTTATTTTATTTCATTCATTGTATCTAATAGTAATGGGCGGTTGCATCGTCTTGCTTAAATTGAAAACTTAGCTAGGGTGTATCTTATACTTATGGTACACCTTCGATTAAAATGGGTTGCACGACGTCAAACTTAGCAAGGGTTTCCACAAGTTTGGCAACACGACCTGGTAATTTTTCTAGTAACTTTTGTACTGATTCTTTTCCCCCTAGTAGTTTTGTCATTGTCAACCTAATTTAAGTTGTCAACACTCAACATGACAATTTAGATTTTTTATGACATTTGCAGGATAAGCTGAAGAATTCTGGGCCTTAGCTATGTTTGACCGTAAATAAGCCAAGCTTAAGGACAAGAGCAAACGCATGCAACCTTAATTCTAGAGATAAGGTGAACCTTCCAAATAGAACCTAATCCAAGCGTTGCAACCGCCCAGTAAAGATTTAGTAATAGTAAATTAATTAGGATAGGACATGATTTTGACATACTTTTCAGGGTGTTATGGAAATTACTTATATTTAAATGGGTGACTCCTGAGATGAAACAAAATTGAAGAAAAATAGCCATAAATGGCGCTTTGAATTAATAAGCGAAATATACACTTACGTGGAAATTCACGTGCTCGCTACTGGCGACGTGCACAATTAATAATTTTTTGGCATAGGTCAAGTCTCAAGAATGTCAGGCGGTGTTGTCATATTGCAACACAAAAAATTGCAAATGCTAAGAAACAGGTGGTCAGTTATTGCAAACAAAACGTGTTTGACCCGCATTGCCAGCTTTTCAAACTTTTTAGAAACAAAAGTATAAGTTCATGCTTTGTAAGTAAGAGTATTATTTAAAAATTTCCATAAAAAATTACATTTATGTTTTGCAACACAAATTATTATCATAATTATTTCACAAAAAAACGCAAATTCGTATAAACAACGTTCCTACAACGCTGGCTCGGCGAACGACCTAGAACGCTTGCTGGCTGAAAACAGATGCGTAATAAGCTATGTTCATAACACCCTTTATATCGGGTGTTTCGTTTAAAATAAGCACGTTGACATCGACTTCCGGTATAACCGGAAGTGATAGATAGTTCAAAGTATCTTCATTAAGAGTACCAATATTTCATACAAATATATTTTTTAGTTCTCGAGATTTTTAATTCACCATGAATGACCCTGTATAATAAGGCAAGACCATAACAGCCTGTATTTGCACATTTTTATTTTCAGTATTACAGTCAAACACTCAGATCACTTTACGATGTAATGGATGCAAATTGTTTCAGTTTTACCTGAATTACAATTTTATTAACCTACTCAAAAAAATTAAATACCACTGACATAACTTGTTGGACAATTGAAAACTTAAATAGTGCCTGTTCTTACCAAAGCAACTGGCAACCGCAACGCAACATCAACGCGACACAGCACTAATGTTTAAATACGCGTGTTCCCCCTGACTTAAGGCAACTCAACTGCAACGCAACTAGTTGCTTATGAGTTGCCCGGCATACCGCGTCGCCGTCGTCAGTTGCTTCCGATCGCGGTGTCATGGCGGACGTGACAGCAAAATATGTAACTCTTATGGCTCATTCGGTGAAACCTATGGAATTTAACCCGATCATTATTTAATTCCTGTGCCACTATACTATACGAACTATGTCTCAAATTTATGGTACAAAAAGGGTTAACCCAAAATTGTCGCTCAGTTTTTTTTAAAGCTTTTTAACGAGCAAGTATGTTGTGGATATATCTTTATCTGACGAAGACGACATTTTGCTCATGTCAAAAGAGACTTCAAACCAGTTGATTCCAGTGGGAACGCAAGAGCAACTCAACTAAAGTTGCAGTTGCGTTGCAGTCGCGTTGAAGTTGTGTTGCGGTTACTTTAATTCCAGTGATGGGAACGCATGAGCAACTCAACTGAAGTTGTGGTTGCGTTGTAGTTACATTGCGGTTGCCAGTTCCTTTGGTGAGAACAGGCACATAAACATTGGGCGCTTTCAGCAGAGCGAATCGATGGGTATGCGATTAGAAATCGTCTGCTGAACTGAAAAAAAATCGATAATCAATCGGACGCCATTTTTCCATCGAATTTAAACAGCGATTTGTTTCATCGAACAAATTGAAATTTAATTGTCAAAAATATGCATTCAGCAGAACTACAAATCGCTACGAATCGTTACGTCACCGATTAAAAAAATCGCTTATAGATCGATCAATCGACTCTACTGGATGCAGCCGAAAAATGTTCGGCAATTTTGTGCTGTGGCACATTTGTCAAAAATACACAGATCCTTGTTGTTCTTGATGATTATTATGCTGTCTAAACTTAGTAATAGACAAAAACTTACCACATTGCGTATACTGATCGATATAAGCCACTTCTTTACTGCATATCAAGCGTTTAATTTTTGGAAGATTTCCCACAATAATTCCAATCCATATTCCTCCGACGAACCAATATATGCAATAAATGAAACTACATTTCGCACAGCTGGTTTTTTCGCATGGAATTTCTTTCCTTCTGCCATCGGTTCCTTCCATCGCGTTTTCTAATTGTGTTCCATTATCCTTATTATATACGTTTTTGTCGCCTATTTGCAAGAATGGCATGTTCATATTACTTCTGTTGTAATATCTGGTTGTAGTTTCGGATACTTCAGTTGCTGTTTCCACATTACTTCTGTTGTAATATCTGGTTGTATATTCGGATATTTCAGTTGCTGTTTCCGCATCACTTCTGTTGTAATATCTGGTTGTATATTCGGATGCTTCAGTTGCTGTTTCCGTATTACTTCTGTTGTAATATCTGGTTGTATATTCGGATATTTCAGTTGCTGTTTCCGCATTACTTCTGTTGTAATATCTGGTTGTATAGTCGGATACTTCAGCTGCTGTTTCCGTGTTACTTCCGTTGTAATAGTGGGTTGTAGTTTCGGATACAATAGTTGTTGTATCGTAGTCTATTTCACTACGTGGTATATAGGTTTTATTGACGCAAAAAGCCTTTACTAAATCATCTGTTAAATACTCCGACCAATTGGAATCGTTACAATTCCACGGGTTGTTATCTACCACGAGATAAAATGAATTCTGTTCTGAGAGTTTTGCAAGCAGGTTAACTGGCAGATACGACAGAAAATTGCTGGCTAAATTGAGCACGTTTAATTTGGGAAAATAGCTTACGTTAAAGTCAGATAAGTCGTTTAAACGATTATAAGACAAGTCCAGGACAATCAACCCGTTTTCCGGGCGCACGGAACGTGCATTGAACTTTGTTAAAGTGTTATTGTTTAAATATAAATGTGTCAGATCTGAAGAGTGAGAAATTGAATCGTCCTCCAAGTTCGAAACTTTAGAATTCGTAACGTACAAACTTTGTAAACTATTGAAATCTTTGAAAGTGCTCGGTGAAATGATCGGAATAATTCCATTTGTAATATTCAGAGTTACTGTGTCAGCTTTATTTATGGTGGCTGAAATGTCTTGTGACAATTGGTCGGTACTGATTCCGGAACACGTGACTTCTGACGTCTCCTTTGTACAGTGGTAGTCGCAAGTAGCCCTGAAATACACGAAGAGTTAATATACCTATAGTTTGTTGCAGTTAAAAGAACTCATAGTCTACCGCTTCATACTCGAAAATTTTGTTATAATCTTGTTTTATTACGAGTTCTTTATTATTCCCTGTAGTGGAAATATCCTTAGAAATGAAATAATTTTTTTAATAACTGTGAAAATTTCATTTTTCTTCGCGTTCTTTAAATAGCATTAAATTATGTTAAACTATTAATTTTCAAAATTTTATATTTTATGATATTTGATAATGGACCATTGTCAAGCAGGCGCCAGGCGTTTATATTCATGGTAAAATAGATTCTAAGAGAGGATTTTATTTTATTTTAATTTGGATTGAAATTCGACCAGAGAATCAAATATACAGGGTGTCTTAAATGAGGTAGGCCACTATGGCTATATCCGAAACGGTAAGAGTTACGAGGTCGCTTAAATTAGACAAAAGTTGCCCGTTTTAGTGACCATTCATAAAGTGTTTACAGTGTTGCCAAATAGTTTTGAGTTTTTGAGATATTAAAGAAAATGTGAAAATTTATCAAAATGTTTTCTCGAAATATCTCGGAAACCATTGATTTGATCAAACACTGTTTCATACAAAAAAGTTATATGTTTTTCATTCTCTACCAAATGTACTTAACGTTTTCTTAAAATTACGCTTGACGTTTAAGTTATTGCTACCAACTTATATATTTTAAATACGGACCTGGAATTTTTTTTCATATTTCGGAATAGGATCCAATTTGCAATTCAACGGTATATCACACAAATATATTTTCTGATGTTTCGATACTTAAATACATCATCAACCTGTTTACCTGTTTTCTTATAAAGCCCTTGTTACGGTTCTGCCCTTTAGTATTTATAGTCGGCCCATATCAGATCTCAACTATCATAAAATAATAATTGACTTTTAACCGATTAAAAGTAATTGAAAATGATTTTGTAATACAGTTTTAAAAAATGCGAGATAATTTATTGCGTTTGTTCCATTTATTATTTCTGTAGGCCCCTGTTTGCCCCTATTACGAAAAATGGCAACTTTATTACTGACAACCTATTCACAGCTATTTTTAATTGAAATCAAATAAAATTGATTCATGTAATAATTTTATTTGTTTACAAAATACTTCAAAGTAAGCAAAAGAAGGCTTGGAAAACAATTGAAGAAATTAGTTATTGATGCCTAATTTAAATTTGTGTCAAATTTATAGTAGGAAAATTTATTATAAACTGTTATTTCTAATAAAGTATTAAAATGGAGTTTTCTAATGAAGAAAAGACAGATATGTTAGTTGTTTACATCAGAGCATTTCGTAACGCTAACCATGCCATCCATATATATCCACATTTGATCCTCTTCCGAAATATGAAAAAGAAAATTCCAGGTCCGTATTTAAAATATCTAAGTTGGTAGCAATAACTTAAACGTCAAGCATCATTTTAAGAAAACGTTAAGCACATTTGGCTTATTTAGTTTGCCAGGGACGGACTACACGTAACACACAAATGGTTTTTTTTACACCCTGTATGATTAAGGAACGACAATAATATTTTTGGATACTCTAAACCTTAAGCTGAAGAAAGGGCCCTCTTGATCAATGTCGATAAAATGAACTGTTTTCGAGAAAAAAATATTTTTGTCAATACATTAAACGCATGTCGGCATATTCAGTATACGTAAATTCCATTACTAAGTTAGTAACTAATAAGACAAAGGAAAAAAAGCGGAAATTTCAAGACACTACCATAAACTGACACTGGTATAAATATTCTTATTTAAACCGGTACATGTGAAAAATACCATAGCAACAATGAGGGAATTTTACGAACATAAAACAACAACCAATATTGCACAAAAATATATTTTTTCCGAAAACAGTTCATTTTATCGACATTGGCCAAGAGTACCCTTTTTCAGGTTTAGAGTATCAAAAAATATTATTGTCGTTCCTTCATTCCAGCCTTTTTGTGTTACGCCTAGTCCGTCCCTGGCAAACTAAATAAGCCAAATGTGTTTAAAAGAGAGAATTTTAAGGAGACTGATCTACTAACCATTATACTAAAAAATTATTAAATTACACCTAGTACTTAAAAAAAAATTATTTAAATAACAACGATTTCCAGGGACGTCCGTTATGGGCCCGTATCTCCGTAGGGGAGGCCGTAGGAAATAAAATCTATAGGAACTTCTCCTGTTATTTTTAAGTGTTCTATCTGAACCCGGGAGATTGCCCACATATTCTGGGACACCCTGTACATATTTTATTACTATTGTACGAGTACGAGTATGAAAAAACCGGTGTTTAAATAGACATTATTCCATTGGATCATTTTTAAAGTAGGAAATAATAAAATTATTGGTGCCGATGCGGATAAAAAAGCCAGTAGATAAGAACATACATTGATAAAAATAAACATAGAAAAAATGATGTAAATATTGTAAAGAATGAAGATAATACCGAACCAAAACAGGGAGATATACACTGTGGCCAATTCGAAGGTCTCCAAGATGAATTATTTAAGGCAAAGCGTGATATTATAGGAACACCCCCACCAAAGAAAGACGAAAAAATGAAAGGTCAAAACCATGTTTTTAGGGGACCAAAAAACTCAAAAAGGCCTAGATCTGAAGTGTAACTCTAAAATACAAGAACGTGAAAATATTTGTAAGGAGAATAACAGTGATATACAGCAGATTGATAGTAAAAAAACAAAGAAATACTAAAGTAGTCAACAACTGATATGTTGCAAGTGGCTTTAAATTCTATAGAAACTTTACATGAATGGTCAGAGACAGGGAAAACAGGTAAAAATGAGGAAAATACTAAAAATTGCAGTATTTAGGTGTTTTCTTCTGTTAGTTTTAAGGTGATTACAAAGCTTCCATACAGAATTGGACAAATTGAAAAAGATAATTTATAGCTAGCTCTTCAAGGTAGCAACAAAAATACCTCGATACGTGAAGGAACCATATTGGGCTCGACAAATAAGTGTCAGTTACCCACATTAAAGGACAAATTTACACTGATAATGTTCACTGGCATTGAAAAATGATGCAAACCAGAAGAATCCACTACAACATTAATAGACGAAAACCCAGAAATGAAGAAAAATTTCGGTGATAACGTCAACACACAAATATAATAAATTACTAAAAGAGCTTGCAGAAACAACCGCAAAGAAAATTAGATAATGCAGAGATGAAGGGCAATGATACTTAAATGGCTTATAAAAAATCAAAGTGTTAATTTTGATTTAACTAAAGTATACGTAAAGTATACATATATACAAGAATATTATAATATTGCTGCCTTATAAATGTTGTCTATTTGGACATGTTTCAAAATACTGCAAAGGAGAACTATGTTGTCACAAATATGGTGATAAACATGAAGGTAAACAATGACCAGAAAGATACTATTAGACTGTCCAAACTGCAAACGTTTGAATTTAAAAGATCGTATACACCAACGATATTACAAACTACAGATTGAAAATGTACATTTCTAGCCTACGCAATGACCGCAACAGTCTTTCCCCCCTGTTTCGTTCATTATTGCAGCATAGCTAGATTGACATCGCAAAGTTATCTTGCAAAATCCCAATTCAAATTTTGTTAATTTGGCAAATACAACTGGTTTAAGATTAATCCGCAATTGCTCTTATAATAAATTTATTTCCCAATTATTTTAGTATAACCTGCGAAAAGGCGATGAAAGATTCTTTAAGAAAATATTATTATAGAAGAATCCAACGAATCATGAACTAATCCAACTGCACTCTGGCAATATCTATTTCTATTTTACAAATGCGAAACTCGAACCCAACAGATAAGCAACAGATGAATGAATACTAATCTCGTAAACATTGCGATGTTTGTCCTTTGATCTAACGGATTGTTATACAGGGTGTTATGGAAATGACGTATTATATTTAAACCGACAAATCCCGAGATGAAAATAAATTGAAGAAAATTAACCATAAATGGCGCTTTGAATTATTAAGCGAAATATACACTTTATATGAAATCTCAAAATTTACGTGGCCGCTCCTAAGGCCCTTCGCAATTAATATTTTATTGATGCAGTCTCGAGGCTCAAAAGAGGATAGGGCATTATAGTGATGTTGTCATATTGCAACACATAATTCTAAACGCACGTGTTCAGTTTTTGACAACAAGACGTCTTTGACGTTGTTATCACTTGTTTTTCAAACTTTTTAGACAAATAAAACTACAATTTTAAGGTACATACTCTCTTACATTCGATCTTATTTTAAAATAATCCATTTTATAATTAAATTCCATAAAATAATAAAACACAAAAAGTATGTTTTTCAACAGAATCAACAGTTGATAATATCACACAATTTGAAATCACATCAGAACATTTCTTATTATGAATTATTTCGCAACAAAAAAAAGTGGGCAATACAACTAACAAAATGTTTAAAATTCGTATACGTCAATCACGTGGAGCCCTCGACACGACCTCGTTCCCCTCCCCAGTGTCCAAACATACTGAAGTATGAAGGGCGCGCCGCCAGTATTCAACCGAGGGGGAGACACGCGGTGTGATCTGACAACACTGTTAGTATACTCTAGTGACCTACATTGTTGCTAAGTGAATCCAGATGGAACGGCGCGTGGGTAAAAAGGGTTTTGACCTTAGTATTTAGATATTCGATTTAAAAAAAAATTATGTAGACTTTCTCTAGGACTCCCTAGGAGTCACCGATTTAAATATAATAAGCCATTTCCATAACCCCTGTATATTTTGATTGATTTGTGTTATTTTTGTGATTATTAGTGAAAAATTGTCTTTATTATTAACATTCATGGTGCATTCATGTGTAGTTTTTAAAAGGGTGGATGATTTACATAATGATTTATCTTTTCATCGGTAAGTATGGTTATGTTTTTATATTTATCCATCTGATATAACAAGACTTCAACATTGTTGCCATTCAGCCAACAAACCTGTAGTTCTCTCTTCCATCCATTAATGATTTTCAATAACATTTCAAACAATCACAGTTTCACTTTCCAAGAGTTTTATGGATGGATTATGGGATTTGTAGTTTACAATAACTTTGGTATACATACAGCTAGAGACTCGAAGTATCCTGCATTTCTTGAAAAAATAAAAAAGCTATAGAGAAACTACAGGAACCAGATAACTGGATGAGTCTTTTTAGGTTAAATAAAAATCCGTCCTGAGATATGGCGAACCAGTTTGAAACTGTGAATGTCCATGTTTAACTATAGTAGCAATTATTTAAAAAGACCGAAATGGCAATAGAACGTGCAACAAAGAAAGCTACAGCGTCTAATCTTCTCTTTTCCTTCTAAACAAATCATAGGCTAGAAATCAGCAAGTACCAACCCTCAATTGCCTATCTTTGTCAGGTGTGAAAAATTAAAGAGGAACAAAGAACCTTTTCCGAGTTACCCAAAAATGCAGGTACGGCCGAGGAATTTTGGGGTTTATTCGACATTAGACTTAGATTAGAATATTTGGTGCAAAACTTTTCTGAAATAATACATTCCGGATCTGACCCAATACCCCACCAGCATTCACCACAGATACCCATCAGGATACAAAATACATCCTCAATTACGTTATGTCTCTCTTCCTCAGGTACATGCTTGGGTACCTGGTAAAAGATAGAACACTAAGATTAATGTGATTTATTATTTTACTGTTCTTGAAGGGCGTCGAGTGGATATTCCCTTTAATTTATTCTTGCTTTTGATTTGTATGAAAACAAAAAATCCCCAGTAGCGTTCTCTATTGCACGTTTTATTGGGGTTTCGGCTTTTTAAAATAATTTCTACTTATAGACAAGAACAAAAAACTTCTTATATCCTATATCCTCGTCATCGCTTAACTATCATAGAGAAGAATTCTTATTATATGTGTATCAAACATTTCAACAAGCTGTCGAACGATATAAAATCTATTAACAGTGTGTCAAAGTGGAAAAAAACATTAAAAAAGTGTTAATAGACATTGAACCCTGTATATTAGCAGATTTCTTAGACAAGAAATGGTAAACCCATTCCATTTAATGATCTCATTTCACTCTTAGATACTCGCCAAAAAGTGAATATATAAAAAATGAAAAATACTTTAGTAAAGTCCGTTTTGTTGCAGTTGATAGCTCATATCGAGGGTTGAAGCCATAAAACAACCGTAAACCATAGGCGTTGCCAATAGTAATTACCTTATTTAATAAGAAAATTGGCCTCTGTCCATTGTTAAGTAGGATTAGGGTTAAAGTAGGTACAACAGGGGTAATTAATTTACCTATTTTTGCCTGCTTTAGGATGTTATTACGCCATTTGATGTGCGTTTGTCAAACTATGTATTTAGTTGTATTTAGATACTGCATTATCTCAAAGTTGAATTATTTCCTATACTTGTAACAATGGCTTCAAGTTTTTCGCCAACGTGTCTTCGTCAAATTAGCAAGAGTGCATATTCTCTCCGAGAAAAGACATTAATATTAAACGTGCATGATGCTCTAGTGTACCAGAAACCTGCAAGTGATGTTCGTAGCATCATTGCAGAGTGTGCCAATATGGTAGGAGTTGGAGAGGCTACTATATATAGGTTCTTGCGTGAAAGAAAATCTAAGAACCTCAGTGAGCCAAAACCACTCCCAGGAAAGAAACCGTTAGAAATTGACAATTTCATTAAAAATGGTATTAGAAGAAAAGTACATAGTTTTTATTTTGCCAAGGAAATACCAACTATAGACAAAATTTTACAAGCCATTAACTACGACGAGGACTTACCACAGCTATCACGAACGAAACTATGGAAAATACTTCATGATATGAACTTTCGATGGGAGAAGCAAAACAGAAAATCTTTTCTTATTGATAGAGCAGATATTATTTGCTGGAGACGTCAATACTTAAGGTCCATCCGAAAATACCGCAGCGAAGGCAAAAACATTTTCTATTTGGATGAAACTTGGCTGAACGAAGGGCACACCGTATCTAAAGTTTGGCAAGATAAAAATGTCCTAAGTTCTCGACAAGCTGTCATGGAAGGCTGGTCAACAGGACTTAGACCACCATCTGGAAAGGGACGCAGACTTATTATAACTCATATAGGAAGTTCAAATGGCTTTTTGGATCAAGGATTATTACAATTCCAGTCGAATTCTACTAAAGACTATCATGAAGAAATGACTGCTGATGTTTTCGAGGAATATTTTAAGCAAATGATAGAATACATTCCCGCTAATTCTGTAATAGTGATGGATAATGCCAGCTATCACTCTAGGCTAAAAGAGAATCTTCCCACAACTTCATGGAAAAAGGCGGAAATCGTAAACTGGTTACAACGAAAGGAATTGAGTTACGATAATACCATGGTAAAAAAAGAACTTTTGGATATTGTTAGGCTACATAAATCACAGTATAAAAAGTATGTTATTGACGAGATGGCAAGAGATCGAGGTATTATAGTGCTCCGTTTACCACCTTACCATTGTGAGCTAAATCCTATCGAATTAATATGGGCTCAAGTAAAAGGATATGTTGCTAGAAATAACAAAACTTTTAAAATGCAAGAAGTGCGACACCTCTTGCTTCATTCTTTAGCAAATGTGTCATCAGAAAATTGGCAAAACGCCATAAAACATGCTATAGTAGAGGAACAAAAAATGTGGGAACTTGACAACGTAATTGACACAACTATGGAAATTGAGCCTTTAGTAATAAGCGTAGGACATGATGACTCTTCAGATTCTTCTGAGGACCATTTTATCGAGTTATAATTATTGAAATTGTCAATATTTTTTGATCTGTAAATAAATTAGTTTTCTTGTAAATAAATTCATAAAATCATAAAATCAAATAAAATAATAAGCGGTTACATTAAAAACCCAACTCTCCGACCATGATGGGCCGTTTTAATCATTATCCTTTCATTTCATTTTATGGCTCTATTGTTACTTTATCTGTTACCCGGTGGAATAGGTCAAAATTTCTTCATCTTTATGCTAGATGTACGTAAAAAGACCATTTTATAGGTAAAATATTTTAGGCCACCGGGCCCTTGTTTTGAATCTTTAATGAGGGTATCGAGCTATCAACGGCAACGAAACAGACTTTAGAAGGTTCAAAAATTGTAAACGAGTCCCGGACTTGCATAAAATTCACTGTCTAATACCAATTCAAAATGGTCAAATAAGAAGTAAATTCCATTCTCGCAGTTCCGAATATACTGATTCCAAAATAGTAGATAAGGTTCTACCCTCAAGAAAATTTCCTTGAGCATTCAATTTGCTATTGTTAAAAGAGATGGAACATCAATGAAGTGTTCTGTTTATAATATTGTTATTTAATCTTTTAAAACATTGTTAAATTTGCCAAATCCGAAATTGGATTCTAGTCAAGTAAATGGTGTAACTAATATTACAAATAAACAAGTCCTCTAGTACAAAGAAAAAGCCAAACCAGAATTTCAGTTTTTTTTGTGTACCTGCTTTTGTATGATGTGTTGTATGATGAAAAAGGGGCTACTTGAGAGATTTTGTATGTCTGGAGGGAAAAGCAATCGAGATAAATGTTGCATCGTCATGTGTTATTTTTTCCAAATTCTTAAATTTTTTGCCATTTTTTTTACCATTTTTAAGATTGCGGCTGTTCTATGGCGAGAACCACTCTGAAAATTTACCAGCTTGTTCTCGACACATTTATCAAGGTTTTCGGCCCAGGTGGAGCGATTTTCACATGGGCGAAATTAGGGTTTTCCCTATTTTTCCGGAAAAACGCAATTTTTAGGTGTTTTCGCCAAGAAAAAATTTCCACCTCGGGATCGTTCCTCAATTAGCCGAACAACTTTGCCATTTAACATTTTCTCCTAAATCGGGTCTGTTAAAAGTTATTAGCAGATGAATGCCCGAGAAAAATGGGCAAAAACCCGGATTTTGCTTTATTAAAGCGTGGATATCTCGGGAACGGGAGCGAAAAACTAAAAAAAAACTAAAAAAATTCACGGTCATTAGGGACACATAGACGAATATTTTGGGCTACTCAGGAGGTCAACTTTAATTTTGAAAATAAATATCTCGCGGAATGCCCCACATGCATGTTATTTTCCTTCTATTTTACTCCAAAATACTGACAATCTGCGACAGTACTTACCTCTTATTAAATCCGATTATAATAAATATTAAAGTCCACCAAAGCGCCATGGTAATCACATCAAATAGCACATAATTAAACTATTTTAACTGTGACGCGATACAAGCATTTTTTCGTTTAAAAATATAATAAATAGTTTGTTTCGTCTAAAGATGATCTTGTCATTAATACATTGGTTTTCAGCAATACTTGTTATCTTATCGGGTTTAATTTTCAATAAGTGTAAATATTGATTTTTGGCACCTTATTGTAAATACATCAAAACATAATCATAAACGGAAGACAGACGGCATACTTCCTTAGTTATATCAGTCAAAGTCAATAGAATGACATAGATCATTTTTATTTTTTGAATTGTTACAGAGTGTCCCATTAAAATGTGTTTTTTAATCCACTCAACAGCGAGTTGATTTTTTTTTTGAAAGCGAATAGTTACGCCCTTACAAGGAGCGCCCAGTTCAGGAACTGACAGAACATGAATTTGATATACAGGGTGTTTCTTAATAACATGCGAATATTTAAGGAGGTTATTCTTGGCTCCATTTTCAGAAAAAAAACTTCATATGAATATATGTATGTTCTAAACGTCTTAACTTTTCAGATACAGGGTGTTAAAGATTTAAAAAAAATATCTTTTTTATTAATATTTGTGATACTGCTCTAGCTGTTTTTGTAAAATTTGGTAGTACACACTTTCTATTTATCAATAGGTTTTTACGATGTATAATATATGTTTTTTTTATTCCGACCAGTGGCTTTCGCGCGGGAATTGCCCTCGGTATTTTTGAAGAAAATAATGGCACGCCGCTTTCTTTTTTTAAATAAAAATAATTTTTGAAATTCTCCTTCCTTGCTGAGCGAATGTCGTCTCTTGATTTTTGTCGTTTGACATACAGTTTTCATATAAAAATAATGTAATTCATTCAATTGCATTCTGTTATGAAATTAGGTATTAACAACGATTAAAAATGATCTAGTAGGTGAGAAGCAGACTTTGTTGTGTACACATAAAGAGTTTTGACAGTCATCTACCTAGTCTAGTCGTCACGTATTTAAGTCATTAACCGTAACAAATTACACTAGTTAACAAATAGAACAGAAAAAAATTGCGACTGACGTTATAATGACTGTGTGGGGAGTTTAAAGCATCCTGATTGAACATTCAACAACCGAAATTTTCCACCACGTATAGATTTTGAGTTTTGATAGAATACAGTGAAACCTCTCATAACGAACACCTCTAATAAGTGGACATCTCTATTAAGCGGACATTTTTTCATTGACCGGAACTAGGTATTTGAAATTCCATGAAAATCAACCTTTCTTGGGCGGACTCTCCTTTGGGCGGACGCGGAGAGGCTGTTTTCATACAAAGGGGCGAAAAACCTCCATTAAACGGGCAAAAAAAATTTTAAAAGTGAAAAGGACTTCGCCGAATGAAAGTATGTGTGATTCCCAGATAGCAGTCCGCCGTTTATTTGTGAGTTGTAAGGTTAAAATCGGAAACAATGGCACAAAAATGTCGCGTTTTGAGTCTGAAAGAGAATATTGATGTTGTGGAAGTTTGAAATTTGATAACAATGATTTGGGCGAGTTCATTAACATTGATAGCAATGTGCTAGTAGAAGGTGATAGTGACCCCATTCCTACCGATTATGTAGTCCAAACTGAAACCACATCACTATCTGACGCCTCTGATGAAGAAGTTGAGTGCGGTAATCAAACAAATGTCACCAATTATCAACAAGCCATTAGTATAGTAAATGAATTATAAGAGTATGCAAAGAATAGAGCTGACTCTACAGCAATGGAATTGTTATCAGACTTGGAATTACATTTTCTAGATTACAAGTATAAAACGCAAACACGTCAAACTACGTTATTAGATTTTTTTAGTACTATATCCTAACTAAATCTAGTCTATTTTTGTTATGTTATGTTTATTTGTATATACATAGTAATAATTTTGCATTTACATATTACCTAATAACAAAGTTCCCATGGGCGGATACCTCTTATAAGGCGGACACATTTAGACGTTCCAGTAGGTGTCCGCCTAAGGGAGGTTTCACTGTATATTAGTTAATTTCATTTTATACAATCATTTTTCTATAATATTTATACATTAGTTCAAACCAAGAAAAAAAAAACAAAGATATTATAAGGATAACAGGATTTATTCACAAAAATACACATTAAAATACAATTATAGTTAGTCTTTTGTACATAACTTTTTGCAAATGCTGACTTTCGTTTATATTCCTGAACGCCTTCCATCCAACAATAATCCCCCATCATTGCTGGATCCCATCTGCCTTGGTAGCGTTGCTCCATTGTTAGTATGTCTTGGTGGAACCTTCCTCCTTGTTCGTCACTAGGCTCGCCCAAATTTTCTGAGAAAAAAATTAAATGGGAGTACAAGAAGTATATTTTAAGAGACATACGACAGCCAATTTTGCAGTAGCTTTCACCGAATAAACCCCGAAACAATTTTTTTTAAAAGAACTCCACGCTGCTAATTCAACATCACTGAATTTTTGATCAAACTGTTGATCTCTTAGTATTTTTCTAATTTGTGGCCCAACAAATATTCCTTCCTTAAGCCTAGCATCACTTAGGTTAGGAAACATTTGTTTAAGGTATTTAAATGCATCTCTTTCTTTATCTAATGCTTTAATGAAATTTTTAATTAATCCCAGTTTAATGTGTAATGGAGGTAACAGAACATTTTTGGGATCCACAAGAGGTATATTTTTTACGTTAGCTTGACCTGGAATATATTGATCTCTCGGAAGCCATTCTTTTACTTGGTAATGGCTCTCTGTTGCTTTACTATCCCAAAGGCAAAGAAAGCAGCAATACTTCGTAAATCCACCCTGAAGCCCTAGTAATAGTCCTATGACTTTTAGGTCAAAACATATTTGCCACTTATACGTATGATAGCTTATTGGATTTAGAATAAGTGACATATTTTCGTATGTTTCTTTCATGTAAACTGCATGTGCAAGAGGAATAGAGTCTTTTGTTGCCATTATAAAGCAGAACTGCTCTTAAACTTATTTTGAATGAAAGTTACTTACGATATTTTGCAGCGTAAAAAGCATTTCTTTACACGATTGATGGTTATTTTATCGAAACAATGTATCAAGTGTAGGAAGTAAGAACTTTCAACCCTCTTAAAAGCAACACGTAGTAATCTGTCAAGCATGACTCACCCCCGAACCTTATCGTTGCACCCCTGCATTAGTATGTCCGTGCACGAATAAATAAGTGTAGTAGCAAAGTCATTCACCCCTCGACGTATCGGCAATATTATAAAAGACCGAATTGGCAACAACCCCCAAAGCGAGATTATTATCTGTGGTATGATAGTCACAAATTTTGCTTCCACACTACGTTGCCATCTCCGCTACTGTTACGTTCGGCTCTGATCGGAAAAGTTTTAAATCTCTATCTCTACAGCGTGTGTCAAAATATTGGCAACATTTAGAAAAAAATTTTTTTGCCGAAAATCGTTCGGAAATATTGACATTTTTGATAACATTTTTGAAAGAAAAAGACAATATTTCCCTACACTTAGTTATTGCTAGGCAACGGAAAATAACCGTTAGGAAATATTCATTTCCTTACTGTAAGGAAATGATATTTCCTTACTGTAAGGAAATGATATTTCCTTACAGTTGTTAGTGTTCTACATAAATGATTGAAAACATGTGGTTCATAAGGATTAATTTATATTTTGAAAACCTCAATGCATTGCAGAATACATTTTGAATTTGAATGAATTGTTATATTCACAGTTATTTGACAGTTAGTACAATTATTGATAATTGAAGGAACATTATTAGAACTATGAGAAACATTTTGGACAACATGTTAGGTAGTAAGGTTATTTTGTTGGAATATTTTAAACTGTGAAAATTTTATTTGCCACCTCAACCTTATTGTTAAGAGATTCTTCAATATATCCTTCAGCAACGTTTGATGACTTCAATCCACCATGCCTCTTTAAACTAGTTATGCTGGCACCAGAGTCAACCAATATTGTTGCAGAAGATCGACGAAAGCAGTGACCAGTATATTTTGTCGGATTTACCAAGTTCAAATAAGTAGCAACTAAGTACATCTGATTAACTACAAATGATCTTGGTTTGCTGGTCTTCGAATCAGGTATGCTAATTAGGCCGGTATTAGACTATCAAACATATTTGACAAAGATCTTTTATAAAATATTTTGTAGCATTTCTTTGATAATATTTCTTTTATAAAAGTTTTTACTAGTATTACACTGTCAAAGAACTTTGACAATTTTTGAAGGGACTTGTCAAGTTTTTACAATTAAAAATGAACGATAGACGTGCATTAGCTTGTCTAGCGTTAAGTGCTGCCGTGATTACAATGTGTTTAGTATTAAAAAACAAAAAAAGAGAGCCAGGCGCCTTTGGGTAAGGCCCTGGGTGGCAAGACGTAATTTAAGGGGTGTCCACCACAATATCCTTCGGGAGTTACGAGTTGAAGGTATTAGGAGTTATAAAAACTATTTAAGAATGGGCGAGGAAACATTTAACTGTATTGTTTTAAAGATATCACCATTGATAGCCCGACAGAATACACATTTAAGGAATTGTATCAGCGTTGAGGAACGCCTTATGGTTACCCTTCGGTTTATGGCAACAGGAGAGAGTTATGCTAGTTTACAGTACAGCAGTCGCATACCTCAATGTACCCTTTCAGGCATAATCCCAGAAACTTGCAAGGCAAAAAATGAAAATAAATAACTAAATATATCCAGTCTTTTATTTCGGTTTTTGTCATCCGGGTGTTGATAGTTGTACAATATTTGGAACCTTTCATACTCCGAAATTAGCAATTTTGTTGTTGAAATGCACCAGACAAACTTATTTTCCGGCCATGGTATTATATACCAATACCAGTCGCAGTCAATGTCAAATTTATGCCTTATTGTCAGAAAATGAGGTTACCACCGTTACCAATCAACTATAAAATCTTTTATCAAAGATAATCGTCTGTTGTTATCTTTTATAAAATATCTTTTATAAAATAAATATTTTATAAAAGAACTGATATTACACTTATATTATAAAATTTATTTTATAAAATATCTTTGTCAAATATATTTGATAGTCTAATACCGGCCTTAAAAGCTTAGATTCTAGATCTTTTACATCGTGAAGAATCATTCGGACTAACTCATCCATTATTAAAGTCACCTAAAAAATAAATGAATGTGTAATCTAAATAGAAATTCAAACCTTGTAAATTACCTTAATCATTAAATTTTCTTTATCTGAAGTTTCCTGGATAAATTTGTCGATTACTTTCTTCGTTAAAATCTTAGATTTCTTGCCCTATAACCTTGAGCGTCCCGTTTCTAGAAAGAACGAAGTTTTGAATATGTAGATATATCTCTATTGTGTTTAATTGCAAGGGTTGACTTCAACATTGAATAATTGGCCCATAATGTTGAAGATTTCATCTTTGAACGAAGGTCTAGGAAGTATGCCATTACAACATTTTCCAAGAAAGAACTCTGGTTACCCAAAACTCGTGTTTTTACTCTTACAATAGTCCATAAAACGTTTATATGCATATTCGTACTTTTCTCTTGATTTCTTTCGCAATAATTCTAATGAAGCAGTATTCACTGCCTCAACCAGCTCTGGAGGAGTCCCAGAAATGGAAAATTCATCATCACTTATCATTTTATACTGTTTTGCTTTCGGAAACATCAACCATAGAATAATATTTAGGTTACATCAACCATAGAATAATATTTAGGTTTGTTAATAGAATGGACACTTCCATGTTAACAAACCTGTTAATATTGGTAAGCCATCTATCGGCGACGGCAGCTATATTACACCATTTCCATATTAGAAACCTGTAGTTCAAATTCAATTTAAGAAACTCTCGACGAGATGGCGCTGCTTTTTGAGTACTTATATTTTACTAGCGCCTTCACCATATTCTTGGAATAATATGCACCCTTGATTTTATTCAAAAATCAGGCAAATAGCTTATTTATGAACCCATTTTAAAAGCAAGAAAAAAAAAGGAGAAATCAGGAAACAAAATCGAAATCTTGGATTTCCTAGTTCACCTGTTAATTACAAATATATTATATTTCTTGCTTTCAAAATATGGATAGAAATATGCTTTGCTTGATTTTAAAAAGAAAAAGCATCCAATGGTTCATAAATTTGCCAATTTTAATATATTTGTATGGCCGAGTCACAAACTGACCCCTCAGATTAAGTTAAAATATCTTTAAAGCTAAGTGGTATAAATAAATCAAAAATCTCTTTGAATACCTATATTATACATAATAAATAAATAAATTTAAATAGCTTTAATTGTCTAGAAGTACAGATACATACTATTTACAATACAGTTTTACTTAACAAAATTGGTATTAACAAAATTGATATTGCTTATATTATTCATATAGGAAAAAGGGGGTTCAATATGTATCATTGGCGCCCTCCAATATTGGCACAACTGTGAAATCCCACGTGCGGAAGCATGTAGTTGTATATAGAGGTAACAGTCGGTACAGTCGCTTTTCAAAGATTCAGTTCGTTTCAAACAATTGAGTAGTGTATTTTGTTGTTTAAAACTATTTATTGTAATGTGATGCGACATACTTTGACTACTTAATTTTGATAAGGAGCTTCTGGAATGTTGTCGTTTCCCATTAGCTTTATCTGTTATAATATGCAGTAACTTTTCTTGTTTCCTAATTAAATTGATTTTCTAAAGAATAACTACATTTTTTTATTTGACACACTGTTTACTACTGTGTGACACGACTTGTGTCGTTAACGTTAGCATATAAAAATAATTTTTTATCCTTACAACAGAAAATATATTCTCATTGGCCGTAAATATCAATTGCCCTAACTACCTATGTTAGATACGTGGGAGTCAATAGTTAACGTAACAAGTCGAACGGTCATAAACAAAAATAAAAATAAAATAACTAACACACTGAACCCCCTTCTGCCCATACCCAATTCCTTTGATGTGTCCATGTATATCTTAGGTTGGATTATTATTGTAAAATAAAAAATAACAAAATAACCTCATCGTGAGACTCGACATACTAAAGGACTTAACCCTTAAATTAATTAATTAGCCCTGTTCAATTAAACAAAGACATTCAAATTAAATTCAAAAATCAGCACTCCGTAATCAAATATATCATTTGCAAGGTGTTACAGTTCATTGGACTTGCCCGTGACAATAAATAAAACAAGTATAGTTACAAAAGCTAGGCTTCGTCCTACGTTTAAAAATAATGAACTAGACACACGCTATAACGTCAGTAAAAATCTCTAGGTGAGGTCTGACTCCTTTGGAGGAAGCCGATAAACCGGGACACCAATCGAGTAAAACTTACAGTAGTTTGGGGAATCAGCAAGAGTAGAAATTTGGTAACAACGGGTCTCGCCGACGACCTACCCGAGGCGAACATGCGTGATGATTCTCACGTGTTCGATAAATGCGCCGCAGGCCATCGCTCGATAAACGGTTCGTAATTTACTGTTGATCAAAAATGTAACATAGTTGTATTATTGTAACAATTTGGCCTTATTCTGAGCTTGTTTTCTTTTTAGTGTATTTAAGTGTATTTTTTTAGCATTTAAAAATATCTTAGGGGCTTTTTGAGGAATACTCCTTCGGTCTAAACCTGTAATTATTCTATTTAATTGTTTTGAATAATTAAAAACATTAATTTTAATAAAATACTTGAAAATTTGTAATTTAATTTTTCCATCATGGAAGCAGTCTGTAAATTTAATTTTATCGCATAATATTTTTAGAGTATATTCAAGAATGCCCGGTTTGTAAAAATTTGTATTAAATATATACTTAATAATGGCTAAGCTGGTTTTTAATTTATTTAAAAACCCTTCATTTACATATTTCAAATGCCTCCCTGTGTTTTTGTACTCTTTAAAATTTAGAAAATTCTCATCGCTATCCATGTCAGTACCTTTTTTTAAAAAAGTTTCCTTGCATTTGCAGGGCTGCCTTCCAATTTTTTTAAACACATAGCCTGCTACATATCTTAGTGCATTGGCTTCAATGGGCGCCAGGGATGACGGCAGGTTTTCAGGCACCTTGCAATAGTCTGTAGATACTATTGTATCGTCCTCCTCAGGTAGACCCTGTAAATAACAAATGATTTAGTTGTAGCATCGATAAATGGTTACCTAATAAAACTTGTTGCTCCATTTTTGCTGAGAATTTTTAAAAATCTTATAAACTTGTGCATTTTTATAACCATCATAATTTCCCTTTCTTGTTTACTTTTGAAGCGGTTGCTCTGCACTATATTATTTGTAAACTACAATTGCATAATATATTATATGTATTTGAAAAATATATTATGTATAGTATATACTAACCTGAGATATCAGCCTTTGTAGAGTTAAAAATACTTCAGAACTGTCTTCTTCACAATTCGCACCAACAGAGTGACTGGAAGTTAACTGGTTGACTAGTAAACTTTTATAATACTGACTAAAATTTGTTGGAGTGGGATTAATATTTCGAGTTCCTCTCTGCCTTATTTTTCCAAAAAAGTTCTCCAACGGATCCTGGTTAAACGTTCGCGGCATCATATAAGTAAAGCCAAGCTCCGACATTACACTCCATAAGTATATAAAGTTTTTTATGGTCTTTATCAGATTTTTGAGGCTTGGGGGTGTAAAAAATGTGGTATCTTCTTTAATAAAATGAAATGTTTGCAACTTTTTAATTGCCTCCTTCCAGTGTTGTACATGTGGTGAACCGTGCTTCACTGCAACTCTAAAATCTTTTCCAGGCTGTGGATTGAAAGACGAACCATTTAAACTGTCAAATAACCGATCCAAGAACTCCAACAAACTAGCAGTGTCTGAAGCATTTTTATCAAGTTTGAGAACCTCGTTCTCAGTTTGAACCGTGGTTCCTAAAAACAAGTTGATTTTTTAGAGGTGTTTTACTTCGTGAACTTTGTTAGATATGACTATATTTGAGTTATGATTTTTTTGGTGAAGTCCTTTTTATAGAAAAAAGAATATTTAGTAAATTAAAATTTCACACACCTGAAAAGGCAAATACGTTTATTGCAGCTGCAACTGAATGACTGAAAACTTGGGTACATTTTGAGACTTTCATTTTATTTATTTTCTCAGGGTTGACGTGAGTGTCAGTTATCTTTGGCATAAGCCTTAAACTACCAAGATACGGGTCCATCTTATAAGCATTAAAAATATGTGACCACTTGGCAAGTTTGTTTCTGCCATCATCACCCAAAAAGCAGAGCGCATATTTTAAAAGATTATTTCTTAACCCTTTAAATAAGTGTGGCACATCAAAGAGAGGAATTATTTTGTGTTCATCTATCTCAAAATAGTATTCGTATAATTCCCTGCCTCTTCTTTTATATTTTTCCTGAGTGTCCTTAACAAGAGCATTTATTGCACCCTGATTGTTAGCGCCTTGATCACAAACAGTTGCCAGGATGTTAAGCCCAATATCGGCACATTTTCGTACAATTAATTTTATTATATGCATTAAATCTACGCTTTTAGTTCCACCATTAACAAAATTATAATAAATAGGTTGCTTCCATTTACGTCTGATTCCACGTAGCATGAATACCTTAAATAGAAAATTTGGTTCAGTGCGTATGAATGTTTTACTTATATTATAAATATTTAAGTTTGAAAACAATTTAACAATGTTTAGAACTCCATAATTCACTAATACCTACCTATGCTTCAAGGTAGATACTTTTAGTTTTTTTTGGTAGGTGTACTCATTTTATAAATTATCAAAAAATTGTGTGTTATACTGATACAAACATTTTTTTAACATACATTAATTAACTGATTATATGATCTCACCTGAGAGTGATTTGCAATTTGTTCAGTTCTTTTAAAGCCAAAATCTTCAAAACCTTCCACAGTTCCTTCTGTAATATTGGGTTGAACCTGTGGTTGAATATTAATTTCGTCAAACATTAAAATACAATGTTTATCGAGAACATTTGAAAAATTTTTGACTTCCGCCTTCAAAATAGTGAACACTTCGGTATGTAGTCCTGGGCGTATCGGGATTCTGTTCAGCAGTTTCATTACCGTTTTCCTGGAAGGCAATACAAAAATTTTCGACAAGAAGCGATATGCAGAACCACTCTGCTTATAGAGGGCCAGTGCACGAACTTTGTCCTCAAGGGTATATCGTCGTCCTTTCGGCTTCTTCTCGCTATTCTCTATCTGACTCTGAAAAAACCTGGCTTTAATCCTATCCATGCTTGAGAAAACTTTCTGAAGCACTGCAGGACTGGTTAGTTTTTCAGTCACTCGAAGTTTTCTTCTTGTCAGTGCACCACCTCTCTTTAATCTTTCTGCCTGCCTCTTAAACTGTATAGCCCTTTGATGGAGTTTTCGTGCCTTAGGACTTAAGTCTTTAATTTGGCCCACATTCACTTCGGCTAAGAGTGAAGATCGTTCTAAAAAAATATATATTCTAAAATGCAAATAACAAAAATGATTTCAGTCTGTTCTGTCTTCAACAATATTCTCATATTTTATTGTTAAAAACTCTTTAATTTATATGAGCGACGTACATATACTTACTCTATAATCTATAATAATTTTTTTAGCATTTTTAGTATTAAACGCAGAGCGGGATACCCACCGTATAAATTAAAATTATTTTGGAACTTAACTTACTTTTGGGGGTTGTCATAATATGTACTTTCGAGGAAGTATCTAATGGGACTATATCCATCTCTGTTGAGATCCCCTGCTTAGTAGTACAGGGATCCACCTCCTGTTTGGTATATTCAATTACCGTTTGATCTGGTAGAACAGATAATACCTCTTCAGCACTAGCAGAAGTAGGTAGGAAGGTCATGTTAGCTCTTGGATAATCAGTGTATATAGTGTATATAGAAGCTGAAACAGTCAATAATTGTGGCTATGCTATGGTATCAAAATAGGGGGATTGAGGGGACTAATTAATAAGCTCCATGAAATATTTAAATTTAAGTTACTTAAAAAAATATATACAAGATTTTCATGAATGAACGGGTTTGTTCATTCATAAGTATTTATTATGTGTATTATTTATTTTAAATTAAAAGATTTAATATACCTGGTAGATTTATTGATGGTAATACTCCTTTCTTAAGTCTATGATTTGGTCCAAAATCTTCAGGCAGAAAATGAAGGGAACAAACTCTGCAACTATTATAAATTTTTGGTGGAGTCATTTCGCGAACTAAACGACGATTTCCACACAACGACACCCACTTGTCAAAAAGAAGTTTGTTTTTGGCTGGGTCAGGAAAACAATGTTTCGATTCATAACTTTTATAACAGCTACTGACACAACAGTAAGGCATATTTTTAACCAGTTTACACCCTAAAATATAAAAAAATAACTATAGAACACGTACAATACATTAACAAGAACAAAAGTGTGGAATGTTACTTTTTAGCATGATACTAGCTGATAATAGAGTGTCACGTAGCGTCAAGCACAACATAATGCTAAAACTATTCACACATAAATTAGTGTGAAAATGTGAATTTTTTCGCAACCAAAACACTCCCAAGGGAGAAATTAATAGTATTCTTCCAATTTATTAAAAATGTTATAATATAATTTCCAACTTACCTTTTAAAATGAAATAAAAGTACTCACGAAAGTTTTTGGTCAAAATGAAGTATACAACGATTTCAAATCGGACACAAATCTAAATTACACTAATAGACACAAACACAAGTTAAAATGACTATGTGCGAGTGTAAACCGTGGAATATTTTAGAAAAAAATACGAATTTAATGCGCGTCTCAAACTGACATAAGTAGCGACAGCGGTAAAATTCGAATGTCCGCCCGGATGGTGGATCAACAATGAAAAAAGTGATGCTCCATCTATTGACCAATAGGGAAGCGCAGTCAGGCGAAGATGACATGATGGTAATAGATTCCTGCAATAAAAAGACAAAAGAGCGATCGGAGCGCCAATTACGAAATTACGAAAACGGCAGAACTAATGTTGAGCAAATATACGGGTCAACAACCCCATTTGAAGTTCGCAGACCATTCAACAATAAAATTTATATGCGTCAAGTTTGACATTTCAACATTTAATACGTTTCCATAGTATCGCAACCAATTTTATTAATTTATTCAAAATTTTTTCAAAATCAATATCTGTCGATTTTTAAACGATTTTTGGAAAAATAGTATGTTTACCTCGTAGGAATAGCTACATTCCTGGACTCAGTGTTGCTAAGTTTCGGCTTGCGCGTCGACTTAGCAATCTTCACAGTCGTCCAGGGATGTTAGGCATTTCCTACTCGTTAAATAATATACTATTATCTGTGATTTTAGGAAAAAAACTATTCCTCATAAAAAGTTTCTCTCGCCTTAAAAACTCATAATCCGCCAGAAAATCACAAATATATCGTACAGAGTAGTCAAAAATTAATGAAATGTGCTAAAATGCGAGTAAGGTAACAATAATTTACATGGTACAAAAAAATGTGTTAGAAAAAAGTTGTTAAGAATCCAATTTAATGTGAAAATATAAAATAACAGCCCTCTACGAAGAAAAATTATTTTTAATTTCAATTTCAAAACATCGTATTTCGTTGCAGTCTTGTGTAATTCTGTTTTTTAATTCATTGGTAGTTATTGTTCGTAATGAGCACGGTTTCTACTTTTTCTTGGTTAATAAGTTATTTTTAAGCAATTAAGAATCACATTGACGTTTATTTTGGCACCTGTTTGATTTGTAGGTGACTTGATGTCTTTCATGCACTTATAAAAATACATTACTTTACCTTTAAGAATAAATTTTCCATATTTTGGGCAAGAAAAAATAGATGAAAATATTTTCTCTTCGTAGATTCTTAACATCTTTTTCCTAATAATTTTTCTGTACTAGGTAAATTAATGTCATATTTTACTCTCTTAGCATTTTAGCACAAGTTGTTCTTATTTGACCACCCTGTACGTTATATTTGTGTTATTTGCAGATTAGGACTTTTTAAGGTACGTAAATATTTTTCTGATGAATAGAATTTTTCCTAAAATCACAGTTTTCCATATGTTGTCAATATTTTCACACACGCTGTATAAGAAAGATGGTGAATTCACTTCAGAATAGACATGACTTTAGTAGGAGTTTCAATTTGTTGCGCAGCGATATCCATTCTTCCGACAAAATGGTAATTACATTAAAAAAAAAAGTTAGTACGTTATATCTTTACCCGTGCGTCACAAACCCATGGATCAAGAGTCATCATGACTTAAAACTCCCCATCTTTATTTTTTATAGCCTTAAAAGTAAATAAGAAAGAAGCCTTAAAAGTAAATAGAACGTTGGTGGGAACGCTGGGTACTCATGGGCCACCTATACTGCACTACAATGACCTTATTCCATCAAAGAAAGGCAATTTCTTTTGTACTTTAAAGTAGATGATGACTATCCTGTCTCAATTTGTTGTTTCCTGTAAAAGGACGTCCCCTGATGTGCTTTTTTAATGTTTGCTCATAAGGAAACGTCCAACGGAGTCAAGTTTGGACTATACAGCAGGTCGTCCAACTTAAGATCGTTAAACTCGCGGAGTTTCGGGTAGACTTAATTCAAGGACGCGGACTTGTCCTAAAGAAGGAGAATTTTTTTAGTGAATAGTGCTACACTTGCGAAGCGTTATTATATTAAAATATCCCGATTTCCGGTATATTTTTAATAAAACGACAACGGGCAAAATTGTGCCAGTCATAACGAAGATGCTAACAGAAATGAGGGGATGCTAGACGCGTGCATGTCCAATCGGAACCAATGAGCCGAATTGATACGGACAGGTTTGTCCAGAGCGGGCATCAACCTCGGATATTATCTTTGTGGCGGAAGTAATCTGCATATAATTGTATCAGGGAAATATGAACACAGTGGCTCATCACCTACATTTCTGAAGTGCTTACACAGTAGCGTATCTTTGTGTGTGGGGGGCTCTCTTTGAAGAATAAACAATTCCCATTCTTATTAACACCCTCCAAAACATCACGACAAAACGTGCTTTCATATAACAGACGTGCCTAGAGTTCCGATATACGTATTCCGAAAAATAATTTATAATTTCGAAAAAAAAAATTGAAATGTCATCAGCGGCAAAACTAGTATTCCAGAAGTATACTTCAGACTTGTGATTATTTCAAAAATTCAATGTTTCCATAGACCACTTTAAAGTCATGCATCCATTTACCGTAATTTAAGGTTATATTAGTAATAAATGTCCATAAATACTTACTGAAATACAACAGTACGATAAAATAGCTCTGAAAAGTACTGTTTTTAGGATTGAATTCAACTTGAAGGTACAAAAACTCATGAAAACCAATTAGCATTGACACTTGATATGTCAATCAAAATGATCAAAATGCCAACTAGGAATTAACAGCAGGCAAATATTGAATGGTTACAAATCCGTATTTTACTACTTTTGTAACTTTTGTCTTTGTCTAACACCTTATAGAATTCAAAATTTATTGCGGAACTCCGCCAACACACTATTATGTTTTTATTCACTTTTAAGTCTGTAATAAATAAAGATGGGTAGTTTTAAGTCACGATAACCCTTCATCCATACATCTACAGGGTGTTATGGAAATGACGTATTATATTTAAACCGGCAAATCCTGAGATGAAAATGAATTGAAGAAAAATAACCATAAAAGGCGCTTTGAATTATTAAGCGAAATTATACACTTTATATGAAATCTATAAATTTACATGGCCGCTACTGACGACGGTCACAATTAATAAAATAAAAGGTCTTCAGTGTTAAAAGACGTCAGCGTATTTCGGCCGATGTTGTCATATCTACACGGCAAACTCTTTAAAAAGAAATTATAATTTTAACAATTTTTCATTCTATCGTTTATGAACAAATATGATTCTAGGAAACCGATGGCGAAACACGTGTTGCAAAACAAATAATAGTAATATACACAAATTTCAAAATCGTCACAAGCACAGGAAAGATCAAACGTCATGGAATTTTTGAATGGTCTGTCAAACTCTTTAAAAAAAATTCAATTTTACACTCCTCTTACCTTTACTTATTTAAAAACGATAGTTTCATAATTTCTATAAAAAAACTAAGTTTTAGGAAAAAAACTCTTGCCAAACTTAAAAAAATGAAATTGCATATAAATTATAAAAATTAATAACCTTACTTGTATTTATCTTATAACTAATGAGCGGGACATCCAGGAGATACATAATCAGTTGTTTATTCTTTTTCATAAGAACACTTTATGCACGGGACACAGATTTTCACGGCAACACTGAACAACATATAGTGGAAGGGAACTAATAAGTTTTTTGTAGAGACACATCTTTTTACACGCGACGAAATTTGACTTGTTGACGTCGTAAACGGCAGCTGTTGCGAAGAAACTACCGGTCTTAAAATTCCATATTACAACAGAACGAACTAAATAAACACCTGCAAAAACGATCGGGTTGCTTGGGTGTTGGTTATCCGATCAAATATGCGCATCCGAACGCGGTCTGTTTTGTACTGACAGCCCGCAGTCGCTAGCATGCACTCATATACAAACTACGTCTGCTCAGTCGAGCCGAGTGTGTGACAAAGATGGGGAGATGGCAGTGTAGCTTTTGTTACTTCGAAATTCTTGAGATTTGAATACAGGGTTGTTCTAGGGCGTATTTTTGTACCGAATTCAGTACACTTTACAAAATATTGGCATGTTGGTACATCTTTCGAGTTTTTGGTACACTGTCCATCCAAGGTGTTTTGTTATGTAGGGCTGTTGAAAGTAACGACTTTATAATAAATTCGGTACAATTCTATAAAATTGTACCGAATTTTATAAAAATGTTACAGCACGGCGCCTAAAAAAAGGACACTACTTCACTGGACACCAACTTAAAAAAACTTAAGAGTTCTAGAAAAAAAATGGTCGTTACCTACACCAAGAAAGTGAACTTAAAAAAAAAGTCGTTACTTTCAACAGCCCTACATACCAAAACAAATCCTTGGATGGACAGTGTACCAAAAACTCGAAAGATGAACCAACTTGCCGTTGGGGCATTCAGCCGAACCCATCAATTTCCGGCTTCCAACGACATTGAGGTGACGTAGTTCGTGTTCCTATATGTCGCGGCACGCTTGCGGACTTGTCAGTGTAAGGTCGACAGGGTCGCGATACAGTTGGTTTCGTTGCTAAAACCAATGCACGGGCAACAATCCGCTGGGTTTTCAGGTAGTAGTAGTGTCGTAAAAATTTTTATTTAAAGTCCAATTTCGTCGCGTCGCCTATACTAAATTCTAATAATCAGATTATGTATTATTATTGTGTATTTTAAAAAAAATTAACTAGCGGTTCTGTTTCACTATTATTGTGTTCTGTCTTGCTGTCAAAATCAAATCTTCGAGCATAAAGTGTTTACAGGAGCGTTCCCATGAAAAAAAAACAACTGAATATGTATGTGCCTCTGGTTAAAAACAAGTAAGTAAGTAATTTTTATAATGTATATGCAATTTCAGTTTTACATTAAGTTAGGCAACATTGCCTTTGGGTCTGGTTGAAATGTTGTACAGTAGCGCGGATTGACCTATGAGTAAGAGTGTTTATTACTCCACTTTTAAAACGGTTGATTTAAAAAAAAAATATGTAGCGCTTCTCTAGGACACCCCAGGAGTCACCCATTTAAATATAATACGCCATTTCCATAACACCCTGTATTACGTATGTGTAATGATATAACGTACAGACGTTATTTGTCGTTATTGTTAAATAAAATGCTTTGTTGTTTTCAGTGTTTGTGTGTTAAATTTAAGTATTGTTTATGGAAAAAATAGTAATTCTTAACTCAATATGGCAAGCCAGTGCCAAGTCTGCCGTAAACTGATTAAACATATAGACTTTAGAGTCACGCCCGTCGATTGTTTGGGTTTCCTAACAAAGACATATCAAACCGGTTACCCGAATGAAAACAGAAACAGACAGAAGATAAAAAGAGAAGGGTATTCTACAGCTAGAATCCCCGTCTCTTTGTGTGTGTTTATTTTCGTAATAACAGGCGCCACATAGACGCCTGCAAAGCAAATAGAATCGTATTTCGTATGCATGAAAAACCACCTGAAGGGTTTTATAATAAGCACATTCCGAACACTCAAAGGTGACTTAATGTCTTTGTTTAATTAACACAAAACGACAAAGAAAAATTATAGCAATTTTCAGACAGCCTCGACTATTTTTCTGGAAAGATGCCTACAACATAGCTAAGAATGTGAATTGTTAAACTGTTTTAAGATCCTTGCATTGAACTAATTTTGTATAAGGTAAATAAAACCCAGGAACAAACAACGGCAATGAAATTTTCCTGATTTTCGTACGCCACTGCTTGAAAGAACAATAATGCTGGACCCACTTGTTACCGTTATGAACGGTGGCTATATTGCGGGCAAGGCAATATCTTGGTATCTTGCTGAGAGCGTAACCACCTGCGAGGACCCTAAAGCCATATCAGGACCCTCCCTTTGCAGGAAAACTTCTATAAATTTGATTTGTCTGAATAGACCGAACCGAGACAAAATATTTGCACGGTGACTCACACGGGGTTGTTTCCCAGAGATACTTAACCTGAAAATGCTGTTATGTTTAATACCTGCAGGCATTTATGCTTTATGGGTTGTTTTTGTTAATGGCTTCTGTGTTGACTTTATAATATATCTTTTTGCTATGTTATTTAATGACACTAAGAGGAAATATTAGTAAAAAATATAATGTCGTTTCCAGTGGCGTAATTTTTAGAAAATAGTCAAAAATAATTTTAAAAAGCGGCATAATTAAACGGACATGGAAAACCGAGTACAAAATGAAGGGGCTCATCCATTTAATTTTGCCCTTTTTGAAAAATAATCTTGGCTATTGTCCAAAAATCAAATTAAAAACTATGATGTGTTTCTCTAGATTCTTTATTCAAGTTTTTCACTGATTGATTTAATTTTTGCATCTTTTTCTGGTACAAAAGGTAGATTTTTTAACTGTTTGCTTCTCCAAAATCATAATTTTATTCTTTTTATTTCATTTTGTCTTTCTTTATTTGATCTTGAAAATATTTTTTATTCATTTTTGTAAGTGTTGCACTATTTTTTAAGCCACAACGCCAGTTTTGTAATTAAAAAAGTAGCTAGATTATTAACTATTGACTAATATTAGTTAGTAAGTGTGTGTCCACAACGGCGCACCGCCCCTCGCCCTTAGCCTGGCACCATAGCACCGCACAGTCTCGCGTGAACATCGCACAGTAGTCGCTCGACATCGAGATATAAACATGGACTGTGCGTATATGAGAATGCATATAGATATTTTTGATTATATCATTACTTGAATGTTATGTAGGACAACACCATTTAAAATAACAATTAAAACATTAAAAATTATTCCAGTATTTATTTCTAATTAATTAATTACAACCCTGTTTAAACATATTTTTAATGTTACATCCTGTATACAGGGTGTTATGGAAATGACGTATTATATTTAAACCGGCAATTCCTGAGATTAAGACAAATTCATTCAGCGGTAAAAGTGACCTGACGTCAAACCAGAAAAACACATGTGTGGCACTGCGATACATGTAAGCAATCAAGGAATTTTGGCTGATGTTGTCATATGTACACCTTAAACTCTTTAGGCAAAATAAAATAATTTAAACATTTTTCCATTCTGTAATACCTTTTTGTACAATTAATTGAAGAACATTTGCGACGGACTATGTTTTAAACAACCCGAAAAAACATATGGAATAGTAATAGCTACGTACGTCACTAGGTCAAATGCCAATGACCTCTTGACGCCTTACATCCCTGAGCGAAGTAGTTTCATATAGCGCCGCACGCTTGCGTCTGTTAGTGGAAGACCAACCAGCGGCCGGATACGTTGTGTATCGTCGATCACCAACACACTCTCAGCAATCCGCTCTGTTTTTTCGGTTTACGCGTGTATCTTTCCCGTCCATAAATAATCTTGGAATATTGTTTTTATTGACGCGTTTCTTCTGGACGTCAAATTTCGTCGCGTTACAAGTGGAACGTTATTTTACTTTAGAAAAAGATAACTCGGGCCTGTTAATGTCTGTTTTGGCAGTGAAAAAATGAACGTCTGATGCTTGCAGCATTTCAGATAAGTCCTTAAGAAGACTTTGAACAAAGAGTGAAGAGGAATTAGACAGACCATATAAAAGGGTTCGACTCCATTCTAAAACCTTTGATTTATCCCAAGGGATAAAACTATCGGTTAGGAATATTGTTTATGATATGTATAAAGCCAAGGAATATGTTACCCTCAAAGCTATTCTTGAAAAGATAAAGAAGAAAGTACTTTGCGGTATTGGAACTACCAGTTTGTCCATCATTTTAAAAGAGCTGGGCTTCAAATACAATAAAACTAACAACAGAAAAGTGTTTTGCGAGCTATCCAATAATGTTTCAAAAAGATGGCGACATCGGTTCTTTTTAGAACCAAAACTTTATAAAAAAATAAACTAATTTGCCTAAATACTATAAAAGCTAAAAAATAATTACTTTTCTTTGCCTAAACTATTTTTTTATTTACTTTAAATTATTTTATTTAGAAAATACCTAAAATATAATTTATTGTTTGAGAGCCACCGACTACCCGGCTCGAGAGGTTTTATTGCTTAGCGGACTTCATACACCGTACGGACTTTACTGTCGTTTTGCAGTCGATTTTTGAATACATCCCGCTTCGATTTTCCTAAGACCGGAAATTTCGTCGGTCTTAATGTTAAAATCGTATTACGCAGTGGTGTGCCAATAAACCCCCACAGATTTTGCGAAGCGGGAAGCCCAATTAAATATAAAACGAGTACTTTAGGGAGATCTTACAGCTGAGCTTCTTTGTGTCCCTCTTCTTTATGCCCTTCTGATAACCTTGATGCCCCAAGCCCTTACATTTCATAAGGTTTGGCTTTTTTCCAATTTCCTGATATTTGATTGTTAACAAAGAAGATAAAGAGGTCGTTGTCGCTATTAGCACATGTCTAATTTTTTAGGCAGAAGTTCACCGAAGGCGTCAACGGAAAACAACGTCAAATTAATGTGCTTTTGTATTGTGCTATTATTATTATTGGAAGTCGTCTGAATTGATTCATCGTGAACATAATAAACTTAATGATTTTTTTCCACGATCGTTATAAGAACTATATTTTTTACGCAAATGAATGCATAAAATTGGTGAACAGAAAACTGCCAAATTTATTTTGAGATATTTACCTAACCTTTAAAAGGCTGTTTTACTTTTACCTGATTTTTTGTAATAAAATGCCAACGAGGCAAACTTTTTGTGTTTTACACCATGTTCTTTTTCTCCCCGTATAATATAGAAAAGCCGTTCCTGGTAAAAAGAGCTCTAGGCCTCCCAATTCGCACAAAACCGCATATAAAAACCAAAAAACTTGATTCAAATCGGTTGAGCATCTTTCGAGCTATAGAGTTTTAATCACAAAGCCAATACTCCATTCATAAAACTGTTGGAAAGTGAAGCTGTGATTGTGTGAAATGTTATTGTAACTCAGTAAGGGGTGGAAGAGAGAACTACATGTGTGTGCTCTGAATGGCAACAATGTTGAAGTCTGGTTATATCCAATGACGTTTAAAAGGTTATGGACCGGCCTTCCCCGTTTATCGTAAGTTCGTTTCTTGCGGCCAACATTAGGAAGAAAGGTCCGAGAAAGAAACAGAGCTAGTCCGGGCAAAATGCCCGGCAAGGGCGTATAATTTACATTGAGATTGTTTATAATAAAGACGATTTTTCACCAATAGTCACAAAACAAACATACTAAACAATATTTTATATAATGGTTGAGGGTTCACTATAGCAACACCGTTAGAATATGGTTCATTCAGATATCCCCTCCTAGCTCCTTGGTCACACCTATTGTACATGATCGTGTAGTAAAATAGTAACAGACGTTGCCAGAATGCAGTTGCATTAGTTCAGATTCATTTGATACTTTAAGTATAATAACATTATTTTAAAGAACTTCTCATCCTTTTCACAGTTTATAGTAAAATTATTGGGAAATAAATGTATTTTAAGAACAATTGTTGATTAACCTTAAACCAGCTGTAATTGTCAAATAAAAAAAATTTTAATTGGGATTTTGCAAGATACCTTAGCGATAAATAAGACAATCTGGCTATGCTACAATCATAACAGAGAGGTGGGGAAAGCACGCTTGCATTAGTTGCGTAGGCTAGAAATATAAACTTTTCTATCTGTTGAGTTGTATAATCTAAGGTCTTAATAAAGAGACAGGATTGTTTTTATTCTGTCAGAATCATATAATCATAAGTTTTAAACAGTAATCAATGACGCCAAGTCAGTACTGAAGGTTCTAAATCTACCGCCTGCTTTTGAGACCAAAAAGTATAATATGCATTTGCATTTCTCATGTGTACCTATTAAGTAAAAATATTGTACTAAATATGTGTGCATTCTTTAAATTTTCTACTTGTAAAATTAATTATAGTTTCCCAAGAACATCAAATTGCAATGTTTTAGGGAAATCACTGTGGCAACGCTGTATGGTAATTTTTACCTGCTAGAGTCAAAATGGCCCTGAAGTTTACTACTCTCATCCATTTCTCCTCGGCGGTATTGTTAGCGCCTATTCGCTGTTGCGTCTGTGATTGTTTGTGATCTATTGCATTTTTCTATTAATTTTTAGAGTTTTTTCGAACTAAAACTATTTAAAGCTATTTATTAGCTATCTACAATGGTTCGTCAGTACGTGGTGTATAAGAAATTCGACTATTCTAACCCCGTATTAATATTTCGTTGGTAAGTGAGAATAATGAGGTTATGTTTTTTAAGTAAAGCAGTGGTGTAGCTAATTCTATATTTTAAGTAAATATTGCAAAAATATGGATTTTTTCTTTATATTATCTGAATTTCTGTAAAAATCACCTACAACGATTATCAATTATGACTAATGTTAGATCGAAATTATCTAAACGCGTACCTTATTACAGCGTTGCTATTTTTTAAAGCCACCTTCTTCTAACTTATTTGAATCTGTAGAACTATGTATGATTGTAAATGAATGTAATGTTTTCTCTCCCCTTTTATATTATAAGTTTGTGGTATTTTCTTTCACGATATTTTCCTGCACGGTATTTTCCTTCAAGGCATATATTTTCTCCGGATAGGTATTTTTACCAGACGGTTTCTTTTCAGTAGCGCGAAATTTTATTTTGAATAGAAACTTAACCTAAAAAACAAGGTCATTCATTTTAAAGATCTGGTGCTGCTTAACGGTATCTAGTAGCCATATTTCGTAGCGGTAGTCTTGTGTAGCGCGACGGTGCGTACCGCGACAAGCGGTTGACGGTATGCCCCATCTCTAGTAATAAGTAATATTATCAAAATATATCCCAGGCATTTTTAAATATTATTTAATCTGGTATATTAGTCTCGTTGTTGTTCGACTCTATCTCTATAGCTAACAATAGAGTCGCAATAATGGTGTCACAAAATGAACAGAAACTTGACGACAGAGAAAGGCTCGGTTGCCTATTTTGTAGAAACTACAAGCTATAGAAACAAAGGAAAGCTTTATAATTCGCTTCAAACGAACTCCTTTGAGACAAAGTAGGCCAAGTTAGTGTATGCCTATGAAACCTAGATAGCTCGGTTTTAATATGTATGTTATGAAATAATCAAAGTAGGCACAATGCACCGGCACAACATATTTTGTTTATTATCTGTATCTCTGGAGATTAAAATTATACAGGGTATTATGGAAATGACGTATTATATTTAAATGGATGACTCCTGGGATGTCCTACATATTTTTTTTAAATCGACTGTTTTAAAAGTGGGGTCCAGCCCCATAAACCCACACCACATCCGGCGTCACTGCAATACGTCACCCTGTTGTGGCATGTCAGAAAATAGGTGTTACGTGGAATGTTGCCAAACTTAATGCAAAACTGAAATTCCATTTAAAATTATAAAAATAAATTATTTATCTACCTACTTGTATTTATCTTTATACCGAGCGAGGAAATCCACGCACAAACACAATCAGTTTTTTTTCTTCTTCATTTGAACACTCCTGGAAACACTTTATGCTCGAAACATTCCAGCAAGTCATACGTCCAAAACAAACTATTCGTTTTAGGTTTGTCAATAAAAACAATGTCAAATAATATACAAAGTTTGGATGCGTAGCCCGAGATTCATTACAAAACAATTATTATACGCGTACCTTCTGAAAACAAAGCAGATAGCCGAGAGTGTAAATGGTAAGCAACAGAACCGACCGTATTCTAACGCGTATTTTCTAATACTGACAGTTGCAAGACGCACGCTTGTACGCCTAGACTTACGTTGCCCCGGCGCCCAGTGGATTGTCTGAAAGAGATGGAGAGATGGCCGTGAGAGAAAGAAAATTAAATCTTCGTCGGTCTTGTCATTTGGAGTAGAGCTGAGCTAATTTAATTTTTTGAGCTTCTCAAGTACAGTCGCAGTATTATCCCTAACCTTAATTGATGTATATATCAATACTATCATTTTATTCAATTCAGGGAAGAATCTCGTTTATCACCATAAGAAACGCATTTAAGCGATCTTAGTCCGTCCCGTAACGCCTATTATTAGGATTCAATTACTGTGACCGTGAAATATCAAACTGTCAAATATTGCCCATCTCTATTCCGAGTTTTGCACGTACCATTTCGTTCGTTCGTAGATAAAATTTCATTCTTACACTGAAAGAATTGTATTTAAAGTGTGTTTTTTTTAAATTAGTTAAATAAATCTAAGCGAGAAATAAAGGATCAAAATTAAAACAGTTCTCCCGTGTATTCCTTCCATGTGAATAGCTGCTATTTGTGAGGTTATGTGAGAGGTTTTTCCCTAAAACTTAGATTCTGTGTGGTTTCAAATGAAACAAATGAAACGAATAATTGTATTTAAATAAGTAAAGGTAAGAAAGCACGGGTCTTAATTAAAATACATTTTTTTTAAAGAGTTTGAAAAATAATAGAAAAGTCAATGTTTGTTTTCTAAAGATTTTGCCGGGTTTGTAGATATGTTGTTGTATTTGTAGATGACCGTCGTCAGTAGCGGCCATGTAAATTTTCAGATTTCATATAAAGTGTATAATTTCGCTTAGTAATTCAAAGCGCCATTTATGGTTATTTTTTAATGTAGCCATTATGAAACCCAAATAGAAAAACTATTTTTAACGAGACTCTACAAGTTGTGTTTTATTGTTTCAGGTATCCAGAGGATTTTGGAAAATGATGTCGCTAGCGCCTCTCATGGATCTTCAATGGAGCCGTGAGACGCCGCTATGGCGCTGCTGATGCGGCGTCTACTCGTAGATGCTCAGGTAAAGCAAAAATTATATAAAGTAACATTAAAGGCTCGTGAAGTTAATTTGAGTGACAGAGGTCATCTCAGAAAGTTAGCGCACTAATGTATTTGCACAGAAACATATTTTTAAAAAATACAATTATAACGTGTTTTTTCCAACACCTTATTTGTTAGCAAATTTGCGAAAAAACTCCGAAGAATTTTATAGCATAGGCATGTTTTTGTTGAAAGTTAACGTCCAAATTTAATAGCCAAAATAAAGATATAAAGTATCAAGGCGGTAAGCGAACGTGTCAGTAGTGAGGATTTCTGCCTCTGGCACCAATAACTTCTTGGTAACGGCGGCATAATGCATACTTAACTACGACTATATAATATAATTTTGGTTCAGTTCTCTCATATTTGAATCAGTCACTGCCTTGGTCATCCAAATTGTTTAACTGGTTGCGTTCCACTTGTAATCTGTTTCCAAGTTTGTCCAAAAAATTCTCGATGGGGTTCATGCCTGGGCTTCGAGATGGCCATGCCTTGAAATTAACTCCGACGTCTTCCAGAGAATTTCTTACAACACGATTTGAGGTCTCAAATTATGTTCCTAAAATGGCTGACGCACAGCTTCTACAGATTGATCACACATTACATCTCAAAGCTGAATATGAAGGGTCTTGTTTATTACGAAACATTGTCTCAATGCTGAGACTCTTAAAAATACTAAATCGGGTTTATTATTCGATTCCTTCCTTCTACTGGTCTGCGACCATGACTTCCAGTCTTTCTATATCTTTATTATTATCATAACTAATCCTTACCGGCACGCAATAATACAGACTAGTGGTGGAACTTCACTCTCCCTCGACCGACCTTGGTGCGGATTATAATTGTCGGATATTTAAATTTATTTAACAAAATCATATCCGCTTTCAAAGTCTCCCCATAAAATCAATTTCACCCCGTTTGACGGTATACAGGATGTTCATTTGAAAACTTCCCACCACGGATTTATCGAAAACCACTGATTAAAAGAAAAAACGCCGAAACACGTCAAAAGATTTGCCAAAGGGGACAACTTTTTAACTAAAAACTACTTCACCCCTTTTACCCTCTGGCCCCCGGGGTCACCCCCTTAAAAATTTTAAATGACAAGGGGTAGCAAGTAATAGCTTGTTTGAAAGGTCTTTCAAAGTGCTTTATTTTGACGTTTGATTTTTTTTAAATCGGTCGATTCGTTCTCGAGAAAATTGGAAAAATCTTTATTTATCTTAATTTGTTCAGATAGAAAAAAAAAGCACACGAAAATATCACTTTTTATTTTAATAAGTGTTCAAAATATTGCGCGTTATTGGACAAACAATGATATAGGCGATTTTCAAATTCCTGACGGACATTTTAAAAAACATGTTGTGGGGGATCATGACAGCTTTCTGTGATGCGTTGACGAAGTTCATCCAAACTGTTAGGTTGGGGAGTGAACACAATAGTTTTCAAATGGCCCCATAGAAAAAAGTCTAATGGCGTCAAGTCAGGAGATCTAGCAGGCCATTCTATAGGCCCTCTTCGCCATATCCATTTATCTGGAAACTCGTCGTCTAGCCATTGCCGAACCGGAAGAACATAGTGAGGAGGAGCGCCGTCTTGCTGGAAATATATTTCAGCCTCATCAAGTATAGGGTTTCCATCGTCTTCGATTTGGTTTTCAATGGTTTCAGTGATAAGCGGATTGATGGTATTTTCCAACATATCTAAATAAATGCCTCCATTTAAATTCCCATTAATAAACAATGGCCCAATCACTTTGTTTCCTAAAATCCCTGCCCATACATTATTTTTTTGGGGGTACTGAGTATGCCCTTCTACAAAAGCATGAGGATTTTCATTGCTCCAATACCTGCAGTTATGCTTATTAGCAAATCCATTAAGATACAATGTGCATTCATCACTGAAGCATATATTCTTTACATGAATGGTATTATCATTAATCGCTGCAGTCATTTGTTCACAAAACTCAACTCGCCTATCGAAATCATCTTCGGCTAACTCTTGCAATATTTTCATTTTGAATGGATGAAATTTATGTAATTTGGTAACTGTGTGTACAGAGCCTAATGAAATACCAGTCGCATCAACAATTTTGCATAATGAAGTATTAGGATTTATGGCAAAATAACCCAAATCTTCAACTTGAGCGGCTTCATCCAAAACTCTACGATGATTACGTTTTTTATTTGCAATAGATCCAGTTTGAGTAAATTTAGTAACAAGGTCCAAAACATACCTATGCGAAGTTATCTTTTCCGGATGTCTGGCGTTAAATGTAACGGCAGTTTGCCGAGCACATTGATTTTGGGCACCATAAATTAGAATCATTTAAAAGTAAACCATTTTGGAAGTAAAATCTGAATCAATAAATTAATTTTCACTATCCCAAGATTGTCACAAAGGTAACTGACAGCAAATTAAATTGTTTCTTTCCCTTAGCAACTATAAAAAACTAAACAGGTATAGAATAAAAACAGTTCGCCCATGTTATCTGTGTTGATAAAAAGAAGGCGGTAAAAATTTTTCTAATTTTCTCCAAAACGAATCGACCGATTTTAAAAAATCAAACGTCAAAACAAAGCACTTTGAAAGACCTTTCAAACAAGCTATTACTTGCTACCCCTTGTCATTTAAAATTTTTGACCCCGGGGGCCAGAGGGTAAAAGGGGGTGAAGTAGTTTTTGGTTAAAAAGTTGTCCCCTTTGGCAAATCTTTTGATGTGTCTTGGCGTTTTTTCTTTTAATCAGTGATTTTCGATAAATCCGTGGTGGGAAGTTTTCAAATGAACACTCTGTATGTAAAATCCGATGTTACCGATGATCCCAACAGTATTTTTACATCTATTTCTAGAACAACTTTATTCCTTTCAGGCAAAGCTTCGCAGAATGGTAGAAGAACACTCTTCTAACTTAGCATCCCGGATAGAATCCGACTACCCAAATTCCATCCCCGCCCCAATCTCGAATCCCGCTTGCCAGTCCCAAGAATTACAACTTTCCGACGCCACTGCTGATGCAATTTCCACTTCGTCTTCATTGCCGGTAGCACAAAATGAGTTTCTAAAAACTACGATAGGTGGTGACAGTACCAAAGAACTACCGAAGGAATTCAACGAGAGTAAATTTAAGAACGGAGATGTTAGAAAAGAGGATTTTAAGGGAACCAAAACAAATTCTATAGAATCTAGGAGGAGTAAATCGTTGAATAATACTAGTTCCCTTGATTCTAGTGAGGAAGTTAATAAAGTAAGTTGTTTAAATAGCCTTTAGTAATTTTTAAAATGTAAGGAGTTGATAAAGAGTAAATAGTTACTTTGTAACTTCTCGCTTCGCCTTGAAAAATACTGGGTCTCTCACCGGGAACCAATTCGATTATACCGGGTGATGCATCGTTGAGTTGAACATAGGAAATCCCATGTAACTTTTGAGGTGGCTGAATATTGGCTCTCCTGTACATTATATAGAAAAACTGCATTACCTATAATTTGTAGGAGAGGCCGACATGGTTAACCCATGTACCCAGTTTGAATACATTTTGGAGAGCCAATCCTCAGCTATTCAATTGAACGTCATGACAAAACTACGAAACTCTCATAGTTCAGCTAATACAGTACCGATAATAATCTCTATGACGATATTGACAAAAATTTACGTACAGCTGAACTTAACCATTGATGAAAATATTATCACTGATACTTATTTTTATTTATTTATCGTATGGCTGTTAGACACAATGAAATTTACATGTACAGTGTCTATACACCGTGTCCACGATAAGGAGGGCCAGTACAGGGATCTCGGAAACCGTAAGAGATACGAAGTCGGTTAAATAGAGGTAAAGTTGCGCATATACGTGCCTAATAATATGCCGTTTAGTAAGTTTTAAAATTCCTAGTAGTTCCGGAGATATCCGGAAAAAAACGAAATTCTGAAAAATCGTTTTATTTTTTTCCTGGTTTCGTTAGACCGAATTCTAAAGTAAATTGCACTTTTACATTGCCACTTTTTCCGCTCTATCTAATAGCGTTAATTGCTTTGTAATCCGACGAGACGTCCTCGAAGGGCCATTATCAACTTTCTGTTTTTAAATACGGTCCTGTTTTCCTGATATTGGAATTTGAGACCTTTTTTTCTTCCGAATGCAACGATGTATGACACATTATGGTTTATTTATTTATTTATTTTATTTATTAAGGATAACAAACAGGCGAAGCCCAATACAGTATCCACTTAATATATTATATGGCTAATTAAGATATATTAAATTAATAGATTTTAAGACATAATTTATATAAAAAAAAAACTGCAATTTGTTTAGTTCGATAGTACATAAAAGAAAACAAAAACCCTAAACAATCATTCCAATAAATATATCTTCAATGTTTTCCTCATCATGGCTTGAGACATACTAAAAAAATCAACATCTAGATTGGAATAAAAAAAGTTTGATAATCTCATCATCCTACATAAAGGGGAATATTGAGCATTATTTGTATACTGAAGAGAGTGCCAGATCTGAATTGACGAGGAGAAACATTAAAAGCAACCTCTTTGAAGCAACCTTACCCAATAAATTAGGTGAATCCACCTTATTATCAAGAATTTTACACAAGAACATAACTTCGGACAATTTCCTTCTATTTTCTAAAGTCATGATTCCAAAATGAATTCTTATAAAACTACGATGATAGTTATCAAGGTTTGCTTTGACTGAAAGAGTCCTTAAAAATTTATTCTGTACTGATTCTAATCTATTAATATAAACTGAATAGAAAGGATTCCAGATAATCGAAGCAAAATTCAATCTGCTATGCACAAAAGCATAATATAAAGTTAAATATGATTTTGGATCCTTGAAATATCTTGCTTGCCTATTAATGAAACCTAACATTCGAAAGGTCTTACAAACTACCGAATTAATGTGCTTATCAAAGATCAGCTTACTGTCAAAAATTACTCCCAAATCCTTTACTTCAGTAACTCTATTCAGCTCAGAATTGCTGATCGAATAGGTAAATGTTATAGGATCACGATTCCTAGTAAAAGAGATTATACAGCATTTTTTTATATTAAGAAATAAGCTATTGCGCTTACAATAGTTTTCAAGGCGAGTCAGATCTTGAATAAGCACACAATCAAGCAGAGTTCTAATTTGTCTATATAATTTGAGATCATCCGCATACAGTAAGAATTTACAATTAAGAAAACATTTATTGATATCGTTAATATATATAATGAATATTAATGGTCCCAGATGGGAACCCTGCGGAACACCTGATGTGGCAGAGAATGTGATAGAAGTAACCCCATTTATGAGCACATTAAATTTGCGGTTTCTGAGATAAGAATGAATCCAAGTCAAAAAAGGACCATCTACCCCGACGGCTCTAAGTTTATTCAAAATAATTTGATGATTAACTTTATCAAACGCCTTACTGAAATCGGTGTAGATTGAATCTATTTGAATGCGTTTATCTAGATTTACTTTAATATCTTGTGTGTATGTTAAAAGATTACTCTCGATTGATCTTCCTGAAAAGAAACCACATTGCTTCAAAATAGTTTGTCCTCTGACTAATTGGAAAAGGTATTTATAGACCAATTTTTCGAGAAGTTTCGCAAAAACACATATTTTATTTATTGGTCTATAGTTGGAAATAATGTTTTTCTGACCGCCCTTGAAAATGGAAATTACAGTGGACAATCTCCAGATATCCGGAAAAGTGCCCTCACGTAATGATTGATTGTACAAAAGAAGTAGAGGTGTTGCGAGTCCCCGTTCACAGTTTTTTACAAATACTGCGGGAACACCATCATGTCTTGCACCCTTTCTTGGATCCAACCCCCTAATACCAGTCATTACGTCATTCAGTTGAAGCTGGATGACAGTAAGTTGATTTTGATTACAATTTTTATATTGATTATTATATTGACCATTATCCGAGTCTTCAAATACACTTTTAAAGTAAGTTCCAAATAAATTACTGATATCTCGAGCGTTAGACACTTCTTCATTTTCGAGTTTCATAACAGACGGTACACCTGAATTTCGCCTATTTACAGACACAAATTTCCAAAATTTTTTAGGATTACCTGGAATATCACTTTCTACATTAATAATATAATTCTCGAAATCCTGTCTTATCAGATGTTTAGATCTACTTCTTAGAACCTTGAACGTATTAAAATCGTAAACATTTCTGTAAATTTTCCATTTTTTGTGAAATTTATTTTTTTCTTTGATTACTTTTATAGTGGGAGGGGAAAAATATGGTTTAATGACGTTTCGAGGGTTTTCTGAACAACATCAGGAAATTTTGGGATGCGGTCCTGTATTTCTTCTAATTTTATAAATATTATCTCATACGTAAGCTCTAAATTTTTACTTATGTTGGAGTAGTTCAATAAATAACAAATAATTTAATAATAAACCAGAAATAACCGAACAAAATATAGAAACATTATTTCAAATTTCTGTTGATTTTAAAAGAAAAGTAGCGTTTGAAACAAAAAAAATTGAGATGGTGACGCCTGATTTGTTGCACGACATTCCCATTGTGATCGTTGTCAACATTTGAAAGCGTTTTAAGTTTTTGGTCCTTGAAGCTTTTCAAAGTATTACGCCAGAAATGTTGTCAACTGTTTTAGAATCGACAGTTAGAAGATGATATTTGTGCTTAGAAAATAACAGAAATCATTTTTAACACCTGATTATGTAGTTCCTTACATTTTCTTTGTTTGTTTTATTACTGTTTTGGTATGGTTTTTGTTCACTTATTGTTTATTATTGAATTATTTTTTGTTCACTTATTTGGGGTTTATTATTAAATTATTTGTTATTTATTCTTCAACTAGTCCAACATAAGTAAAAATTTAGAGCCCACTTATGAGATATTATTGATAAAATTAGGATAAATACAGGACCGTATCCCAAAACTTCCTGATGTTGTTCAGAAAACCCTCGAAACGTCATTAAACAACAATGTGTCATACATTGTTGCATACAGAAGAAAAAAAAGCTCTCAAATTCCAATATCAGGAAAACAGGACCGTATTTAAAAAAATAAAGTTGATAATGGCCCTTCGAAGACGACTCGTCGGACTACAAAACAATTAACGCTGTTAGATAGAGCGGAAAAGTGGCAACGTAAAAGTGCAATTTATTAGAATTCAGGTTTGTTCGGGTACAGGAAAAAAATAAAACGATTTTTAAGAATTTCGATTTTTTTCGGATATCTCCGGAACTACTCGGAATTTTAAAGCTTTCTAAACGGCATATTATTAGGCATGTAAATGCGCAACTTTACCTCCATTTAACCGACTTCGTAGCTCTTGCGGTTTCCGAGATCATTGTACTGGGCCTCCTTATCTTGGACACGTTGTATTCATAATCGTATAAAATTTAAAAAAACAACTTTGGTGAGTTACAAACAGACATCCAATTCATGTATGTATTCTATCGACTCCGGTGTCGCCAACAGGAAGTCATCGGATCTTCCATTATAGGATCTTATAAAAGTCCGTTTTGTTGCAGTTGATAGCTCATATCGAGGGTTGAAGCCATAAAACAACCGTAAACCATAGGCGTTGCCAATAGTAATTACCTTATTTAATAATAAAATTGGCCTCTGTCCATTGTTAAGTAGGATTAGGGTTAAAGTAGGTACAACAGGGGTAATTAATTTACCTATTTTTTCCTGCTTTAGGATGTTATTACGCCATTTGATGTGCGTTTGTCAAACTATGTATTTAGTTGTATTTAGATACTGCATTATCTCAAAGTTGAATTATTTCCTATACTTGTAACAATGGCTTCAAGTTTTTCGCCAACGTGTCTTCGTCAAATTAGCAAGAGTGCATATTCTCTCCGAGAAAAGACATTAATATTAAACGTGCATGATGCTCTAGTGTACCAGAAACCTGCAAGTGATGTTCGTAGCATCATTGCCGAGTGTGCCAATATGGTAGGAGTTGGAGAGGCTACTATATATAGGTTCTTGCGTGAAAGAAAATCTAAGAACCTCAGTGAGCCAAAACCACTCCCAGGAAAGAAACCGTTAGAAATTGACAATTTCATTAAAAATGGTATTAGAAGAAAAGTACATAGTTTTTATTTTGCCAAGGAAATACCAACTATAGACAAAATTTTACAAGCCATTAACTACGACGAGGACTTACCACAGCTATCACGAACGAAACTATGGAAAATACTTCATGATATGAACTTTCGATGGGAGAAGCAAAACAGAAAATCTTTTCTTATTGATAGAGCAGATATTATTTGCTGGAGACGTCAATACTTAAGGTCCATCCGAAAATACCGCAGCGAAGGCAAAAACATTTTCTATTTGGATGAAACTTGGCTGAACGAAGGGCACACCGTATCTAAAGTTTGGCAAGATAAAAATGTCCTAAGTTCTCGACAAGCTGTCATGGAAGGCTGGTCAACAGGACTTAGACCACCATCTGGAAAGGGACGCAGACTTATTATAACTCATATAGGAAGTTCAAATGGCTTTTTGGATCAAGGATTATTACAATTCCAGTCGAATTCTACTAAAGACTATCATGAAGAAATGACTGCTGATGTTTTCGAGGAATATTTTAAGCAAATGATAGAATACATTCCCGCTAATTCTGTAATAGTGATGGATAATGCCAGCTATCACTCTAGGCTAAAAGAGAATCTTCCCACAACTTCATGGAAAAAGGCGGAAATCGTAAACTGGTTACAACGAAAGGAATTGAGTTACGATAATACCATGGTAAAAAAAGAACTTTTGGATATTGTTAGGCTACATAAATCACAGTATAAAAAGTATGTTATTGACGAGATGGCAAGAGATCGAGGTATTATAGTGCTCCGTTTACCACCTTACCATTGTGAGCTAAATCCTATCGAATTAATATGGGCTCAAGTAAAAGGATATGTTGCTAGAAATAACAAAACTTTTAAAATGCAAGAAGTGCGACACCTCTTGCTTCATTCTTTAGCAAATGTGTCATCAGAAAATTGGCAAAACGCCATAAAACATGCTATAGTAGAGGAACAAAAAATGTGGGAACTTGACAACGTAATTGACACAACTATGGAAATTGAGCCTTTAGTAATAAGCGTAGGACATGATGACTCTTCAGATTCTTCTGAGGACCATTTTATCGAGTTATAATTATTGAAATTGTCAATATTTTTTGATCTGTAAATAAATTAGTTTTCTTGTAAATAAATTCATAAAATCTATTACATTTAAATAAAATAATAAGCGGTTACATTAAAAACCCAACTCTCCGACCATGATGGGCCGTTTTAATCATTATCCTTTCATTTCATTTTATGGCTCTATTGTTACTTTATCTGTTACCCGGTGGAATAGGTCAAAATTTCTTCATCTTTATGCTAGATGTACGTAAAAAGACCATTTTATAGGTAAAATATTTTAGGCCACCGGGCCCTTGTTTTGAATCTTTAATGAGGGTATCGAGCTATCAACGGCAACGAAACAGACTTTAGCATATTCTTTATGACGTGTTTCATGGTTTGGGTTCCTCCGCACTCACAGAGTGGGGATGGCCGCTTATGTAGACAGTATGCACATCTGCCGTGCTGGGTTCTGATTCTGTTCAGCGTGGCCCATGTTTTACGTGCTAGGTCGAAACCCGCTGGTCTTTGGGTGACGCACAGTATGCGATTATTTTGCTGTTCAGTCCATTCTTGAGTCCATGCGTAAGTAAGGTTGAACTCTTCGTCTATAGCTGTTCTTGCCGTTTTTTATTGGTTTTATTATCTGGAGCGGAGTCGCTGATGGCTGGCATCCTCCATATCTTGGTGAATTGCCAGGTTTCTGTTGTTCATGATCTTTTTATCTTCGTTTGTTACAGCGATTTTTCGTCGTAGTGGAGGGGGTGCGATGTGGCTGACTGGTCACCATCGCGTAGGAGTTGGTTTGATAACACCAACAATCATTCTCATGGTGTTATTTAGTTGTGCGTCTATTCTTTGTACATGTGGGCTATTTAGCCAGGCTGGAGCGCAATATTCGGCAGTTGGGAAGACGAGACTCAGAACAGAGGAACGCAAAGTGGATGCCGTTGCTCCCCATGTTGTACCACATGTGGCCAATATTCAGTCTCTTCAAAAATGACATTGTATTTCCTATCTTCAACTTAACAATGCATCACCCGGTATATGGAAAACTATATGTAGGAAAATTTTGAAAATTGAAACGTATGCTAGTGTTGATGATGAACTTGGCTAAAATATTTTCAATATTGTGACACTTCCGGATATACCGGAGTCGGTGTCAACTTGCTTATTTTAAATGGGATATCGAATATATTCTGGGATTCTACGCAAGATACTAGGCAATTTTCATATATCATATGTATATCTAATCATCTTTGACATATTTAAGATTTTATGTCTACAATGACGTTTGCAGACATAAGAGCTATTTATGTATCAAGGGTACTGTAGATGAATATGCCCTGAGGGCGACAGCCGAGGGCCTCTGGCCCGAGGGTTCGTAAGTCGCCCGAAGGTATATATCTATTAGTACCCGTGGCGCATACAAACTTTTATGTCATACCAGTTCGATTTAAATAATTAATATTTTTTTAAATTTAATTTGATTTACCAATTTTTTATTTTTACCTGCGACATTACCTTGACATTATTATAGCCTGCATTTTTGTTGCTAGGGAGATAAGTATTCAAATGTTTAATGTGTCAAAGTCAAAAATCATAAATGGAACAAGGTTTTGAAATTCCCGACGAAATTGAAAAAAAAAGGTTGAAAAGGCAACGCAAAACCTATTACCGAGAAAATCCAGAGACTGTATTGTCTGTCTGTAGAAAACGTAAACGAAACTGTGCTGTTGGGGTACTTTAATGATCTATCTGAAAAATTTTATTTTGTTAATAAAGAATAAGTTAATAGAAAACTGTTTTTTGCGTTTTAATGCCAGCGCGGGCCATAAAGTGTAGTTTATGCCCGCACGGGCATAAAGTAATCCATTATGCAGATGGTATCTAAGGTATAAAAACACAATAATGCACTGATATGACATAAAAATTATCATTAATTTTTCCTATAAGAAAGCCTTTATTATTTAATTTGGGTTGAATAACTTGATGAAAAGGGCATGCTTTAATAGATTTTTTTATAATTTTTTAATAACTATTAATACAGTAACAATAAAATAAAAATGAAATTGTGTAAACTTAAGAAGAATCTACTTTTTCAAAGGGAAACCACAAATTTTATAATTATTTTTATTTAGCATTAAAAAGTTTGTATAAGGTTGTCTATTTCGAAAATTTGTAGTGACAATTTAATATTTTTATATGGCCATTTTGCTGCTGATTTTAAATTCAGTTACTCCTACTAGGCTATGACGGCGTTGAAACCACATACATGGTGGCCAATTAGTGCGACAAAGCTCAATATCTCTTTTACCGCTAGGGATAGCGGAAATCTTTTTTCACGAAAGTTATTAAGCGTTAAGAGGTGCAGCTTTTAAAATTATTTTCGACTATACAGGATGCTCCAAAAGGGCGGTGTGATAAAAATTTCATATTTTTTAAATGGGACACTATGTATATTTTTACATATTTGAATTCACCGTAATATTCTGTACATAGCACCGTAATTATTTGTATACATTTTTGCAACGTTGCCAAATAGATTGGAAAATTCCTAAAATTTGTGCAAGAATATGGTTCAATGAAATGTGTAATATTTCTTAACTTATAATAATTTGAAATAAAATATTTTTATGTCGGAAAGAGGAATGTTGACAGAAGTCCTCTATGATAACACATATCAATATTTTTATACAGGGTATTCTCTATGGATATGCCAACATTACGAACTTGAAACCTGAGTTTCGTAAGTTTTTTAAATGAAACACCCTGTATATGATTACTTTATCTTGTAGATATTTTAATCCTTTCTAATTTTTATTAAGGTCTTTCTATGCCTATCTCTACCAATCTTGGTGTTATTTCAATTTTTATTTAAACTCGAGCAAAAAAAGTGGATGTATTTTACCATTGTCCTTTTTCTAGTCACCTATGACAAAATAAACACAAAATGTTGTAATTAAAAAAAAATGTATTTATTAATATGGGAGGATACGACACAAAAATATTTTAGCGATTCAAGCTTGTGGACAATTTCTAAAGTAAATTATTACCTAATTATTTGTTCATATAGTAACCCCCATTAACTTGAACACATAATTCAATACGTTTTTTAAAATAATGAGTCATGTTTCTACACATTTTCAACTGTTTTCAAAGTATTACTCGGCAAATGTCTAGAAACATTCTTTTGAAAAACGTATTGAATATGTGTTAAAGTTAATGGGGGTCACTATGAACAAATAATTAGGCAATACTTTGAAAACAGTTCCAAATGTGTAGAAACATGACTCATTCTTTTGAAAAACGTATTGAATTACGTGTTCAAGTTAGTGGGGGGTCACTATATGAACAAATAATTAGCTAATAATTTACTTTAGAAATTGTCCACAAGCTTGAATCGCTAAAATATTTTTGTGTCGTATCCTCCCGTATGAATAAATATTTTTTTAAATTACAACATTTTGTTTTTATTTTGTCATAGGTGACTAGAAAAAGGACAATGGTAAAATGCATCCACTTTTTTTTGCTCGAGTTTAAATAAAAATTGAAATACCACCAAGATTGGTAGAGATATGCATAGAAAGACCATAATAAAAATTAGAGAGGATTAAAATATCTACAAGATAAAGTAATCATATAGGTACAGGGTGTTTCATTTAAAAAATTTACGAAAGTCAGGTTTCAAGTTCGTAATGTCCATAGAGAATACCTGTATAAAAATATTGATATGTGTTATCACTGGGACTTCTGTCAACATTCCTCTTTCCGACATACAAATATTTTATTTCAAATTATTATAAGTAAAGAAATATTACACATTTCATTGTACCATGTTTTTGCACAAATTTTTGAAATTTTCCAATCTATTTGGCAACGTTGCAATAATGTGTGCAAATAATTACGGTGCAATGTACAGAATTTTTCGGTGAATTCAAATATGTAAAAATATACATAGTGTTCCATTTAAAAAATATGAAATTTTTATCACACCGCCCTTTTGGAGCACCCTGTATAGTCGAAAATAATTTTAAAAGCTGCACCTCTTAACGCTTAATAACTTTCGTGAAAAAAGTTTACCGCTATCCCTAGCGGTAAAAGATATATTGAGCTTTGTCGCACTAATTGGCCACCCTGTATATAAACAGTATATTGCTAATACCATCTGCAATTATGTCCCCGCCATGGGCATCGAAGAGGGCGTTGTGAGTTTGCGCAGTTCGGAAACTTCCTTGTGAAGGCAAACATTCGACAGAACCGGATATCAATGTAAATTTCACTGGTTAGTTAGGAAAAATATTGCAATCAAAATTTCGATTAGTCCGATTTAAGACAGCGTTCCATGCATTTCTGACGATATGATGATCTGACGGTGCTCTGATTGGTGTAAACCTTTTGGTGCCAAATTCCGTCCGAATATTTGTAACAATCGACACGATGAGCTTTATTTTAAATTTTATCCGGCGTCGTATGTTTCTTAACCTCACTTTTTTCTAAACCAAAAATTAAGAATGAATGACTATTTTGACTATTTTGGGAATTATTATCAGCTACTAATGCACCAAATTAAAAATACATTAATTTTAAGGTTAGGTAGTGACCACATAAATATTATATTGTATACGAGTGACTTCTTTTTTTACAGGCTTCTTAGTGAAATTCGGTTCCGGAGATCGGATAATATGATAAGCATAATATTTTCGTATATATGTACGTATATAAATACTTTATACCTGGTATTGATCCACGACTTTTGCAAGAAAGCACCATGCACTTGTGTCCTTTCATCTTAAACAAAACAAGTCAGTAACTTACCAAACAGCGAATCGAATCACCACGAATTAAAAACTCCATTACAAAAAATGTTGTTAGGTAATGAAAGTTTATAAGCACTAATATACCGACAACAATGTGGATGAACCACTTTCTATTCTGTAATTTGAAAAAGCATCCAGAACCAAAGATGGCGACGAATAACAACAAACAAATAATGTCGGGCCGGTTCTGACGCGATCGATAAAATTTCCATCCTACTGAGCAAACTCAATAGGCCCGCGCCATCTCCCATAGCGGGGACACTTTTTGTATTTTGGAACGTTCGTATTGGCAATATACTGTTTATATATATGTGGTTGAAACACGGTCAGATGTTGCCACATATTCTTGTTATTACTTTATAACATTCTCCATAAATAACAAATATGGGTAAATAATCTTCGTAGGTATAGTTTAAGTGCCCTGGCATGATTATTAATAATTTTCAAATGGTAAGTGACATCTATAGATCGAATTGGTTCCCGGTAAAACACCCTGTATAAACGAAAGCCCAGACAGAATAAGCCTCTGGCCGAACAACAAGTTGTAGTTTCATGAAATAATTTTGTTTGTTACTTGTTAATTTCTATGTTCGTATTTACAGAGAGATGTACAAAAAACGAAATCAAACCCAGTGAAATGTGAACTTTTAGAGACTGAACCTAAATTAGATTGCAAGGACACAATGACAATACAAGAAAGCGCTAGTCCGGTCAAGGACAGTAGATCGTCACCTGAAAATCAGCGATCGGAATCTCCCAAACCGGGATGCAGTAGCCAGCCCGATATGGGTAAGTTTGTTTTTACTTGCCATCTAATAAATTCATCGAATTTTCCAAAAAGAAAACAATAACTGATATACGTTTATCGTATTGGTAAATAAGAGGTTCGTTCCAGAGGGCCAAAACTCCATTCATAAAACTGTTGGAAAGGGAAGCTGTGATTGTGTGAAATGTTATTGAAAATCAGTAATGGGTTGAAGAGAGAACAACATGTGTGTGCACTAAATGGCAACAATGTTGAAGTCTGGTTATATCCAATAACGTCCACTCGCTCTTACTACCACCAAGTGCAGTGGTTTGTGTTTTTTTCTTGTACATAAAATTAATCAAAATTTTATTTATCTGTGGATGCTGTCACTAAAATGAATCACGTGACTTTTGTAGATTTCGAGGCAAGGCTTCTTTAATATTGCTGCAAAGAGAATTATGAAAATTCTCTAACTATGTGCACCCTTTATGTGAGACAAAAATAAATTGCAGCGTTGCCACAGTGATTTCCCTAAAATATTATATTTTAATGTACACACATATTTTTAGTATGATATTTTTGGCTCCATTTTTACTTATATCAATATCACTATTACAGAAATATCTCTTTCGGTATGGATTCTGAGTCCATCGGCGTAGCTAGGGGGGGCCAGGGGGGCCTGGCCCCCCCCCCCCCTGAAATATTCAATAGATAAAAAATTGCAAATACAATAATGCAAACAAGAAACAATAAAAAAAAACGTGTGTAATAATTAATATTGATTAATGAATCCACTAGATCACGCCGCACGCGTTGATTCCCAAAATCGGGTTTGTTCGGGTTTGTTCGGGTGGGGGTGGCGAAATCTGTCAGTCAGTTTTTAACACTAACAATATTATATCGATCTTCATACAAAAATATCGAACTTTGCTACAGAATACGAAATTTCATTGGAAATTCCGTCATCCAAAAGAAAAACGCAAGCCAGTAGCAAGCTCGTTGACTTCGTCACCGAAACAACCGTAGGATTGGGTTTGATAGACGCCACATGCTCCAGAGCTAACGTAGGAGTCATTGAGTACTGGAGGGCACACATATTTTATCGAATTATTGATACTGTAAGATAATTTCTGAACAAAAGGTTCTCACCAGAAAGTATGGCGCTTGCCAATTCATTTTTTCAGTTAGATTTTAAAGATTCAGAAAAAATCATTGAGCAATGTCGTAAAATTTTTACTATCAACACTTTTGCCTTAAGAGCAGAAATGACCGGTTTAAAAAATTGTATTTTACAACCGAAAGAAACTGTTGGTCATCATCATGAACATATCAAAAAATCTTAATTGAAAAAACATATCCCAACCTCTACCAACTTTTTAAAGTAGCGATTATTTTGCCTATTTCAAGCGCAACGTGCGATAGGTCTTTTTCTGCCACGAGGAGGATTTTCAACTGGTTGAGTATGACAATGACTCAAGATAGGCATTCAGATTTGGCTTTGTTGTATATAGAAAAATATCTCAACATAGACTTGGAGAGTGTTGTAAATTCTTTTAGTGAGCAGAGTAGGAAGTTTCTCTTGTAAGTAATATTTTGTTTTTGTAAATATTTATCGCATTGTATTATATTATATGTATTAGGATTAGGTATATTAGAAAAAAATAAAACCAATGTACTATTATAAGGCATTTTTTCTATTTATTTTTTCATTACACGACAAATAAAAAAATATATATTTTTTAATCCACCGTACACTGGGGCCCAGGCTCCCCCTGGACATTAAGGCTAGCTACGCCGATGATTCTGACTCATTATAGGTCTTTACCACAGGGCCAACACTCTATTCATAAATCTGTTGGAAAGTGAGGTTGTGATTGTATGAAATGTTATTGAAAATCAGTAATGGGTGAAAGAGAGACAAAACATGTTTGTCTCGATAATGGCAACAATGTTGAAGTCTGGTTAAATCCAATAACGTTTAAAAGGTTATGGAGCGGCCTTTCTCGTTTCCTTGCAGCGGAGCTAGTCTGGGCAAAAAGCCCGACAAGGGCGTATAATTTACTTCCAGATTCTTTACGTTTAACTATATTACCTATTCAAAAAGTGTAGTTTCGAATATTAGATATTTATAAAAAAGATAGAAATATTGATCCAGTTTTTATATACAGTGTGTCCAAGGATGGATTTAACTATTTATGCTTAGCATCAATATTTTTGGTGTATTCATTACTGGATGATACTCTCCAGATATAAAAGTGTATGGTAAAACCAGTTGTAATTGTCAAATGAACAAATTTTTAATTGGGATTTTGCAGATACCTTAGCGATAAATAGAACAATCTGGCTATGCTGCAAACATAACAGCAAGGTGGGGAGTGCACGTTTTCATTCCTTGCGTAGATTACAAATGTAAACAACTCTATCTCGAGTTTGTAAGATCTTTGGTTTTTACTGACACGATTATGGGGTTAATCTGATAATGAAAACTACTAACCCAAGCGTTCGGACAGTTAACTTAAATCCTTTTACCGCTATAGAATAATAAACCATCACAAGAACTGAATACCGCGCATTATCAAACCGGAATTACCATAATATATCACATCACGTCTGTAAGAGGGTACTAAAAAAATGATGGTAAACTATTTACCTGCATCAATTTTATAATTAAAGGTTCAATAATGTTTCCTCTCGTCTGATGGAAGATTAACCAAAGAAATGAATAGGGATTTTGCGCACAAACATTTTTAATTACAAACAGCCAAGCTCTCGAAATATTTAAAGCCCTTAAATTTAAAATGTTTAATAAAGTTTTTAATAATTTAAATAATGAATTAATTTATTTTATTAAGAAACTGTTTTAATTAATTTATTATTTAAGAGCCCTTAAAAAATTGTAATGTTTCAAGATTATTTTAATTAAAAATACATTATGTTTTGAGTATCGCTTTATGAAATTATTAATTTACGTCTCCGGAAAATGAATCAATTATATAATTATACTATAAATGATTAGAATTAATTAGTGACAAAAGAGTCAAATCTCTCTCTTCAGTCTATCTTACTGAAATCGCGAAGAACCTAAAAGAAATAGACTTAAATCAGGTAGAGCTGAAATATTGGTGTTTTTACATTATACATAATATTAAAAATTACAATTATTTAGGTATTAATATTATTAAAGAAAATTTATTTTCTGCTATAATATGCCGAATAAAATAGTTGGTTTTCCATTGTCATTCATAATCTACTGGCCTGGGAATTTATAAAGTTTCTTATCGTTTTTCTTAGTATGAATAGTTTCGGGTCTTGTTTAAATAAAAATGTTACTCTTCTGCACAAATAGTACATTACCTATCAAGGGCCGAATAGAGGCTTTTACGCACGAGTCCATAAAGCATCCGACGGTCCGAGATATACAACGTACTTTTTTTTACAAGTGCTCCGAGTCTTCGAGGACAAATAAATAAAGAAATTCGTCAGACATTTTTCTAAAACATCTTTGAAAAATGAACTGGAAATTCAATTTATATATATATAATCCGCTATTTATTATCGTTGGTATGTATGGCTCGGTGGTCTAGTGGCGGAGTGTACGCCTGGCGATCTGAGAGTCGCGGGTTCAAATCCCGCACTCAACATCTCTGGTTTTATTTATTTATCAGCTAAAAAAACTATGAGGAGCGGGCAGTACATGGTGACTCGAAGCGGGCGCTTCGATACTTTCCCGCCCGCTCTCTCGGACAGGTCTGGAAAGCGCCACTTTCGGTGAAGAGAACATACATAAAAAGAGGCACTTTTGGAACACTTGTAAAAAATCTATATTTTATTTTATTATCTATATTTACGAGTATTACCTTTCGTAGGTAGGGGAGAACGGGTAGTCTTGCGAGATTTTTAGATTCCTTTTTTTGTGTAAAGATTTTTGATTTTTAAATACAAGTTTCTAACCTCTAATGCAGTGGCGACTCGTGACATATGATAGAGGGTTCACTAGTAGCGTGAAATTATTAAAAAAAAAAAAAATTGGTGTAACGACCAAACACTTTTTTCTTAGGCGTTCTAAACGTTAAAAAAAAAAATAAGAAAGTCAGGTAAAGCATATTTTTATTTATTTTATTATTTTACATAAGAAAAACTTATAGAAAATCAAAAAGGTTTTTTTAGTGTATACAGTCCTAAGATGTAAAGTTCATGATTCTATTCTTATTTGCGGAAAATGTATCAATAACAACCTTTGTTTACTTAAATATTTTGCTTCAAACTCAAAAGAGCTAAAGTTATTTGTTTAAATATTCGACCATCAAACTATTCATTTTAACGAAATAACTTAATTAAATATTGATACAAATAAACGCACATCGAGTTACTGCATATATACACGTGCAAATGCATTACGTCCAGGGTTGTTAAATTAGTTAATATAATATTTATTACGTAATTTACTACCGTCGTAAATGTAATTTTTTGCTACATGCTCTTACTATATTTTATTTATTTATTTATATATACACACATATGATTACATAGTATTGGGGGTTTTTAAAACTAATGTATATCGAAAAAGAAAAAAAAAACTCAACTTACATAATCATTTTTCTGTTTTCCGTACAGTTTACACAATGTCATGAGTTTCTTCTAATGTCCTTGTATTTTCCACTGAAGATGAAGGTTTGAACCTTCGAAACATGTATGGTTTTTAATTTTGTCATTAAACTAGTGGAGCAGATTGTGAGTTTCTTTACCTACCTATAACTTCACTCCACTTCGAGAGGGACTACTTCAAAAAAAAAATTAATGTATATCGTCTAAAATTTAAGCTGGTCCTAGCTCTATGTGCATATATGTATAAGCACCTAAGTGACGGCAGCACCTAAGTGATTGAACACTTATTTTGTTACATTTACTACATTTGTAACATTTACTACTTTCGCCTTTCATTTTTAGAATATTTTTATTTAGATCGTAATCGTAAAGCAAAAAGCAACATAAGAACAATCACCAAAAACTACAATTTTCTACTTTTCCACTCGAATTTCCAACTTTTAACATCAAATTTATAATAATAATGTTAAGGTTATGTAGTATTTTTAACCCTTTCAGCCAATCAAAACAATAAATACATTTCCTATGGTTGCAACGTAGCAAATGTAACAGTGCAGTAATTTCAATTTTTCTGCGACAATAACAACCCTGATTACGTCCCGTCTACATGAACGCATATGCGACCATTAATCGTCATCAATCAAACGACCGGCGCGCGACGGGCGGATCACTCAATGGTGAGAGTTTGCTTCAACCCACTTCCAAACATTTTAAATTTTATTTTAACTCATATTAATGTAAATCAAAGCACATGATGCTTACAAGTTGCTTAAAGTATAATGTAAAAATTAGTTACTAACAAATATCCTAATGGAAATAGTTTTAAAAAAATACACATTTAAAAATACAACATTGGTCCACAAAAAACAAACACGAACTAGCGATGTAAGAATTTGAATTCAAATAATCGTTGAATCCGAGTGTTGAGATACTCCGATGTATCCGAATATCTAGATGGGATCGAATCGGATTAATTATACCCGAGTCGAAATATTCACCAAACAAAGCCTAACGAAAAATTACAATACAATCGACACCTAAAAAAAAGGTCAATGTCAATACGATTAATCCGAGTATGGTGTCACTCGGAACACATATTTAGAGAAGCCTTGGATAATGCACAAGAAGGAATTCTGGTAAATGGACGGCGTTTAAATAACATCAGATACGCTGATGATACAGTAATATTTACCGAAAATATGGAAGACCTGAACCAACGAATGGATAGATTAATAACAAGTAGCCACCATGGATAAGACTAAATATATGATCATTAGCAAGAACAATGTTCCCATTCGACAACTAAGGTTGGAGGGTGGAACAATTGAAAGAGTTGAAAAATACACATATCTCGGCACCAGCATAAATGATCAATGGGGCCACTCGCAAGAAGTTAAATGCCGAATTGAAAAGAGCAGAAATGTATTCATTAAAATGTTTTTAAGAGCCGAGACCTAACCATGAACATAAAACGTTACGCTGCTATGTGTTTTCCGTGTTGCTATATGAATTGGAGTCATGGACATTGACAGAAGCAATGACGAAAAAGATTGAAGCATTCGAGATGTAGCTCTACAGAAGGATGCTAAGGGTATCATGGACAGATCACGTAACTAACATTAAAATCCTTAGATGAATGTCAAAGGAAAAAGAAATCATGAGTACAATTAGACCAGAAAATTACAATATCTAGGTCACATCATGAGAAATGAAAAAAGATATAATCTCTTGTAGTGCATATTGGAAGGGAAAGTGAAAGGAAAGAGAAGCGCCGGAAGGAGAAGAATCTCATGGCTAAAAAAATTGAGAACCCTGTTCTCCCCAATAACCACCGAACTATTCCGAGCAGCTGTAAACAAAGTTAGAGTAGCCAACGTCTGGAATAGATATGCACCTGAAGAAGAAGAAGATGGTGTCATTGGATGCTGCATTCGAACTCGTCCAACTGCCTCGAATCAGGCAAATCGGAATCAATGCTCATCAATAACGATGCCGAAATTGCCTGTTGCCGCATCGTGAATTCGTATTCGGATGATTAATCCGAGTCTCTTGTTCATCCGATTCCGTATGATTCGGATATCTAAATCATCCGATTACTTACAACACTAAGTGTGCCATCATGGCACCATAGCATCGCACCGATCCTCGCTCATTGCCTTGTCTCTCAATGAGTTTGTCTCTCGACATCGAGATATAAACATGAACTGTGAGTTGTCATCTTCTTCCGATGAAGAAGATATTATTTTAGACGCGAATATAACAAAGTGGTACCAGTGCATCCTATTAACGCAAAGCGAAGATTCTATGGATAATTTTATCACCTTTATAAAAATCTAAGGAAAGATCCCAAACGTTCTTGTGAATATAGAGAATGCATATAAATACCTTTGATTATATGGTAAGCAACAGTGAAAGGAGAATAAATAAAAATTGGAAGAACTGCCATTCTCAACCTATATCAGTGGTAGAAAGAGTAATGTAATTCTCATATGTTCAAAAAGCGTTGGGAATATTTCCTTAGATCATTATAAAGGTGATAAAATTCTCCATTGATTCTTCGCTTTACGTTAATGGGATGAACTGGTAATTTTGATTTTTGTTTAAGCATATAAGTACCACTTTGTTATATTAGAGTCTAAAATAATACCTTCTTCATCTGAAGAAGATAAGAACGCACAGTCCATGTTTATATCTCGATGTCGAGGGACTACTGTGCGAGGCTCAAGCGAGGCTGTGCGGTGCTATGGTACAAGGCTATGGGCGATGGTCGGTGCGCCCTAATGGCCATCGACTAACACGAACTGATTTCGCGTTTTGGCTGTTTGTCGCAAAATGACCTTCCCATATACACCGCATGGTGCCCCTGACACTTTGCCAAATTTTCAGTTTAGGCTTGAAAATTCAACACCGCCAACTCTCTCTCCCGCCACGCCCCGCTCTCCCCTATATGCAGCAAAACCCCAAATTTCTTCATTGCTATGTTTCCAGATATAACGGCAATTTTCCTGCCGATACGGTACCGATAATCGGCAAGAACTGCCGATATAACGACGTCAATATCGGTATTGTGGGATCATTAATTTATATCAAAAACAATATTAGAACTTATCGACTCTTTCCATATCAAAAGATATTAGTTCAATGTGTGGCTGAGAGTCTCGTAAATTTTTATTATAACCTTTATTAAAGTCGAAATAATAAGTTATCTTGCTCGTCGCATGAAACAAAAAATGCCGCAATCAGAATTTTTCTAGTCCTCCTCGTTTTTCATATACTGGATGTTTTTGGGACGTTTACATTTTTGGATACCCCATATTTCGGTTACCCTGTAACTTATCAAACAAAAATTGTTCTCTTTGTAGTGTTTTACGTAGAATCCAGTGACGTACAATAGTTTTCAAGAGGAAACCAAATTTGCTTCTTTTCTTTTTTTTATGATCAAACACAAGGACTATAGGAAAAATTCTTTAGGGCACTCTGGGAGTGATGCATGCGCAAAAAGCGATTCATGTTGGTTTTGAATCGTTGGAGGATATATTCGTTGGGAAAAACGACCTCGGGAAGGTCGTTCCATAAGGATAAAGTCCTCCAGATGAAAGAATTGTTAAATAATGAAGTTCGAGGAGTACTAAGCTTAACCATATATGGATGGGCGGCAGTGGTTCGTCGTGTATTTCTGCTATTCGCCGCTCTGTTTCACCCTTGCTTGGATACCTGGACTCGGAAATGAGATGACGCTGTCGAGGGTTCCACGTGCTTGATGTATACGAAATTAAACGTTTTGTAAGTTGTAGCATTACCCGATTTTTTTCTGTTGTGAAATAATTCATAATAAGAAATGTGTGATATGATTTCAAATTTGTGTGATATTACCTATTGTTGGTTTTGTTGCAAAATATACTTTTTGTGCTTTATTTTTTTATGGAATTTAATTATAAACCGGAATATAAGATCGAAGGTAAGAGAGTATGTACCTTAAAATTGTAGTATTTTCTTTCTAAAAAGTTTGAAAATAAAGTGATAACGCGGGTCAAGGACGTCTTGTTGTCAAAAACTGAACACGTGCGTTTACAATTCTGTTTTCCAATATATGACAACACTGCCGCAATAAACTATTGATTGCGAACGTCCTCAGTAGCGGCCACGGAAATTTTCAGATTTCATACTTTTCGTACAATAATTCAAAGCGCAACTTATGGTTATTTTTCTTCAATCTATTTTCATTTCAGGATTTGCCGGTTTAAATATAATAAGTCATTTCCATAACACCCTGTAGGTATATACTTTATTTTTAGTCTTAATATTAGATATGCCCAAAATTTACGTTCTTAAAAAGAAATACAATTCTCTTGACTAGGCCATGACGGAAAAAATTATTGGTGCGATTAAATATAAGGAACAAAAATTGAACGTTTATGGAACTTTCTCATAAATATTTCTCAAATTGTTCTCCATTAGCCTTAGATATGTTTCACACATAGTTATTATAATATAATTTGTTTCACCTGAAGCAAAAGCACAAATATTTCATCAGTATCGTGATTTTCGTGATGATAGATTTTAGGCCGAGGTTTAGAAAATGAATCTTGTTCAATTCAAAATATGATTTTATCCTTGGAAAAATCATTTTATCCTTCTATCGTCTTTCGAGATATCTACAAGTAATTCAAGAAATGTTAAAAATTTCATAGAAATACATATTACAAAAGGCTTATATTTACCTTTGAAATACACATAGTTTGCATTGCCTGAAATAATTTGGACACACTGATTTCTTATTATTAATTAGAAATGATGAAATAACTTAGAAAACAAGAATTTTTCATTATGATACAACTAACTGTGTTCTTTTGTTTTCTATTTAAACATACGTCGTGGTCTACTCAAAAAAATGTATATTTAAAAAACGTAATTTTCGGGCATAACATATCCTGAGAAAATTGTTAAAAACTGAATTACATTATTAAAAAATATATAGGGCGACCTATTTAAAAAAAAATCAAAGTTGTTTTTTTCTTGAAAACTGATGAACGTTACTGGATTCTACGTAAAAAGTTAAAAGGAGAGAATTTTTAATTTCCTTTTGATGGGTTACAGGGTAACCGAAATATGGGGGGTGTCCCAAATGCAAAATTAGGAGGCCTAGAAAAGTTATAATTCACAAAAAAAGTTGCATAGTGCTACGGAAACAGCATCCTTCTATATAATCTAATAACGGAGATACCCCGTCAAACCAAAGAAAAATGGACAACCTGTACTCTAAAAATTACTTCGTCCTATTAGAAGGCAAGCAGAACTAAATACCTTGTACAAAATTATTTTCAGTAGCGTTCCTAGCGGCTTAAATTTTTGTGCGTAGTCATGGAAGTAAAATCTAGCTAGTTCAGCGATAACTACTAAATTAAAAATGTTTTGATTGAGTTTCGCTCTTTGTGGATAAGCTCTAGTCTAGACGAGCAATCTGTCTTTTACAAGCGCCATCAATCATTAAATCGATATTATGATAGATTGGAAATGCTATTTAAAACAGGCAATTCTTTGGAGCCCCGAACATTTCAAGTTACTCCGAAGATATCTATCGCGATAGTGCCGGTTTTCAAGTTATAATTTCGCAAAAGTATGTATAATTTTTCATGAGAAGTTTACAAATTTACTTCTTTTAATTACTGCTGTCGAATTAAGGAGTATTTAGGTAAACTTAAATACAGGGTGTTATGGAAATTACGTATTATATTTAAACCGACAATTCCCGAGATCAAAACAAATTGAAGAAAAATATTCAAAAATGGCGCTTTAATTTAATATGCCCTGTACATGACCTTATGTCAAACCAAAAATGACCACTTGGTGCCCCTGCCTGGAAGGGAAACAAAGCAACATATGGCGAAAAACGTCAATGAATCTTTAACAGTGTTGTCTTATCTTCAGGGTAAACTCTTGAGGAAGTCTAACCGTTTGACAGATTCCAAGTTGTTTATTTTTCTTTGGTTTGACGTTTTGGCCACATAACAGTTTTTTTGAAATAAAATAAAACACGATAGAATATCAAACTTTTCAGCATTTGTAAAATTATGTTCCATATTTTCTGATAAATAGAAAACCTCTTAAAACGCTTTCAAACGATCACAATGGGAATGTAAAGTGAGACAAATCACGCTTTACCATCTTATTTTTTTTTTGTTTCAAACGCTTACTTTCTTTTAAATCCTGAATCAACAGAAGTTTGAAATAATGTTTCTGTATCTTGTTCACTTATTTATGGTTTATTATTAAATTATTTGTAGTTTATTGAACTAGTCCAACATAAGGAAAAAATTTAGAGCTTACTTATGAGATATTATTTATAAAATTAGTAGAAATACAGGACCGTATCTCAAAATATACTGATGTTGTTCAAAAAACCCTCGAAACGTCATTAAACCACAATTGTGTCATACATCGTTACATTCGGGAGAAAAATAGCTCTCAAATTCCAATATCAGGAAAACAGGACCGTATTTAGAAAATGAAGTTGATTATGGCCCTTCGAAGACGACTCGTCGGATTACAAAACAATTAACGCTCTCAGAAAAAGTGGCAATATAAAAGTGCAATTTACTTTAGAATTCGATCTCAAAAAAACCCAGGAAAACAATATAACGATTTTTCAGAATTTCGTTTTTCCGGATATCTCCGGAACTACTCGGAATTTTAAAACTTTCTAAACGGCATTAGGCACGTAAATGCGCAACTTTACCTCCATTTAACCGACTTCGTATCTCTTACGGTTTCCGAGATCCCTGTACTGACCCTCCTCATCTTGGACACGTTGTATATCGTATGATTAACGAAATCCCTCTGTAGTGCATTCTTATTCGGGACATCCCGTATAAAACATAATTTTTATAACTGAACAACTCAACTAAGCAATTAGGAATAATTTTCCTGTTTTATATTTTGATAGCCGACATGATTTTAACATTAACTATTAACAATAAATTATTATTTCAGAATGTCATAGAAAACTTTGACGATTTTTGAATATTTATTTTAATATCGGCAGGATATTTCTGATTTGTAGAACGACAGGTTGTCTGATTTTATTAATTTATTTTTGCTTTTATTTCATTTTATTTAATAAAAATAAAATACTATGCTTATTGCATGCCTCATATAATATACATAAAATAGAGGAAGGCGTTGTTATAAAATATATAAGCTCAGTGCTTTAAAATAAATTTAATAAAATATTTATATCGCAACAATTTTATTTTTCAAAATATATCGGTACAAGACCGTATTTTATTTTTATCATGTCCCCACACAAGTCGTGTGGGGAGATAAACTTATTTTTCTACGATCGTTCTAAAAACACAGGTCGACAAGTTTATCTACAGCTACGAAAGGAATGCGGGCAAGAAAATTTCTTGGGTTAACAATGTTTTCACATATATTAAATTTTAATTTAACAATATGTTACCAAGTAAACCATAAAATTACATTTACGCATTTAAAATAAATCGTCATAAGTATATCAGAAATTAATATTCTATTATTGTTTCAATGTTCTTAAAACTTTCTTTTCATACTATTTATTTTAATATTTAAATGCAAAATAACATCTTCTTTTGTTAAAGTACTTCTAATCTAAAAAAAAGGCAACTTAGTGCAATATCAACGGTAACAGGTGGCTAGGGCTAATTTGATAGGTTATATACCAGACAGAGGATGACGACATGCGTCTGGCTTGTTCAGGTTTGGTCGGGCCTGGTGACACGCCCATTGTGCCGGCGTGGTTGTTCGTCGATGTCCGATATGCTTCATCCAGTTGCGTAGGCGATAGGAAGTGCAAGAGTTATTATATTGTATTAAATTGAGTTTTTAAAAAGTGTTCGTTGTTTTAAATCTGTGATATTGATTGAATATACTCGTGGTAAAACCCTTCATAGTCAAATCCGTGAAGTGATTGCCAATGTGTACAGGGTGTGTAAAGAAGAATCACAAATTAAAGCATTTAAATTTCCACTTAAGCGCAAGCTAGAAAGGGTTGCAATTTATGCGGGAGTAAGCGTGGGCGAAGTAAAAAACATTCATAAGGAAAGGAAAGAAAACAATCCGGATCAATTGTTATTATATCCTGGCATAAAAAGGGTCCGTATTCGCTTCGGCATTATTAGGAGAACAATACAAAAGTTTTGTTTGGAACTAAAAGTGGTTCCAACCTTAAAAAAATTGCTATAACAGCTAAGAACTGACATAAACTTTCTGTTTTCCTGTGAAACTTTGTGGTGCATGTTGAAATCAAATGGATGAAAATGAAAAATCGTCATTAATCGATTAACTAGGTAGCTGTTTTGTCCGTACTGAAAGAATGGCATCTTTTAAAACGTAATTATTTAAACCTGGATGAAAATAATTACCTATCTTTAAATTTAAAATACAATTATTGAAGAATTTCCTATTTTTATTACATTATTAAAATAATAATAGCACGCCCATGAGTCGGTCATGTTTTACAGATATTGCTTTCCCCTTACCGATACGTCATAGCTATAGACTCGCTTGTCCAGCGGTATATTCTTTTTTAAACAAAATGTTCGTGCTATTCCAAGCTAAAATCAACATTAATTCTGAATAATCAAGTCGATATTAGCAATTATCCCAAACTTATTGCATTCTAAGTGTATGGCCATAACGGCGCCCGCACAGCGCCCTCGCTCATAGCCTGGTACCATAGCACCGCACAGTAGTGTCCACAACTGCGCACCGACCCTCGCTCATTGCCTTGCCTGTCGATCAGTTTGTCTCTCGACATCGAGATGGACTGTGCGTTGTCATCTTCTTCCGATGAAGAAGATGTTATTTTAGACGCTAATATAACCAAGTGGTATAGTATGTTTAAACAGAAATCAAGATTACCAGTGTATCCTATTAATGCGAAGCGAAGATTCTATGGATAATTTTTTTTTATGATCAAACACAAGCACTATAGGAAAAATTCTTTCGGGCACTCTGGGAGTGGTGCGTGTGAGCAAAAAGCGATTCACGTTGGTTTTGAATCGTTGGAGGTTATATTCGTTTGGAAAAACGACCTCGGGAAGGTAGTTCCATAAGGATGAAGTCCTCCAGATGAAAGAATTTTTAAGTAATGAAGTTCGAGGAGTACTAGGCTTAACCACATATGGATGGGTGGCAGTGGTTCATCGTGTATTTCTGCTATATCGCCGCTTTGGCGGAATTAAGAGGGCAAGGTCAGCCGAGCACTTTCCATGAAAATATCTGTAAAAGAGAGTGAAATCCCCAACCTCTCCTCGATGTTCTAGGCTGTCGAGGTTCTTCGTCAGCTCGTGGTCTCCAATCAGACGAATGACCCTCCTTTGGATGGAATCCAGTAGCCGAACAGTATGTTTAAATGCAGAGCTCCAGACATGAGATACTCTAGTGATGGTCGAATCTGGGCTTTGTATAGTGTGAAAAGTTGTTGAGGTGTGTACAACTTTCTGGTTCGGAAGAGTACACCAAGTTTCTGAGAACTATCTTGGCGATTGCCACGTCGTGGTTATGCCAAGACACATTTCCTCCCAGATTGACGCCCAGCAAATTAATAGATGAAGCCAGTGGGATTTCGTGTCCGTCCATGACTATATCCGGTTCTGTAATGTTAACCTTTTTAGAGAAAACTGCTGCCTGAGTTTTTTTAGCGTTAAATTCGACTTGGTTACTGTCACCCCAAGCCAAAATTTCTTCCAGGTGATACTTCATGCTGTTTGCCAAGATGTGCGTCGGCAGCCGATGTTTGTGTATTCAAAGAGAAAGATAAGATAAGTGTGCTATCGTCAGCAAAACTAAATATCGGATTTTCACTAGAAGGTCGTTAATGTAGAGTAAGAAGAGAGTGGGAGACAATATGGACCCTTGAGGAACACCTTTATCACCTTTATAAAGATCCCCAACGCGTTTGTGAATATATGAGAATACATATAAATACTAGATTTTTGTTTAATCATATAAGTACCACTGTGTTATATTATAGTCTAAAACAATATCTTCTTCATCGGAAGAAGATAACAACGCCCAGTCCATGTTTATATCTCGATGTCGAGGGACTACTGTGCGAAGCTCAAGCGAGGCTGTGCGGTGCTATGGTACAATGCTCTGGGCTAGGGGCGGTGCGCCGTTGTGGACACAGACTTAGTGACAGTGAGTTGGTTATACACCAATATATATTTTTTAATTTCGAAAAAAAAAACTGATACGATCGTAGAAAAAATATCGTACGAAACATGCGTAAAATTCCTTTTTTACGAAGGCGAGGGCCGCAATCCCGTATAAGTATAAGTAAGTAATACTATACTTATACTATTTTTACATAAACTTCAAAAAGAATGAATTATATTTCACATTTGTCACTTGTATTTCAGATAGTGATATGTGCATTTCAGAATTTATCATAAGTATTTTAGAATTCATCAAATGTTCCTAAATGCATGCGTCTGGCCGGTGGAGTACGCCAATTCCATATACATATAATAATATGAAAGGTAATCAAAAGATTTCATTCATAAATCACGATTTGTTTACAATCATACATACTTTCACAGTTTCAGATAAGTTAGGAGATGATACAAAATGGCAACGCTGTAAGCTGCATGTCTATTCTTTGGTATCCTTATCAGTATAGTGGCTTGTGGTTTTTTTCAGGATCATAAAAAATAAAGTAATTTTAATTACAAATTTTATTTATCTATGGATGCTGTCGCACAAAATACAGGTTTATTACCTTGCATTTCAAATAGGTGCAATGACTATTTAAATATGGGTAATCCGGCTTGGAATTTATTATTTTAACGCAATTATCTCAACTCATTTATTTATGTCAATTTACAACAGTATTTACACACGCCAATAAGATTAAAGATCAAAATATTAATAAGATTAGAATATTACACGAGAAAGACATTGAAAATTACATTAATATTTTCCTAACTTTACATATAAAGTAGGAACATTTAAAACAAGTTAATCAAATAAAACAAAAAGGAAACTTCACAACATGTTAAAATTCACAAGTCATGGTTAAAAATATAAGTTGAATCTAAAATTATACCTACACAGATAAACCTTGCAGGTGTTTTATAAAGAAATTCAGTTAATGTAAATAAATCCATATATTTTGCAATACATCTACTTAAAATATAGAATTAGCTACACCACTGCTAAAACATAACCTCAATAATTTCACTTACCTCAGACATACCATTCCGGGGTTAGAATAGTCGACTTTCTTATACACCGCGCACTGACGAACCATTGTATATAGCTAATAAATAGCTTCCAATAGTTATAGTTCGAAAAAATACGAAAAATTAATCCAAAACCACAATAGATCACAAACGCAGCTCAACAACACTGTAGCGTTCGAAATGAATGAATAAGATAGATTTTTAAAATTCAGGGTAGCCAGTAGTACAAGTGCCCGTACAGCGCGCATTGCCACCGTGATTTCCCTAAAACAGGGGTCGGCAACCTTTTGAGACGGAAGAGCCAAAAGTTATAATTTACACAATTTCTCAGTTTTTAAAGAGCCACTACCGGCGGCAATTTCATATCGAAAGAGACACAACTTGACATCGAAAGAGCCGCATGCGGCTCGCGAGCCGTAGGTTGCCGACTCCTGGCCAGAGCCAAAGCACTGGTGAAGACGCCAAATTGTCTTGCGTCGAAAACGAATTAAAACCTACATAGAAACATCCGACAAATAATATTTGCGTATGGAACGAGAGAGCCTCAGCTTCACATCCAAAGAGCCGCATGTGGCTCACGAGCCGCAGGTTGCCGACCCCTGCCCTAAAACATTATAATTGGACGTTATTAGGAAACTATGAATAATTCTACGAGAAGGAAATTTAAAAAACACCTCCTTATTTAGTATAATATTTAATAGGTGACAAATACATGGGAGTATTTTAGATATTGATTTTGTTATTATGTGTTAATAGGAAATAAAACCACATATTTTGGTTAGAACAGTTTTTCTTTCGATTCACCCTTCAAATATGTTATCTGGTATTTTTACTAAAAGGGTGGTAGACCACTTGCATTTTTCCATCTGGAAATTTTTTCTGATTAGCCCGGTCAATTCGATATGAAACCGGTCTTTCTCGGCAATTGATTCAAACGATTAAATTCATTGTTATTAACATTGATAATGGTAAATTTTTTTCGGGTTTCCATAAATCGCAATACTCGCGATACGCCTAAACCATGAATGTTTCCAACAGATTGTGCGCATTTATGTTATCAATGCAACGCGATACATTGCACAGTCAACTGTGCAATGCATCACGTCCCCTTGATAAAGTAAATGTGATGTATTAATACAGGCAATTTTAAACGTCAATATTTTTAATTTGGATATTTTTTAATTTGTGTATATTAGTCAAGTATGAGCGACTACGATATTCAGATCGAGGGAACGTCAGCAAATAATTTATTACTAAAAAAATCCAGGGAGAGGTATAAAAAGTGTATCAAAAATGTATTGACTGGTGTACTGATAACCATGCGAGTATCTATTCAAAAAAAGTTTTCTTAGCATGTTTCGATAATTTAACATAAACGTAAATATAAAGTTAGTGCTAGCAAAAAAGTAATGTAGGTGTCATGTGCTCTTTTTGGGTCAACCTTAAAACAGCAAAATCAAAATATGAAAATTTTCGCTCGCTTAAGAGATACGGGGGAAAACAAAACATTGACAATTTCAAAATTACCCTATATTTTCTTGGTTAAGAGAGATACAGAAAAATGTTTTATACAGAACTTTCTTTGTATTGATTGCTGAATAATCTGCCGTTTTCAGAATAAGTATACGGTGTCAGGTAAAAAAGTTATCGGACCTAACCTTATTTTTTTTAAATGGAACACCCTGTATATTTTAATCTAAAAAGATACTATTTTAAATTCTTCTTTCAAATATATAACACACCATGGATAATATTGGTCTCCTAGGTGATTTATTTTAACTTGATAAAAATGAAATTAACATTAAATGTTAATAGTCAACATAGTTGTTTCTAGGATATTAGCTTTTCTTTCATGGTTTACTGTGGTTTAAAGTAATAAATTTTAATAAATCGCCTAGGAAACCAATATCATCCATGGTGTGTTATATATTTGAAAGGAGAATTTAAAATAATATCTTTTTAGATTAAAATATATAGGCTGTTCCATTTAAAAAAATGAGGTTAGGTCCGCTAACTTTTTTACCTGACCCCGTATACTTATTCTGAAAACGGCAGCTTATTCAACAATCATTATGAAGAAACTTCTGTATAAAACATTTTTCTGTATCTCTTTTAACTAAGAAAATATAGGGTAATTTTGAAAATGTAAATTTTTTTGATTTTCCCCCGTATTAAGCGAGCGAAATTTTCAAATTTTGATTTTACCATTTTAAGTTTGACCCAAGAAGAGCACACGACATCTACATTACTTTTTTGATAGCACTAACAATTACGGAGATACCTTACAAAAGTGCCGAAAATGTGACACCCTGTATACAACTCGGGTGGTAAGCCGCAGCTTGCTACGCTCGTACCGTAAGTTTAGAAATCGTGTGTAATAGGCTTCTTACTACTCTTGGTATGTAATATACTATTATTTCCCTTCTGTATTCTGTATAAATATTAAAATTAAAGTTAAAATATTCCAAACTAAAATATGCATATCGTACGCTTGTTAAAAAGAGGTCTGTAACCTTTTATACACTCGTAACCTAGGACACTATTTTTAACCCCCAAAATATCCATTTCCTCTGCTGCAAATTGAAAAAAGCTTTTAAATCTAGCACTATTTATGTTTACATATAGGGAGTGTCTAGGTCGATAGGAATCGTATATGAAAATATCCGATTGCGCGTTAAACGGCGGGGATTTATAAACACCGTCGAGTTTTGTTGGGCTTTAACATCTATCGCTTAACTTGAGTTCTAGATTTTGATTCTTCTGTGAATGACTGCCGTTGTCATTTTAATTAATATAGTTTTTAAATTACTTAGCAAACTGGCGTCGGGATTATTTCCATCTTTTGTTAATGAAACAGCTTTTGTAACGCTTAAGCGAATCAGATCTCGAACTTTAAGTCCTTAGAACCCTATACTAATGTTGAACCAATTAAGCGATTATCGTTACGTTTTTTCTAAATACGTATCTCACGACGTCAAACACAATGCGTGACCTGTCTCAAATGTGAAATTTGTCGTTTGACAAGTGACTGTTAAACAATTAAATATATTAAATATAAAATTTGCTTTATACCATTTCTGTAACTACTGAAGAAGAAGCTTAATCCACCATTCTTGCTTTATTATGAATACCTGTGTCCAAATATATTTTTTCTATTTGGGTTTCATAATGGCTACATTATGAAATGCAAAAAAAATTAATAACCTGCCACTTTATGAAACTGAAATTTTATTTTTTTATGTTGGCAGCAAGTAGGGTTCGAATTTTAGGTTTACTTCGATTTCGTTGAAATTAGTTTTCTAGGCATTATGGATCGACTAAAATATTTATAGAAAACTTTAAAATACTAACCTTCACCTTGCAAATAGATCATTTTTACTAGATATTTCTCTGAAATACCTATACTCGGAAATATATAACATCCTGACGGTGTCCATCAACTAATTTCTAGTCACAACTATAAAGCAACATAACCTAAAAATAATAGAAATATCATCCAGTTTATGCTTTATTTCTAAAGTTTTATTCAATAAAGTACTATTTTTATTTTTAATTCAATGTAGTATTATACATATTACTTTATATATACATATTTATAATTACTGTAGACATTTCCTGGACATTAATTGTTATTCCTGTCAGATTCTGTGTCGACACAATATTTTGTTCAATAGTATTATTTATTATTTTGTTCAATATTTTGAACTTTGTTCTGCTCGCACCATAACTCAGAGTTTTGCATATTCTTTTTAAAAGTTTTTCTAGATTATTTTCTGCAATTTCTCGTATTTTTGATGACGGAGTACAACTGACTCATTTTTATTAACTTTAATAATATATTTATTTTCAATTATAACGGATGGGAAGAAGCTTTGGTGTGTTCAACTATTTCTATCATTGCATATTCGATACTTGTAACATTTTATGAAATTGTAAAAGTATTGCCAACCCAAAAAGAAAATATTAATTCAAATGGAAAGAAATCTAAAGACCCAAATAGAAAAAGCATTATAAAATACACGGTTCATAAGACAATTAGAGCACTTGTACTTTAGAAAACTCCCCGCTTTGCTGGTCGTTTTCTAAATTAAACGCGTGCTCTAAGATAATGTCTTATGGAACTTGTACCTTAATATACTATTTTTCCTCCTATATTAGTAAGAACCTACTTACGCATTGTCTACCGTTACGTAATGTTCCAGTTCCACAGATCACATTACTCGTGATATGCTAGAACCGTCAATGTTCCAAAAGATTTTGCAAAGTTGACTGTGAAATCCATCCTTGACAACTCAAATGCCAGGAAATTTTAAACGTCAACATTTTTATTTCGATTTTATTTTTGGGTATATTAGTAAAGAATAAGTGACTACGATATTCAGATTAAGGGAATGCCATGGGAAATTACATTACAAGCTGCTTCCGCAGCAAATAATTTATTACTAGAAGATCCTGGGAGCGGTATGAAAATGTGTATCAAAAATGTATTGGCTGGTGTACTGATAATCATGTGAGTACCGACACAGAAAATTTGTTTGGCAGCATATTTCGATAATTTAACATAAAAGTAAATATGAAGTCGTAGAAAAAGTATATTACACAACTCGAGTGGTAAGTATTACATACTCTTTCGAGGTACGGTACTCGCTGCGCTCATACCGTAAGTTTCGAATTCTTGTGTAATAAGTAGGCTTCTTACCACTCTTGGTATGTAATATACTATTTTCGCTATAATATGGCAGACATGAATAATTTATTATAGGCTACTTCTAAGTCCAAGTTGATTTTAAATCAGAGAATGAATTTTACATAAGTTCACTATTTATAATGGATGGAATAATCCAAACATCCTTATACTCTTCTAATTAAAGCAAAAGCCCACTAATTACTATTTATTAATCAGATTGTTATTCCTCTTGTAAAATTGTTCATTCTGGACTATTTCACAATTTTCATATTTAGGCCGACGATATATTTTTTAAATATTGATTTTTTTATAAAAAAAAATACGTAAAATAGAAAACATAGTATAAAGTACATGCTTTATAAAGCTATAATAGCACTTTAGTTTAGTCCCCTTAGAAAACTCGCCGCTTCTTGGAGGAACACGTGCTAAAATATGATGCTTTATAAAATTTGTACTTTAATATATTATTTCCGAACTCAACAGCGCAACTTTGCCCCCATTTAATGTCCGTTATTCAATCATCACAAAATTTCTGATAATCTAATATGAAATGATCTCCGGCTATATTTGAGCTTCGACAAAATACATCATTATGTTATGCTCATAAAATAAAAAGTAAACACAATTTTTATTGTAATTTACGAAGTGACACAACATGTAAATGTATGATTTGCCGATACTTTTACGAAAATGTCGAGTGAATGGGTTCTTTAATATTTAATATTTATGTAGCGAGTAATTAAATTAATGTTTCCTTTGTACCTTCTGCTAAATTATAATTAATTATAAATATTTTAAGAATACAGGGTGTTATAGAAATGGTTTATGTGGTATGGTGTTTCTTAATTTTTAAAATTTGGTAGACACTTTCTATTCATCAGGAGGCATGTATAACATGATTTTTTTTTATTCCGATCAGTGGCGTTCGTGCGGGAATTGCCCACCATATTTTTGAGGAAAAGAATGGTACGCCACTTCTTGTTTTGAAATAAAAATTATTTTTGAAATTCTCATTCCTGCTGAGTAAATGTCGCCTCTTGATTTCTTGTCGTTTGACGTACAGTTTTCGTATAAAAAATGATATTCATTCATTTGTACTCTGTTATGAAATTAGGTATTAATAAAGATAAATAAAGGATCTAAAAGGTAAGTAAGGTAACAAATTATTAAAAGAAATATGAAATTTTTTAACACCCTCTATCTCAAAAGTTAAGACGTGTAGGACATATGTTCATATGATTTTTTTTCTGAAAATAGGCCCAAGAATATTAGCATATTATTAAGGAACACCCTGAATACAGGATGTTTCAAAATACAGGTGCCATCGCTCGCGTGGTGATTCTTATCCAAAAATAAGACAAATAATTCCTATCAACATGGGTCTGCCGTGCAATATTTGACAGATACAGGGTGTTAACATTTTTAAATTATTTTCCATATATTTCCGAAACGGCTTTAGAAATTTTAGTGAAATTTGGGTTATGAAAAGTACCTAAAATAGCACATATTTTAGCAAATAAAAATGTGTGAAAAGATTTAACAAGGGCGCGCGGAGTCACGTCTTTAACTGCATTAGTTACAAAGTAAGGTCAATTTACCTTTGACATGATACGACAAATTCCTTTAATGAATTTTATCTCAGAAACAATTGGAGATGAATAAGGTAAAACACCCAATGTTTGACAGGTTTTAAAAATATTTCTTACCAAATTGATCATTCTGTCAAAGTTTCCTATTTTCTAAAGTATTTAACAACGTTATATTAATCATAGAAGGCATTAAAATTGTCGAATGTTGAAACACCAATATTTAAAAAAAAATTAAATTAATGAAAAAGGATTAGTGTTCTTTTCTAAATTCCTGAAATTGACAGACTTAGAAAAAGATTGACCAAATTGGTCACCCCAATAACACTGGGAAACAAATTTCAACTTTTTTTTTGTTTCCTGAACAAAACCTATTTTTTTGGATTCAACTGTACCCAAGTAACTAAAAAATACCTATTAAAGATTTTAGTTGGCTCGCAAAAAAAAAATCTCAATTATTTGTTACAAAATTTTAATTCATAGGCATATACAATGGACATACAAAATACAGATAACAATATATTGTTGGTTCAACAAAAGCAACTAAATAGCACATTTTTATCATTGAATCCAAAGTTTAGACACTCATTTTGCGCTTCTTAGCTTGCCTTTTGAAAGCAGCCTCTGGGGCATCTCTCGTAATAGTCCAGCAGTAGTCGGCTAACATCTCACAGTTCCATTTTCCCTGATATCTTCTTTCCATGTTCGAAATATCCTGGTGGAACCTCTCACCGTGTTCGTCACTTACAGCACCACAATTTTCCGGAAAGTAATCCAGATGAGAATCCAGGAAATGAATTTTCAACGACATATTACACCCTAGGTTTTGGTAACACAAAAGAAGTTGGGCAACCAGGTCTTTATAATTTTCTGCTTTTATGTTTCCCAAGAAATTTTTTGCAACCATTTTAAAGGCATCCCAAGCGTCTTTTTCCTTGCCTTCAAGTATGGAATCGAATTGCGCATCTCCGAAAAGTTTCCTAATCTGGGGACCCACAAATATTCCCTCTTTAATTTTAGCGTCACTGATTCTAGGGAACTTTTCTTTTAAATAACTAAAAGCACGGCCTTCTTTGTCCATTGCCTTCACAAAATTTTTCATAAGTCCCAATTTTATATGAAGTGGCGGTAGTAAAATCTTTTCTGGGGCAACTAATGGCGCGCTGGTCACATTTTTCTTTCCTGGCTCAAAAGACTCTCTCGGTGGCCAAATTTTCTTTCTGTAGTGATCCGATCGTGCTCGACTGTCCCATTCGCAGAGGAAGCAGCAGTATTTGGTATAACCTAGCTGCATTCCAAGCAAGATCGCCACAACTTTTAAATCCCCACAAATTTGCCATTTATATCTTTCATATTGTATGGTCTCAAGTAACAATTTCAAATTGCTATATGTTTCTTTCATATGGACTGCATGACCAATTGGGACTGAAGGCAATTTGTTTCCATTATGGAGTAACACAGCTTTAAGACTTACTTTTGAGGAATCAATGAAAAGTCTCCAGTCTTTTGGATCATAGTCCAGATTTAAAGCTGCCATTAATCCCTCAATGTCCCTACAGGCTACCAAATTGTTATCCATGTTAAAAAATGGTGTTAGGTTTTTCTGACGGCTTCGGTACACAGAAACTTTTACTTCATCTTCAAGTAAATTCCATTGTTGCAATCGAGAGGCCAATAGTTCTGCTTTTGTCTTGGGCAGTTCCAAATCCCTTATAAGGTCACTTAATTCACTTTGACTTATTTTGTGAGGCTTTTTACTTGGAAGTTCACAGACAAAATCGGAGTCTTGCGAGGTTGATGGGCCGGCGACATTTTCCGGTACACTACCGTTTGAATCCTCTTGATCATCATCAGAATGAAGGGTATATTCCTGAGGTGGATTAGGTATAGGCAACTCGTCACTATGAGGCACCGGGCGTATGGCGGATTGTAAATTTGGATACTGTATCGCAGACCTTTTTTTCTCTGAAAAGCCTTTTTTGATGGGAGGTGTCAAAGAAAAGTAACAGTCAGTAACGTGGTCTTTCGGTTCTCGCCAGATCATAGGAACAGCGAAGGGCATCTTACGGTTTTTTCCACTTAGCCAGCCGCGAATGTTGGACGCACATTTGTAGCAGCAGATATGGGGAGCCCAATTTTTATCCTGGTCTCCAACTTTGCAGCCAAAATACAAGTGGTAAGCCTTTTTTATTAAAGGGCTAAGCGTACGTTTTTGTTTCACAAAAGTCATTTCACCACATATATAACAAAAATGATCCGGCTTATTTACACAAACTCGCGACATGTTGCTCAAAACTCTCTAATTTCTCAAATACGAACAGCTCTCGATCAACTGGTGGTTGAAATACAACTAACTAACAATTTAGGATTTATATTATATGTATTTAAACCCCTTATAAAGTACACCTGTTATAATAAATCCAGGTATTTCTCATTTAATGGTGAAATTTTCCCATATATTAAGGGCAGGTAGGTAAATTATCATAATTGGGATGGATCTATAAAACCGGAGCCAACTGAGCCTTTTGCAAGACAGATTGTTAATTAGTATAATAAAATAAGTAAGATTTTGCTATTTTGGTCTCGGAAACATTTTTGCTGTTCCCCAGTGTAATTGACACAATTTATTGCTTTTTTTACACATTTATTCGTAATTTACAAAATACATAGAACTAGAATACTAAGGCTAGTAACCAAAGAAAAAGGGTGAATATTGGTAGTATTTAAAACTTCATCTTAGGAATGAAATAGATAGTACTTAATGAACTGAGCTTCAAAAACAGTCTTAACAGGCATTTTCTCAAAAAACGTGAACATGGACGAGGTTGTTATATTGCAGTACCAAAGGAATGGTGCATTTAATTTTTAGGTCAGGTATAAAGATTTCTTAAATTATGGCAAGTTATGAAAATGTCAATTATTGATTTAATGTCAATAATTGGATGTTTTACCTTAATAGGAAATTGATAACAAAACTTGGATTTATAGATAGAATCGAAAAATTCCATAATATTTAAAATAATGAACAATCCCTAGCCTTCGGTATAACCGGAACTAATAGATACGTCAATGTATCTTCATTAAATAGATCGGCATCTCATAAATAGCAATATTTCAATCAAATATCCTTCTTGTCCCCGAGTTCTTTTAATAGTCACCGTGATTGACTCCATATACTCTTTAATCTAAGGAACTCCTATTTTTACTTCCAACGTCCTTTCCTTCTTGATGCAAATTTAAAAAGCTTTTAAATCTAGTCTAATCTAATATTTCATATATCGGGCTTGTCCCGGTCGATAGGAGATGGGAATGAAAAATATTCGTTACACGACAGTGCCTGATAAACAACGCCGAGTGTTGTTCCTCGATAACATCTATCACTGGATTTCAGTTTTCGATTTGAATATTTCTGATTGATCGCTCTTGTTCTCTAATAGAAACAATATTGAACTATTTGAAATATTTTTAATGAACAGGCAAGTGTGATAAAAGAAGATTTATTTAAAGCAGTTCAAGTGACTTCATTCATTCTGCGTTTGTGACTAGGAAGAAAATAAATGTTATTTTGACTAAATCTATACAGTATACATCCCAGTATACAGCCCATCTTTATACAGGGTTCTGCAACAGTGCGCCAGGCTTCCATAGCTCTTATACAAATTAACCTGAAATATTGAGGGATGTTAACGGATCTTTTCAAGAACGTGTTAACTTGTGCACAGATCAAAATGGGAGACATTTTGAACATTTTCTGTAGTTGACAATTACTACCCAGGCGCATATCATATTTAAACAATATAATTTATGAAATTCGGAATTATTTCGAAAATGGTTGGAATTAACTATGTTTGTATTACAAAAAAAGTTGCTTATGAATTCTAAACTCAATACCTAAATAATATATAGAGTGTTCCATTTGAAAATCTTGAGAAAAATGATTTGGAACCTTATTATGCACACCCTGTATAAAATAGACAAACACTATTAGATTAATGGCATCTCTGGGCCCCTCGTTATAAAACTCACCCAATCCCATGGTTAAAAAAATAATATTAGTATGTTTTCTCGATATTTCTTTCAAGTACTACAAAACTTTGTTTTGTTTTTAAACTATTGTTCTTAAAATACCCAAACAAATTGAATAATATTTTAGGTAATTATATAGAGGACATTAATACGAACCTGAATATGTAATAAAATACTGGGTGTCCCATTTAAAAAATATAATTATATGTTATCACACTTTTTTGGGCCACCCTATATACATGGAAACATATTTTCTTGAAATACACCAATGCAGTATAAATCAACATATGATTGAAATTTCTAATTTAATTTGTACAGGAGCTATGGAAGGCTGACGCACTATTTCAGGACCCAGTATAGACAAGAAATAAATGTTGCTTTTTTTCTCGCGTTCTATTAAACATTACCTAATAATTTAAAATATCGCTCCTCTCGGAAAATGTGAAAGTACGCCGACTTTCGATTGAAAATATGCAGCTTTGGGAAAATACTCATAATTTACTTTTAGTGGATTAAATATGAAATAAAAGGTCATTGTACATAGCAAAATCTCCTGCTTTTTTTCCATTGTGTTCAATATCAAAAATCTTTTGTTAATCCATTCTTAAGCTCATTATCATAAGTCCATCCCCGGCACACTGAAGTTTTTTGAGTACCTGCCTTACTAGGCGAAATAATCAAGTTCTTAATGAATTTGTTAGGGTATTTAACCCTAATTTGCTAGGATTCTTCGGAATCGTCAATTCTTAGGGGTATGAACCTGTGATACTTTGAAACACAGCACGTATTCCAGTACAGTACAAGAAACATTGCATTAAGAAACTCGAGGATTTGCATACAGAATTGAAATCATTGCAGTAAAGCTCTAAAAAGCATCATTTTAGGCAGAAGAAAATATTTTTTATAGAAAAACTAGATGATATTTTTGACATCGCGGACGCACTAAATATAACAAAAATTGACGAAGATAAAAATTTTTTGTTGAACCGAAGAAAGAAAGAGGGCGCCAAGGGTTTATGCTTGGTATAGATTCTACTCGGGGAGAAAGAATACAGAATAGAAACACGAAAAATATGACAGTCTTAATTGAAAAAACGCAACAGAAAATATTAATATCAAGTATGTAAAATGTTTTGTAAACTTTTTACCTCAATTTCATCAGCAAATATAATTTTTCAGTTGTGTAACTAGATCTACAAGATATAGTAAAAGCTTTATGTTATGATACAACAGATTCCTATCAGGATATCTATATGCACTTTATTGGAGCGAAATTTAAGGAAATAACTTTTATATTTTCCACGCAGTTAAGGGATGTTTTGATGCTAAAATGCCTCAATCATCTGATCCTAATATCCGTCTATTTAAGCGTTTTCAAGAGTCATGGTCAAAAATTAATACAAAGAAGTACCGATCTGGAATAGAATCGCGAGTAGTTCCTTGCAAACAAAAATATGCCATTCTCGGTTTTATAAAGCTGACATTGCAATAACAACAACCCCGAGAAGATTATCGCGAATTACTTGATTTATTTGGATGGCGAAAGCTATTTACTGCTTAAATTTTGATTCGCTATGAATTTAAATTAATGACCAAAGAAATATAAGCGTATAACTCACCTATGTATTTTTATTGTCAACGCTAATATTAGAGCATGGATTATTGTCCCAGTTGCTGTAAAAGTCCCATATTATTATTATATTTGTTATTTCTTAAAGACCTTAATAATTACAAAAATACTGTAAAAAATGCTAAATAATTTGCGGTACCTAAATTTGGAAAATATTGCAATCTGAAATAACAAGCGATTAACGAATTAAATGTAGAAAAAACGATATATCTTTATGCTAGATCATTCAATCCTGACTTTGTATCAGTTAATATAGATTTGTTAGGGAAGGATTTGAGTCTTGGAATATTGATAACAATTTTCAAAACGCATTTCAAATTGTGAATAATTTAAGGTTGTTCACGATACAGCTGAAATAGGCATTAGGAATGCTATAATATTTTAACAAAGGATTACGAACAAAGACATCAACGATTTACAGACTCAAAAAAATCAACAGTATTAAAACCAACGTAATAGTTATCATTCCTTACTCTTTATAACAGATTAAAATATAAACACAATATAACTTTTCTCTAGAATTAAATATACTATATAATTATTTATTTACGGCAAAATTTAAAGAAATCTTCATATTTTGCTGTTTTATTTTGTATATTAAAAAATTTAAATATGGTAAATTATATCATTCGGTCGGCGCGGTCTAATGTAGTTCGATTAAAATAAAATTTGGCACTGATAATTAATTATAGGGTAGGGTAAACAAACGTAGATGGTTCCCCGAATTAAAATCAAAAGTTGAAGAAAATGGGCTAGTATACATATTTAATTGGTCAACTATAAAAACATACTGCATAAATAAAATCATGTAAAAGTATTCTATTTTTCACCACGTAAATTGGACACACAAGAGCCACGGATCTAATCAACGATGAGCTCTTGGATATGCAAACTGATCGTATGAAAGCAACATACGATTTCACAAAGCCTTTCAAGATTGACTGGAACTGAAAAATGGACAAACAGTGTATCCCGTCATTTGACAAGGGTCTAGTTTAGTACAGCGATGGATCAAAAACCAGGTTGAAACAAGTGATGGGTCTGCTAACAGGCCACTGCCACTTGCGAAAACACCTTCAACGGATAGGGATAAACAACGGATCCATTGAATATAGACTCGGCGGCGAAGAGGACGAAACCGTCTCACACATAATATACCGCTGCGTAGCGCTGTCTCGTAGAAGACAAAATATCTTCGGGAACATACAACGTGGTGACAACCTCCCACATGACAAGTTTGGTAGAAGGTTACTGGACCTCATAGAAGGAACAAACATCTTCTAACAAGATCGGGGTACACAATAAGCCGAAATGCTGCAATGATTTGAAGTTCGGGCCTTTAAACCGACCCCCGCCATTCTATTTTAAAGCAGGGAGAGAATTGTTTTAGCTCCCACCACCTCTAATAATATATAGATATAGAATTGTTCGTTCGAGAATTATTTACTTATAATATCCCCAAAAATCTCCTCATAATTTTTTAATTTATGACTTACCATTGCTTCTGATTTAAGATATGTGCAACAATATGTAAGTGTATGATCTACCTATATATTTGTTAAAATTATTGAATTCATGGTTTTTTTTACCAAGTTATTACCTAATTTGAATTGAACTATGAATAAGGTTTGGTATATTTAAACGGGCGTGCAATGGAAATGATACATATTTATTTTCTAAGTCAATCGTGTAAAAGCTTAGGTAAATGGGTACATATTAACATATTTTAAAAATACTTTGTTACGGACTTTGGCGTCTTTTATTTACAATACACACAAAACAAAAATACCACGTGGTCTTCCGCTATAATTTTTCGACAATACCAAAAATTAGAAAAAATTGTGAAATGAGTCGAATATTGCCAAAAAAACCATTTATAAGCACACTTGACTAGTTTAATATGTAGATTCCTTTTTCGAATCGGTTTCATCAACTATATAACATTCAGAGCTAGAATGGCCAGTCTTAGTGACGCCTAGGCCGACAAATTTGTCAAATACTGCTGTTTCTTTTGCTTTTCCATATAAAATTTAAGAGTTCATATAAAATTTGGAAGTTAAAACTATGAAGTCCTCACTCGTTTGGCATAATGCACAGCTCTGAAGGATTTTTATTCCATTATTAGGGGATTAAGCTTTATTATTTAAATTATTAGTGGTGAGGCTTACCAATATGCAATGCATTGTTTCAATGTGTATTTGGCAGTACTTTTACGATAATAATTAGAGAGTTCTTGGTGGAGAACCATTAGTTTAATTTGAAAAATCGATATGATTTAAATTACAGAATGATTAATCAATTCTTTCACCACAACTGACTCATAAATTTGTCTTACATTTGCCACAATAATATTTCCATCAGCGAGAATGGCGAAAAATCACGATTACATAAAATAATTTATTTCAGATTCATCATCGCCCCGATCTCCCCGCAGCTCCGACGGAGGCAACCCCGATGACCTGTTGGCTCTGCTTCCCTCCCCTTCCAATTTCCCCAAGTCATCCTCCGTGATTAGACGTCTACGCCAGGATAATGACAGGTATTAATTAATTATTTCTTAAGAGAATTCCAGAGGTTATTAAATGTGTAAGATGTTTTCTTTAATAATTGTGTTTGTGGGCACCGTTACGTAAGGGCAAGGGAGAGCAGCAGCTGTCCCTGCCCTGGTATAAAACTCAATATTTGCTACATAAAGTTGTGTAACAGCATTAAGGAAATACTAAAAACATTATTTTTTTATGATCAAACGCAAGCTCTATAGGAATTATCCTTAAGGCACTCTGGGAGTGGTGCGTGTGTGAATAAAGCGATTCACGTTGGTATTGAATCGTTGGAGCTTATATTCGTCGGGAAACAAGACCTCAGGAAGGTCGTTCCATAAGGATGACGTCCTCCAGATGAAGAAATTTGAAGCTGAACCATATATGGATGGGGGGCTGTGGTTCGTCGTCGCGTATTTATGCTATTTGGCGCTCCAGCTGGAATTAAGCGGGAAATTAAGAGAGTCAAATCACCAACCTATCTTCGATGTTCTAGGCTCTCGAGATTCTTTGTCAGCTGGTGGTCTCAGGCGAATGGCTCTTCGTTCGATGGAATCCAGTACTCTAGTGACGGACGCACTGGGCATTCTAGTGTCAAAAGTTGTTGAGGTGTGTACAACTTTGGTTGGTCCTGAAGGTACACCTAGTTTTTCCGAGGCAGTCTTGGCGATTGCCACAACGTAGTTATGTCATAGTCATGGCATATTTCCTCACAGATTGACGCCCAGCAAATTAATTGATGAAGCCAGTGGTATTGCGTATCGTGCCATGGCCATATCCGGTTCTGCAATGTTAACCTTTTCAGAGAATACTGCTGCCTGGGTTTCCTTAGCAGTAAATTCGACTTAATTACTATTACCCCAAGACGAAATTTTTTCCAGGTCTTTGTTGAGGCATGATACTTTACTGCGAAGATGTGCGTCGGCAGCCGATGTTTGAGAAATAAAATACTTTGTAAGTTTTAAATATCTACCAAATTGGAACCGCCAAAATTATTGTATTTGGTATGTATAATATTTAATTTGGTTGTATAATGTTTCGTTCGAGATGGGCCGCTTCCAATAGAAAACTTAAACCTAAAATAATACATTGGAATAAAATCAGCAGTGTAAAAGAGCATTTAATTTTTATCGAAATTGCTAACTTTAAATAAGAAATAAAACATTTTAGATTGCAGGCTGAAGTAACTAGGTTGCGGAGGTTAGTGGTATCTGGAGCAACTGGTATTTTGAACGATCGTAAACCACCACCAGAAGGAAGCCCCAATGATGCTACGCATGCGCTGGAAATGGAGCTTCAATTGGCTAAAGAGGCATTGACAAGTAAGTGCCAGCTTACTCTATTTCCATTAGGTCACCCGCTTGATTATCAAAGCAATTTCTCTCTAAGATGCATCGGTAAGATGATACAATCTGTCATAGTGCTATAAATACCAATAACTCAAAAACTATTGAGTTTAGACGTTCAAGCTGTTTTACAAAATGTGTTTAAGATCTTGGGTAAAATGGAAAATATGATAAGAATAATTATTTTATTTAAAATATAAAAATTGACTGCCACCTGATGGTCATTTTATGAAAAATATTTAAAATTAACCAATCAGTCATCGTCAATCTAATATTCACAATTCGCATCTATCAGAACTAAGCTAACGATGTTAAAGCAATAGATACAAGATGGTAAAAACTAGGAGAGAAATTACCTTACATTTTCTGTCAGTGTCATCATCCGATAATTAAAAAAATCATGCATGAGCCTCAAGCACCATTTTAATCTATGAAAAATCAAAGTCATCCTCTAAATATTTTAGTTTATATTTATATTAAATAGAAGCAAGATGAATCTAATAATATAAAATCTATTTCCTCGTATTTCAGCACTAAAAGCTGACAAGCGACGTCTCAAGGCGGAGAAATATGATTTGCTGAATCAAATGAAACAACTGTTTTCGACGTTGGAAGATAAGGAGAAGGAGCTTAGGGATTTCATAAGGACTTATGGACAGGTAAATCAATTTATTATTATATTAAGGCAAAATTGGGATGTGCGGTAGGCATTCACGGAAGTAGGTAGAAGTAATCTGGCTATAGCCCCCCCCCACTCTCTTCCAAGCCCTAGACAGGGTGTTCAAAATTCGTCGTTCACCATTGGGATCTCATAAACGAAAGAGATAATGGCATGAAAATATTTGGAAAATTCCGAGTATATTCGGAATAGTATTCGTAAAAACCCGAAAATCGCTACTGTGGTTTATAAGTTTCTCTGGCTTTAGTTAAGGAGATATTGTGGATGGATATGATAAATTTATTGCGTTATGACTATTAACAATCGATCTTTAAACGGATTGTCCAAAAATTCAGTAAAATTCGCGAAATAGTTTTAAATTTTTAGATCTTAATATTATCACGTCTAAAGAAAAATGTATATTTAAAATTATCGACCAACACTTTCTTTAAACGACTAAGTGCTAAATAAACAGTGCTTATTTTATACAGGGTGTCCGCTAATTAATGGCACATGGAAAAACCACAGACTCCTTACGTAAAAATACTAGAATTTAATTGTACTTAGCTATATCCGAAAGTTAATATTAACTGAGATACAGGGTGTTAAAGTTAAAACTTCATTTTTGTTTTTCTCTAATAACTTTGACAGAAACCAACGGTTTTTTACAAAATTTGGCAAAAATGGTTTTTTAGGACGTGAAAATGATGTTCTGGTGAAATTTTAATGTACAATTTAGGGGGCGCTGTCTGCGACATATTGTGCACATTTAATTAAGTCATAACTTTCTTGTGCCTCAGTGTATTTAAGTTTTTAATGAAAATAATACTTTTCTTATATTTATTACGTAAAAAAGGTATACTAATTTCAGGTTGCCCAGAGTTACCGTTTCGGAGATATTTGCATTTAAATTGTTTGGTGCACCCTGCACAATACTATGAATTTGCAAACAAAATTTTTTTCTCAAAGTAACCTATGAGAAAACAAATGAAATTTAGAGATGCAGTTGCTATGGAACAGAAAATGTTTCATTTTTGAGTTTATCGTAAGTTTGTGTTTTCATTGCTGTTGGTTTCTTTCGACACGATATTCTCTAAGGTCAAAGTTATTTTAATTAAAGTAAGTTAAAGAATAATCCAATTGTTGTATTTATTATTCCTAATTACCATTACTAGAACATTAATTATCATGTAAAAGTTAATTGATAAGAAGTAACAAAATATTATTTGCTTGCCTGAGCTAACGCACTAAACAATTTAAATGCAAATATCTCCGAAACGGTAACTCTGGGCGACCTGAACTTAGTATACCTTTTTTACGTAATAAATATGAGAGAAGTATTATTTTCATTAAAAACTTAAATACACTGAGGCACAAAAAGTGATGACGTAATAAATGTGCACGAAATGCCGCAGACAGCGCCCTACATTGTATATTAAAGTTTCACCAAATGTATAGAGTTATTTGACAAAATTTAAAAATAATTAGTCATACCCTCTGTGATACCTACCTTCTGTGATACTTACCTACTGTGATATTTACATTATATTATGGAAAACATAAAACAGACTAAACTAAAAAGCGCCCACGAGCATTTACTATGTGATACTTACCATCTGTGATATTTAATTGAAACTATGCTTACCTAAGAGAGACTCTACGAGCTAATGACCCCAGTAGTCGATGCTCTTTCTAGGTGGGTTTTTACTGAGATAAAAATCCCACACTGTTTGGCCCCTACTAACCTGCATGCCAAACGCCTTTTGAAGGTTTTCCCATCCAGCACCCAAAAAAAAACAACTAAATTATAAATACTTTTCCGAATTTCTAATTTATAAGCCATATCGACTTAATTAATTTAAAAACTGAACTGTCAACGTTAAGTGAGGGTGTCAAACAAGTCTTTGTTACCAGCGCAACTTAGTATATTACATACCAAGAGTGGTAGGAAGCCTATTTTACACGATTTCGAAACTTACTTCGAAAGTGTGTGTAATATGCTTACCACTCGAGTTGCGCACTATACTTTTTCTACTTCATATTTATTTTTCTGTTAAATTATCGAGACGCTAATAAAACATTTTCTGAGTAGGTACTCATACATGGTTATCATCAATACACCAGTCAATCAATTTTTGATACATTTATTTTTCATACCTCCATTTCCAGCATTAATTATTTGCTGTAATTTCCGGTGGCGTTCCCTTAATCTGAATATCGTAGTCGCTCATACTTTACAAATATATCCAAAAATAATCTCCAAATTAATAATGTTGACGTTTAAAATTGCAAATTGACATTTACGTTGTCAAGGCGACGCGATGCTGCACAGCCAACTTTGAGCAAAATCTATTGAAAACATTCACGGTTTTGGCATATCGCGACTAATGTGATTGTGGAACTGTTACGTAATATACAGGGTGTTTACTAACCTCTCTAAAAAAATTAAGGAGGTGAATTCTCACCTTATTTTAAGACGAACATGTGGTATAAAAGTTATGCGTTATCAAATCATTGGCAATAATTAATTAATAAAATAAAAAATGCAATATTTTTTTTAACACTCAGTATTTCGAAAACGAAGCGACATGCGAAAAACTCTTACACCACATTTTCATCTTAAAATAAGGTGAGGATTCACCTCCTTGATTTTTTCAGAGAGGTAAGGAAACACCCCGTATACCGGGTCCTGCATTAGTGCGTCGGGCATCCATAGCGTCCTTATTTGCAAAAGTAGAAAAAAAAGTTTAATACAAAAGTTGTAGGATGTGGGTTGTTGCATATTTCAAAAATATTTGTAAATATACAGGGTGGTCCAAAAAGTGTGACGTCATAAAATATATTTTTTTAAATGACACACCCTGTATTTTTTACACATTTAGGTTCCTTTTGGTGTTCTCTCTTATGTGCAAAAATATTTTTTTATTTGCTTCGATATTTTAGGAGCAATAAATAAAAAAAGATAAAAAGATCGTTTTGCACGCTTGGAAAAATTAGAATAAGATTTGTTTTGTTCCAGCTAAATAGTGTGAACAGTAATGCTAGAGGTCTAATAATACTCTGACAATAAACAGGTTTTTCTCATTTTATACAGGGTGTTCAAAATTTGGTTACAAATATGGCAACTTTCAAATCAGTTTTTCTTAGTATTTTTAAATCGCACACCCAGTATTTTATTTCATCATTTAATGCAGAATTTAATTGCCAGTATATTTTGTTATAATGAATGTATTAAAATTCTCAATGGTTTTAGAGATGTTTACCAAAAACCATAAATATCCTCATCATAGACAGCCATGAATGCCCCAGAATAGAAATATTATCCCACCAAGCTATGGAAAAACAATTGGTACTTTTCAACAACAAATGATATTGACATTTCTAGTTCCTTGTAATAATAGTTCTTTTCTGGAGTATTAGTTTTTTAAAAATGAAGTTTTCAAGGGAAGAGTTTTGTGTTGGGGAATTGTACAAAAATTGTTTACTGGCCAGTAGAGTTTACGCGACGAAAGGCGTCATCTAGATCCCCTAAGCTTTACTAGATTGCTCGAGCGTTTTATCGAGACAGGGAGTGTGAACTATAAAAAGGAAGAAAGCACAAAACCGGCTACAAATGAGGAACATCAACTAGCAGTTTTGTTAAGAGTTACTGAAAATCCAAACACAAGTTAGGCACGCGTGGAGAAGAGGTTGAAATTAGTGGAAGGTCAGTTCAGCGAATTTTAAAAATGCATCGTTATCATGCATATCATATTCAGCTATACCAGGCTATGAGTGAAAATGACTTTCAGTGCAGGGTACAATTTTGCGAGTGGGCTCGAACACGTCTTCAAGGAAATCCACGTTTTCTTATGTCGGTGTTATTTATTGATGAGACGACATTTCACAACAACGGATGCGTAAACAAACACAATTTTCATTATTATGCCGCCGAAAATCCACGCATCTTTCGTGAAATGGACTACCAACATCTTTGGTCGATAACTGTTTGGGGAGGAGTGATTGATGGTAATGTGATCGGTCCTCATTTTTTTGACGGCCACCTTACTGGTCAAATTTATCTTGAATTCTTGAGAAACGATTTACCTGTATTACTTGCTAATTTACCACCAAATATGCTGGCACAAATGTGGTTCCGACAAGATAGAGCTCCAGCCCATTATGCGCAACAGGTCAGAGCAGAGTTAGATAATACGCACGGAAATCGCTGGATTGGAAGAGGAGGGCCAGTTCGATGGCCTCCGAGGTCGTCCGACTTAACCAAATTAGATTGTTTTTTCTGTGGTGGTATGTAAAAGATCTAGTTTTTAAGGAACGGCCAACTACCGAGGAGAACATGCGGCAGAGAATAATCAACTCATTTGCGACAATTACACCAGCTATGTTGGGCGATGTGGATAGGAGCTTACAAGTAAGAATAAACAAATGTTTGCAGCAAAATTGAAGACATTTTGAATATTTGTTAAAATGAATTGCCAATAGTTCATGTTAAAGTCTGTAAAGTGATAAATAAACACCTACATATTGTTTTTCCATGGCTGTCTATGATATTTTCCCAATACGTTTTTAGTTTAATGAGGATATTTATGTTTTATGGTAAATATCTCTAAAACCATTGGGAATTTTAATACATTCGTGACAACAAAATATGCTTGTAATGAAATTCTGCATTAAATAATGAAATAAAATACAGGGTGTGCTATTTAAAAATACTAAGAAAAACTGATTTGAAAGTTGCCATTTTTGTAACCAAATTTTGAACACCCTGTATAAAATAAGAAAAACCTGTTTATTTTCAGAGTATTATTAGACTTCTAGCATTACTATTCACACTATTTAGCTGGAACAAAACAGATCTGTTTTATTCTAATTTTTCCAAGCGTGCAAAACGATCTTTTTATCTTTTTTTATTTATTGCTCGTAAAATATCGAAGCAAATATTTTCGCACATAAGAGGGAACACCAGAAGCAACCTAAATGTGCCAAAAATATAGGGTGTGTCATTTAAAAAAATATATATTTTATGACGTCACACTTTTTTGGACCACCCTGTATATTTACAAATATTTTTAAAATATGCATCAACTCACATCCTACACCTTTTGTATTAAACTTTTTTTCCTACAGTTGTAAATAAGGACGCTATGGATGCCCGACGAACTAATGCAGGACCGATACGTATGTAACAGTGCTTGGCTTCTAACATTACAGCGGCTGTTATTCGACCCTTACTGATAAGTAGACCGTGCATAATTAGATGCACACTATTAAATATAGGAGTAATGCCGCACAAGAATCAAAAATAAATACAGGTGCTTTCAAAATATTTGGAAAAATCTAAAATTGTGCATTTCGGTTTTCAGTTTTTCCTAACTTTGTTCGAAGAGATGTCCAAAAATAAATTTCAATTTCTCATTGCTACTTTCTATTCTCTACAAATTGCCTTCATCAGATCCTTCATGCAACGTTTCGCCTTTAGGTCACCACCATCAACGTAATTTTTTTAAATACGGGCCTGGCTTTTTTTTTATTTAATTATGAAAGAAAACCGAAATCTACTTTCAGTGGTATACAACAATTACTAATTTTCCGACGTTTCGTTCCTTAAATTGACCATCTTCATTAATATGCCTATAGTACGTTCCCGTAATTTACTTTTGTTTCGAGAAACTGATGATTTTAAAATTATTGCTATTTCTGTCTTTAATTGTTACGTACTATTACATTTTCGAATTATACCGATTTAAAAAATAGTAAATTACAGGAACGTACTAGGGGTATTTTAATTGTCAATTTCAGGAACAAAACGTCAAAAAACCAGTAGAGTGTTGTATACCACTGAACGTAGATTTCGGTCCTCTTTCATAATTTAAACAAAAATATCCATTCCCGTATTAAAAAAAAAAAACTTCGAACAAAGTCAAACCAAAACGCAAAATTTTTGAATTTTTCAAATATTTTGAAAGTCCCTGTATCCATTTCTGATTTCTTGCGGCATATATTGGGCCGATAATTACGCAATTTTTCCCCAATTTAACCGTATCTCTTACCGTTCCAGAAATCCTAATGGTTAAGGCCGAATTTGTAACACCCTGTATACGACCATAGAATATAAAGATTGTTTCACGAAAAATGGATATAACTTAATGACTGCAGTAAAAGTACCTGGGGCCATCCCATTATTTATGACCATTTGTTATTATTATGTGGAAAGGACCGGATTGTAATAATTATAATTAAATATAGGAACATCAGGTAGGTTAGGGTGCTTAATTTATATTTAAATATCTTTTTGTGGTAAAATTTGTTAGTTTTTGAGGAATGGTTCAAGAATTGTCTTTTACCAAACATTCCTCAGAATAGCGTGATAGTAATTGACAATGCGAGCTATCACAGTCGCCAATTACATAAAGCTCCAAGCTCAAATAATACAAAATTGGAGATTCAGAACTACATGGCGGCGAATGATATATATTTTGAAGAAAGTTATAAAAAAAGTGATCTTTTAGAAGTTTTAAAGACATTTTGTATAAAAAAAGTATATGTTTGTGACACATTGGCAGAAGAAATTGGGCATACAGTGCTACGGCTCCCACCCTATTATTGCATTTTTAACCCCATAGAGCATAATATGTGGCACCAGTTAAAATCACTGGTTATGTCTGAAAATATTTCTCCGACTTTAAGTCCTAGTGTTGTAGAATTAATACGAAAATGCTTTAATGATATACCCCCAGGTAGTTGGAAAAATTCAGTCCGTCACGTAATAACTGTAGAAAATTCGTATATTAGTCTGGATCGTATAATTAATCCAATTATAATTAATTTTGATGAGGATAACGATAGCGAAACAGAAGTATCTATACTCTATAGAATGACATTATAAATGTAAATAAATATGACTAGTAATATTTAAAAAAAATGTTATTTCATTTGATTACATTAATATAATCATATCATTACTTGTTTTCCTTAGTCCGTCCCTTCATACTTCACTTGTTTATTGCCAAGCTCTTGTCGACACAATGGGACCGGAAATCATTAAGTCTTATCCAAATTTCGTGAAACGTACTGTACCTATTAATTAATTCGACTCGACACACTACACCATTTAGGCGTAACACTGGAAGTAAAGTTTTTGTTAGCACTAAAATCCTGTATAAATTTATTTTTATGACTCAAACGGTAATAAAATATTTTGTTTCATTGAAAATAACAATGCACTTTCTCTCTAAATTGTATTTATTTTACAACATTAACGATCGAATCATGTTTTAATAGCACCGAGGGCTTACAACAATGTTGTAAATTGTAAAATATTTTCATATTTTATTAAATTTCAAATTGCGTGCAACAGTGTAACGCTAAAATAAACAGAACACCAAATGGACGTCTGTTTATTTTACCTTAAGCCTAAAGGGAATAATATGAAAATGTAATAAAATGTTAAATATATAATGCGGCATAGTTGCCATTACGGCAGATAATATAGCTACTATACAGAGTGATAAAGTAGGTACTTCGCAGTTAGAGCAACAAAACTGTTGTTTTAGGATCAAGCTATCTTTTTTGTTTCAACTTGTAGATGAAGCTGAGGCAGTGGTGGAACTTCAAAATTTGCCGATTTATCGATTTGGCATCCCTCAGAACGACCAAATACGATATTTCAATAAACTGACACCTGCAGTGGCGATTGTATAATCAATTTAATTTTCATTTGTTTTTAAAATATTTAAATCTAAAACTACCCTTGTTGTTTATCCTTTTATCTGCCATTTTACGAAGAAGTGGTATCTCTATTAGATCGGTAGTTATTAAGTATTTTCGATCAAAAGTCAACCAGCGCGACGAGTCGAGGCGATAGTGGTGTGCGATATCGTGATTTTTCAATCACGTTGTGAAACGTGATTGTTATTTCTTGATATCAGTAAAATTAAAGCGTGAGGTGATTTCGGTTTATAAATTTTTATCACTGCTAAGCGAGATATATTAACTAGATAATATACAGGGCAAACGAAGCGTGGACGGAAGATTAAATCGTTACCGAAGAACTTATCAACAATACTAAAACAGCTTGAGATATTGGATTAAAAGCGGCATGTTTTAAAAATATTTGACATTATACAGGGTGGCCCAAAAAAGTGTGACAGCATAAAGTTATATTTTTTTAAATGGGACACCCAGTATTTTATTGCATATTTAGGTTCGTATTACTATCGTTTATAAGTGCCTCAAATTTTATTTAATTTGGTTTTGTAGTTTCGGAGAAATAAATTTAAAACTAAAAAAAAAAGTTTTTCAGTCTTGAGAAAAAAAATCAAAAAAAACAATCCAGAACTATTTTTTTAACCTCGGCATTGAGTGAAATTTATGACAAGAGGTCTAGAGATACTATGAATGTAATTGCGTTTATTTATTTTATGCAGGGTGACTTGTGCGGATGTAATAAAAATAAATACCTTCGATGCTCAGCTGGAGAGAAAAATGGACTCTCCAAAAAGATGATGTTAAAAACGGGCCTTTAAAATTCCTTACCTTGGATACTCGGAGAAGGGTTTCAGCAGGCCTGCTTGGGGTATCTCCTGGTTTCGTTATTTGCGGATGCGGGTGATAAAAATGAAAATTATATTCGTTCACTCCCGAAAACAGTCCGGTCGGATTCACGGAATTAACTCGACTCTCTGCATGCATCGCCGTAGTGTAGTACGGAACCTTAAAGGCGTCCATGCACGCGGAGATATGAAACAAAATTTTTAGGTATTGAAGTATTGAAGGTTGGATGTTGAATTAGAAAGAAAATATGAATTAATAAATGAAAAATATAAAGTAAACTTAAATGCAATTAGAGAAAATTAATTAACACACAAACTAAATTAACTTGGACGACACACGCTTGTGTGGACGGACCATTTCCGCCCACCAAAATACGTAGTATTTTAATTAGGTAGGTAGAGGACAGAGTTTTAGCGCCGGTCGTTTAAAACTACCATTGGCCGTCTGAACCTTAGCGACTCTGACAATACCGTCGGGGCCAGGATAGGTCTCCACTATACGCCCCAGAGGCCATTTAAGTGGTGAAGTAGTATCCTGTTTAATAATAACAAGGGTACCTGGTTGAAGATTGAAGGAAGGTGAGGTCCACTTGGCTCGTTGATGTAACGTGTGCAAATATTCATTAGACCATCGAGCCCAAATATGCTGATGGATGCGGGTAACAACTTGCCATCTCGAAAGCCTATTTAGGGGAAGATCGAGAAGGTCAGGTTCCGGGGGGGCGGTCAGAGGCTCTAAGGTCAAAAAATGACCCGGGGTAAGGGCACTTAAATCGTTGGGGTCATTACTAACTGGAGTGAGCGGTCGCGAATTCATGATAGCCTCAACCTGAATAAAAACTGTTGATAGCTCTTCAAAAGTAAGAATCAAATCTCCAACAACCCGGAGTAAATGGGTTTTGATAGATTTGATATTGGCCTCCCAAAGGCCTCCAAAATGGGGAGACGAAGGTGGATTAAAATGCCAACTAATAGTCTCTTTCACCGCAGCTGCCTCGGCGTATTGATCCAGCAGTTTACGAGCCTTGACAAAATTTGTTCCGTTATCGGAATAGACATGCGAACATCGACCACGACGACCAATAAAACGCTTAAATGCAGCAAGAAAGGCGTCGGCCGATAACTCGGAAACGAGTTCTAGATGAACAGCCTTAACGGATAAACAAATAAAAAGACAAAGATAAGCTTTTAATGTTTTGGCACCACGAGTTTTAGACATGGTGATAGTAAATGGGCCTGCGTAATCAATACCAACGTGAAGAAAGGGTTTAAAACGGGAAACCCTTGCTAAAGGCAAATCGCCCATTGGAGGAGCCGTAGCAGTAGGGTGAGTCTTAAAGCATCTTACACAGCGTGACAAAACACGTCTGATGGAACGTTTAGCGGATAATATCCAAAACTTTTGTAAAAGTAAAAAATGAACAGTTTGTATCCCCGCATGGAGATACTGCAGATGAATAGATTCAATAATTAAGTCAGTTAGAATACTGCGACTAGGAAGAAGTGCGGGAAATTTACGATCATAGTCAATGGGAGCGTGTCTTAGTCGACCTCCCACTCTCAAAATTCCTTGGTCATCCAGAAAGGGTGAAAGTTTACGTAAAACTTTAGGAAGTGGTTGCCCTTGACCAAGAGCGTGAATTTCAAGTGAAAATTTTAATTCCTGAGTGCGTTTGACAAATAACAACAGTGCCTTGTGAATTTCAAGGGGAGTAAGAGCACCTGTAAGGGGGGGATGGTTGCGGATTTTAATTTGGCAATTATGAATAAATCGTAGTACATATGCTAAGATGCGGGATAAAGTATTAACCGAAGAATGGGATTCAACTAAGGAATCAAGAAAGTTAGGTGAAATAAAGGCAGCGCAAACTAAAGGACGCTCTTCCACAGTAACTTCTGGAGTAAGCGGAATGTCAGGATAATCCATAGTGGGGAAGTTATGATTAGAAAGAACGGGTGCCGCCCACCATAAGGAACAATCAAGTAACTCGGATGGTAGCATTCCCCGGGAACCCACATCAGCAGGATTATCCGAAGACGAAATATAAAACCAATTCGAAGGAGATACCTTCTCGTGAATAGCAGAAACTCTATTCCCGACAAAGGTACGCCATTTGTGCGGTGAGGATTTGATCCAACTGAGAGCAACAGTGGAATCAGAATAACAGTAAACCTTTTGAAAGTGTAATTTTCCTTCAAAAGCGGTTAAAACGAAAGAAACCAATCGAGCAGCTAGAACCGAAGCACAAAGCTCAAGTCTAGGCAATGAGACTCGTTTGAGTGGTGCAATCTTTGCTTTAGAACAAACAAAATGCACTGAAATATTATTGGAAGGTGAAAAGCATCGAATATATAAACAACTACAAAATCCCTTTTCACTTGCATCTCCAAAACAATGTAGTTCATAATGAGATGTTCCCTCCGGAAAGAGCAGACGGGGCAAATTAAACGAACTTAAACAGGACACGTCGTTCAGATAACGGTCCCAAAGCCTGACAATTTCTTCGGGGGGTGTTTGATCCCAATCTAACTTTAAAGTCCAAAGTCGTTGAATAAGATGTTTGAGGAGAAAAGTTATCGGCGAGGCTAGGCCTAAAGGATCAAATATTCGAGCAAGATTAGATAAAAGGTTCCTTTTAGTGCAAGGTCGATCTGGAAACTTCACACAGAAGCGAAAACTATCAGAAGAAGCATTCCATTCTAAACCCAACACCTTTAAGGAAGTTTCATTTGAAGGAGAAGAGTCAAAACTTACTGGATCTAGTGCTACAAGGGAAGAGGGTAAGTGACTTAAAAGTTTAGGATGGTTGCTTGACCATTTCTGAAGTTCAAAACCTCCCTTATGTAGCAAAGAAGTTAGTTCGTTTTGAAGAATTAAAGCACGCTCAAGCGAGGAGTCACCTGTGACTATATCGTCAACGTAGGTGCTAGTGCGTAAAGCTTCAGCAGCTAATGGATAAGACGTTCCATCTTCCTCCGCTAATTGCAGAAGAGTGCGGATGGCAAGATAAGGTGAACAAGTAAGGCCATAAACAAGGCGGTTGATGCGAAATTCCTGAACCGGGTCAGTGGGAGAAAAACGCCATAAAATGCGTTGATAGTCCTGATGCTCAGGAGTGATAACAATCTGACGGTACATTTTGGTAATGTCCGCAGTTAAAACAATTTTGTGGATGCGGAAATTAAGCAAAATTGTAAAAATGTCATTTTGAAGTTTTGGACCAATATAAAGTTGATCATTGAGAGAGGGTTGATTTGGTAAATGAGCTGAACCATTGAAAACCACCCTCAATTTAGTAGTCAAACTATCTGGTTTGATAACACAATGGTGCGGAAGATAAAATGAATTGTGAGAAAATCCAGAGGCGGGTTCCATATGGCCAAGATCAAGATATTCTTGAATAAAATTACGATACTGATCATAAGTTTGCGGGTTTTTAAGGAGCCTGCGCTCTAATGAATAAAAGCGGTTAAGGGCAAGAGGACGAATTTCTGGAAAAGAGGGATTATCGTCTTTAAAAGGAAGATTTAATATAAATCGTCCGGACTTATCACGCCTATAAGTGTCCATGAATAATTTTTCGCATTGAATTTCGTCAGGAGATAAGCATTTAACCTGTGGAACTTCCTCTAACTCCCAAAATAATTTAACTTGATTCTCCAAAGAGGCAGAATCTTCAATATGACAAAACATCGTAGTAATCGAGGTAGTGGGACAGGGCTTTTGAACGGTTCCCATTAAGATATATCCAAAAATGGTATTTAGAGCATCAGGGGCTCCTACGCGTCCTGGGATACGCCCATCTAGTAAAACCTTAGAAAATACATCAGCGCCTAGTAATAAGTCGACAGAACCAGGAACATGAACCTGATTATCGGCCAGGCGAATGTTTGAAACATGGGGCCAAGTTTCAATTGGAAGTTTATAAGTTGGTAAATTATCACATATTTTATTAAGGATAAGCGCATCAATAGAGAATATAGGATTCGTTTGTTGAAATGGACGAAATGAAATAGTTACTCCTTGATTTACCAATGTATTCATGGGTCCTAAGCCATTTAAATTGACTGAACTTTGTACAGGGTGAAGTCCGAGGCGTTTAACACATTTTGAAGTTATAAACGAGGTCATGCTTCCAGAATCCAAAAGACATCGGACGGGTTGATAAGTACCTCGGTTATCTAAGAGTTCGATGCGGGCGGTGGAAAGTAAAACACTAGATTTTGAGGAAGTAAAACAACTTTGTGTAGAATGTGATGCGGGTGTAGAATTTCCTTGATGAGTGGTTTGAACAGTAACCGGTATTGGCGATAAAGCTGTTGGGTGCGGTGGAGAGGTATTTTTTGAAAAATGTAATAACGTGTGATGTCTCTGACCACATGTATGACAACTACTTTCGGAACGACAAGTAGCAAAGCGATGGGTATGGCTTAAGCAATTAATACAAAATTTATGTGTTTTTGCGAATTGATAACGATCATAGGCTGTTTTATCTAAAAAATTCGAACATTTAAAAATTGTATGATCCGTTTTATTGCACACTGGGCATTGAGGATCGGAACTTTGCGTTTGAACTAGTAAGGCAGTATGATAAGGCGATTGAGATTTAGGATGCACAGGCTTTCGAAATGTAGGCTTGTGTTTTTTAAGAGGAAAATTAACATTATCCAGAGCCATACAATTCTTCATCAAAAAATCTGATAATATTTTATACGTAGGTAACGCCAGGGAATTATCATAGAATAGCTCAAATCTTGTAACAATTGCAATATCGACACGTTTCAGTATCATTTGGACTAAAATAAAGTCCCAATGATCAGTTGGTAGTCCTAAGTTTTTTAACGCTGCTATATTTTCAGCAAAAATATCTAACAAATTTCGAAGGTCATTTGAATTATCACAAGCTACTTTTGGAGCATTTTCTAAATTATTCCACAGTGTGGCAGCCATTAACCGAACGTTTTTGTAACGTTTGCAAAGTGTATCATACGCAATAGTATAATTTGTAGAAGTTACAGGAAGATGTTGAATAACAGATAAAGCTGAACCTTTAAGTGTAGAAAGCAAATAAGTAAATTTCTCACAATTAGCCAAAGTGGCATTATTATGAATTAAAGCATCATACATGTCAATAAAGGATTGAAATAAAGTTATATCACCTGTAAAACTAGGCAAACTAATTTTGGGTAATTGATTTGAAGTTATATTTCCACTAGGGTGCGAAGTACCCGCTGACGACTGAGAAGCTGATGCTGAATCAGACGGTAATTTAAATTTAATTGCTTTAATACCATAATAGAACAAATCAAATTCTTTTCGAATCGCATCTTCAGCCTCAAACTTCTCCCCATCATCGGCCACTAAACAAATAATACACTGGTGGCTTTCATAGAAGCCTGAATGCCTTTTTTCGATATTCTCCAGCATACATTTAAACCTCGCAACCTGAGTGGTATCACCTCCTTCAACCTGCTTTGCGACCTCATACATTTCTCGTAATTGAGAAAGTTCTATTTTGCGTAACGCTTGATATTTTTTAAGTTTATCGGACATTTTTACTCCAATAAAACCGTATTTACTTATAATTAACAATGCAAACTAGTTCACGTGCAACAAATTTGTACGTATCTGAACACCTTTAAACTCTGTCTCCTACAAACCTAAAAAATGTATTAAGGAATTTGATAAAAAAACCGGTACGTTCGTCGCCAAGCAAATCTAATTCCAATGCGTGGAAAAGGAACTGTATTAGTTTAATTTTTTTTTTAAAAGCGTAATGAAATAATTATTGATTGATGAAAATTATTAATTTATAAAAATAACTTTTAAAACCAGAAAATATTTAGTCTATATCCGGTCTCGAAAGTGACCAAAATGACTTGTGCGGATGTAATAAAAATAAATACCTTCGATGCTCAGCTGGAGAGAAAAATGGACTCTCCAAAAAGATGATGTTAAAAACGGGCCTTTAAAATTCCTTACCTTGGATACTCGGAGAAGGGTTTCAGCAGGCCTGCTTGGGGTATCTCCTGGTTTCGTTATTTGCGGATGCGGGTGATAAAAATGAAAATTATATTCGTTCACTCCCGAAAACAGTCCGGTCGGATTCACGGAATTAACTCGACTCTCTGCATGCATCGCCGTAGTGTAGTACGGAACCTTAAAGGCGTCCATGCACGCGGAGATATGAAACAAAATTTTTAGGTATTGAAGTATTGAAGGTTGGATGTTGAATTAGAAAGAAAATATGAATTAATAAATGAAAAATATAAAGTAAACTTAAATGCAATTAGAGAAAATTAATTAACACACAAACTAAATTAACTTGGACGACACACGCTTGTGTGGACGGACCACAGGGTGTTCATAATAAGCTTTCAAAAACCCCACATTTTAAAATAATTTTTCTCAACTTTTTCAAATGGAACACCCTGTATGTTATTTGGCTATTTGACGTAGAATTCATAGACAATTTTTTTTGTAATACAAGCATATAAGTTATATCCAGCCGTTTTCGAAATAATTATAAATATCATAAATTATGTTGTTTAAATATAGTTTTTATTGGGAAATTTTGTTATAGGCGACTAATAATTGTAAACTAAAGTAAATGTTCAAAATAGCTAGCAACGGGAAGCATTGCGTTCACAAAAAGGAGATAATCAATAAACCCATTATTAATGAAGAAAATGAATTAAGATTTATGTTGGCAGTAGAGGAAAATCATTAAATTAAGTAAATTGAAGCTATTTTGAACATTTACTTTAGTTTACAATTATTAGTCGCCTATAACAAAATTTCCCAATAAAAACTATATTTAAACAACATAATTTATGATATTTATAATTATTTCGAAAACGGCTGTATATAACTTATATGCTTGTATTACAAAAAAATTGTCTATAATTTCTACGTCAAATAGCCAAATAATATACAGGGTGTTCCATTTAAAAAACTTGTGAAAAATTATTTTAAAATGTGGGGTTTTTTAACGCTTATTATGAACACCCTGTATAAAATAAATAAACACAATTACATTCAAAGTATTTCTAAACCTCTTGTCATAAATTTCACTCAATGCCGAGGTTAAAAAAATAGTTCTGGATTGTTTTTTTTTGATTTTTTTATTCAGGACTGCAAAACTTTTTTTTTTAGTTTTTAATTTATTTCTCCGAAACTACAAAACCAAATTAAATAAAATTTGAGGCACTTATAAACGATAGTAATACGAACCTAAATATGCAATAAAATACTGGGTGTCCCATTTAAAAAAATATATCTTTATGCTGTCACACTTTTTTGGGCCACCCTGTATAATGTAAAATATTTTTAAAACATGCCGCTTTTAATCCAATATCTCAAGCTGTTTTAGTATTGTTGATAAGTTCTTCGATAACGATTTAATCTTCCGTCCACGCTTCGTTTGCGGACCATGTATGTAAGAGAATATTGCGCGTATCGTAAAATAATAAGTGGGTGATGGTCGATGGATTTAAATTATTTATTATGTATACTACTTTACTACTAAAAGAACTGTAACAAAAGAAAACTAAAATCTGTAAAAAATATTACACAACATTGATAACAAACAAAAGAAAACGTTATTTCTACATAGATTAAAGTAGAATTATACCTTTAAAAAAACTATGATGAATTAAACACTGTGTACTTTACAACAAACTATTTGTTTATGCAAAGACGAATGGTTTATTAATCATTTTGTGCGTATTGTATACTATCATTTAAGAATAGAATTGATAATTATTTGAGTTTTCTTATTACTTAGTCTGTTTCTTTACAGAATACCCAGAGCTCGCTAGTCTTTCGAATATTATTACTCATTTGCATTTCATGGTTTGAAGTTCAAGATTCAGAAGTCACAGTTCAAGTACCAAGTAACGACCTGCAACTTCACGAAATCACATTTTAAATAATAGGTCTATCTGACATGTGATTTGAGGAAATCCACCAAAAGCAATAAGGCAACACAATAAGGCCGATTATCGCAAATGTAATAAATGTATTTCTAATGGTGTTACAAGTCAACCCCATGGGAATATATTTTAAACAAAAAGATAGGTTTAATGATTAGTAAAAGTGAAATAGGTACGCAAAGGTGATTTGTTTAAACTGTGATCACATCACGCTATTGATTGCTGCTAAGGAACTGTGACTACCTGTGATTTGTTGATATCAGTGACAATCACAGTTCGTGAAATATCGCTCACCACTACATGGAAATATTAATAATTCGCACTGCACCGTGCTCGATTGTAGATGATAGTAGATGACGATGATGATGAACAAACCCGAAGATTCTCGCAATAAGGTCTCATTTTGCCTAACACAGTTAGGTATCAATATACTAATTCAGATTGAATGATAGGTACTATCAAGAACATGCGATTGTGTTCTACCGACTAAGGTTGATACAAGTTGAAGTTGAATTCTGTCTGATGGTAAGGACGTATACATACCCTGTACTGACGAGAACAAAATAGTTCAAGACCGATCTGCAGGTGTATCGTGCCAATATGGAGAGTTTCCTTTTCTTATAACAAGAGTTAGGTTAGATATCTTGTTTACCTAGTTACCGAAATATATATTTCCAAATTCTAGTCTACCGCTATCCTTTGTTTCAGCGGGTGAGGGACGAAACTTCGTTACAACAACTGTCGACGGAACGAGAGGAGAGGGAAAGAGAACGATGGAGTTTACTGAGGCATGCGAGAGACGAGGCAGAGAGGAGTTTGTCATTGGCGGCCCAATTAAACGCTAAGGAATTGCAGTTGCAGCAAGCTCAAGAACAACTTGTCGAGGTAAAAGATACATCAAACGAATGTTTCCTTGTAGACTTATATAAGATTAGTATTAATGATGTCATTAGTGTCATTAGTAACTTAATATAGGTAATGCTACACTGACAAAAATGCATTTACCAATGTCGTGGGTTACCAAATTGGAGCTACTGTAACGCATCTCTCTATGTTGTTCTAACTGAGCCTATGAATTATCACAAATTATTTAAAAACGCTACAATAATTCAGGTTCTTTTGGTTCGCCTCAACCCAGAAAGTGATTTTTTATCAACATTTTAAACCTATTTGGGATTACCACAATCCCTCATCTCGTAACTATTTTATGAGTTACCTGAACTCAATTTTTGAGTTGGAATAATTCAGGATTCATTTAAAATAACCCAGAAAACGTGCTACAAAACCCCATATCGAGGGTAAATTACCGGTCGTAAGGTCATGGAAAATTCCGGATTCGTCCTCGTGCAGATTTGGCGCGGTTCATTCCATTGTTATTAGTCCATTTACCTTCGATCGCGCGTAGAGGCACCTGTTTGCCGTTGCGCCGTTTCCGGGATCTTGATCAGTTGGCGTAAAATGGAGGGACAGGAGGAGATGCATGCAAACTGTTATTATTGGAATGGAGCCTTATTATTTATAAGTATATATTAATATTATAATATTATCAATACGTATTTACTCAAGATTTGTACATGTGTTACAAATGAAATGTTATTTTTAGTTTTTAAGTGTATTCTTAAAGTAGAGTCTTTGGGAGCCCTTACAAATTGTTTTTTATTTTATTAATAAACTTATTAAACCACTGTTCTTATAATATTTTGTTCAGAACCAGTGTATGTTATATATACATAATATATATAATATTTTGAGTTCCGATAGTTCACAATTTAGGTACTGGTAGTCCAAAATTTGGACTTTGGTAGCCAAAAGAGTGAGTTATTACAGCCACCATCGTAAGCTAGAATAACTTAAATGTCAAGTTTTGATGGCTCGAATCATGAATTAATCTAGCCCGACTAGTAACGCATCACAATTTACATACTGGTAGCTACGTTAGCCTATCAATTATTTAAGACGGTGGGGCGTGAGTTATTCCAACGCATAAAATAACCCATCTTCTGTGCTATCACAACTTATGAATAGTGAGTTGATGCAATTTCTTCGATTTGGTTGCCGTAATTCAGAGGTCTGGGCTGTCCCCTATTAGCAACACGCCTCGGTCTAGGACAACTCATATTTGAGTTATATCAACTCGAAATTTCGCTAAGTGTACATATATACTATTGGAATTGTTCAGATTGTGCCTGTATGCCATACCATTCTTCGTTGTTGGATGGTATCCTATTGGTCTTATGGTAATTCTCGATGTTAATATTGGTCTTCCTTACCATTGAATATTTATACCATAAGGAACTGGAAGAAAATGTTGCTACGCGACCGCCGAAATATCCAAGCAGAACAATTTCATTAAGATATTCTACACGGATTGCTACCATCCAGTTTAGTAATTTGTCATATTCTTTGTCGTAAGCGTATCTCGATTTCTTAGTGCCTGTTCTCACCAAAGCAACTGGCAACCGCAACGCAACATCAACGCGACACAGCACTAATGTTTAAATACGCGTGTTCCCACTGACTTAAGGCAACTCAACTGCAACGCAACTAGTTGCTTATGAGTTGTCCGGCATACCGCGTCGCCGTCGTCAGTTGCTTCCAATCGCGGTGTCACGGCGGACGAGACGACAAAATATTCAACTTTTGTGGCTCATTCGGTAAAACCTATGGATTTTAACCGGATCATTATTTAATTCCTGTGTCACTATCTACGAACTATGTCTCAAATTTATGATATAAAAAGGATTAACCCAAAATTGTCGCTAGGTTTTTTTTAAAGCTTTTTAACGAGCAAGTATGTTGCGGCTATATCTTCATCTGACGAAGACGACATTTTGCTCATGTCAAAAGAGACTTCGAATCAGTTGATTCCAGTGGGAACGCAAGAGCAACTAAACTAAAGTTGCGGTCGCGTTGCGGTTGCTTAGATTCCAGTGGAAACGCATGAGTAACTGAACTGAAGTTGCGGTCGCGTTGCAGTTGCGTCGCGGTTACCAGTTGCTTTGGTGAGAATAGGCCCTTAGGTTTAATCTGCTTTTTTTTACTATATTTCATCGGCAACTTCAGAACAAACCCGAACAAGCACGACATAAAATTTTATATTCATCATAGTAATAAGTAGATATTTATGCCCTGAAGGCAACTTAAGAACCATCGGGCACAGGCAAGAGAGGCCCTCGATTTAAATGATAAACTGCGAACGACTCAACTGTAGGTCTAGGAAACAGCAATTCTACTTATCTTGATCCCTATAATTCTATATTTGTTTTTTTTCGCTCTATTGAGTGGACCCATTTATTTGTTTTGTTTCAACATAAAAACTACACATTTTTATTACAATGGAACTATTGTACTTTGTCAGAAACGACCACCTTTTATATTTTATTAAAACCATAAATAATAAAATATTCGGGTATTATATTGTGTACAGTCTAATGACTAATCACATGAAATAATTACATATCTATATAATACCTTGTCATTATATCGGTTAAAAATTAAAATATAATATCAGAATCTATTATAAAATGTTTATTATAATATGCCTTGTTTGGTTGGTTGGTTCGTTAAAGGCGATGGTCGGGTTTGTTCTTTCTGCAGCCTTCCGGCTTATTGTGTGCTCCGATCTTGTTAGAAGATGTTTGTTCCTTCTATGAGGTCCAGTAACCTTCTACCAAGCCTGTCATGTAGGAGGTTGTCACCACTTTGTATGTTCCCGAAGATATTTTGTCTTCTGTAAGACAGCGCTACGTAGCGGTATATTATGTGGAAGGCAGTTTCATCCTCTTCGCCGCATTCAATGAATCCGCTGTTTATACCTATCCGTTGAAGGTGTTTCGCAAGTGCAATGGCCTGTTAGCAGACCCATCACCGGTTTAAACTGGGGCGGCGTCAGTGTTAACATCCCATTCGATAGTATTTTCGATGGTTTTTCAATTGCGGCCCGTGCTTGTATTTGACCAGGTAACCTTTGCCATCGAGGTAGGTGTTGTTTTTTCGACCATCTATCTAATGTTGTTTTTGTTGCCTGTTTCTGATATCCCAAAGGCCGGTTCGGGGCCCCTGAGACTTTGAGCGGATCCGGCTCTCGCTAGTTCATCCGCTTTCTCGTTACCCAATATCCCAGAGTGACCACAAGAGCTCCACCTTGTTCCGCCTGGCCGCCAGTTCTTTTAGGTTGGGATGGCAGTCCAGTGTAAGTTTTGAAGTAAACCGAATGGAGTTCAGAGCCTTAAGAGCAGCTTGGATGTCCGACAGGATGTATATCTTTTGGTCGATTAATACATTTTCAGATATACAGTGTAAATATTATAATTCTCCTATGACACATAAATAATTTGACGATATCATACAATATACAGTTTTAGTTGCGCTACGCTCACTGGGAAACAATTTCTAATTTATCTTCTCTATTTTTTAAAGTTATAACATAAATTTATATGTCGATTTTTATAGGCTCGAAGGCAGCTTGCAGCTGGCGGATGCCTCTCTGACCAAGAATCCTTAGCTTCTCTTCCACGTCACAGTATGAATGGCGGTGCTCTAACTCCAGGTTCTGGTGGGATTCTATCGGGACACCTTGGCCTTCTACCTGGCGATCGTGGCAGCTGTAGTGCAGACTCGGGCGTTCGTGTCAGTTCGGATAGAGAGAGCGGCGGTGCCACGTCAGTTGCCGGGAACTTATCCGACTCGACAACAGATGGCGCACCGACGATTACGGTGGAGGGGAGCGGGAGAGATATGGATTCGGTGTCGCTGATGTCGGCCGTTCCTCCACCTCCTGCGCACATGTACCAATGTAAGTGTCATGTTATTAATTACAGATATCTACTTAGTTTTAATTTATTATTAATGCCTTGTTTTAGGAAATATATTAAAGTTGGGGCTTTATCACTATCATTAGACATCTTCTTTTTTTTTTATCAGGGATACCTCTTTGGTTAATAATTTAACAAACTAATGACATGGAACAAAAAAATATTTCTCCTTAAATGGAACAAATTTTATATTTATTAAAAATTAAATTTACCGCTACGTCACCTCTACTGACGATCATTTTATTCCATCAGAAGAAAATCGTTTTGTCATCAATATTCGCCTTCAATTGGTTATACAGGGTATTCTGGAATTGTCTTATTATAGCGTGTGTGTGTTAGAATGTGTATTAAATGGAAAACTATTTTATCCATCACTTTATCGAAAGAAGTCACTCTTGCTAAAAAGTTTTGCTTCGTTCAAAATCTCCTTAGCCATAGTCCAATATCCGAAATATTGTACATAGTGGCCAAAAAAATGTTAAATTGATTTAAGAATAAAATACCCTTATTTCTCAAAATATCTAGAATTATGTCCCCTCTATAGTTAGAGAGACGGTGACAATAGGGGGCCCGTGAAGTGAAATATCAGTAATTTGGTTTCTCGTGGAGTTTAGGTCCCCTTCTACAACTTTTATATCTGATGAAATGCCGTAGAGCGTCGAGCCATGTCTGAAAATGAATTTACAGCATCTGCGTGACCCTAAAGTAACGGGAAACACATTTTCTAACAAGTCACCCCTTGCATATACTTTTCTGAGAGTGTCAAAAAAAAATGAAAATTTAAAAAAAAGAAATAAAGCGAATTTGAAGTTGAAACTTTCTAGAATGGAACATTATATGTTAAAGATTATGTGAAAAAATTTTGTCATTCCAGGGTCTCGCCATTTCTTCTCCGAAGAAAATCGGAAAACGATCGTGACATGTCAGAAAATTACCACACATAGATGCCGGAAGGCAGGTATCGTTCAGTTGTATATATTCAATATTCAATCGCAATATTATTTTTATCAGAAAATTGTTTACGAGTCATCTATATGTGAATACAAATCGATAAGCCCACTTGGACCCATGTCACTTGATACTTTATAATTTTTCCATTCATTTTTTTTGACACGCTCGAAAAAGTATATGTACGGGTTGACTTGTCAGAAAATGTGATTCCCGTGACTTTGGGGTCACGTAGATGCTATAAATTCATTTCAGACATGGCTCGATATAATTTTGAATTTATTGAGAATTTCCTATCTAAATCGGTACGCGCCTCTCAGCAACGCTCTACGGCATTTCATCAAATGTAAAAGTTGTAGAAGGGGACCTAAACTCCACGAAAAAACAAATTACTTATATTCCACTTCACGGACCCTCTATTGTCACTGTCTCTCTAACTACTATAAACGAGACATATTAATAAGCGTTAAAAATCACCTTGTCATTGTCATAAAAAGCCCATATGATTAGTCAAGAGACGTCAGTCGTCAGCGGTATTGTCAATTATATCTGTTATTTTTCCCGTTCAAACTTTAGGAACCATCCTATGCTATAATTTTTACTTCAGCAATTCATCCCATAATTTCAATAAAAATAACATTAAAGGTACACTAATTTCAAATCAAAATCACATGTAAACAAATAATTTCACAACAGGAACAAATTTTGCAATAGACTCAAGGCCACCAGCAACGAGCCACCAGGTTTCGGAACAACGTGCATCTAGCTTGACGTGCGTTAATGCGTCGTCTTTGTTTCGATCGATTGAATCTAGTAACGGTATAGGCATGTTACACCACGCATGGCGGAAATTGCTGGACGGCCAGCGATGGTGTCAAACGAAGAACTTGTGATAATTTCTTGAATATTATTCCTCCTCAGATCACATCAATTGGGAACATATCGACAGTAATTTATTTTATACTAACCAAATTTTCTTCGTACATTACAGCTATTTTGCATGAAAAAGTGTATATTATGTTATGTATTTAGTATCAGATTAGGTATAGTAATTAATATTGGTAATAGGATTGAACTGGTAGGAACTAGGAATACTAACAAAATGCCTTTTTTTACAGCAGTATCAACTAAAGACTGCAGTCCGACATTATCTCCATTAAACGCTAACAATTTTCCAAGATCCGTAGATCCAAGTAGTTTATCAAGGTTTGTTTCCATCTAAATACTGCACGATATAATTTTAGATTTTTTGCAAGTTAGTTTTTAATCCAGGTTGTTCCTTAATGAAGTACTAATATTTCAGACTGATTCGTTCGGTCATGTTATGGAGAAAAGTTCATAATAAGAACATATGTCCGCATATGTCCGCAATTGCTTAAATTCTTTGCTTTGCTTTGAATTTTCTTGATATATCCGAAAGTACTTTAGTTATTAGACATTTTCAATTTTGGAATGTGTGAATAGGATATAGAACCTCATCATTATAAATGTTTAAAATAATGGATTTCAATAGTAATTATTATTTAGATAATTTTTTAATGTTTTTTCTCGGCAGAAGAAATGTTTTTGTAAGAGTATGTTCCTATATTGAAGCAGACACAATAAAACAAACTACAATAAATACTATATTAATGTAATTTTGAGAAATAAATTTGCTTTACTTGAGACAAAAAATTTTTACAAAATTAATTCTGCTGTACCTATGTGAGATATGATGAAGTTATAAACTTCAGCCTACATTAGAATTCAATAATCTTGGATAGTTGTCCAAATGAAATTTATAAAAACAGCATTAAAGTCCGCAATCCTTTTGCAATTTTGTTGCTGCAAGTTAATTTTTGGCATGAGAGTTGCAAGCAATATTTCATGCAAATCGTTTTACAGTCGGCAAGTCTATTGCAGTTGCGCGTTTCAACGGCGAGGGCTGCCAACAGTGCCAACCCAACAAAAAAAAAGTATCATGAAACTATCAAAATACGAGGCTTAAACTCCGCAAAACACAACTAAAACCTGAATAAGAATATAAATAAACACGAATCAATAATAAACACAGGAGACGTATTTTAAGGTTAATATTTATTATTATTTATTTTTGGTTGGTAATGTAAAAATCAGCAGGAGAAATTGCATTTCGGTTTCCAACCAGCCAACCCAGCAAAAAAGAAGTAGGTAGGGGGGGTTTGTTCGGGTTTGTTCGGGTTAGTTAGTATTCCAGCGCAATGCTGCTGCGCGTAATTCTATAATTCCGATTATAACACTGTACCCCGTGTAACACTGTGCCTCGCCTTCCCCTACTGTGAAACTGTCAAAATACGACGCTTAAACTCCGCAAAACACTACTAAAATCTGAGTCAGAATTTTTTTTTTTTTTTTTTATGATCAAACACAAGCAGTATAGGAAAAATCCTTTAGGGCGCTCTGGGAGTGGTGCGTATGCGCAAAGAGCGATTCACGTTGGTTTTGAATCGTTGGAGGTTATATTCGTTGGGAAAAACGACCTCGATCAGAATATAAATAAACACGAACCATTAAGATTAATATTTAGTCACTTTTATTTTTGGTTGGTATTGTAAAAGTCACTATGTTTTCCACCAGACTTGCAGCAGGAACTGCAACAAAAATCGAGCAGACCCGTTGTTAGCCAAGTATTGCGAGTTGCATGAATATTGCAAGAAGCAATCACCTGACTCCTTAATGCGCATGCCTTGCTTCATACCTTGACCATCGATATTACAATTTGAGTGAAAGCCGTATTAGAGTTGACAATTTTTTCTCTTGCGCCGGCAATGACAATTATAATTGCACGTATTCATGCGCAGTAAACCGTTCTTGATCAGCTGGAGCATAGTCAACAGTCAGAACAGCTGTGGGTACCTACTGTCGAAGTCCCTAAAATAGCCCCAGCATTAGAGATGGGCAAACCTGTTCGTTTTGATTACCAGAATTAGCAGTACATAAGCTTAATTAACAATGTGAACTGCTAATTTAAGTACCAGTGAATTTAAATAGCCATTAGCTGTTCATACCTGCTTCGACCAAATAATAAACAGTTAAAAATAACAGAATAATCCATCTCTACCCAAATAAGATACAGCTGATCGGGATCGGTGTACCGCGCATGAATCCGTGCAATTTTAATTGCCAGAAGAGTAGAATTTCCGACTTTAATTCGGATTCCATTCTCGCATTGCGCCCGCAATGCGAGCAGTATTGGCCCAGCTAATCGCGGACGCTGTACTGCGCATGAATCCGTGGAATTATAATTGCCATTGCTGGCGCAAGAGACAAAAATTACCGACTCTAATACGGCCTTGTAAGTTTTAAAAATGATTAAATAATCCTTGGAAATAAAATGTCCCATTTCGAGAAATGCTATTAAAGCCGTGTTTAAAAATATTTCTAATAACTCTTTGATATAAGATGAATTTCTAAAACCCTGAACTTTCTCACATTTGTGTGAGAAACAAAATATGGTTGCCCTTATATACCTTTAAGTTTCTATAAATATTTCAGATCAGTAGAGCAGCTTAGTTCCCCCCTAGACCAAGAACCAATTAATATAGGTAAAAGAAACAAACAGCCCAATAGACTGTCGGCGAGGGGAGGCACGTGGGGCAGCATTTCCAGAGTATTTGCAAGGTCCAGGCACAGAAATAAAACCAGCTCATTGCAGGAGACTTGTAAGTTGTAAATATTTAATAAGGTCGGGTAAATGGCTCTATTAAGCTCTAGACACGAATAATATATGGAATACAGGGTGCCCAAGATAAGGAGGGCGCTTCTATGGGCTTTAGGGTCCAGGTCCGTATCCTGAAAATTTCATGAAGATGATGAAAAAGGTTCGAAACGTAATTAAACGGTAATGTGTAAGTACAACATTGAATTTAGAATAAAAAGGGCTCCTAAAATTTGACATTATGAAATCAGGGTCGTATATTAGAAAAAATGAAATTTGTGATGATTGCTTGAAAATGGAACGTCATGTAACAAAATTGTTGTGTAATCTTTGCGTTCCTTAAAAGTTGCTGTGATAATGTTTTGTCAGTTCTGCTCTAACTTTTTTTTTTATCCAAAAATCAAAAATATCAGTTTTTTTTTAAATAACCCAAACTTTAATAATCTTACCAGCACTTTTTGTTGTTGTATCTCTTATAGTTAGAGAGACGGTGACAATAGGGGGTCCGTGAAGTGGAATATCAGTAATTTGGTTTTTCGTGGAGTTTAGGTCCCTCTACAACTTTTATATCTGATGAAATGCCGTGGAGCGTTGCTGAGAGGCGTTGTACCGCTTTAGATAGGAAATTCTCAATAAATTCAAAATTATATCGAGCCATGTCTGAAAATGAATTTATAGCATCTGCGTGACCCCCAAAGTCACGGGAAACACATTTTCTGACAAGTCAACCCTTGCAAGCACTTTTCCGAGCGTGTCAAAAAAAAATGAATGGAAAAATTATAAAGTTTCAAGTGACATGGGTCCAAACGGGAGCTTAATCGATTTTTATTCACATGGAGATGACTCGTAAGCAATTTTCTGATAAAAAGAATATTGCGATTGAATATTGAATATATACAACTGAACGATACCTGCCGTTCTTTATCTCTGCGTAATATTGTCAGAATTCCGCCTAGCTAGGTGCGATTCTTCTGAATCTTTTTTTCCACAATATTTGGGTGTCAAGGTAGTGTGACAATTTTCTGACATGTCACGATCGTTTTCCGAATTTCCTCCGAGGAGATTTTTAAAAAATTCCAATAATGAAATGGCGAGACCTGGAAAGACAAAAATTTTTTTCACATAATCTTTAACATATAATGTTCCATTCTAGAAGGTTTCAACTTCAAATTCGCTTTTTTTTTATTTTAATTTTTTTTACACGCTCGGAAAAGTATATGCAAGGGTTGACTTGTCGGAAAATGTGTTTCCAGTGACTTTGGGGTCACGCAGATGCTGTAAATTCGTTTTCAGACATGGCTCGATATAATTTTGAATTTATTGAGAATTTTCTATCTAAAGCATTACTGCGCCTATCTGCAACGCTCTACGGCATTTCATCAAATATAAAAGTTATAGAGGGGGACCTAAACTCCACGAAAAACCAAATTACTGATATTCCACTTCACGGACCCCCTATTGTCACCGTCTCTCTAACATTACCAATAATGAAATCCCCAGAGAGGCCCTTTCTTATCTTGAGCGCCCTGTATATTACGTAATTCAAGCAACACAAAAATATTAACGGTCACCAGGGCCTGCCTTGAAATATTTTGAGCCCGCCCTAGCCGCTGGCCTGAGCCTGTTCTCTTTTTGTTCCCTTTTAACGTACGTCCCATAATCTTTGGCAGAAATTTCAGATGCCGTAAAATTGGTAATAAGAAGAAAATATCAAGTTGCCCTGGTAACAAAAACTTGTTTGACACCTTCACTTAACTTTGACAGTTCGGCTTTTAAATTGATTAAGTCGATATGGCTTACCAATTAGAAATTCGGAAAAGTATTTATAATTTAATTGGACGGGTCTCTAAATCCGAAATAATACATATTTTTGAAAATCAAAATATATCGCGTAGAACTATTTATCGGACATTTGCTGAATGTGAGCAAGGTATTCCTTGTATGAACCTTCCAAAAAGTGGATGGCCTAGAATTTTTACCAGAGTAAGATCGGAAAGACTCGTAAGAAGGGCGAAAAACACACTTAGTATATCAACAAGAAAACTAGCACGACAGTATCGTCGTAAGAACACCATAGCGCGAGAACCATCGCGATATGACCAGAAATACCGCCGAAATACAGCCGAACCAACTCAAAATTGGTTAGCAGACCAAAACGTACTATTTGTTCATCGAAACGACAACCCTCCTAACCTTCCCCAGGGTCTGCCCGTAGAAGATTTTTGGGCTATTTTATCTCTAAAAGTTTACGATGGAGGATGGGAAGCACAAAATGAGGAGGAACTTCAACGCAGGATATATAGAAAATTCCGAGAAATCGATATAAATGCCGTCCAAAACCAAATGCTAGGTGTCCGCAGAAAGTTGCGTCTAGTGGAAGACCATGGTCCTCTATATTTAATTTAAGTTCATAAGTTTATTGCTTATGAAGCAATTAATTACTATGTATTACAAAACTTTATTTAAATATATTTTATTATAAGAAAACAGTTGGTTGAAATTTGTTCCAAAACTTATGGGACATACTTTATTTGTAGTAATTTCCAAGATAGGCATGATAGGTATAAACATTGCTTAGTGCGTGAACATCACTTTTATGAAAATTTAAGCAGCTGAGGAACGAAAGATTATAACTATTCTAATTTTTTTGTATGTGTAATTACAATTCCTAATTAATAAATGTAACTTAAGATTTTCAGTTTCTATAACGACTTTAACATAGGAAATATGTTAATATAATAGAGACGTTTAAATTTAATTTAAAAAATGTTCCATATTTTTATTTCTGAGGATTTTTCGTTATTTTTTTATTTTTTCTGTTTGGTTAACATTTCAATTAACAATCTTTGATGACCTATCGATAAAGATAAATATATATACCTAATTCATTTCCTCTTATAGTACTTTAGAACTTTATGGGAATAAATAAAAAGTTACTGCTTCAATGTGCTCACTTTTATGTAAATGTATGTAAAACAAAACTAACGAAAGTATTGCGAAATATGTAGAAATAAATATGGAAAAATTCGGCTTTCAGCTTGCCCTGAATTTTTTGAGCCTGTCCTGATTACACAGTCTGGCCTGGATGGTCCTATACGTCCTGGATACAATTATTTATTTATTTATTATAAGATTTCTCGGTATTGAAATAGAAGTAGGGGAGAAGGGCTTAAAATGACCCTCTTAAAGAAAAAAATCACTCGGAAACCTAGTATATGATTTAGGGAGAGTAATATTCGGTTTTATGGAATTCCCCAAGTCATATATACTTTCATACTAGATGTACAGAGTGTTCAATAATAAGCAAAGCAGCGGAAATATCAACTTGTGCAAAAGGATCATCTGGCTGGGTTTGATCAAAATGATCCATTTAGGTGGAAATTCAAAATTGTTGAAAATAAGTTCAGCGTTATTTTATTATGTACCTAACTAAAAACGGTAAAAAATAGGAACATTTTTATAATATGTAGGTAATATTAAAAGATAAGAAAGAGCAAAATGTATACATCGATCGATTCAACCGACTGGCATGACTAGTCGGACAACTAACTCGGTTTTAGTAACGTACGAAAACCATAGATGGCACAATCGATACTAAAGATAATAGACCCGCTGGGGTCATTTTGGGCCCTTCTCCCCTAACTCCATATAAAGTTTGGGTGTATTTCCAAGGTACGATACGTTCGTTTCAAGAATCGTATAAATAGTTAAATATTTAAGGTCGTAAATATGAACTGTCGTCGTCGGATGTCCGACGTCGAAGCCGACGACACCGTCGCGACGGTGCAATAAAGTTATTTCGGTTTTAAATTGAATTTTATATTGGAGCGATTAAAAAAAATACTAGTAGTTGTCAATTGGTGATTTAAAAGATATAACGTTTCATTAAGTTTATATTTACAGTTTTATTATTTCTTAAGGAGAGATTATGTTGAATTGCAAAAGAAGAATAAACCCGATAAATAGTAATTGTAAACAGGACCGTTTCTGCCATTAGGCAAGACTAGGTGGCGGCCTATGGTTGCATGATTTCGGGGCGCCCGAAGAACGCATCTTTATTATAATGTAGTTAAGCCATTTACTCTGGATTATGGCTTCTTGTATTTTGAAATGTATTTCTTTAATAGCTCAGGTTTAACCAATTTTTAAATTACCTATAACTAAAAAATCGAAATTTTAAAGTTATCTGACCCACACCTTACCGCATCGCTTCCTCTAGAATTTATTATAAATTATTAACCAAATTTAGCATTTGGCCGTGGTTCTGACCCGAATGCCACGGGCTTTTCTCTGCCCACCAGTACTGAAAGGCAGAGGGGCGACATTTTTTAGTCTAGGGTGTCGGGTGTCGGAACACCTAGAAACGGCCCTGATTGTAAATTTTGTAATGCTATTAAGGTTGAGTTTTTATTCTTCCATTTAATTTAAATGAAAATCAAAATTCTCTTCTTTCTAGTTCATTTTTTATACCGCGGTTGATTTCCGATTTTATGTTCGAAAAGGTTTGAAAAGGTTTCATTTGTGTGTTTTACTCCTGAATTCAGTTCCTGAGACAGGTCTACTTCCGATCTTCTTTATTGTAACAAGAAAGTCTCCCTACAATATCTGACTATTCAGCTATGATACAATAAGCACAAGGTATGATATCGCGCAATGAGGCTTCGGGACGTCAAGTGGTGGCGAGCAGCTTCTGCAGTCATCGAAGTTTACCGGAATTCGTATTTTAGTGGTATTTTAGCTGTAATCTGTGTTATATTTTTACGAAATTAATATACCTAAATACCATGATATTATTTTTTCATTTCATCGACTATCAAATGCGTCAAAACCGTAATACCTACCAATAAAAAAGAATTAAAACCGCTAACAACAACGAATCTCCCTCCATAAGCAATTTAAAAACTGATCACCACTTGACGCCAATGCGCGCACCAGACGGAATTGGAATGGCTAGATATCATACCTTATATTTATTGTATCATGCGTTTTCGCAATGGTACAATTTCACAAGGTATTATATCACACAAGGAGGCGTGGTCAAATAACTCTCCAGTTACGCCACTTCGCTCTCCAGATGAAAATATCATACATTAGTCCGTGCAAGGGGGCGTGGTTTCGTGACGTCAAATTTGCATCACTGCGCGTGCCTAACGAACTTAGAACGTAGTAGTCTAGTACCATGGATCTTATAGTACGACAGCCTGTTACCAAAATGTCCTGTTATAACGCCTTCATCTAGTCAATGACTAATCGCTAGATTAATTAAAAATAAGAAAGTTTTACTCGAGCGAAAAAGTTCGGCAACGCTGCGCTTACCCGTCAGAGTGATTTCAGTCCGTAAGAAAGCAGATCGTCTTTTTGTTACTACATCTTATCCGTTTTTGATGAAATCCTATTAAAAATATAAAAAAAACGTGAATTCATCGACAACGGATGTTTTGAGTGTTGCAAAAATTCTAGAGTTTAAATAAAAGATGTAAAGGAAAGGTGTATCAAAAAGTTACAGCGCCCGGGTCAATTCTTTTTTTAAATTGTTGATAACACTCTAAAAAATAGTAAATCGAGTCGAATGGACATTTTCCGTGTTGCGCAGCTGCAGGGAGAACAGCGGAGTCGGATCTTGTACCTGTATAATTCATGATCGCGGTAAACCCGCGCGTGCATGGGACGGCTTGCTATGTGACTTGGTTGTCTATAACAACTCAGCATCAGCCTTGTCCCCATATACATTATTATTGATACACGTGCTGTGTTGACTGAAAACGGTTTTGCTAAAAAATGCGTGTCTAAAAATGTCAGTTCATATTTTTCCCCCATTTTCCGAGGCACAATACACGATTTTCGCTTAAAAACGAACGAGATGCGATAACTCGAACAGCGTTAAAAAAAATGACATACCTAAGATCCAACACTTCGGTTGCGCGTCGATGAAAATGTCCGTTCTCATTTTTTTTCGGTCACGAATAACGAAAAATAACATCCGACAAGCAAAACGGACAAGGCGTGATAAGTTGAATTCACCGCTGTAAAGAAATTTCGATTTTTCTCAAACCAAAACTATTCACCGCACGGAAAATGTCAGTTACTATTTTCATCTCCTCAAAAACATCACTCTGAGTCAATAAATAAAAAGAACGGACGAGGCGCGATAACTATTACGACCACTTTTTTTTATATATGTGAAGATGATTCTCAATGATTTCGCAATGTTGCCAATATCCGTTCTTGTTAATTTCCTTCTCAAGTCCTTATTAAATCACCAAAAAACTCAAAAAACTTTAGGTCGTTATTAGTCTGAAATCCTAGTAACGGGCTGCCGTACTATGAGCGGTCTGCAACCGGTCTTTTACTGATATTTTTTTATTAATCGTTTGAAACCGATTTAAGGTGAGCATGGGTATGAGCCTTACCGAAGCTGGTCGCCTTTAACCGAGGAAGGCTATGCGGAGAAGCTGCGATTGTTAAGGGAGGCTAGCACGATACCAATGGAGCGTTGGCGCGCTCCAACAGTGCTAGCTTGGTTGGAAGTGGCGCTTGGTATGCCGCAATATGGAGCTAGGTGTGCTGAGAATATTAAAAGTGGGAAGGTACAAGAATGTGTCAATTTTTTTTGCTTATATTTAGTTTACAGGAACTTCGAAATATAAATAAAGTTATTGCTTATATCGTTATGACACTGAGTACAAATCTAGTATAATAGTTAGTAAAAATCAGCACGAAATATGGCATTAAATTATTAGCTTCTTTGACGGCTCGTCACCTAAAGAAAGTAGAAAATTAATAAACACATCTGAGAAAATATATTCTTATTCGATTGAATATCGCAGCCGATTGGCTATATGGACTGCGAATGTCACGATGCGGCTGCACCACCGACCTATAACTCTGGATACGTACAACTTATGGGGTTTGTTCGCACGGTTTACCGGTCATATTTTTAAAGGTTGCTCGTCGGTTGTCTTGCGCACAATGTTGTCGCCATCATATAGGCAACCCCGCCGGTATTGGTGCCGGTTTGGTTGCCTATCAACGACGTGGACCAACGACGACCGCCCAGAACCGAAATCAGTCGTAACGATGTAACGATATTAAAAATCTATCGATACGAAGACAATATCAATTTGAAACGTGGCTGTCAGTGATCGCCACAAGGCCTTCTTTTATGCAAGAAAATAGATTGTTTATTTTCCAATAAAGGTCTTTATGTGCCAAGATATTGCCGTGTAATCATATTCATTAAGGGCGAAGTACGGTCCTGTTCGCCGTTTAAGGTAAACAGTTTATCAGTCGGAATTGCGCATGACATCCGACAACCAGCTTTGTTTACATGCGCATGACCCTAAATTGGCCACTTTTGCTTTTAGAGTTTGGCCATCCTAGATATAGGTCAGTGGGCTGCACTCTTTTATTCTAGTGACATCGATTAATGTATGTAAAATAGTAGTATTTTGTTGTAGAGTAACTAACTAAAATTAAAAAAATAGTGATTAAAAAAATAGTGATTATGTAACAAATGCAAAATATATTACTTTTTCATGAACGGTTCAGACAAATATTTTTTCTACGATCGTATGAGTTTTCTTATTCGAAATTAAAATATACAGGGTGTTCCTTAATGACGTGTTAATATTTCAGGGTGTGATTCCTTAGGTCATTTTATAAATAAAAGTTCATATGAACATATGTCCGCAACGGCTTATATTTTTTGCTACAGGGTGTTGAATTTTTATTTTATAAATGGTTATTTTTTAATACCTCAGATATTATTTTCAATTTAGGTATGTATTAATAGGATATAGAACCACAAATTTTCGTTAGAAAAGTTATTCAATTGTTCTTGCAAACATGTCCTCTGATATTTTTTACAAAAAATATGGTACGCCACTGACATTTTTCCCTTTGGATATTTTTCTGATTAGCCTGGTCAATTCTACATGAAAACAGTCTCTTGAGTTTCTCTAGTCCGACGCACCGTTCTTGGTTAAAACCACTAAATTCATATTGAAACTCATTATTAACATTGATAAAATAATAATTAATGATAAATTTTGTTTTAAAAAAATTGATGGAAATGGCCACCTTCACTGCATACTTCCGCCCCTCTTCGCATCGAATTGCCCACTCCAACAATTTTTATAAAACAAAATTTACCATTAATTCTTTTATCAATGTTAATAATAATGAGTTTCAATATGATTTTAGTGGTTTTAATCAAGAACGGTGCATCTGGCGAGAAAAACTCAAGAGACCGTTTTCATGTAGAATTGACCAGCTAATCAGAAAAAATATCCACATGGAAAAATGTAAGTGGCGTACCATCTTTCTTGTAAAAAATATCGGATGACATGTTTGCAGGGACGCCACTGGTGGAACAATTAAATAACTTTTCTAACTAAAATTTGTGGTTCTATATCCTATTAACACATACCAAAATTGAAAATAATATCTTAAGTACTTTCGGAGATATTAAAAAATAACCATTTAAAAAATTAAAATTCATATGTTCAAATGAACTTTTCTTTATAAAATCATACATTGAAATATTATCACGTCATTACGGAACACCCTGTATTATTAATATATTGGTTGATAACTGACTGCTACTTAGGAATGCAATAAGTTTGGGATATTTGCTTATATCGACTTGAATATTCAGAAGCAATGTTGATTTTAGCCTGGAAAAACATGACCATAAAGTCGAAGATCTAATAATATTTTACCTTTCTTGAAAATACGTTAAGAACTTTATTATACCAGTTCGCTGAAACATTTCACTCTTTTAACTCTTCACTTGCTTTTGCTTCAATGCTTAATAAACGTATTATATTCCTTCTTGTAAGCTTCATTTGATTTTTCATGCAAAAAATTATATGCTGCTTCGTTGGCTTTATTAATTATTTCGTCTGGAGCGCATTCTTGGAGTTTTCTTCTTCGGAATTTCCATTTTTGATGTTTTCAAATATTATCGACATTTGTAAGTTAACAATAACATTGCCTACGCAACGAACGACGCGGATACTGTTTTTATGACACTATTTTAACGCTAAACTACTTTTTATAACTAAAAATTACTAATCTTGTTCATTTGTGTAAAAAAATATAGTTTTTATAACGATCGTAGAAAAAATATGTATTAAAATTATTTAAAAAAAAAGTAAACCCAAAAACCAAGAACATGCACATGCAACAAAAGTACAATCAGCGCTTTTTGGCGAGCCGCCACGAATTCTTAATTAGGAACGTAGACAACAAATCTTTCCAAATTGGCTTATTAGGAACGACTAGCATTATTCACAAATCCTTATAGATTGGTCGTTTCAACGGGCAGGTCCTGCTGGAGCTCAGCGACCTTGAGCTGGAGTGCGGCCTGGGAATCACCCATCCGATGCATAGGAAGAAGCTGCGATTGGCGATCGAGGAACATCGGCACCCCACGTTGGTGAGGTACCCCTGCATCGCGCAGCTGGGGCATACGTGGGTTTCGAGCGAGTGGTTGCCCGATTTGGGGCTAGCACAAGTAAGTCTATAAAAATATTAAATATAGGGTGAGCATTATTGCAATGCAAGAAACATTTTTGACATTTATCCGTTATAAAATTTCACATATTTTAATTTTAATTTTAGGAAAAATGTTATAAAATGTTGTGACTTTTGTTGCTTTTAGGCTTGTTCATTTTATACCCATTATGTACTTTATTCTTTTATTCTTCATCTATCAATTACTTATAACACCTTGGAAACGGTCTCAATAAACATCATCATAATAGCATAATAAATATTAGCTAGCGATAAAGTTCATAATACCCGGTGATTTTCATAATACCCGGTAATTATTATTAAGGAAAATACTGAACAAAATTTGTATTTATTTTTATATCATACCAGTGCATTATTGTATTTTTATACCTTAGATACCATCTGCATAATGGATTACTTTATGCCCGTGCGGGCATAAAGAACACATTATGGCCCACGCAAGACGCAAAAAACAGTTTTCGATTAACTTATTCTTTATTAACAAAATACAATTTATCAGATAGATCCTTACAGTACCCTAACAGCAGAATTTCGTTAATGTTTTCTACAGCATTTTCTGACATCCACTTCAAAAATTGGTCATATTCTTTGTCGCATGAGTCTCTGGAGGTTATGCGTTGCCTTTTCAGCCTGTTTTTCAATTTCGTCGGGAATTTCAAAACCTTGTTCCATTTTTGATTTTTGACTTTGACACATTAAACGTTTGAATATTTATCTCCCTAGTAACAAAAACGCAGGATATAATAATGTCAAAGTAATGTCGCAGGTAAAAATTAAAAATTTAATAAATCAAATTAAATTTTAAAAAGATATTTATTACTTAAAACGAACTGGTATGACATAAAAGTTTGTATGCACCACGGGTACTAATAGTTATATACCCTCGGGCCAGATCCCTCCGCTTTGTAAGACTGTCGCCCTCAGAGCATAATCATCTACTTAGTACCCTTGATACATAAATAACTATTATAGTTATTTTTACATAATATTATTCTGTTTTTCCTATGTTAAATGTACAATTTTTGAATTTTCCTGAGGAAGATGCTGGACCAACTATGAAATTTTGAGACTTGCTTGGTTTCTTGATGTGCATGCGGATTCCGGCTCCATTTCAACAATATTTTCTTTTTCGGTAACATACCTAGCTATCATTTTTGCCATTCGGGTTTTCGACGTGATGCTTTCCTCTATATAACCCTCCGCTATGGGTTGTAAGGGAAGCGCTACCCTCGATAAGAAGTGTGGACGAGGTCCGACGTAGGCAATATCCTGTATACTCCTTGGCGTTTTCTAAATTAAGACATTTTGCTATGATTGCAGGAACACGCCCTAGTGCATTTTACCCACAGGTATAGCAATGCATTTACCATTTCGATATTAATTATCGAATGTTCAAAAACTCACGTCCCAATTAGTAAGCCGTTATTTCGTCACTAATGAACCAATTTTAATAAGTTTTGTTTTAACTATTAGAATACAGATTCTAGAGTTTATTGCAGAGTAGGTTACGTCCTGATAAGTCTAATTATACAGGGTAGAGCATAAAATCTAGACGCATGTATATTTACTTAAATTTAAATTTAACATTTACATAAAGATTGAATTTAATAAATTTTTTAAACTAAACCTATCTTAGTGTATGTTCTCAACGGAGCGCCGACCCTCGCCCTTGCTCCTAGCCTGGTATCATAGCATATCATAGCATCGCACAGTAGTGTCCACAACGGCGCTCCGACCCTCGCTCATTGCCTTGCCTGTCGATCAGTTTGTCTCTCGACATCGAGATATAAACATGGACTGTGCGTAATTTGTCAATTTAAAATCGTATTTTTTATTTTAAACTTATTTTTTGGTTCTTTTTGATGCCCCTTTAAATACGAGGCCCTAGGCTAGCTAAATACCCTAAAGTAATACCACTTTGTTATATTAGAGTCTAAAATAATATCTTCTTCATCGGAAGAAGATAACAACGCACAGTCCATGTTTATATCTCGATGTCGAGGGACTAGTGTGCGAAGCTCAAGCGAGGGCTGTGCCGTGCTATGGTCCAAGGCGATGAGCGAGGGTCGGAGCGCCGTTGTGGACACGGACTTAGTTAGACAAAGGCCCAAAAGGATCTTCATATGACACTTTAGGTAACAAGGAAATTATTATTTCTTCTAAATACGTTATATTGTCGAAAAATGGTTCATAATAATCAATGCGACATTTTATTCCATTCGCCTTTTACTATGTTGATTTGTCGATTGTTTTCAAAACGTTTTTTCGACAATATAACTTGTTTAGAAGAAATGGTAATTTTCTTGTTCAGGTGGCATGGCGATTGCTTTGGGTCAGTGCCTAAGCCAGAGGGATGGGTTATAAAAATGTATGTGGTAAGTTTGCTTAAAACTTTGTATGACAAGAAATTTGGGGGTTCCCCCCCCCTCGGCAGCGCTACTGGTTAAGCCTAGCTTCCGGTATAACCCAAAGTAATAGATACGTCAAAATATATTCATTAAAAATGTCGGCATCTTTTATAGCGAGTACCAATATTTCAAACAGATCTTTTAATAGGTCACTCGCCGTGAAACATCCTGTATTTAGGCGTAAATATTGACTAATTTTTATTTCTATTTAGTATTCAGACAGTTTTGCATCCAATATGGTCGATGCAAGAATGTTGGAGCACCTTAGTAAAAAAGAGTTGGAAAAGTACCTAGCAGTTAATAGAAAATTTCATCAGGCATCTATAGTCCATGGTATACATCTTCTTAGAATAATGAAATATGACCGACAGGTAATACATTTCATTAATTATACATGATGTCAATTTAAAAAGTTCCAACCCTTAATTAAATCACAAAACAATAAATATTTTATGTTCATTTCTTGTTAAGTCAATTCTTTGTTATGGGCTAGTGGTTTGGGGTTTAGCAACCAAAACAGCCTTAAAACCTTTAGAATCTATACAAAAACCATTATTAAAATAATATATTCCACACAAAGATATTTCAAGATGCTAAACTCCTTTCGTGCACTTGTTAGTTACCAAAGTGATTCTTAGATACATGATAAAGTATGAAAATTATAAATCATACAATCATAATATGCCCACTACAAGAAGCGAACAAAAAAACTTATAGTACCTAAGACGCGTTTTACAAAAACTCAGCAACATCTTGTATATGTGGGTCCCAGAATTTTCATTGTCCTTCCAGGTATATTTAAAAACAAAATATACAATAAACTCAGAAGAAAAATTAAATCCTGGATATTTGATAACGAAATCGATTTGATATCGCTGATCTTTCAATAGGTTCTTGAAGTTAAGGTTTCATTTTATTTTCATTGGATATTTATATAATTATCATATTCATCATAGTCATATACAATATTCCTTTGTTATTAATCTTGACTATAAATTGTGAATATTTCATTTTATTTGCTTAATTATATTAGATTATTAGATAAAAAAAGAAGAGGTAAAGCCAAAGGATATACACACAAAAACCCTCGGGTTCAAAGGTTGTCTAAATCTGTTTCCAATAATACCGTAATTTATTATTTTTAGAGTAGTATCCAAGAAATCGCGCTCCAAAAACTTATTTATATAATTTATATTTATCATTATCATTAGTAACAACCACCCACTGCATCTGATCTTTTCTAAGATACTGCTTTGGGTTGGTAAGTACACCACGAGATGTCACGGCGAGGACATTCATTCTGGGCACTTGATAACGTTGAAAAATCCTTCTCTTTGGCAGACTATGGGGTTACTTACGAGCCGTGAGACGGCCAAACGCGTCTAAGGATGAGTTTAACGAAAGGAGAAGGGCAAAAATGCTATGTTTGTGGCTTAGGCACTTACACAGACCTTTTTCTTTTATTTTTAACTTAACCACTGTGAAATGGATCACTCTTAAACCTTTTATTCGCCAGTCTGGCATATTTTGTCTGCCAATTAGTTAAACAACCACCCAGTGCATCTGATCTTGCCCAAGGCTCTCTAAAAACTGGGAAAGCACGTTTTACAAATGTTGATGAGAAATAGCTTGAATGCTTGAATGATATAAGACAGTCTTTGAATGACCGCAAGGGATGAAATCTAAAGGTGTTCGATCTGGAGATCTAGGAGGTAATTCAATACTCGCTCACCTTCCAGGAAACAGTTTCGGATATGTGTATCAAAATTCGGAGGCGCGAGTCATTCCGTATTATTGATCATTGTATAAAGTATTCAATTTGGTATAATTCTATTTCGAGGTAAATGTAAGTAAGAATTAACTGTCAAGCAGTAAAATTTGACATGCTCATCAACATTTGTAAAACATGCGTTCTTAGTTTTCAAAGAGGCTTCGACACTATGATGTCACTGAAGATCCACATTTTGAATACAAAATGTATTGGTTTCTTTAATTTATTTGTCAATATTTCCGAAACAATTGAATTTAGACATATGGTATGTTATTGAAAATATGTTTTAAATATTTTAAGAATAATAATATACTACAGGATGTTCCGTTTAAAAAAATAAATGTAACATCACCCCTTGACTATTAATGACGTTTCTGACATATGGAATGTACAGTCAAGTAGTAAAAATTTAGTCCTATCGATTATCGGAAACCAGTATTTAAAATCAACCCTGTTTTTTGTTTAGGCTATAGCTTTAAGAAGACATCAGTGTGAGAATATGGACGCTGATCCGTTAGTCTGGACCAATCAAAGATTTATTCGATGGGCTAGGAGCATCGATTTAGGAGAATACGCTGATAACTTAAAAGGTAAAAACTGTTCCTCTAGTCTGATTCTTCATTTCTTACAACTTATATACTATACTGGGTGTTATATTTTTGGCTGAATTATTTATGCTGTTAGCCCAATGAATAATCCATGTTTTCAAACTCGAGTGCCGAATGCAACGTTGTCAAATGTACGAAAAAACATCGAAATTTTCGATCTGTTTCAGTTTTTGGCGATTTTAACCCTAAATGATTAGTTCTTCGATAATAACTATTCGGTACGTTTCCAAAGTAGAATAAATTTGCTACATAACAAGCGTCTCTATACACCCATGTTGAATTATCTAAATTTATACGCGTATAATTTAAATTAAACATGGAAATCTCGGGTTCACTAAAAATCCCCACAAGAACAATAATTCCTCACGTTTGGGGGAATTACCCACAGATTGGCAAGCCTCATAACTGGCCTAACTCATATGCCAGGTGGAAAGGAGTGGTACGGAGATATAGGCGATTGCAAATGAACACGTCCGCAGCGACGGAACTAGTATGATAATATTTTAAATTTCCGCCTTCGAAAAAATTGATAAATTGTTAGAAGCTGTATTTCGGAACTTATTGGGTCTACAGAGGTGCTTATAGTCTCAGATTGTAGCAAATTTAGTCTACTTTTACGTTAAAATCGCCATAAACTGAAACCGGTCGAAAATTTAGCGATTTCTTGTAAATTTGACAATGTGGTGTTCGGCACTCGAAGTCGAAAACTTGGATTATTTACTGGGCCAACATCATAAACAACTGAAACAAAAATCGGTACTATCGGATTTGTGCTCGGTGCCAGTGTTGCCAGCAGCGTGTTGTTTTCGTTATAAATTGTATTCAAATGCCGTAATAGATTAAGGTTCTCCGTTATAAATTTTTTTTAGTGTTGACGAAATAATATAGTGATATTTTGTAGGTGTCGATTGTATATACACATAGATTCAAAAGTTTTGCATCACTCTGATTTTGGCATGTTAAGATAATTTCAGGAATGAATTTTTTTCTAAATGTTTATTTATGTTTATCAGTTAAAAGGATCCCATTTTTTGTAGCAAAAAAAATATCAAGATATTTGTTTAAGATAACATTTTCAGTGTTGTATTTTGTTGGCGCTGGCCAGTTAAATTTTTCGGTTCAGTATTTAAAAATGAATCGCCGAGTAATATTTGAAATTGATCGTGCAAGAATAGTAGCTTTAGTTGAAGAAGGTCATTCCCAAAGATTTGTTACTGAAAGAATAGGGGCTTTTCAAAGTGATGTCTCTCGCATATGGAATCGATATCTAGAGACCAATTCTGTGCGAGACAGACCACGAAGTTGTAGTTACTAACGAACAGTAGAACCGCTATATTACGTTAACAATTCGGAGAAATCGTACTATGCCAGTCCCACAACTTCAGAAAGACGTTACGCATGCAATTGGAGTTCGCGTATGCATCCGTCTCTATACTAAGAAGACGAATTCTTGAATCCGATTTAAGATGTCGGCGACCAGTAAGAGTTCGTCGACTACAGTGGGATGAAACGCACGTTCGCTAACCCGAAGAATTTTGGAATTCTGTCCTATTTTCCAACGCGACCATGATTTGTCTGGTGAGATAGTCGCCGGATTCGTGTTTTTAGAGAACCAACAAGAGCCGCTCAACTTGCCTATGCTCGCCCCTTGCCTCCATTCGCCGGAGGAAGCGCCATGTTTTAGGCAGGCATTAGGTCTGACGAGCGTACTGAGTTAGTCCACGTTCAAGGCACAATGACTGGCGACAGATACATTAGGGTTTGTTCGGGTTTGTTCGGAAAGTGAGGGAATCAATCACTTAGAGTCGCCTGCTTTGTCCCCTGACATGAACCCGATAGAACATGCTTGGGACATGCTCTCTAGGGCAGTTCGCGTTAGAAGAAATCCCCCTAGAACTCTCCAGGAGCTTGTCGTCGCTGCTACCGAGGAGGCTATTCCACAAGAACGGATTGCTAACCTTACGCACAGCATATGGTGACATCTTCAAACTTGCATTGAGGCCAGAGGAGGAAATTCACTTTATTAGAAGCTAATTTCTTTAAAACTTCACAAATTAATTATACAATATAAATAAATTTTACTTCTGTTTTTTTTTTGGAAGGTTTAAAATGTTGTGGTAAAATAAAAAATTTTAAAACTAATTGATTTTTATTTTAAACTTATCAATGAACTAATATTTAGTCTATTTTCATCATGATGTAATTACTTATTCGAAAATCAGAGTGATGCAAAACTTTTGAATCTATGTGTATTTTTCCTGAGGCCTTATACTGTAGATCTGGTGTGGGGAGCCCGAATCAAAGTAATTACCTTTTTCTTAGATGTCGATTGTTAAATAATTCACATTTTGTACGACTATCGATAATTAAATAATTACAAAACGTAATAGATTTATAAGTGGCGTAATAACGTAATAAATAATCGTATTTCGTAACAAATCCGTTACGAACATAATGACGTTGGCAACGCTGCACAGTACTCGCCCCTCTCAGGAACAAAGTTACTGATGGAGTGTTGCTAAAAAACATATCTTTCCGTAGACAGTGGAGTTCACGGCGGCCTAGTAGTTCTGGAACCATCCTTCAACGGAGACACTATGGCGACGGCCCTGGGCATCCCGGCGAGCAAAAACATCATAAGGCGCCATCTCACTGCCGAACTTGAAGCTCTGGTTCTGCCAGCCAGGTATGTGATCTTCTGCCAAATGGATGAGCTCCAGGCTGAGGCCGCCAGAGTAATTTCCAAACATAATAGATAAACAATCAATAAATAATTTTAATATTCTAGTAAAATTCCATTATTGTTGAAATTGTTGCCTGAGATATTAGTAAGATTTTCAACATTTATTCAGAATAAATCCGATTATCTCCACTATTTCCATTTTCCAATTACATTGTGAGGATATGCTACAGTCTAAACTTGTCAATTATTATTGTATTAACATTAACAAGTTTTAAGATTCTTCGATAAAATGTCCTTCCTAAATATACACGGTGATTCATTAAGGCAGGCCATCGGTAACTACTCGGCATAGAAATTCAGGATACAAAAATCATTAATAAATTATGGATAAGTTCCGCATTTCGCCGCAAGAAGACACAATTGAAAAGTCAATATTAAAAATCTAAATTTCTCCGAATATTTCCACATTAAGGTACACCTTTTGTAAGATCGTTAGGAAGCTTGAATAATTCTGTATCATTTTGATCTAAGGCTCATTGGTGTACCGGCCTTGATAAGAGTGGGGGAATCGAAAGTGTAATTATTTAAATTGCTGTAACTTCTAAACGACTTATTCGATTTTAGTAAATCTTAGCTTGTTTAGAAGAGAAATGTAAGTATTCTCAATTCTCGTATCCCGTGGTACACGATAGTTCCTAATAAAATTGCTAGAGGGCGCATATTGTATCTTGATTTTATTCCGGAATTATTAAAACTTCCTAACCATGTTACCAAAGATAACTTAATATGGGAATAGTAGGAGAAATTCAGAATTTTAATAGTTACTTTTTGATTGTGTCCCCTTGCGGGGAAATGCGGAACTTAAAAATAATTTCCAGGATATTATCATGGCCGCTTTAATAATGCTTTTCTGTGTCCTGAATTTCTATGCCAGTAGTTACCGAGATATGGCCGGTGGTCGGCCTTAATGAGAGACCCTATATAGGGTGTTCGGAAAATATATGTCAACAAACCTATAGTACTTTTAAAAATATTCTTACGTACCGCTAAACAGTTACGATAAATTTTTTAAAAATATATATTTTCATGAGTCGAGCTAATAATTTGCATACAAATTGGTCTCATTAGGCTCTATATACGCAAGGTCCGTCAACGAAGCGGAGACGGAATATTAAATCATTATCGCCGAAGTTTTCAAAAATACTAAAACCGCTTGAGATCTGGGATTAAAAGCGGCATGTTTCAAAAATATTTTACATTATACAGGGTGACCCAAAAAAGTATGACAACATAAAGCCATATTTTCAAATAGGAGGTCCAGTATTTAATTCCATATTTATGTTCGTATTAGTGTCTTTTGTAAGTGCTTAAGATTTTATTTCATTTGGATCTGTAGTTTAGGAGCAATAAATTAAAAACTGAAAAAAAAACAGTTTTGCAGTCCTCAAAAAAAATCAAAAAATAATCCAAAATTATTTTTTTAACCTCGGTATTGAGTGAGATAGATTTATGACAAGAGGTATAGAGAGACTATGAATATAATAGCGTTAATCTATTTTCTACTGGGTGTTTATAATAAGCTTTCAAAAACCACAAATTTCAAAATAATTTTTTATCAAGATTTTCAAATGGAACATCCTGTATATAATTTGGCTATTTGATGTAGACTTCAAAAGCAATGTTTTTGTGTAACTTTTCGCCGCCGTGTTCTTGAAAAGTCTGTTTACATTCTTTAACATTTAAGGTGAATGACGATTCATTAGTAGTGGTTAAGCGTAAAAAGTATGACAGGCTTCGAAATTAAATATGTATTCATTTGTTTATTATAGTTTGACTTGTTCTTTAACTCAAAAAAGTTGTTTGTAGGGCTAATAAATTATAATAAGAAATTCAAACAGATTTTATTGGTTCATTGATATAATCTTTGTAGTTGGTGGGACCGAAAATAATTGTTTGTTAGCAAGTAGTCATTTTGCGTCACGTTATCCAAAACTCGACTTTTTTATGTGGATATGTAACCAAATTGTTTATCCGCCTATTACTGCTATTAACATGCAGCAAGGAATAAGAGACGTTTTATAGATTTTCACCTAACACGTAAAACGATTTTTCAAGAAGGTGTCTACTTGTGCATAGATCAAAATGGTAGACATTTTGAACAATTACAGTAGTTTACAATTATTAGTCTGGGCGCCATGTTATCTAAACAAGATACTTTATGAAATTTGGAATTATTTTGAGAACGGCTGGAAATAACTAATATGCCTCGATTACCAAAAAAAATTGCTTATTGCTTATAATTTCTACGCCAAATAGACAAATAATATACAGGGTATTCGTCTAAAAATCTTGAGAAAATTTATTTGGAAATGTGTCGTTTTTAAAGTTTTATTACGAACATCCTGTATAAACGATATTAGATTCATAGTATCTCTATACCACTTGTCATAAATCTCACCAAATACCGGGGCTAAAAAATTAGTTTTAGATGGTTTTTTTGATTTTTTTTCAGGACTGCAACTTCTTTCTTTTTCTTCTTTTAATTTATTGCTCCTAAACTACAGAACCAAATTAAATAAAATTTAATTAAACATGAAGGACACTAATAAATCTAAATATGCAATAAAATACTGATTGTCCCATTTAAAAAAATATAACTTTATGTTGTCACACTTTTTTGGGCCATCCTGTATAATGCAAAATATTTTTAAAACATGCCGCTTTTAATCCCACACCTCAGGCTGTTTTAGTATTTTTGATAAGTTCTTCGATAATGATTTAATCTTACGATAATAAGGAACATTTACGAATAATATACAGGGTGTTATGGAAATGACGTATTATATTTAAATGGGTGACTCCTTGGGTGTCCTAGAGAAGAGCTACATATTTTATTTTTCTTAAATTGACCGTTTTAAAAGTGGGGGTAATAAACACTCTTACTCGCAGGTCAGTCCGCGCTACTGTACAACATTTCACCCAGAGCCAATGGCAATGTTGCCAAACTTAATGTAAAACTGAAATGCCATATAAAATTATAAAAACAAATTATTTTCTACCTACTTGCATTTATCCTTATATCTAAAGCGCGAGGAAATCCAGGCACAAATACAATCAGTTGTTTTTCTTTTTCGTGGGAACACTCCTGGAAACACTTTATGTACACACAGTAATAGTAAAACAGAACCGATAGTTAGCCTTTGAAAATACAATAATACAGATTATACTACAGATTATTAGATTTTATTACACGCGACGAAATTTGACGTCCAGAAGAACCGCGTCAATAAAAACAATATTCAAAGATTATTTATGGACGGGCAAGATACACCCGTAAACCGAAAAAAACAGAGCGGATTGCTGAGAGTGTGTTGGTGATCGACGAGACACAACGTATCCGGCCGCTGGTTGGCCTTCAACTAATATACGTAAGCGTGTGGTGCTATATGAAACTACTTCGCTCAGCAGATGTAAGGCATCAAGAGGTCATTTGCATTTGACCTAGTGACGTACGTGGCTATTACTATTCCTTATGTTTTTTCCGGATTGTTTAAAACATAGTCCGTCGTAAATGTTCTTCAATTAATTGTACAAAAAGGTATTACAGAATGGAAAAGTGTTTAAATTATTTTATTTTGTCTAAAGAGTTTAAGGTGTACATATGACAACACCGGCCAGAATTCCTTGATTGCTTACATGTATCGCAGTGCCACATAGGTGTTTTTCTGGTTTGACGGGTCACTTTTACCGCTGAATGAATTGAAAGCGCCATTTATGGCTATTTTTCTTCAATTTGTTATGTAAATATAATACGTCATTTCCATACCACCCTGTATATAACGTTATTAATTTTTACCCATTTCGTTTAATCTCCAATAGAATTATTTTTGTATTAAATTCAGTTGTTACTACTTTAACGTGGGACACAAAAATTTTAAAGAGTTCCTTTCCACTTTTTAACATTATTTAGTTATTCTGGTGCATTGTCCGACACCCGATATTTTAGAAAATATTTTGACCTTTTATTGTTCAAGAAACTATCCTGACAACTGTGACCTGACCTACAGGTCATGCTGTACGTCTAGCCACTAAATTACGGTATTGATTTATTTTTTATTACACGTGTTCGCGTGTAACCACGACAAATACCTCTATACAACTATGAAAGTTATCACTGTTTAATAAATCTTCAAATCTTGATAAAATAAAGTTCACCAACAGGGTAGGGTGTAACCAATTCGTCTTCACCATTGGGATTTCGGAAACGGTAAGAGATACGTAGTCGGTTAAGTTGATGCAAAATTGCGTAAAATATGCCGCAAAAAAATCAAAAATAATTACAGGGGCTGTCGAAATATTTGGAAAAATTTAAAATTTTGCGTTCGGTTTTTATTTTTTCCTGACTTTGATCGAAGAGATGTCCGAAAATAAATTTCACTTCCTCGTTGCTATTTTTTATTCTCCACAAGATGGCATATCAGATCTTGACGTTTCATCTTTGGGTCACCATCATCAACTTAATTTTTTTAAATACGGGCATGGATTTTTTTTTAATTGTGATAAGTACTAAGTAGAAATTTAATACAACTAATAGTATGAAATGAAAAATAATAGTAGTAGTACGTAATAATAGTAATTAAGGACAGAAATTGCAAATAATAATTTAAAAATCTTCAGTTTCTTCGAAATAAAAGTATATTACAGGAACGCACAGGGTGTCCCATTTTCGACACTTTTATAGGGTGTCTCCGTTATTGTTATGGCTATCAAAAAAGTAATGTAGATGTCATGTGCTCTTTTTGGGTCAAACTTAAAATGGTAAAATTAAAATTCGAAAATTTTTGCTCGCTTAAGAGATACGGGGGAAAATCAACAAATTGACAATTTCTAAATTACCCTATATTTTCTTAGTTAAAAGAGATACAGAAAAATGTTTAATACAGAAGTTTATTTATATAATCTGAAATTTTCATAAGTATATGGGGTCAGGTAAGAAAGTTATCGGACCTAACCTCATTTTTTTAAATGGAACACCCTGTATATTTTAATCCAAAAAGATAGCATTTTAAACTCTCTTTTCAAATTTATAACACACCATGATAGATATCATAAAATTTTTCAAAATGTTGATAAGTATTTTTCACAAATGAATATGAAAAAAATGAAATTGACGTTAAATCTTAATAACAACTAGAATGTCAACATAGTTGTCTCTAGGATATTAGTTTTTGTTTCATGGCCTACTTCGGTTTAATATTTTTAGATTAAAATATACAGGGTGTTCCATTTAAAAAAATTAGGATAGGTCCTATAACTTTTTTACCTGACCCCGTATACTTATTCTGAAAGCGGCATATTATTCAACAATCAATATAAAGAAACTTCTGAATAAAACATTTTTCCATATCTCTTTTAACTAAGAAAATATAGGGTAATTTTGAAATTGTCAATTTTGTGATTTTCCCCCGTATCTCTTAAACGAGCGAAAATTTTCAAATTTTGATTTCATCATTTTAAGTTTGGCCCAAAAAGAGTACATGACACCTACGTTATTTTCTTGATAGCACTAACAGTTACGGACAAACCCTATAAAAGTATCGAAAATGGGACACCCTGTACTGGGGGTATTTTAATGAAGATGTTGAATTTAGGGAACAAAACGTCGGAAAATTGTTGTATACTGCTGATCGTAGAGTTAGTGAAATTTATTTTTGGACATCTCTTCGAACAAAGCCAGGAAAAAATAAAAACCGAAACACAAAATTTTAGATTTTTTCCAAATATTTTGAGAGCCCCTTTATTTATTTTGGATTTTTTTGCGACAGACTTCGTATCTCTTGCCGTTCCCGAGATCCCAATGGTGAAGGACGAATTTGTTACAGCCTGTATATTATTGAAAAAATGCTGCTAATTTTTTAACTTTTTTAATGAATACTGTGGTAATATTTTTTTATAAAATTGAATAGTTTCATGCTTATTAATTTCAAAGTCAATTTATTCCTAAGCCTGAATTATTTAATAATTTTTAGGTTGCTTTTCAGGGACATAAAATTAAGACCTATACAAAAGGTTTAACTCATTCTTTAATCACATAAATATACAACGAAGATTTTTCTGCTCAATGAGCAGAAAACTCACTACTAAACTAGGACATAAAACGATTAAAATTGAATAAATGTTGAAAACCATTATATTAAAGCCCATGGCCAATATTTTTCATGTAATTTTTATTCATTACATTATTTCTAGCCGTATCGTATGTTTTGTATATTTAAATCGATGCAATTGAAATAACGTTATATTGGCATGTGCTCAACAAGGCCAAAAAGGAAAGTTAAAAACAAGTAAAGATATACTTAAAAATATATTGAAGAGAAGAAAAATCAGACCAGAAAGGAAAATTTAAAATAATATCGATATATGGTGTTATGGAAATGACTTATTGTATTTACACCCGCGAATCCTGAGATGAAATCAAATTGCAGGAAAATAACCATAAATGCGCTTTCAGCTAATAAGCGAAAAAAATTACGATCATATCATTGTTATAAAATCACGTGCGAGTAGAGATGTAAAGGTAATATTACCGAGGTAATGTTACCGTAATATTACGTAATATTACGTAATATTACCGCAAGATCGGTAACATTGGAAATATTGTTTTTTTTTTTGTTTTTTTTTCCATAAGCCAAATCCAGTTGAACAAAACGGGGCGATACATCTCTTTAAAATTGCCGGTGAAAACAAGATGGGGTTCCTTTGTTTCTTGTATAAAAAGCTTTTTGGAGACTAAACATTCATTAAAAAGTTTAGCAGTTGATGATAGCCCAGATATTTCTGATGTTCTTTCATCAAATACAGTAAGACTTCTTCTTCAAAACGAATTTTGGTTGCAAATAGAAGCAACTTATGACTTGTTCCAGCCAATGTCTAAGTGAATAACGATTTTTGAAGCTAACGGGCCAACAATCTCAAAAGAGTTTATCTGCTTTTTTGAAATAAGGTCTATATTACGTGACAAAGTATCAAATTTATCTATTACTATGTTTGAAAACCAGAAAATGTGTTCAATTCTTGAAAAACGAGAAAATATATGTTTAAAACCCGTTCATCTTGCTGCTTACCTATTAGAACCAAGTCAACGCGGCGAGAAGTTAACTGAAGCTGAAATTTTAATTGCAACGGAGTTCATCTATGAAACTGCAAGGCGTCATCCAAAGTATTCTTCACAAGTAGATCTTATTATGGAAGCACTCGCACAGTACAAAATTAGAGGTAATATTTTTGCTAAGGAATTCGTCATTTCCAGCGAAAAATCTATGTCTGGATCTGTTTGGTGGGCAGGAATTTGCTCCAGTTCTAAAATAAGTAGGTTAGCTGTAGACATTTTAAATTTACCATCGTCAACAGCCGCAACCGAAAGAACCTTTAGTACTTATGGATTTATTCATCGGCAAAAAAGAAACAGACTAACCGTGGAGAGGGCCGGAAAACTAACATATTGCCCATAATTATAATTTACTAAATGAAGAAGATCATTCGAGAATAGTAGAAGATACTGAGGAAGAAATAGAAAAAGAAGATATCGGTTTCGAAGTTATAGACTTGACTCAATTAACGAAAGAGAAAGAAGAATCAGATGACGAGGTTGGGGATGATGATGAGGATGATTTACCATTATCCACTCTATTACGTAGTCCATTCTGACTCTGACTAGTTTAAAAAACGTTCTTATTGTTTTTCGTAATGTTTTTACAGTTTTGAAATAAAAAAAACTAGTATTACTTAAAAAGCTGTTTTTTTTTATAAATTACCAATGTTACCGTAATATTACGTAATATTACCGGTAATATTACCGATTTTTAAATTACCGGTAATTTTACATCTCTACGTGCGAGGCACTACGAGATTGGTAAACAAAACCCATATGTTCAGTTCAGTTGTCAATAGATGTCAGTGATCGCTTTAATATTCCTGTCAGGGCCGATGTTATCAGTTATGTATACGTCAAACTCTTTAGAAAAAAATAATATAAATGTCAATTTATTTTAGTTCAGTTCAGTTGCGCTGCGTTCGCAGTTGCAGTTCCCTGGCTTTCGCTGGGAAACAATTTCTAATTTATAAACTTTGCAGGTCGTTGTGCATTTCATTGGTCAACCTGTCACGGCCAATAGCGTGTTGGAATTTTTATCTTCACGTGGCATATTCTCACTCTCCATTTTAAAATAATAAATAACATACAGCAATTATTAAATTAGTACAAAAGCAACTGTACTCTCTACACGAGGAGAGTAAACATCGAATTTAAATCCACAAAAGGACTAGACAATGACGTCGTCACGTTACCCCGGCTTTTAACTGTCATCGATCACGCGATTCGCATTTTGTATTCTATTGGTTACAAAGTCGAACTGCAGCGAGCGGCAGCGACAAAGGATAAATCTTAGTCATCTCCCAACGTCGCCCAGCGTTTGCCAGCGTACTTAAACTAACTCAAACTGACTGAAACGAACCGCCGCGGAGTTTGTAAATAATCTGGTATGTTTTGATTTATTCAAGTCGAACGACAGTCGGCGGAACTGAACTTCAGCGATAAAGGTTATAAATGCCACTCAATTTTTATTTCTGTTATACCCTTTTGAACAATTCCTTCCATTAAAATGACCGCATATGTACAATGAATAGTAATTATACAGAAATTTCAAATCACAAGTGCACACGAATGCAAATTATTTCAGAACAGAACAGAATTTAACGCTAAAAAAACCCAGGCAGCAGTTTTCTCTAAAAAGGTTAACATTACAGAACCGGATATAGTTATGGCCGGACACGCAATCCCACTGGCTTCATCTATTAATTTGCTGGGCCTCAATCTGGGAGGAAATATGTCTTGGCATAACCACGTTGTGGCAATCACCAAGATATTTTCTCAGAAGCTTGGGGTACTCTTCCGAACCAGAAAGTTGTATACACCTCAACAACTTTTGACACTATACAAAGCCCAGATTCGACCATCACTAGAGTACTGCTCTCATGTCTGGAGCTCTGCACCCAAACATACTCTTCGGCTACTGGATTCCATCGAGGACTAATCGGAGACCACGAGCTGACGAAGAACCTCGACGGCCTAGAACATCGAATACAGGTTGGGGATTTGACTCTTTTACAGATATTTTCATGGAAGGTGCTCGGCTGACCTTGCCCTCTTAATTCCGCCCAGAGCGACGAATAGCAGAAATACACGACGAACCACGGCCGCCCATATGTGGTTAAGCTTAGTACTCCTCGAACTTCATTATTTAAGAATTCTTTCATCTGGAGGACTTCATCCTTGTGGAACGACCTTTCCGAGGTCGTTTTTCCCAACGAATATAACCTCCAACCATTCAAAACCAACGTGAATCGCTTTTTACGCACACGCACCACTCCCAGAGTGCCCGAAAGGATTTTTCCTATAGTGCTGTGTGACCATAAAAAAAAGAAAAACGATAGTGATACAACTGTTAAACTTTACACCATAATTTGTTAAGCAGAAATACCTTAAACGTTTAAAACTCTCCCTGTCACGTGGGAATTCAAGGGAACCCGCGTCTTGCATCGACGTATCATCCAAACGTATTGATTTGGCAACACAACAACAACGTACAAACCTTAGAAGATGACAGTTGATTTAAAAAAAATACGTAGGCTTTCTCTACTCTAGAACACCCAAGGAGGCACCCATTTAAATATAAGAAACCATTTCCATAATACCCCGTATATTCGATGCAAGGAAGTCAATAAGTAAATTAGAAAGTTAAAATATGCTGTTGTCATATTTCTTTATGTCTTTTACTTAGGATAAGTGTTTGTTTTACATAGACAACAACATTTTATAATTTTAAATTTGTGGCCCAAAACATACAATACGTTATCACTAAAACTACACATTATATCAGAGATTTTGCTAAGAATTAATAATATTGTTTTAATCAAAAAATACCGACCTATATCTATGGATAGTCAAACTCTAAAAGCAAAAATGGCAAACTTATGGCGGATCGTCAGATATCATGCGCAATGCCGACAGATAAACTATTTACCTTAACCGGCGAACAGGATCGTACTTCGCCCTTAATGAATATGATTACACGGCAATATTTTGGCACATCAAGACCTTCTTTATTTGGAAATAAACAATCAGTGTTCTCTTCTTTTAGAATTAATTTTGATATCTATTGTCCCCGTATCGATAGATTTTTAATATCGCTACATCCCTACGACTGATTTAGGATCTGGACGGTCGCCGTTGGTTGGCAACCAAACCGGCAACGATATGATATTGCCTATATGACGGCGACAAACTTTGATTAGGAACTTTTCTAGTCTAAGGCGACAACATTGTGCATAAGACAGCCGGCGAGCAACCTTTAAAAATATGACCAATAAACCGTGCGCACCAAGCCATTTTTTCACTCATAAAATTTAACTTTTCATAGTTATAGGTCAGGGATTAACATTTACAATGATATTGTCCCATGAAAAATTAGTTATATAACTCACAAGACATCATAAAAATTCCATGAAAAATAGAACAAATCATGGGCGTATGAATGTGCAATGTACCTTATCCAATTCCTTATGTTACAATATAAAAAAAATAAAAATATTCTTTAATCCTACTAGTATATATAATTTATGATTATAGTTAAACAATAAAGGTTGTGAAATGAAATGAAATTTCATTTCCATTTAATTCCACTAAGCTCTTGCAGCGAAGTGAACTTCGTTTCTTACTATTAGTTTTTTAAACTTAAACCTTCTTTAGTTTGAACCTGGAAAACGTCAGTTGACAAGTTTATTGAAATTAAATCCACAAAAGCTTGTGTTTATGCGGAACGAAAGGTTTTTTACGTAAAAAAATATGAATATTACGAAGTCCGTTGAAAACAAGCTTACAGACCACTTTTTACAATATAAAGAATACTCAATCACAGTGCCAATCGTCACCTTATCATTTATTAATCAAGTTAATCAAACTGAAAAATCCACCACCCGGTATAGAGACTTTTTTGTGACGAACATGAAAACTGCCGCTTCTTCTTCAAACAGAAAATAAATATTGTGTTTACATTTACTAAATATTTACTATTATTTTATTGGTAAGGAGCGTTTAAAGGAGGGAAAGGAGGGAATGTTAAATAACAAGTAACAGAATGGTGGAAGTGAGCTAAGGGTCTTAGTAACATTCAAGTTTGGTTAAAATTAGCCTTAATTACCTATGCTATGGTTTTGGTTAATTTAAATGAAGCATTTGACTTTAAGAATTAGTGCAAGTAATGTTTAAGTGAGATATTATTATACAGGGTGTTACAAATTCGGCCTTCATCATTGGGATTTCGGAAACGGTAAGAGATACGAAGACGGTTAAATTGGGGGAATGTTGCGTAATTATGGGCCCAATAATATGCCGCAAAAAATAAAAAATAAATACAGGGGCTGTCAAAATATTTGGAAAAATCTAATTTTTGCATTTCGGTTTTTAGTTTTTCCTGACTTTGTTCGAAGAGATGTCCAAAAATTAATTTCACTTCCTCATTGCTACTTTTTATTCTCCACAAGATCACCATCCTCAACTTATTTTTTTTTAAATACGGGCCTTGATGTTTTTGTTTAAATTATGAAAGAAGACCGTAATCTACGTTCAGTGGTATACAACACTTACTGGTTTTCCGACGTTTTGTTCCCTAAATTGACCATCTTCATTCAAATACCCCTAGTACATTCCTGTAATTTACTTTTGTTACGAAGAAAATGAAGATTTTTAAATTATTAATGCTATTTCTGCCTTTGATTGTTATTACGTACTACTACTGTTTTTTTTATTTTAAACTAATAGTTCAAATTTCTACTTAGCGTAAGTACCACTAATTTATTTTATTAATACAAATTAAATATGACTCTTTAACCAAGCACTTTCTTAATACTTTTACACCACTACACATCCTAATACAAGGGGAAGCTAGGTCCGTCATACACAGGCTAATGCAGGGGCAATCCCCAATAAGCCCTCTACATAGCACGGACCATCTAAGGCTGCGTCAACAGGTAAGAAAGGATCAAATCCTTGGAATGCCAACTGACAACATAACAACCTTATACAGTTTCGAAAGGAATTTCGAAATAGAAATACCAGCCTGAGATACCTGGAAACAAGGCCCTCCAATACAGGCCGAACATTCAGCTGGTATTTATGGGCCCAAATCCAAAACAACCATCTCGGTGAGCCTAGGAAAATACGCAACAGTGTTTCAGGCGGAAGTAGTAGCCATACAACACTGTGCAAGAGAAATAATAAATCAACATATATCAGGCAAATCCATTGCCATATATTCAGACAGCCAAGCTGCCTTAAAGGCAATCGGCTCCCCAGAAGTCAAATCAAGACTAGTGGAGAACTGCATAAAAGATCTAACAGAGCTAAGTAGTCATAATAAAGTGACCTTGGCATGGGTACCAGGCCACGAAGGTCACCAGGGCAATGAGAAGGCCGACGAATTAGCCCGTAAAGGCTCGAACATGGCCATGATAGGCCCTGAACCGTTTGGGGGCTGTGCGAAAGCATTAAAGAATGCAGCCATTAAACAATGGCTGGAAGACCAATCCAATTCATGGTGGACTAATCAACCAGGAATGAGACAGGCTAAACAGTTCATTAAAGGACCATTAGCCAAATTCACAGCAGATCTACTAAGCCAAAAAAGGCCGACAGTAAGAATCATAGTAGGTCTACTTACAGGACATTGCCGACTAAGAAGGCACATGAACATCATTAACCGAACAGAAGAAGCAACCCTATGCAGATTCTGTGAAGAAGAAGAGGAAACGCCAGTCCATGTCTTATGCCAATGTGAAGGACTGACAAGACTAAGATTCCTATGTTTAGGCGAAGAAAAGCCAAATGCACTCAACTATATGCAGGAGCCACTGTCAAAACTAATGAGTCTAATAAAAAAGGCAGGGCTAGACCAGACACTCTAATCAAACGGAGTCTCCAGATCTGAAAAGGTCGCGGTGGACAAGGTCGGATGATCAGCTCCAGTATAATCTAATCTAATCTAATCTAATCTAATCTAATCTAATACTTTTAAAAGAGGCATTGCGTTTTACATTTTCCAATTATACCAGATTTAAAAAAAAATAAACTAGAGGAACGTACTAGGGGAATTTTAATGAAGATGATCAATTTAAGGAACGCAACATCGGAAACCCACTAAGAGTTGTATACCACTGAACGTAGATTTCGGTCCTCTTTCATAATTTAAATAAAAAGATCCAGACCCGTATGTAAAAAAATTAAATTGATGATTGTGTCCTAAAGACGAAACGTCGCATGATAGATAATGCCATCTTGTGGATAATATAAAGTAGTAATGAGAAAGTTATATTTATTTATGGACATCTCTTCGAAGAAAGTCGGGAAAAAATAAGAACCGAAACGTAAAATTTAAGATTTTTAGATTTAGAAGTCCTGTATTTGCCCCAATTTAACCGACTTCGTATCTCTTACCATTTCCGAACCCAATGGTGACGGCCGAATACATAAACACTCTGTAAAGGCATGTTTTTAATTATCACGCTCGGTAAGAACAACAATAATTACAAGCTTATTGTGTTGCAGTTAAGATCACAAAATATAAAAAGTGCACAAGTCCGAAATGAACAATTTTACGGGAGGAACAAAAAACTGATTTAGGGCTTAACATAAAGATATAGTTAAATAAAAATTAATTAATGGGTTTTATTGATTAGAACTAGAAGGGTATAATGATGTTTGGACTATGTAAAATTCGTTTACTAATTTAAAATCAACTTGGACTTGTGCAAAATTTATGGAAGAAAAGCTTGTTTTAGTCACGTTTATTTCACAAAATTTACACTAGTAACAATATTTTAGTTTCTAACTAATCTAAAGAATTAGTGATTAGTACAAAATAAAGTGTTGAAACTTCCATAGCTCCGAATATTAGACAAAATAAAATGGAATCAAAATTGCACAAGTCCATTAAAAATGTGAATGCGATTCATGGAGCAATATATTGTATCAACCACTAACGATTTAATATAACTATGAGTCACTTGTCGGCTTTCCTTTGCATTATTGTCAATAATTTTGTATAAAACATCACCAGTTTACTTTGAAAACTAAGCGAAGTTGTTTAACAAACACGACACCGCATTTAGTGCAATGTTGATTAATGAAACTTATGCAATATTCGTGTCTTTTTAAATTTGTGAGACTTATGCAGATTTCATATCAATATTGTGTCTAGTGGCAATTTTCATAAAGTGGTCATTGTCACTGTCTACCTGATTCCGCAAAAATTGCAAATTTCATAAATTTGTACTTATGCATTTTCATATTAGGCCGACGACATAGTCTACCACTTCACGTTGAACATCTTTTTATATTATTCTATTAGGAGTTATTATTTAATGCAATTGAAATATACACTCGCAGGCACAAGATATCACCACCCTGATATTTTGGTCAAGTTTGAAATTTTATAATTTTTTTCATTATTTATGCGATTTTCATGATTTTGTTATCAGTTTGTAGATCCGTTTATTGTGTTTTTTCTTAATTATTTTATAAAGTAACATTTTTCGATTTGGCTATATTATACAGGAATTAATCAAACTATTGTTTCTAATCTTAATTTCAAAACACCCTGTAGGAAAATTGAGGTGGATAATTTTATTTACATACTGTTTCTTGTAATCTTTGATGTATTCTAAACATTTCGTTTTTTGATTCATTCCCTTATTTAATTTCTGCTGCTAGCTGCAGAATTTTAAATGAAACGAAGTTATTTTTAGAAAATGTATGTCAACCTCTCGGTTAAAAACTATCGACGTTGGCTAAGTACGCGATTATTGTGACAGAATATTTGACAGTGACAATATTCTTACATACTATTCACTGATGAATCGAGGGGTTGTTTAAGGTCGCCGGATAGTCGTGAGCGGGTATACATACGTAGATGCTGACTGCATCATATCAGAACGATTCTCATATCATCATATCATGGCGGTTCATGATTTAGGCGGGTGTTTCTACCGAAGCACGCACCAATCTTGTATTTCTTGAAAATGGAGCTCTAACCGCCCACCGTTACATTGAGGAAATCCTCCAAGACGTTGTTGGTCCATTTGCTCCTTTCATTGGGAACCAATTTACATTAATGCATGATAATGCTAGCCTCACGTTGCACATGTAGTGAGCGAATATTTAGATGGAATTGGACTTCCAAGATTGGAATAGCCCACATGTAGCCCGGATCTCAACCCAATCGTCGAGTATTTTTGGGATCAAGTTAAGAGAGCCGTTCGTCGTCGTCCTGTACAACCACAAACCTTGCAAGACTTACAACTGGCGCTGATCGAAGAATATCAGGCAATCCCTCAAGAAAAGATTAGTAACCTTATTCATTTGATGCCACGAAGGTTGCAAGCTGTCTTTACTGTGAGAGGAGGAAATACACGATATTAAAATTGTTTTGTTAATTAACTTTATGATATACCTACTGTTTGTTTTTCTTAATAAAAATAGATTTTAAATCAACGTTTCATTTAAGATCTTGCAGCTCGCAGCAGAAATGAGATAATGGAATGAATCAAAAAACGAAATGTTTAGATTGCACCAAAGATTACCAGAAACAGTATGTAAATAAAATTACCCACCTCAATTTTCCTACAGGGTGTTTTGAAATTACGACAAAAAACAACAGTTTCATTTACTCCTGTATAATACAGCCTAATCGAACAATGTTACTTTATAAAATAATTAAGGAAAAACACAATAAACTGATCTACAAACTGATAACAAAATCATGAAAATCGCATAAAAAATAAAAAAGTTGTCAAATACCAAACTTGACCAAAATTTCAGGGTGGCGGAATTTTGTGCCGGCGAGTATAGTTAGAAATAAAATAATAGTAAATATTTAATAACTGTGATAATTTCATTTTTTCTAGCATTCTTTAAATAGCATTAACTTATGTTAAAAAAATGAATAAATTGATTTCACCCGATATCAGACCACAACCGCCCGGCAGGCGTTAACATAAATAGCTGGGCGCCGCCGGCAGTATTAATCCTATAGCAATCCTATTAGTTTTTTTTATTTTTTAAGACAATTTTTCTTTTTATTTAAATTCGATTAAATATTAAAAATCTAACATTATTTTAAGTAGTAGGCGAAGAAACTTCAAAGTTAAGAGTGTTGACGTGACTTGTGCAAATTTTGACAGCGCTTGTAAGAGGAGTGAGGAGTGAGGCTGTGAATGTCAATAAAAAAATTTCGAGTGACTTCCAACCAAAGAATTTAAATCAATAACGAATTTATGATTTGATTATACTTTTGAAATAATATTTTAACTACATTTTGTAAATATATCATTATTGACAAGTAATATGACCTACAATCAGGAATTTGTCAACGATTGTTTAAGGGCCGATAATTCAAAGCCACCTTAAGGTACAAAACGACATAAGTAATCCTTAACACAAGTTAAACAGTATTTTACAGTACTTTTTAACTCTCATCTAAAGGAATAGTCCTTTGACCCCCAATTAATTTAAAACATAGTTTCTTAAAGGTTGTCCATAACGTTAAGGCTACCTTAGCTAAGGTCTATCTTAAGGTACATAATAAATATCGGCCCTAAAAATAGGGTTCTAATACCAAAAAATGATTTTGATGGCATTAATAACGTACACCAGATGATACCAAGTCAAATTACAATAAGAAAAACACTTGGTATCTGAAATTAGTGCCATCTGAACCTAAACACGTGAACAAGGACTAGGTGAACATTTCAGTATTTAGTACTACTTAGTATTTGTACAATATTCTACACAGTTGATGGGAACACATAACACAAACATTCTATGTTATTTTTTGCTTCTTGCTTCGCACAGCCTTCCATTTTTAAATGTTAGAGCACCGTTTAGATCTTTAAAATATTCTTTGACGTCGGCCGACCATTTGCTACGTTTTTATTTACATTGTCGCAACTATTTAGCGTTAATGAAGCATGTTAGAATCTCAAAGAACCTCGTAGCTCTCCACACTGGTTCAGTAAACATTTTTAATAAGTGAGTAAGAAGTACAGGGTATCCCATTTTCGACACTTTTATAGGATATCTCCGTAATTGTTAGTGCTATCAAAAAAGTAATTTAGGTGTCATGTGCTCATCAAAAATTTAACAATTTGAAAATTACCCTATATTTTCTTAGTTAAAAGAGATACAGAAAAATGTTTTATGCAGAAGTTTATTTATATTGATTGTTGTTTTCAGAATAAGTATACGAGGTCAGGTAAAAAAGTTATCGGACCTAACCTCATTTTTTAAATGAAACACCAACCAAAATGTCCTGTTATCACGCCTTAATCTAGCCAATGACTAATCGTTATTAAAAAATAAGAAAGTTTTACTCGAACGAAAAAGTTCGGCAACGCTGCGCTGACCCGTCAGAGTGATTTCAGTCCGTAAGAAAGCAGATCGTCTTTTTGTTATTACGCCGTGTCCGTTCGTGAAGAAATCATATTAGAAATATAAAAAAATGTGAATTCATCGACAACGGACGTTTTGAGTGTTGCAAGAATTCCATAGTTTAAATAAAAGATGTAAAGAAAAGGGATATAAAAAAGTTACAGCGCCCGAGTCAATTTTTTTTTAAATTGTTTATAACACTCTAAAAAAATAGTAAATAGAGTCGAACGGACATTTTCCGTGTTGCGCAGCTGCAGGGAGGGCAGCGGAGTTGGATCTCGTCTCTGTATAATTCATGATCGAGGTACACGGTACGCGCATGCGACGGCTTGCTGTGTGGCTTGGTTGTCTATAACAACTCGGCATCAGCTATGTCCCCATATTGCATTATTATTGATACACATTTTGTCTTGACTGAAAACGGTTTTACTAAAAAATGCGTGTGTGAAATTGTCAGTTCATATTTTTCCCCCATTTTCCGAGCCACAATACACGATTTCTGCTTGAAAACGGACGAGGCGCGATAGCTCGAACAGCGTTAAAAAATGACATACCTAAGATCCAACACTGCGCTTGCACGTCGATGAAAATGTCCGTTCTCATTTTTTCCGGTCACGAATAACGAAAAATAACATCCAACAAGTAAAACGGACGAGGCGTGATAAGTCGAATTCTCCGCTGTAAACAAATTTCGATTTTTCTCGAAACCAACACTATTCACCGCACGGAAAATGTCAGTTACTATTTTCTATCTCCTCAAAAACATCACTCTGAGTCAAAAAATAAAAAGAACGGACGAGGCGCGATAATTATTACGACCACTTTTTTTACATATGTAAAGATGATTCTCAATGATTTCGCAACGTTGCCAATGTCCGTTCTTATTAATTTCGTTCTCAAGTCCTTATTAAATCACCAAAAAACTAAAAACAATTTAGGTCGTCATCAGTCTGAAACCCTGATAACGGGCAGCCGTACTATTATAGTCTGCTCCACTAGTTTAATAAACATTATTTAAATTTTCCTCATCCTCAGTAGGAAATACATGCGAAGCAAAATGTATGACGTCGCTACGGTAAACTGCAACCTTCTTTCCATTTTTCCCTTTCCTTACAGTTTACCATAACAATGTCATAAGTTTTCCTTCGTATGTATTTCCTACTGAGGATGAAGGCGTTCGAAACATGTAAGATAATTTGAATATTGTTTATTAAAGTAGTGGAGCAGATGATGAGTTTCTTTACCTACCTCTTCTTTTACTTTTAACATGAGGAATACATATACTTTTGTCCATAATTAAAGTATCAAGGTAATTTTAAAAGATATACAGGATGTCCCAGAATATGTGGGCAATCTCCCGGGTTCAGATAGAATACCCCCCTACGGAGATGCGGGCCCATAACGGATGTCCCTGGAAATCGTTGATTTTTAAATAATTTTTTAAGTACTAGGTGTAATTTAATAATTTTTTAGTATAATGTTTACTAGATGAGTCTCCTTTAAATTCGCACTTTTAAACATAATTTCATGGATACTCAAAACATTAAGCTGAAAAGAAGGTACTCTTGATCAATGTCGATAAAATGAACTGTTTGCGAAAAAAATTTTTTGTTCATACATTAAATGCATGTCGGCATATTCAGTATACGTAAATTCCATTACTAAGTTAGTAACTAATAAGACAGAGGAGAAAAACCGCAAATTTCAAGACACTACCATAAACTGACACTGACTTAAATATTCTTATTTAAGTCGGTACATGTGAAAAAATCCATGGGGGAATTTTATGAACAAAACAACAATAAATGCAAAAAACCATATTGAACAAAAATATGTTTTTTTCGAAAACAGTTCATTTTATCGACATTGATCGAGAGTACCTTTTTTCAGCTTAGCTTAGTTTAGAGTATACAAAAAAAATATTATTGTCGTTCCTTCATCATACAGGGTGTAAGAAAAACACATTTTTGTGTTGCGTCTAGTCCGTCCCTGTCAAACTAAATAAGCCAAATGTGTTTAAAAGGGCGAATTTCAAGGAGACTCATCTAGTAAGCATTATACTGAATAATTATTAAATTACACCTAGTACTTAAAAAATTATTTAAAAATCAACGATTTCCAGAGACGTCCGTTATGGACCGTATCTCCGTAGGGGGGGCCGTAGGAAGAAAAATGTATATGAACTTCTCCTGTTATTTTTAAGTATTCTATCTGAACCCGGGAGATTGCCCACATATTCTGGTATACTGTAGACTGTATACTGGTCAAGCCATCTAAGAATAAATGAGGGATGCGAAGCTACTATAAAATAAGCGTCATAATAAAACACGCTAACAATGCTTCTTATGAGAGCGTAGCAAATGGTCTATTTTTTAATCTAATTGCGACAATATACTTTTAAATCTTCATGCTTGTCTATGTTTAATATCTTATCAACATTTTTTATGTTTTGGAAATATGAATACGATAAATTAATTTGATAAAAAAATTATTCTAAACTTGGTATGGCATTTTTAAAAACTACAATAAACAATAATTTGAATTATGAAATTACACTCCCCGACAATAAATCCCGGACAAAGATAATAATTTTACCAAAGTGTAGACTTGTGTCTTGGGATGATATTCTGAATTTCAGTTTTCAAAAAATACTGATCAGTATACAGGCACAAACAAAAGTAACTTCTTTACTCTTAATTTCTTAACGTCCTGTGTAAAAATTAAGCGGTATAGTTTACCTACATTGTATTTTGTTTTGAAGTGTGACATTCTCTTAACACAATGTTTTTTAGTTCACGTCATTATCTGCTTCTTAAAAGAAGATACAAATTTTTAAAGAAAGCACTGCAGTTTTTCAATGTTATTCACAGTTTATCATGTAACTTTACTTAATTTAACTTTATACTCATGTATTGATCATTATACAGGCAGAAACAAAACTAACTTTTTTACGCTTAATTTCTTAACGCCCTGTGGAAAAATTGAGCCGTAGAATTTAGCTTCATTATGTTTTGCTTTGAAGTATAACCTTTTCTTAATACAATGTTTTTTGGTTCACGTCATTATCGATATTTTAAAAGAAAATATTACAGTTTTTCAATTTTATTCACAATTCAGAACATCACATTGTTTTATCGAGTAGCATAAACAAATATCCAAAAATTAATAGCCCGTATTGTATGGAAGCATGCCTCGTTACATGGTAGAAGTGATAAGAACATGACGTGGCAATACGCGCTATTAATTTTTGGATATTTGTTTATGCTGCTCCATAAAATGATGTAATGTTCTGAACAGTAGCGGTTCTTCCACAGGAGCACATGCGCACGTGCGTCCCCAAAACGAAATATTAATTTATATTCATTGAATATTATTTATCGTATAAAGTCCGACCCTCCCTAGTATTTTATCGTACCATCAACCAAACTGTATATTATAGGCTCTCGATCCGGCAACCGTGCCTCGGTCGAGGCTAATGACGATTATGACGAGACTTGCTCGCGTGTGATATTAACTAGGCGGGACATAATGCATTTTATCTGTAGTAACAGGTGGCGGGAGACAGCGGGGGATAGCGGGACTATGGCGATTTAACATGGGAAAGGCGCACTATTTTAGTGTGCGCCGCGCCGTTGTCTGTTCGTGCATCTAGTTAGAAATTCGAGCGTATATGTTTTAATATTTTAATATTATATATTTATTAAGTTAAAATGAATAGTTTGACGGTGGACTATTTAAAAAATAACTTTAGCTCTTTGAGTTTGGAGCAAAAATTGAAGTGAAGAATGCGGGAAGACCTAAACCTTAATTTAACGCAGACCACACAGGGTAAATCTAGGGACTTTATTAGAAAGTTTAAAAATTACATATATGAAAAAAAAATTTATAGAGGGTATTCCAAACTTTAATGAGGCTGTTATTGATCAATTTTCTACAATTAAGAACCGAAGAACGGACTTTACGTTTAAGCACTATACACACTAAGAAAACCTTTCTTATTTTCCAGAAGTTGTATCTCCTTGTGTAACATTAAAAAATATGTTTTTTAACGCATTTTCTTATTACCTCTTTTCTTTCTACATTTAAAACGCCCAGAAAGTAATTGATTGGTCGTTACACAAAAATAAAATTTTAAAAATAATTTTACCCTACTTGTCACGAGCCGCCACTGGTTCTGAATTGTGAATAAAATTGAAAAACTGCAATACTTTCTTTAGAAATTTGTATCTTCTCTTACAAAGCAGTTAATGACGTGAACCAAAAAACACTGTGTTAAGAAAAGATCACACTTCAAACCGAAACATAATTCAACTAAATTCTACCTCTCAATTCTTCCATAGGGCGTTAAGAAATTAAGGGTAAAAAATTTAACTCTTGTTGCTGCCTGTATAATGACCAAGACATCAATATTTCTTGAAAACTAAAATTCAGGATAACATACCAAAACACATTGCTAAAAAAAATCCAGAACAATATTTTACATATATTTTAGAATAATTTTTGATCATTCTTATGGTTTACGTAACGTATTATTCCAGGTAAGAAATTATGGTGCATGAATTGGTGTTAGAGTAGTTTAACTTTTTAGTTCTAAAAGTTCTTGACGTCAAGGCACCATAATTTTGGTGAAAAAATTAATATACAGGGTGTTAGAGAAATGGTTTATTTAAATCAATCATTCCTTGGGTATCATAGGGACATAAATATTTTTGGGGAGAGGCACTTAAAATCTCACATGGGTCGGCCATGCCATCGGAAAGTACGTGTTCATTGGACAATTATTTCAAGATGTTAAAAGAAGAATAATATACAGTGTGTCCCAGGATAAGAGAACCTATAGGTGTAAATGACAAAAAAATTCGAATTGAAATTTGATCATTTGGGATCTAGACCTGCTTTATTACAAAATACAATTTAAGATGAGGATCCCAAACAATCCCAAATTATCAATCAGAGCCATATCTATGTTGCATCAATTTAATTAAAAAGTTTCAGGAAGATCTGTGACAAAAATTTGAAAATTGATATTATTATTCTTATAACATATTTTTTAACGCAATTTTTTCATAGCGTTTTTCAATCCTTTAATTTTACGAATTCAGTTTTAGATTAGAAAAAAATGAAGTATATTTGGCTAAATTTCGCATAAAATAGTGCCTGCCTGGCAACCTGTGATTAAACGCAGCTCTTAACGTGTTTTTTATGAAATCAAGCAGGCTTTGACAGGAGCATTATTTTTATTTTCTGTATATTTAAAGTGCCTCTTCATCGGAAAATATCGAAAAATTGCATTAAAAAAGTTGCTCAGAATTCAAAATCATCCAAGCGTACCGAATTTAATAACCACCAGACATATTTTTTTTGCATTTCTTTAAACCTCTAAACAGAAAAAAAGTTCTTCGTGTTATTAAATAAATTTAGTAGAAAATATTATTTTAGAAATAACATTTGATGACCAAATTTAATTTCCTAGGCTAATATGACAAACGATGAGGAAATTGAAGAAATTAGAAATTTCTAACTAGGGAAAATATCGTATAACATGAAAAAAACAATGTACAGGGTATCCCATTTTCAACACTTTTATAGAATCTCCGTTATTGTTAGTGCTATCAAAAAAATAATGTAGATGTCATGTGCTCTTTTTGGGTCAAACTTAAAATAGTAAAATCAAAATTAGAAAATTTTCGCTCGCTTAAGAGATACGCGGGAAAATCAACAAATTGACAATTTCTAAATTACTCTATATTTTCTTAGTTAAAAGAGATACAGAAAAATGTTCTATACAGAAGTTTCTTTATAATGATTGTTGAATAATCTGCCGTTTTCAGAATAAGTATATGGGGCCAGGTAAGAAAGTTATTGGACCTAACCTCACTTTTTTAAATGGAACACCCTGTATATTTTAATCTAAAAACATAGCATTTTAAACTCTCTTTTCAAATTTATAATACACCATGGATGATATATATCATACCAAATTTTTCAAAATGCGGATAAGTCATTTTTACAAATGAATATGTAAAAATGAAATTGACGTTAAATGTTAATAACTAAGTAGAATGTCAACATAGTTTCATGGCCTACTGTGGTTTAAAGTAATAAGGTTTAAATAAATCGGCTAGGAAACCAATATTATCCATGATGTGTTATAAGAGAATTTAAAATGCTATCCATCTAGATTAAAATATACAGGGCGTTCCATTAAAAAAAAAGGTGAGGTCCGATAACTGTTACTGAGCCCGTATACTTATTCTGAAAGCGGCATATTATTTAACAATAATTATAAAGAAACTTTTGTATAAAACATTTTTCTGTATCTCCTTTAACTAAGAAAATATAGGTTAATTTTCAAATTGTCAATTTTTTGATTTTCCCCCGTATCTCTTAAGCGCGCAAAAATTTTCAAATTTTGATTTTCTTATTTTAAGTTTGACCCAAAAAGAGTACATGACACCTACATTACTTCTTTGATAGCACTAACAGGTACGGAGAACCCTATGAAAGTGTTGAAAATGGGACACCCTGTTCGCTGATGGTTATTTTTGTTGTTGTTTGTTGTTCAACTTTTAACCAAAATTTCCCTTCTTATCCCAGTTATCAGTGACCTCCATTAAGGTAAAAAGGTGTGACAAACTACAAGAAAACTATTGGGTACAATTTGTTAAAATTTTAAATTTAACTTCGAAATATGGTACTACATGACTATATTATCTTGAATTTTTTGAAAAAGAATTTGAAATTGAAAAATAATTTCTGGAAGTAATGCATGCACTATCAATAATCTCAATTAATTTAATAGCTTAGTTTTAATGCAAAAAAAATGTCACACCAAAGTTTTCAGAAAAAATATCTAATATTGCAACTATCTAAAGTGATTTGGCAACGCTTCGGGTGATCAAAGACAGAATAATAAGAAAAACGCCTCCTACGCCCTCGATACAGCCGGCCAGCGCACTGGCTCGTCTTATACGATAGCAAGTTTCTACTTGGGTAGCAGTTTTTGACCTCTCTGTAGTTACTTACCTTCTTTTTGCAAGTAACATCTCAATATCAAGCATCCCTCAGCGAGCAAAATATATACATAGAATGCTTGTGTGTCCCGCACTGCTTATTTCGATGTTCTTTTGATTTTGCACTGTTACGCTAGATCCACACTAGTGCACTATGTCAGAGTAAGGGCGAAACAGAGGGTGCCGGGCGGGTCCCTGGGCCGATCGTTTTCGAAATCGTGCGGTGGACTAACGGCGCCCTCCCCGTCGCTGAACAGAGACCATACGGGAGGAGCTGGCGCGGAGTCAAAAAGAACCAGTATTAGGGTAAGTTATGTTTGTTTCTAATGTTTTAAAGTTAACAATAAGAATAAGAAATTACTTTGTTTTGAATATCACTTTATTTTGTGTTATTAGTGACTGCAGTTTCGAAGTATTGTGTACTACATTTTCAAACTGAGTAACTTAAAAACTACGGGTTTTATAGTACTTATACTTTTTTAACAAACCTATATAACTATCTAATTGTTTGGGGAAAAAAATATTATTATTTTTTGCAAAGGACCGTAAAGATAGAGGTACTCCACAGATCTGTTTGTTTGTTAAGAATTTATGTTTTGGTCTTTATTACACTTATAAATTTCTATTGACTCTAAAGGTGCATATAAATATGGCAAGAGGAGTCCGAGACGCGCCTGAGCCGCGCTTCGGTTCGATCCTTTTTTCAACGAGCCTGCCGCGAGCCTCTTTCGCATAGCAAGTCGAGCCAGCCACGAGTTTCCCACGAACCTATTTTATTTTTAATTGTACGTAACGTAGTGTTTATCTGTATCTTTGTCGCCTCTACAGATTTCTCGACGACTGACGCAACCTCATTCCACGTACCTATCTTTGTTTCCTTTTTTAAAATAATCATTTACTTTGGGATCCCACCGAGGGGTAAATCACCACCTAAAATTTGTATAATAAAATACCGCCTTTTTAAAAAAATACCTTTAAATAACTACAAAGATATGCATTACATATCTCAGAATAACCTCAAAAAACAACATTTTGTAGATAAATTCTCAAAGAATACCCTTCACTGGTACAATAAAATACCCCAGTGGTTCGCCCCTCGGATCCCACACATTCCAAAATAATTTGTAGGTCTCCACTAAATAATATTAATAAAGAAAATGGACATGGCGATATTTATACCTTCTTTGGGCCACTCTATATTCTATAAAAAGTGGTCGGTCTCGCTGCAAACAGAACTTCTTTAAGGCCGTGTTTCCACTGGCCACTTTTTGAAGTTGACATCGACGACAAAAAGTGGTTCGTGTGTAGCCGTCCCAACCACTTAAGATGGCCCGACCCAGCCACATTTTGTAGTTATGCCAACGTCAAGATGTGGTCGATATTGGCGCGAAATTTCAGTGTAGCCAATACTTCGCAGTAGTTAACATGGATTCCGACGAAGAAGCTTTATTGCTTCAACGAAGACGTAAGCGAAGAAGAAAATCTCCGAAGTTTCGGGTCCATCCCATTTCTAGGACTCGGCTTCAGTTGGGACAATTTCATACGGTATACCACAAACTTCGTAGCTATCCCGTTACGTTTTTCCGGTTTTTAAGAATGTCAACTCGTTCCTTATAGTCCCAAATTGCTGGTTCAGCCTGAATTTCGGCAATAAACGTCGATACTGACGATTGGACGACAATAACAAAGTGGTCGCCTTGCACGTGGTCCATGGAAAAAGGAACGCGCTGAAGCCAGCTAGTGGTCAGTGGACGGACTCGACCACTCACGGCGGCAAAAGTTTAATTGTGGTCGACAAAACGTCCGTGTAAAAAGCATAAAACTTTTTACATTGCCTTAAATGGAACTACAAGCTGGCGACAGTAGACCAGAAGCGAACCACTTTTTGTCGTCGATGTCAACTTCAAAAAGTGGCCAGTGGAAACACGGCCTATGAGCCTGCCACAAACCCGTTCCGCTCGACTCGCCAAATGCCTTTGAGCTCGAGGTAAAAACCGACAAAAAATGGATCGCTGCGAGCCTCTGACGAGCCTTCCCCGAGAGGCTCGTGGTAGGCGCGTTCGAGGCTCGCAGCCCGTACCAATATGACGAACCAGGCTCGTTATTGGCGCGGCTCAGGCGCGTCTCTGGCTCGTCTCGCCATGTTTATACTCACCTTTGGAGTCAATAGAAATTTATAAATGCAATAAAGACCCAAATATAAACATTCTTAACGAACACACAGATCTGTGGAGGCAATAAGATAGTTTTATAGGTTTATTAAAAAAGTATATAAAACCATACCCAAAGTTTTTAAGATATTCAGTTTGAAATTGTAGTAGTACTACAAAACTTCAGTCACTAATAACATAAAAATAAAGTGATATTCAAACAAAGTAATTTCTTATTCTTATTAGTGATGCCATCGGATCCGGATTCGGTATCCGGCCATCCTTTTTATTTCCGGTTCGGTCGGACTTTGTACAGATCCGACCGGAACTGAATTTAAAAAAATGTGTTGTAGAAATTATGAACAGAACCATATTTGACGAAATTAAGATAAAAACAAAACACAAACTCTGGAACAAATGACATAATTGTTATAGTTGATATTTAATTCTCCGATCGAATTCCCATGGAGATAAAAATCCTCTCTTAATATCATACAGGGTGTTACAAATTCAGCCTTCACCATTAGGATTTCGGAAACGGTAAGAGATGCGAAGTTGGTTAAAGTGGGTCAACGTTGCGTAATTATGGGCCCAATAATATGCCGCAAAAAAAATCAGAAATAAATACAGGGGCTTTCAAAATATTTGGAAAAATCAGAAATTTTGCGTTTCGGTTTTTATTGTTTCCCGACTTTGTTCGAAGAGATCTCCAAAAATAAATTTCACTTCCTCATTGCTACTCTTTATTCTCCACATGATGGCATCATCAGATGTTGTATGCGACGTTTCGTCTGTAGGTCACCATCGTCGACTTAATTTTTTTAAATACGGTCCTGGATTTTTTTTAAATTACGAGAGAATAAGGAAATCTAGTGGTATACAGCCCTACTGATTTTTGGACCTTTTGTTCCTTAAATTGGCCATCTTCATTAAAATACCCCTAGTACGTTCCTGTAATTTACTTTTGTTTCGAAGACACTGAAGATTTTTAAATTAATTACTATTTCTGTCTTTAATTATTATATTTATTACGTACTACTACTGTATTTTTTATTTCAAACTAATAGTTGAATCAAATTTCTACTTGGCGTAAGTACAGGTCAACAACTTCTGTAGCTACAAAAAGAATGCGGGCAAGAAAATTTCTTGCGTTAACAATGTTGTCACATATATTAAATTTTAATTTAATATCATGTTACCAATAAACCCTAAAATTAAATTCACCCATTTAAAGTAAATTGTCATAAGTATATAAGAAACTAATATTCTATTATAGTTTCAATGTTCTTAAAACTTTCTTATCATACTATTTATTTTAATATTTAAATGCAAAATAAAATATTTTTTTATTAAAATACTTCTAATCTAAATATAGGGCAACATGGTGCAATATCAACGGTAACCACGGGTAACCGGTGGCTAGAGCTAATTTAATAGGTTATATCCCAGACAGAGGATGACGACACGCGTCTGGTGACACGCCTATTGTGCCAGCGTGCTTGTTCGGCGATGTCCAATATGCTTCATCCAGTTGCGTAGTGACAGGGTTTGTTTTAAAATTATGATAATGAATGAATATACCCTGGTAAAACCCTTCATAGTCAAATCCGTGAAGTTATTGCCAATGTGTACAGGGTGTGTGAAGATTCGAGGAATCACAAATTAATACATTTAAATCGCCACTTAAGCGAAAACTAGAAAGGGTCGCAATGTATACGGGAGTAAGCATGGGTGCAGTAAAGAGCATTCACAAAGAAGATACTGAAAGAAAAGAAAATAACCCGGATCAATTGTTGTCATCTTCTGTCAAAAAAAGGGCCCGTCTCTCTGCTGTCGAAAAAATCGAAGGCTTCGACTTTGGCATTGTTAGGAGAAAAATATAAAAGTTTTATTTGGAACTAAAAGTGGTTCCAACCTTAAAAAAGTTGCTACAACAGCTGAGAAGTGACATAAACTCCCCGTTTTCCCGTGAAACTTTGAAGTGCATGTTGACATCAAATGGATTTTATTCACAAAAATGCCAAAATAAGCGAAAAATATTAATGGAAAGGCCTAATATATTGAACTGGTGATACAAATATATTCATGCCATGAAAAATATATATTATTACATTATTAAGATAATAATAGCACGCCCATGACTCGGACATGTTTTAAAAGATATTGCTTTCCCCTTACCGATACCGCGTAGCTATAGACTCGCTTGTCGAGCTGTACAAGTAATTTATTTTCTTAATACAAATTAAATTTTACTCTTAAAGCCAGCACTTTCTTAAGACTTTTAAGGCATTGAGTTTTACATTTTCGAATTATATCGAATTAAAAAAAAGTAAATTTCAGAAAAGTACTAGTAATATTTTAATGAAAATGGTCAATTTATGAACAAAATGTCGGAAAACCAGTAAGTGTTGTATACGACTGAAAGTAGATTTCGGGGTTGTTCTTTTTGTCATGCATAATTTAAACAAAAAGGTCCAGGCCCGTATTTAAAAAAACTAAGTTGATGATGCTGATCTAAAGACGAAACGTCACATGAAAGATCTTATAATGCCATTCTGCGAAGAGTAAAAAGTAGCAATGAGAAAGGGAAATTTATTTTCGGACATCTCTTTGAACAAAGTCAGGAAAAAATAAAAATAAATGTAACACCCTGTATATTGAAATTCGATCAGAGAATAAAATGTGAACTATACGAGAGTGCTGAATTCATACTTGGAAATACTTGTATTGAAAATAGATTTCTTTGCGTAAGACTTATTCTATTTGAGTATTATATTTTATTAGTAGGTATTACATTTTTAGACTAAGTATTTATTTTCTTCGTATGCGGTAGCCTGACACAACCATTTATAATTTTTTTTTAAGTTACTTTGCATTTATTTAGGGTTCGCTTAGCCGCGCCCTGGGTCTCACCAAACCGAAACCTTTAAGCGAAAGAGAAAAAAATTCGCCCACCTCCAGTTCAGAGAGCTCTTCGGTGGTCAGTCGAGTTAGTCCGCCATTACAATACATTGGCGGAAAATCTTCACGATCTGGCGGGGAATCCCCGATTTACGCTCAACCGTTCGCTCATGCACATCCTAAAAACATCTACCAGAGGAGATCAGAAGATTACGACATGTATATTTGTAGGTACGTAGGATTGTGCTGTTTTGCTGTTGTTATATTTTAATAAAACGTTAAGATTTTATATATAAACGCTTTTCGTATCATTCAATTTGCTCCCATTCATTCCAAATGTATATACAGGGTGTTGGCGATAATGGGAGAGGTGATTCTAAAATGATAATACTCACGTCACTCATATAATTTGGTAAGAGTCAAACTATTTTCCCGACCAATGGAAGATCTCTATCGGCAAACCTTCACCTAAAGTAAAAAATCCCTCAACTTTTAATGATATTAGGATAATTAGTACCTTATCTATTCTTTCAAAAGTTTATGAGAAGGTCCTGTGTTGTCAACTATTTCAATACTTATATACAATGAGGATTTTAATACTTAGAGTTGGTTGAGGTTACTGATGACATAATGACGGCTATTGATCAGAAAGTAAATAGTATTCTGATTTTTCTTGATTTTCAACGACTTTAGATACCCTCAATCATGAACCTTTATTTGCTAAACTAAAATATTATGGATTCTCACACTCTTTTCTAAATCTTAATTAATGTTTACCCGTTATCAAAGAATTTCCTGATATCTTAAAATCTTTAAAACATTGCAAAGTTCACACTTACGCAGATGACACACAGGTTTACATTCATTTTAATCTTCAAAATTATTATCTAACCGTGTCTAATTTAATTAATGAAGATTTGTCTATATTAAAACGGCTTTTTTCGGAACATAACTTGAAGTTAAACCCCTTAAAATCATTTTTAATGCATTTTGGTAACAAAAATTATGTAGCTTCCTTAAATGAAACTATTAAGAGTTAAGACCATAAACTTCCTAGTGTTAAGTCGGCAAAAAATTTGAGTATAATATTTAATATAATGAGAATTACCCCTTTTATTGTGCTATTTCTTTTAATTTGTTTTTTTCTGTTTCATATTTAGTTCAATCGACGAATATGACATAACGAGAAGTGTCCAAAGCATACGATCCGAGAACGACAACATATCAAGAGAATCAAAATTGTTCGGCGGAGGAAGTTTACACAGAGGCAAAAAACAACACAGGAGAGTGAAAAGTATAAGTGATATTAATGCTATTCATGTGGATGGGGTTAAAATATAAAATAAAAATTCTGCCGCATATAATCTGCGAACTTGTCTATGTCTTTATAATCTTGGCGAAAATATATATAGGGTGTTTCTTAATAACATGCGAATATTTAATTAGGTTATTCTTGGGTATATTTTCAGAAAAAACTTCATATGATGATATGTCCTAAACGTCTTAACTTTTGTGATACACTGTATCTTAAAAGTTATGACGTAGGACATATGTTCATATGAAGTTTTTTTTCTGAAAACGGACCCAAGAACCATGTTATTAAGAAACACCCTGTATACAGGGTGGTCTGTAATGGATGCGCCATGAAGTAACCACAGATTTTGCGCATGAAAATAATAGATTTGAGATATACATGCCTTATTAAAATGTTGGTTGTTAACGAGATAGGTACAGAGTGTTAAAGTTTAATTTCTAAATTAATATTTGTCATTGCTCAAGCTGTTTTTGAGATATAGACATGAAAATTTGTAATTGAGGGTTGTTGAGGGCGAGTAACATTTATATGTATACTCCTGTTTTTGAAATCACTTGTATATACAGGGTGGTTCATTAGTGCGAGGAAGTCAAATATCTCCGTTGTTCTTAAAAATATCGAAATTTATTAAATACAAAGGTTTTAGGATAAATAAAAGCGCACATTTTAAAAATATTTTTGGATATACAGGATGTAGTAATTTTTTTTAAATAGTACCCCCCATTTCTTTTTGTCTCATCGAATTCGGCATACAATTTTACATAAGATAAAATATGCTATTTTATTTTGGTGATTTATACGACGTTGCCAGATTATTCAATTTTTCCTAAAATTTTCTCGAAAAACATCATATCAAAAAAATTATTTTAAAATATTACTAATTTAAACTAAAAAAGAAATTTTTATATTTTTATAAACCTTAGAGGTGTCCGAATAATTTTACTAAAAAAAACATCAATATCGTATACAGGTTGTTTTTTACATCGGTACAAATGTAGCAATCTTTAGATAAATATTACTCGAACGAACGAACAAACCCCCTGTATATTATTATGTCAGTTTAGAGATAATATCAACCTCTTTAAATAGGCAATTATAATAAACGCTCTAAAACGTAACGTTCGTTTAATATTTTATGTTTTATTTAAAAAATGTAAAAATATCGGCACTTTCAATTTTATTTATCCTAGAACCTTTGTATTTAATAAATTTCGATATGTTTAAGAACAACGGAGATATTTGACTTCCTCGCACTAATCAACCACCCTGTATATCGCGCCTTACTTTAAATAAACTTCTTTATTTATTTTGGATTATGTTGGATTGTGGGTTAACATTTTTGTTCAAATTATTTTAATTCATAATTTTTTTTTAGTTTGTTTCTCGCCCTCAAAAAGACCCTATTTCAAATTTTCATGGCTACATCTCAAAAACAGGTTGAGCTATGACAAAAAAAATTAGAAATTAAACTTAAATACCCTGTATCTCATTAACAACCAACATTTTAAATGTTTCGCTTAAAACTATTATTTTTAGCATGAATGAACCCGAATACTTATCAAAATAAAAAAATGCCTTGCTCGTTCGGGTTTGTTCGTAAAGCATACTAAACTGAATGTTTGTACAATGCCAGATGACAGTAGAAAATGGTAGCGTTTTTATGCAAATAAATATTTATCTAGTGGAAAGACCAACCATATAAATATCCGTGTAATTTCGTGCAGAATGTTTAAAATAATGGAACAAGTATAATAATTTTAAACAAAGCCGCATCTGGAAACTTATTTTCCACGCGGGGCCGTTTCCGCCATTCATAACAGAGAAGTGCCGTCAAACGTGGTGAAACCGGTTAAAATTTGCTGTTTTTTGCGTTTTGTTCGGTTTTCTTACAAAAAAAATCCAAAAAAATATGTGTTAAAGCTTGAAGTTTCGAGCATTTATAACTATCGACGCTGTCAAACTAACCTCAGTAGTTTTTTTTATATATTTTATTAAATATTGATCGGTCTAACTCCGGACTAGTGGGTGATACCGATCACCCCTATTATTTCACGTACATTTGACTTTAGCAACTTCGAGGGTGAAACGGGTCATTTGTCCTCCTTTTAAAAACTTAAATGATAATATACTGACTAAAAATGAATAAACAACGAATCAACAAAAATATTAATCATATAAAATCAACTCAATCCCTCCCCCCCTCCTTTTTAAGTAGACTGGGAGCGGGTGAGGGGGGTTAGTGTAAAGAACTTGCTAAAAGCACTTGGATTTTCGACAAAACAAACTCATGACAAACGTTGATGACTTTATTTAGACCAATTAGTTAGTGATCGATTTTACCCCACTTTTTATAACAATGCAAATAAAAAATTACAGAATGTCGATAATATACTAAAAAAAATTTACTACTGGTGCCAGATAATAGTTAAACTCAAATTTATTTAGCACGTTCTCGCAGCTCTTTTCTTTTACGCTGCACATCTGCACATCCAAACGGTTCCACAACTTTCCAACAACTACTTTTTTTACACCTCATGGCCGCTTTCTTTCTGCAATTGCAATAAACTTGAAGAAAGGCATGCGCATTAAGTGTTTATTTATATTCTTAATAATTTCATTGCTGCAATTTAATTTTTGGCATGAGAGTGGCAAGTAATATGTCATGCAAATCGTTCTACAATCGCCAATTTTATTGCAGATATGGATTCAACGACGACGGCTGCACAAACCCGAACAATCCCAGCAAAAAAAGTACCGTGAAACTATCAAAATACGACGCTTAAACTCGTATATTAAGGTTATATTTAGTAACTTTTAATTTTGGTTGGTAATGTCAAAATCACTATGTTTTCCACCAGACTCGTTTTTTGGCAATTCTTGCAAGAATATTACAAAAATAAATCAGCTGGCTCCTTAATGCGCATGCCTTCCTTCAAGTTTATTGCAATTGCAGAAAGACTTGCCGACTGTAATGCGGCCTTAAAACGATTTGCATGATATATTACTTGAAACTCCCATGCCAAAAATTAACTTGCAGCAACAAAATTGGAAAATTATTGCAGATTCTAATGCGGCCCTAAAACATCCTATATAAGTATCTCGACGGACCGACAAAATATACCTTCTTCGTGCCTGTTCGTAAAGACTGATATTTCCTGCACCTGTAGTAGCTTACCGGGTGCTGCCTGCTGTATGCTACCAGTACTAAACACATTAGCCAAAATATACGTGATGTTTTGGTTTCACCCCTGCTCGAACAAACCCCGTTTGACGGTAATGCTTTGAATAATTGTGAAATATCGAAGCGGAAGCCCCAGGTTTTAAGGAAAAGTTCAGTTTCCTCTAGAAAAATTGTAACTAGATGTTACTAATAGGTATTTATTAATTGAAGCATTTAATTCATATATCGCATTATATTCCTTAGATATACTAATCCATACAGGGCCGCGCCAAGCCTTTCTGGCGTCCTAGGGCGAGCCTATTATGCGCCTTACCCAATCGTTGCATTTTATATCGAATAAGTTTTTAAGTTTTTCTATACAGGGTGTCCTGAATAAGAATGCACTCTACAGGGGCTCGTTAACTAAACAACGATCAAATCGGACAAAAATTGAGCATTGTTGAGTTCTGCAACGTCTTGCAGCTTTCACCCCTCTGTAAGATGATCTAGTTAAATTTTCAATCCGACGTTTCGTTTTTTAGCAACCATCATCAAATTTTTTTTTTAATAATAGTAACATTTCATTTTATGCTTTCTGAACTCCACTTTATATTCTGATTCACACATTTATTATTATTTTTGTGTTCTAAAATAAATGAAAAAATTTCTGTTACATTATTATTATCATCAACACCAACTAGATGATCATAAATACAACAATAAAACCAAAAATATTTTCAACAAGGTGAATGTTTGCATTGAAGATGACTTTTCTTCGTCCGAAACGCCTAAAAAATAATAGGTGTGATATATCGTTGGATTCAGAATATAGAGTGGAGTTCATAAAGCATAAAATAAAATATTACTACCATTTAAAAAAATAAATTTGATGACGGTTGCGAAAAAACGAAACGTCGGATTGAAAATCTAATTAAACTATCTTATGGAGGAGAAAAAATTACAATGAGAATGTAAAATATATTTTCACATATTTCTTCAAATAGAATCAGAAAACAAGGTCGAAATGGTAACATATCGGTTGTGTCCAAATATCTTTAAAGCCGTATTAGAGTCGGCAATAAAAATTACCGGTGCAATGGCAATTACAATTGCGCGAATTCATGCGCAGTGTAGTGTTGAAATCCCTAAAATACCCCTAGAATTAGAGATGGACAAACCTGTTCGTTCTGACTAACAGTTAAAGCAGCTGCTGCAACTTACAAATGGCGATTCAAAAAAGTTGCTACGAATTAGCAGTACATATGCCTAATAAAGAATGTGAACTGGTAATTTAAGTACCAGTTAGTTTAAATAGCCATTATCTGTTCATAGGTGCTTCGTCCAACTAATAAACATTTAAAAATAACAGAATAATCCATCTCTACCCAGACTTGCACCGGCAATGGCAATGAAATTGGCGCGTACCCCATTTCTGGCAATGCGCGACAGCTGATCGAGAACGGTGTACTGCTCATGAATCCGTGCAATTTTAATTGCCAGAAGACTAGAATTGCCGACTGTAAAGGCCGCATTAGACTAGGCAATTTTTTCTCTTGCGCCGGCAATTATAATGGCACGTATTCATGCGCAGTAAACTGTTTTCGATCAGCTGGAGCATTGTCAACGGTCAGAACAGCAGTGGGTACTGTCGAAATCCCTAAAATATCCCCAGAATTAGAGCTGTGCAAACCTGTTCGTTTTGATTACCAGTTAAAGCAGCTACTGCTATTTACAAATAGGAGGTGCAAAAAGTTGCTGAATTAGCAGTCCATAAGTTTAATAAAGAATGTAAACTGCTAATTTAAGTACCAGTGGGTTCAAATGGCCATTACCTGTTCATACCTGGTTCGGCCAAATAATAAACAGTTAAAAATAACAGAATAATCCATGTCTACCCAATTGCGCCGGCAAGGGCAATTAAAATGGCGCCTGCCCCATTTCTGGTAATGAGAGACAGCTGATCGGCAACAGTGTACTGCGCATGAATCCGTGTCATTTTAATTGTCAGAAGAGTAGAATTTCTGACTGTAGTACGGAGAACGGTGTACTGCGCCTGAATCCTTGAATTATAATTGCCATTGCTGGCGCCATAAAATTTGCCAAGTGTAATACGGCCTTATTACGGATTCCATTCTCGCATTGCGCCGGCAATGCGAACAGTATTGGGCCAGCTCATCGAGAACGGTTTAGTGCGCATGAATACGTGCAATTATAATTGCCATTGCCGGTGCAAGAAACAAAAATTGCCGACTCTAATACGGCTTTTAGAAATATTCGGAATTTTTTAACTTGAAAAAATGACGTTGCAGAACTCACTAATGAGCACCTTTTGCGTAATTTGATCATTTCTAAACGCCCTATGTGGAGGGCGCGGCCCTGCCTCTATATGATCTTAAACGTGAGATATGTTTGTAAAAACTATAATGAAAAAACTGTAATAAAGTTATATTTCACACCTCGATAAGAAGATTTCTGTTCTGTTAATAGAAACATTTCTTTTTATAATGAATTATGGCATTAGAATATTTATCATTTATCCTGTACATTTATAAAATATGTAGAGGAACATCTTGTAAAACTTAATAGATACATTTTTGCATTTTTTAAATACGTTTAAAAAATAAGTTGCTCAATCACTACATGTATGTGTCAAGCTATTACTGGACAACTTGATTAAACAATAAGGGGTTTATTGTAACGATTTTCAACTAAATCAAGTATCAAGTATTTTCTTTAAAACCTTCACAAAAAGTTACAAATATTTGTTTAATAATCCAAACTGTGACTGGGTCAAAATAAAGTTCATTCTTTTTTAAAACTTATAATAAGTTTTTATTTTAAGATTTTTTATAGAGCGGAACATGTAACCAAGAAAACAAGAAATAATATTGGGACGAATGTATTTTAATCATTTATCTTGATTTCCATGTTTCACCCTATAATATTTTAAAAAGTTTTATTCTTTAAGGCAGGATAGTCGTCGAAATTTATTTTTGGCACTTTATCTATCTAGTAACAACAAACACAAAAACTATAAACAACCTGTAAAATCAATATGTAATTAATAACTTTTTAGGTTCCGTAATGTATAATTTTTGTAATTGTATGGCTATCGTATATTATAATTTTTAAGTTAATAATTATTTATTTAAAAATGTGATATTGTGTCTTTGTTATTTTTATGATCTATTTTTTTTTTTAATAAAGTGTCTCTTAATACAACTTAAATATGGTGACATTTAATTCTGCAAATTCCATACCCATTCCATTGAAAAGTGTTTTTAAATTAAGCGATGTTTAATTTTGAAAATTCCATACTAATTCCTAGTGTTGGGAAAAACCGAGGATTTTAATAATCGAGTACTTGATACTCGAGCGATTTTAATAATCGAGTGAATCGCTGGAGCGATTCATCACTTGACATTTTTATGACTAAGAAGAATGTGTTGATAAAACACCAGGGGTTGTTTTTCTAAGTTTTAGAAGTTTAGTCTAGAGTTTTTATTAAGAAAGAACAGTTGATTCTGATTTTAAAAAAAATTACATCCTTCAATTTTTCAAAAATTTTACAGTCGCCGCTGGCTAGCCAGTCACAGTCAAAACAAAGCCATGTCGCGATGAATCAACTAAGGGATATGGCATACTTTCTTATATGCATCTTCTTGTTTATGTGCCTTTAACAATGAAAGTGAAAGGCATAATTTTCGATTTTTCGCTTGCATTTATAACTAGAGTACTATTTCCTATCGAGCGAAAAACTGCTCGAATATACGAGCAGTTTTTTACCTCGAGCGATCACACTACCAAGCAGCACATTTCGGTCGGCGTCAAGCGAAGCTCGAGTATCGAGTGAAAGGTAATAAGTAACAAGCGACGATTTTCGCTTGAATTTATAACCCCCGGAAATTTTTTTAATAATCGAGCGATGTCGGTTATTGCAATAATCGAGTACTCGAGCGGTTTCTCGCTGGAGCGATCACAACACTACTAAATCCATTGAAAAGTGTGTTTAAATATGGTGATGTTTAAGTCTGAGAATTCCATACGAATTCCATTGAAAAGTATTTTTAAATATGGTGAATTTAATTCTGAAAATTCCATACTAATTTATTGAAAAATGTAAATAAAATGCCAACAAATTATTGTTTGTGTATTTATCGCTGCAGGATGGATTAGGTATACTACGGTTCGACAGGAAAGTGGCCCTTTTGTGCCTAGTGAGAAACTCGCAGTGAGTGAGATAACGTCGAGAGTACCAATTACTGCGTACAATAAAATGGAACCCAATATTTTTTTATTTTACACTATGCTTCACGTCCTTGAATAGTAACAGTTAGCTCCTTTACCTAAAAAAATAAACGAATGAATTTTATTAAATGACTTGTGAACTCTATTGGCGAAGTTAAAAGGGTCTATTGACGACGCCATTTTCATACGATTATATGTCAATCCAATTTGGTTAAAAAACATTACATAGATGTCGCCCTATGGTTGCAAATCATATTATTTATCTTTTAAAAATTTGGACTTTGACGGGCTGAGTTTTGTGTTTTTCCATGTTTTGTACAATTTTGGTACGTAGAATAAATAAACCAACGCCCGCTTTCCAAAAATTTTCGCCAAGAAGACATGTGAATTGATTAGAGCACCTGAGTAGCTAGTGACAGAATGTTATGTTTACTTCATTTCCGAGAACCGACGTGTTACATTCACAGTGAAATTTTGAAGGTATTTAAATAGCAAAACTAAACTGTTTTCGGTCTGAAAACAATACGAAATATGAGATACTTTCGTTCGTTAATGCTTCTCTGAACTGCCAGTCCAATATTGGTTACTAATTCTTGTTTTCAATTAAACTCTTCGTACCGAAAGAGATGCATGTTTTACCTTCATATAGATGTATTTTCGGCTTGGTTGACCTGACCTGCCAAGGCCTTTTTAAGTAGAAATTTAATTCAGTACCTACAGGGAGAACACAAACACACAACCCTATTGTATACGCTCATGTGGACCATAACAGTTGTAATAGCCAATTCATGTACCTATTCAGATTGTCAAAGCTATTCTAGCTTACTCCTTATCTATCACTTTTGCACATATGGAACGACCTACAAGTTTTATTTTGTGGGTTTAGGGAGGCTATATGGGCTTTGGGTATTTTACCAGATGGAAAAAAAGCCGGGCGGAGTTAGCAAATTCCCAAAAAAGGAGGACATGCCCGGCTAAAGCTCGGACGTCTGGCAACCCTATGCGGTAGCCATTAAACACAAATTAGAATGTCTGATAAAAAGTTGAAATTAGCAAGTTTGCACGCTATCAATCCTTGCTATGAATGACTGACGAAACACGGACGCATCTGGTGCTGGAAACCGGCAGAACTCTGTTAAGATGAGTATCCCAAACAATCCAAAATTAGCGATCAGAGCCATCTATGTTTCATCAATTTAATTAAAAATATAGGCCGCTTTTTGGCAGGTTAGAAAGTCATCAGCTGATCAATATTTCTTTTTTTCAGTTAATTTATTGATATTTAGATTGTCTGACATGTGTATTGGGGTAACAACAAGTTTCAGGAAGATCTTTGACAAAAATTTGAAAATTGTTCATATTTGAAATTGTTATTATTATTCTTATTAAATTATATTTTTTAACGCAATTTTTTCATAGCGTTTTCCAATCCTTTAACTTTACGAATCCAGTTTTAGATTAGAAAAAAACTAAGTATATTTGGCTAAACGTTCGCATAAAATACTGTCTGCTTGGCAACCAGTGATTAAACGCAGCTCTTAAAACCCGTTGTTTGTCGACAAACACCGGCGAAAATCCGACCGATAATAAAATTAACAAATGTTCGGTCCCTCACTGCGACATTTGTTATGTGTCATACATTCACCGGCGAATGTTGACATTTACTTAATTCAGTCTTTCACGATAACATATTCAGGGTGTAACACATTCGTAATTTACCGTTGCCATTTTGGGAACGTTAAGAGATACGAAGTTGGTTAAATTGGGGCAAAGTTGAGTAATTATGGGCTCAATAATATGTTCCAAAAAAAAATGTAAAATAAATATAGGAGCTTTCCAAATATTTGGAAAAATCCAAAATTTTGCGATTCTTTAAATTTTTTCCTGACTTTGTTCGAAAAGATATCCAAAAATAAATTTCACTTTCTGATTGCTACTTTATATTCTCCCCGAGATGGCATCATTAGATCTTTAATGGGAACGTTTGGTTTTTGGCTCACTATTATCAACTTAATTGTTTTTTAAATACAGACCTGGATTTATTTTTATTTAAAATGAAAGACGACGTAATACGTTCAGCAGCATACAACAATTACAGGTTTCGCGACGTTTTGTTCCTCAAATTGACTCATTAAAATATCCCTAGTACGTTCCTGTAATTTACTTTTGTTTCCAAGGAACTTAATTATTATTATAATGTATTACTGCTGTTTTTAACTACTAAATAGTTGTGTCAAATTCCTAGTCTATGTGAATACAAGTAATTTATTTTATTAAAAGTAATAAAAAGTAATGAAACTTGCTTAAGACATTAGGGAAGGCATTGAGTTTTGCATTTTTCGAATAATACCGAATTAAAAGAAAAGTTAATTACAGGAACGTACTAGGGATATTTTAATGAAGACGGTTAAATTAAGAAACAAAACGTCAGAAACCCAGTAAGTTTTGTTACGGCTGAAAGTAGATTAAGTTCCTCTTTCATAATTTAAACAGGCCCGTGCTTAAAATAATTATTTGATGATGGTAACCCAAAAACGAAACGTCCCATTAAAGATCAGATGATATTTTTCCAAATATTTTGAAAGTTCCTGTATCTATTTATTTTTTTTGCGGCATATTATTGGGTCCATAATTACGCAACTTTGACCCAATTTAACCGACTCCGTATCTCTTCACTGTCTCAGAAATCCCAATGGTGAAGGACGATTTGTTACACTTCTTTGCCTATTTAATTCAATCGGCTTCACTTACATTAACATGTTCGGGTGTTGCTAAAATATAGAGGGCAGCATCAGCGATGTCTTTTGATTCTAATCCAATCAATGTTTGTGCTTTCTCGGGTCCAAATGCCAATGCTACAAATTCAGTTTTGACGTATCCCGGACTTAGACTCTAAAAAAAAATTAAAAATAATACTATAACACAAAGAAAGGTCACTTCCTGAGGTTACACTAGCTATATTTATCCTGCATTAAAAAAACGATTATAATTTGCGAAATATATGTTACTTCCTGCATTAGGAAGCAATTTTAAAAGTTTTTTTTAGATTATAGCTGCGGTATTCAAATTTGAATTTAAAAATGTATCGCCGGTCACGTGTCCCCAGTCAATAATTTCTTACTTTACCCTTTTATATTTTACGTCATTTTACTAAAGTTATTTTTATATATAAATAGTTCACACTCCTACTACAATCTGTATTGAAAAAATAAGGTTGCATGCATGCATCGCCGGTCACGGCAGAAATTGCTTATAAATAACGCCACTAAAGGTTGGCCTAATAGTTTTACAAATATGACGGTATGTGTTTGAATTTGTGTAAAGCGTGCTCCTGTTTAGGTATGTTCCTTATAATGTTTATTTAGAATATTGCCTACTTTTTACCAGGCGTATGTTTTTATGTTGTATCACCGGTCACAGGGTTAACTCAGACCTAGTAGTCTTAATTAAGGGAAAAATACTACACGAAGTCATTTTCTTGAGTACAGATACTCATTTCAGTCTAACAAGTTTGAGAAATAGCTTGTATTAGCTGTTATCCACGAATTTGTAAATTTTTGTTACCGGAGATACATTGATATGACGGTTTGTTATCCGAAGCTATATACAATATTTTTGTATTAACCATTTATAAACCATTAAGGAAAAATATATTTTGATGTGCAAATTTCATTTACACCTTAGCTAGATTAAAAAGATGACTAATTTTCTTAGTATTTTAACATTCTATAAGGAACATTCCAAAACTTTAAGCCAATATAAGACAGGGCTGTTATAAATAATAGGAAAATGACTGATTAAAATAACTTAGTTCCAAAAATTGGCGTCATATGATTCAGAAGAGTAAAATTAGTCATATGACGGGAGATAAATTATTAAAAAATCGATGTTATACCGAAATATACCAAGATCTTAGTGACGATGATCTTTGCGCGAACATATATAATTCCTCTAATTAGATACTATAAGAAACCAATTAAAAAATTAACAGGCGTTTTTGATGATATTATTTACTTTTAAATTCCGATTTACTGAAGTTGCCTGTAAAAAATTTTTGTCCCTAGAACAGCTTACTAGTAATAATAATCTACCAAAGAACAAAAATAATTGCAGAATTGTTCAATATGACTTCCGGTTTGTTCAATGCCTATCTGTAAACGTCTTTTCCACTGATTAATTGCGTCATTGATCAATTTTCCAAATAACTTGTTTTGTTGGTAGATTTTTATTGTCATCAGTAAATTATTATGTTAATAATATTTTTCACATAGTTTTCAACAAATTAAAGATGACAGACATTTCTTTTATCCAAATATCATTTCCGTTTCATTTTATAAAATTGTTCCATAGCCAACTGACTTAAAACAGTAATATTCAGTTATTAACTGCTCAGAAACATTTGGTCAGAAATGCTGAATCGAATGAAATAACAAAAAAATATTTTTTGTTGATAATACAGAGTTAGTAGAAAGTACCGGAACGGTTAAATATCTTCAAAACCGTTAAAGCTACGCTTACAAAATTCGACATTTGGGGGTTTCTAGGCATACGGAATCGAACAATGATAACGGCAATCTTGGCACATTTCCCAGTTTTGAGCCACATTTAGTCGTTTTTTATATTTACATTTTTACTTGAATGAATTGGGCGTCTCAAGTAAGATCCCAAATTTTCAAAATTTTATCTTTACTAGTTGCTGAGATATGACAACACCGCATTTTCAATAAAAAGTAACGGAACGCTTAAATATCTTCAAAACTGCGCTTACAAATTCCGGGCAACGGAATTGAACAATTATATCAACTTTTGCCACATTTCCCATTTTTACGCTACACGGAGTCGCGTTGCTAACAAAAACGGAATGCCCCCAGTACAGTACATTTAGAGAATTGTGGCAACATTGTCGATATCATTGTTCAATTTCGCATGCCCGGAAACCTACAAATAGAAGAAGAAGATACTATATTTAAGCATTCCGGTGCCTTCTACTAACCCAGTATAAGAGGCTTTATAACATGTACAGGGTGTCCCATTTTCTACACTTTTATAAGGCATCTCCGTAATTGTTAGTGCTAAAATCAAAATTGACAATTTCTAAATTACCCTATATTTTCTTAGTTAAAAGAGATGCAGAAAAATGTTTTATACATAAGTTTATTTATAATGATTGTTGAATAATCTGCCGTTTTCAGAATAAGTATACGGGGTCAGATAAAAAAGTTATCGGACCTAACCTCATTTTTTAAATGCAACACCCTGTATATTTTAATCCAAAAAGATAGCATTTCAAATTATCTTTTCAAACTTATAAGGTACCATGGACGATATTGGTTTCCTAGGCGATTTATTTAAACTTTTCTTCATTTTCTTTGTTTTCTTTATTATAGGTTTTTGATCTCGGCATAGTAAAAGGGCCGTATATTTTTAAATTATGTTCCACTCATCGGAATATGTCCTTAAATGGTTGCCGTGTTTCCGGATAGCAAACAAAATATAAAATATAAGTTTTTTCCACTTATACACAATATAAACTAATATCATATTAAATTTTTCAAAATGTTGAAAACGGCATATTTTTCAACAATCATTATAAAGAAACTTCTGTATAAAAATTTCTTCTGTATCTCTTTTAACTAAGAAAATATAGGGTAACTTTGAAAATGTAAATTTTTCAATTTTCCCCCGTGCGAAGCGAGCGAAAATTTTCAAATTTTGATTTTACCATTTTAAGTTTGTCCCAAAAAGAGCACATGACCCCTACATTACTTTTTTGATAGCACTAACACTTACGGATATACCCTATAAAAGTTTCGAAAATGGGACACCCTGTACTTATAAGTCCCAATTATATGAAAAAAGAAATATCTTATTGCGACTTGTTTAAAGTAACTTATTATTTTAACCTGTCCTATATGATATTCTAATTCAATCTTATTACTTTTAAATTCATTTTACTATAACGCTTGTAAATATTTCCTGCAAATTTCATTTAAAAATGATTTTAAACGATAAAACGATAAAGTTATTCAGAAAGGAATAATGTGGTATTTTTTTTGGCCCACCGGCGTGCATACTTAAAATAAGTAAAAATTGGGCCTGCAAGAATTAGAGGAAATTTAATTTTAAACATCTTACCGTAATTTTGATCGGCAATTTTTCCCTATTAATCTCCAACCTTACGGTTTCGGTTAATGCTGAAACAGCATGCTTGCTGGCCGGATAAATACTTAGTCCTGGAACATCCACAACCCTGTGTCCTGAAGTGCTGTTGATATTAATAATGTGTCCCTTAATATTATTGGCTTTCATGCTTTTTATTGCTTCCCTTATGCAAATTGATACGGCTATTACATTTGTATCTACAATTTTCAAAAGTAATAAATGTAAAGTTACAGGGGCTTCTGGTTTGTGACTTGTGATCTATGGGAGATCAAAGAAACGTAATGTCACCCACAATGGCGTAGTCACAAGCAAGAAAGCCGTCATTTTGCGTCACGTTATCCAAAACTTTTTTATGGTTACCAAATTGTATATATATGAATATCCGCCTACAACTGCTATTAATATGCAGCAAATTGGCTAGTTTTTCACCTGAAATGCCGAGGGATGTAAACAGATCCTTTTAAGAACGTATTTACTTGTGCACAGATCAAAATGAAAGACATTTTGAATATTTACTATAGTTTACAATTATTAGTCCAGGCGCCTAAGATATTTAAACCAAAAAATTTATGAAATTTGGAATTATTTTGGCAACGGCTGGAAATAACTTATGTTTGTTTTACAAATGAAATTATGAATTCTACATCCAATATCCAAATAATATACAGGGTGTTTCGTTTGAAAATATTGAGAAAAATGGTTTTGAGATGTCTCGTTTTTAGAACCTTATTCTGAATACCCTGTATAAAATAGATAAACACTATTGATGAACCAGATCATCCAAATTCGGTGGTTCAAAAAATAATTTTAGAATGTTTTCTTGATTTTTCTTTAAAGGACTAAAGAAATTCTATTATTAGTTTTTAATTTGTTGCTCTTAAACTACCCGCGCGAATTAAATATAATTTAGATAATTATACAGGGTGTTATGGAAATGACGCATTATATTTAAATGGGTGACTCCTTGGGTGTCCTAGAGAAGCGCTACATAGTTTATTTTTTTTAAATCGACCGTTTTAAAAGTGGGGTAACAAACACTCTTACGTACAGGTCAGTCCGCGCTACTGTACAACATTTCACCCAGAGCCAATGGCAATGTTGCCAAACTTAATGTAAAACTGAAATTCCATATAAAATTTATCTTTATACCTAAAGAGCGATGAAATCCAGGCACAAACACAATCAGTTTTTTTTCTTTTTCATGGGAACACTCCTGGAAAAACTTTATGTACACACAGTAATAGTGAAACAGAACCGATAGTTAGCTTTTGAAAATACAATAATACAGATTATACTACAGATTATTAGATTTTATTACACGCGACGAAATTTGACGTCCAGAAGAAACGCGTCAATAAAAACAATATTCAAAGATTATTTATGTACGGGCAAGATACACGCGCAAACCGGATTGTTGAGAGTGTGTTGGTGATCGACGAGACACAACCTATCCGGCCGCTGGTTGGACTTCAACTAACAGACCGCAAGCGTGCGGCGCTATATGAAACTACTTCGCTCAGTAAGGCGTCAAGAGGTCATTGGCATTTGACCTACTGACGTATGTGGCTATTACTATTCCATATGATTTTTCGGCTTGTTTAAAACATAGTCCGTCGTAAATGTTCTTCAATTAATTACAAAAAGGTATTACAGAATGGAAAAGTGTTTAAATTATTCTATTTTGTCTAAAGAGTTTAAGGTGTACATATGACAACACCGGCCAGAATTTCTTGATTGCTTACATGTATCGCAGTGCCACACAGGTGTTTTTCTGGTTTGACGTCAGGTCACTTTTACCGCTGAATGAATTGAAAGCGCCATATATGGCTATTTTTCTTCAATTTGTCTTTATCTCAGGAATTGCCGGTTTAAATATAATACGTCATTTCCATAACAACCTGTATATCACACTAATATGAACCTGTATATGCAATAAAATACTGGGTGTCCCATTTAAAAAAATACAACTTACAACTTCATGTAATCACGCTTTTGGGACCTCCTGCATATTGAAAAATATCTTTCTGAAATTAAATTCTTAACTTAATTCGTATAGGGGCTATGCAAGCCTGGCGCGCTATTGCAGGACTCCGTATTTTAATTGCCGATACTGATTTATGTATATAGATTTAACTTGACAAGTAGTAAAAAAACTTGCCCTATACAGGGTGTTCCTTAATGACGTGCTATTTCAGGGTGTGATTTCTTAGGTCATTTTATAAGGAAAAGTTCATATGAACATATATCCGCAACGGCTTAAATTTTTTGCTACAGGGTGTTGAATTTTTATTTTTTAAAGGGTTATTTTTTTAATATCTCCGAAAGTACTTTAGATATTATTTTTAATTTTGGCATGTGTTAATAGGATATAGAACCACAAATTTTAGTTAGAAAAGTTATTCAATTGGCGTCCCTGCAAATATGGCCTCTGATATTTTTTACAAAAAAGTTGGTACGCCACTGACATTTTTCCATGTGGATATATTTTCTGATTAGCCAGGTCAATTCTACATGAAAACCGTCTCTTGAGTTTTTCTTCTTCTTCTTAAATTCAAACTGCTTCATTTAACAGAATTGATGAATAATTTTTGAACACATACATCTAGTTGTCCTGGAATATATTACGTTTTTACAAACATCATTTTCCAAACAATACTTGTTAACATAAAGTACGTTGTTGATGTTCAAACCCATCTCATAAGTATTATCTCTTCGATTTTTAGTGTTTCATCGAATTTATTTTATTTTTTCGCTGTTTTTATTCGAATATGGTGAATTATACGAATGCGGAAATGGCGGTAATGCATTTTGGCCATTTCCAACAATTTTTATAAAACAAAATTGATCATTAATTATTTTATCAATGTTAATAATAATGAGTTTTAATATGAATTAATTTAGTGGTCTTAATCAAGAAAGGTGCGTCTGACAAGAAAAACTAAAGATATCGTTTTCATGTAGAATTCGCCAGATCCACCTAATCCACATGTCAGTGGCGTACCATCTTTATTGTAAAAAATATTAGAGCAAATGTTTGCAAGGGCGCCACTGGTGGAATATTGAATAATTTTTCTAACTAAAATTTGTGGTTCTATATCCTATTAACACATACCAAAATTCAAAATAATATCTAAACTGCTTTCGGAGATATTACAAAATAACCATTTAAAAAATAAAAATTCAACACCCCGTGGCAAAAAATTTAATGTTCATATGAACTATTCATTATAAGATTACTTAAGGAATGACACCCTGAAATATTAGCACGTCATTAAGGAACACCCTATACAGTAAAGGTCTTGGAATAAATAACGTGACATATAAAGTTACCACTGATTGATAATGGCCCATAAATAAATAACTAATTGCCGGATGCTCTGTGTCATTTGTACAAACGCACTTTGTTTTACATCCACATTGGACAATGGGCATATTAAGAAAGGGAGAATGTAATTTTAAAAAATTACTTCCTTTTAAAAATCGACCCCTGGTAAATTATATTTAATATTATTACCTAAAACAGCTCTCCACTTTTGTATATCTCCATCAATAATGTTAGTTGGCAGCGAAATTCCTGCGTTATTTATTAGTATATCTATCGGTCCCAATGTTTCTGTTATGGTTTTAAATGTGGACAAAAGTTCTTCTTCATTTGTAATGTCGCATTTGAATCCGTGTAATGTTCCTTTTTCATTAATTAATTCTTTTTCATGCTCTTTAAGACGGGCTCCCCTACGTGCCAAAGCAGCGACCTACAAATTAGAGATAATTAGTTAATTAGTCAATGAGGCTGTCATAGCCAACTATGAGTAACTGAAATTAAAATCTGCAGCAAATCGTCATATAAAAATATTAAATTAAATATGATATACGAAATATTATTTTTTTTATGATCAAACACAAGCACTATAGGAAAAATCCTTTAGGGCACTCTGGGAGTGGTGCGTGTGCGCAAAAAACAATTTACGTTGGTTTTGAATCGTTGGAGGTTATATTCGTTGGGAAAAACGACCTCGGGAAGGTCGTTCCACAAGGATGAAGTACTGCAGATGAAAGAATTATTAAATAATGAAGTTCGAGGAGTACTAAGCTTAACCACATATGGATGGGCGGCGGTTCGTTGTGTATTTCTGCTATTCGTCGCTCTGGGCGGAATTAAGAGGGCGAGGTCAGCCGAGCACCTTCCATGAAAATATCGGTAAAACAGAGTCAAATCCCCAACCTGTCTTCGACGTTCTAGGTTGTCGAGGTTCTTCGTCCGCTCGTGGTCTCCGATCAGACGAATAGTCCTCCTTTCGATGGAATCCACTAGCTGAAGAGTATGTTTGGGTGTAGAGCTCCAGACATGAGAGGGATAGTCGAATCTGGGCTTTGTATAGTGTCAAAAGTTGTTGAGGTGTATACAACTTTCTGGTTCGGAAGAGTACCCCAAGCTTCTGAGAAGCTATCTTGGCGATTGCCACAACGTGGTTATGCCAAGACATATTTCCAAATATACAGTGTTTCAATAAAAAAACAAATTGACGCCGACTTCCGGTATAGCCGGAAGTCACAGATGCGTCAAAATGACTTCATTAAAAAAATCGGCATCTTTTATATCGAGTAACAATATTTCAAACAAATATATTTTTTTGTTCCCGAAATCTTTTATTAGGCCACTCACCGTAAATGACCCCGTATACATTTTTTCAATCGAATGTCTAATACTTAGGTAAAAACTCCTTACATTACCCAACGTCAAATGGCGTGCTTCCATGAGCACCGTACCGACATACATAAGTTTTCAACTATATGTGTGTATGTAGGTCAGTAGGATAACAGTGACGCCAAATCACAACGCGTGTTTCGGTTTGTTCGGTGGAAATCGTTGCTCAAACGCCTCCCATGTTTAAATTTGAAACACGCCTTTTAGTATGTTTTGACGTTGACGTTGCGCCAGCTGCGCTTGAATTCGCACGTGCTTGTATATGCGATTTTTAAACGTTAAGGTATTTATAGCTTAATAAATGAGGGGTTACATTTACCATTGTAGCAAATATGACAACACCGGCCTACATTCACTGACTTGAATTCGCACGTGCTTGTATATGCGAATTTTAAACGTTAAGGTATTTATAGCTTAATAAATGAGGGGTTACATTTACCATTGTAGCAAATATGACAACACCGGCCTACATTCACTGACTTCTTTTGATACATGACCTACAATGTGTACATATCTTGCAGTGCCTTCCACGTGGTTTTTCGGGATTGACAATAGGTGGCTCATCTCGCTTATTAATTCAAAGCGCCATTTATAGCTTTTTTCAATTTGTTTTTATCGCAGGGTTTGCGCCCTTGCGGGATTAAATATAATAAGTTATTTTAAGAATACACTGTATATCAGTAGAATAATATAAACAAATTAGAATTTTTTTAATAAATGAATCGAGCATATTTTTGTCCATGCAAAGCTTATCCTCCAAAAAACAAATAAATGTTTATTGTAAGTGTCGGATTGAATTGTCCTTTAGTATATTAAAATCAAATACTTATAAAAACTATAAAAAATCGAGTTAGGGAATTTTTCTTCTTAATGTGGCAACACTGTCGGGCATTGCCCATTCAAATATGTCAAAAAACATTCCAAAATATACTTGGTAATCCTTGTATTTATACAGGGTCTCAAGTCCCAAAAGAGGTGAGCATTGTAGGCGGTGTTGTCATATTGCAACACAGAATTGTAAACGCACGTGTTCAGTTTTTGACAACAATACATCTTTGACCCGCGTTATCACTTCTTCTCTCTTCTCCTTTTTCAAACTTAAAAAAAAACTAAAACTTTTAGGTACATACTCTCTTACCTTCGATCCTATTTTAAAATAATCCGTTTCATAATTAAATGTCATAAGAAAATGAAACACAGAAAGTATATTTTGCAAGAGAATCAACAGTAGATAATATCACACAAATTTGAAATCACATCACATTTATTATTATGAATTATTTCATAATAGAAAAAATATCGGGTAATACTACAACTAACAAAACTTAAAATTCGTATACATCAAGCACGTGGAATCCTCGGCAACGTCGTCCCAACACCGAGTATAGTGCAACCTCGATGATCCGAACCTTCGTTACAAAGGATTCTTCAATAATCCGGCCAAACATTTCAACTGCATTGTGTACTGTGTGATCAGGATTTGATAGTACTCGGTAATTCAAGCGCAAACAAAATTACATCACAAAATAATATAAAATTTAATAAGTATGCTTCTGTTTTAAATAATTTTTGTTTATGTACTATTTTCTAGTTGTTTTGTATTAAATGTTTCGTTTTTCAATAAAAAAATCTGTCTCGCTACAATAATCTGGATTATTTACTAATCCGGATGACCGCGGTTTTAATTAGTCCGGATTATCGAGGTTGCACTGTATCGAAACATACTGAAGCAACGAAACCGAAGGTTAAACATATAACTACGCAAGCGGCGGTTATCCAAGCAAGGGCGAGACACGAGGTGTGGTCTGGTATCATTATTGCTGACTGAAACCAGATGGAGCGACACGACAGCATATCGATGGCCTCAAATCAATACCACGTAAGTCAGAAACTGTAATTTTTCAGGAGGGACAAAAAACTTCGTAGTTATACTGAAAATGATAAATTTACAGAGGAAAACAGCTAAATGAATAACGTCTTGTCCTATACGAAGGTCTAAAATGGGATGTTCAGAAAAAGTTGCTGATATTTTGCTCAATTAGACTTGAGAGGTATTGGACATAAAAAATATGGGAGTTACGAGTTATTGTACAACATGTTAGTTTATTAATTTAAAATTTTAATATCCATACAACTATACAAAATTTCTATACCTATTATATTTTTATACTTATACTTAGAAAAAATGTAGTAAAACAATAAAATTATTCATAATGTGGCAAACTATTATAAAATATCCAACAGTCTTCAGGCATTACGGGTTTTAATTCTTGAAGATGATTAAATTTTGTTTTTTTAATCTTCAGCCTTTCTTTATGGAGCTTCTTAAAAACGTTTTCAGGCATAGTTGACTCATTTTTTCGTTTTATTCTTTGCGGCAATGGCGTGTAATTATCATCAAAATTAAGCTTGTAAAAAATTATTCCTTCAGGTGTATATTTTAGGGCTCTTATATCCACCACATTTGGATCTCCGGCTTTTCTTCCGGGTCTTATAGACGAGTATATTAGATTATCGTTAAAATTGGTAAAAAAATCATATTTTACTATTTTGACTTCATATTTCTCTGGTTCTGATCTTCTTGCTTCTTCTGATATTCGGGCATAATCACTAGGAAGATAAATTTTTTTATTGCGTAGTTTTCTTTCTATGGTCGCATGTACACTATCGCATTCCATCTGCGTATGACCTTTGACGAGATATTTCTGTTCAATGATAATGTTAAGTTCCTGTGATAAATTAAAAAGAGCATTTGACATGACACAATTCCGGTTTTGGTATGTGCAACCATCTGAGTAAATTATAATGGGTTTTCCATCACTTAAATGTCTTCTTATGTAGTCCACAACAAATGATGCAAATGTGGATGCTTGTAAGTCAGCTTGGGTCTCGTCAAACCAGTAGCATGTACACTGTCTCGTTGCAAGATTGTAGACCGTAAAGTTATGAACACAGAGCTTTGTTTTGAAATACACAGCACTTGCCATTATTGAGGGACACACTTTTACGGCCTGCAGATCCATGGTCACAACATGCTGGACTCCTCTCAAACTTTCTTCCTTGTCGTTTACCTTTTCCGCTCTAGCTCTATCTTTCTGGTCTTGGTGTTTCTGCCACTCTTCTTCGGTAATATTTGTTTCGTTGTATTGGCAACAAGTATCACATTCATCTTTCTTTGGCTTATAGAGTGATATATTCTTCTTTTTTAGCAATTTGGTCAGGGAATTTTGGCTCATTGCAGTTTGGTTTGATTCCTTCGCGGCATTTACATACACATTGTAAAGCTCGGTAATTGTCGTAAATGATTGCTCTAAATACATTTTATTAGTATCTTTTCTACAATAGTGTGAAGGCAATTTATTCAGGTTGTCTATAAATGTGTTCATGAATTCATTGGGAACCCGAAAAGACCTTGAGATTCCTTCTGATTTTTTTTTAGCTTCATTATTTATTCCATATTTACTGTGGTCAACCCAATTATGTACTTGCCATTCATGAAGACCAAGTGTGGATAAAAACATTTTCTTGCAGACGGGGATGTTTTCTTTATCAGCTTTCAGAGTATATCTGAGTGTTCCACTACGTCGTGATTCGTTATTTTCTGTTTTGCGTTGTTTTGGACTTTCTTTGGTAACCGTATTGCACACAAATGTTTTTCTTTGATCCCAAGTAAAGCTGTCCCAAAATTTTGAAAATATCTCTTGCCTTACATTTTCAGACAAATAATTGCATTTTCTTTTTTTAGATTTAGCACAAAACGTCGAGTTACATGTTGTTCCCAATTTGCGCTCCTTTCTCTGTGTATCATGGAAAGTATTTCTCTGATTTGCTGGTCTTCGATATCCCAGGTATTTTTTGCCTTTTTCCCTTAGTTCTTGATTAATAATTTTGGTATTGATACCAATGACCCGCTTTACTGCTCTATTAGTCGTATCATCGTGAGCAATAATATTATCTTCATTGGGCCGAATTACTTGTATGGCAGACTGGTCAGATAAGCCTTCATTATCAGATTCATTCTCATTTTCAGTAGGATGGTAATCACTGTCAGTATCTGAACCTATATAATTTGCCCTATTATTACTGTCTACCAACTCCATGGGTTCTTGCTCTAAAGTCATAATCGTGGTATGAACATCCGGGTTTTCTTCCAAATTGTTGTCGACTATATTATTATCCTTTCGATTACTATCCAGCATCTTATCTGCAAGTTCTGTCGGAGTAGTACAAATATATTTTGAAATCTGAGCGCTTGAGTTTGCAGTTTCGGGGTCCATGATTTCCAAGAAACTCTCATTAATTGCGATATCCACTGGCAGGTCCATTATATTGAATAGGGAATCATTATTTTGATGTTCATTCGTCGTGATATCTAAGCATTCACTTATATGTTTAGCGGATCTCTTTGGGCTTCGTTCTTCTACATTGCACAGATTTAAAATTCTTTTCGTACGTGAGTTCATTTTTAAATCACTATTTTTCACACCTAAAAAAAAAACGATACCTTGTAAGTCAATTTCAGATAATAATCCAATAACTCGTAACTCAATATTCAACGAAAACACGACTCTAGAGCAATATAAATAAGCTATAACCAATGTTTTGATCCAAAAAATAATTATAAACTACTTACTTCTCTTTTAAAAACATCCAAACACAAAATTAATTACAAATTCTAGCTATAATCAATTTAAACGCAACACACACCTAATTCACAACTCTGAAGTATTGAAATATGCTGATTTACGAGGTATTTACTTGACATTTATCGACTTTGATTTACATGGTATTGATTTCGCGCCATTTCTTTGGTAACGTATTTTTGTAAAAATGCTTCACCGTTCAATAGATGGCGCCTTAAGTTCTAACGAAAGTAAAGGAGTCAAAATCCAAAAATGATGAATTCCGGACTTACGAGGTATTGATTTGAGGCCATCGATATAGGCAAAAGGGTTTGATATTCCATTAAAATCAAAAAAAGCATGTAGACTTTCTCTAGGACACCCAAGGAGTCACTCATTTAAATATCATCAGTCATTTCCATAACATCCTGTATTAATACAACTGCAAATTGTAATTTTTCTCTAAGTCCTGAATAATTGTAAATTTGCAAACAAAGATTATAAAAAATATAGTTTCGTGTTATTAAGGGCCGTTTGTTCGAGTTACATTTAAATCTTATTCATAGGTAAGTGGGACCTAAATGTATAAGTAAGTAATACCGACGGTCCTATATAAGAATCCCCCGAAAAACAAGATAATCTACTACGAAATGGCTCCGCAATTAAACTTTTAACGAAATTAATTTTTGATAAATTTAAAACAGACAAAACTTACAAGACGGACTTGCCAAAATCCGAAATTCAGAAATTGAATTTACAACATTATATCCAATATGTAATCTAAACAGCTCTCTGAAGATTCTAAACATATAACGGACACGCAATCCCACTAGCTTCATCTATTAATTTGCTGGACGTCATAACCACGTTGTGGCAATTGCCAAGATAGCTTCTCAGAAGCTTGGTGTACTCTTCCGAACCAGAAAGTTGTACACACCTCAACAACTTTTGACACTATACAAAGCCCAGATTCGACCATCACTAGAGTACTGCTCTCATGTCTGGAGTTCTGCACCCAAACATATACTTCGGCTGCTGGATTCCATCGAAAAGAAGGCCATTCGTCTGATTGGAAACCACGAGCTGACGAAGAACCTCAACAGCCTAGAACATCGAAGACAGGTTCGGGATTTGACTCTCTTTTACAGATATTTTCATGGAAAGTGCTCGGCTGACCTTGCCCTCTTAATTCCGCCCAGAGCGGAGAATAGCAGAAATACACGACGAACCACTGCCATCCATATGTGGTTAAGCTTAGTACTCCTCGAACTTCATTATTTAAGAATTCTTTCATCTGGAGGAATTCATCCTTATGGAACGATCTTCCCGAGGTCGTTTTTCCCAACGAATATAACCTCCAACGATTCAAAACCAACGTGAATCGCTTTTTGCGCACACGCACCACTCCCAGAGTGCCCTAAAAAAAATTATGTTAACTTACGATTAATCCTTGTTTCACTAACTCTTCGGATATCGCTTTGCCAATTCCTGATGATGCACCGGTCACCACAGCAGTTTTACCGACATATCTTTGCATGGAGAGAGAATAAGGCATATTTGCTTTTATGCAACGCGTCCCAGTTAGAAATAAATCCAATTTTTTACTTCATATCATTTTTCTTATTGTGCTAAATTTAGCTATTCTATTAGCATTCAAAATTAATAATTACCATCAGATTTTAACCTCTTCTTAGGTCATCTTATGAATAATTTAAAAAGGTACAGGGTGTTCCATTTTCGACACGTTCTGTTATTGGTATTATGAGTTATTATAAAAGATATAAATATGTTACGATTTTCACTTTAGTGTCCCAGTTTTTAACTTAACGAAAGATTCCTGTGTCAGATTTGTCATGGCTCTCTTATATACAGTGAGGACGTAAAGTAAGGAATAAATTCAATATCTCGCAAACTACTATTTTTTTAAAAAATCGCCCGGACCCTTCGATTTTGTTTTTCGAACGCGCATATTCTGACATAAAATGTAGATATACAGGGTGTTGCAAATAAGAGTGACACAAAAAAATTTCTTAAATAGAACACACTGTATATTATTGCATGTACGGATTCTTCGGAAAATCCTAAACATTTTTCATGTAGCATGTGCTATACCTTAGCCCAAGCGTTTTGGAGTTATTCTCATTCAAAATTTGAAAAGTGGAAAAAGTCATGGAGAAAACAAAGAATAAAATTATTTTAAAAATGTCTTATTTATCGAAAAAACAGTTAGGTGAACTTAAAAATAATTTTTCTAAAGTAAATGTTCGAAGTGTCTTCCGTTGGTCAACTGACAATAGCCTAACCGATCTACAAATTCTCGCTGAACATTTCGAACCATTTGGGGTGTAATTTGCCGAATTTCTTGCCGGATGAAATCTTTTAAATAATCTAAATTTGCAGGCTGGCTTTTGAATACTTTTCCCTTAAGGTATCCGCATAAAAAAAAGTCGAGTAGTGTTAAATCGGGTGACCTTGGCGGCCACTCAATAAAACCACCTCTTCCAATCCACCTGTTTGGAAAAGTATCGTCCAAATATGTACGAACTCCCACAGCGAAATGTGGGGGAGCACCATCTTGTTGCAACCAGATATTATGATGTGGCAAATCGGGACGTTCTAACTCAGGAAAAAGGGTGGCCAGGGCTGGAACAAGTTCTTGTTCTAAAAAGCTCAAGTATCTCTCGCCTGTTAAATTTCCGTCAAAAAAGAAGGGCCCTATAACAATGTCATCGACAACGCCAGCCCACACAATGATCTTTTGATTAAATTGTGTGTGTCCTTCCCTCATCCAGTGTGGATTTACATCGGACCAATATCGATAATTTTGGGTATTTACGTTACCATTCAAGCAAAATGTGGACTCATCGGAAAAAATTATATTTTTTACAAAATTTCTGTTTACGAAACACATATCCTGTAAACGCTCACAAAATTCAAGGCGCCTCTCAAAGTCCCTTTCCAAAAGTTCTTGGAGAACTTGCATTCTATAAGGATGGTATTTATTTGTATGCAGTATTTTAAGAACTGTTGTTTTTCCACACCACATGCTGGTTATCTTGAACTGCCAGTAAATTGTTGATTTTCATCAACTTGAGGACGACCAAATCTAGGGACATCTCTTACGTGACCGAATTGCCTAAACTTGTACTCAATTTTGCTTACTGTTGATTGTGATATTGGCGGACGATTGGGGTATTTTTGATTAAATAACTCACAAGTTTCTTGCTGTGTTCTAACCCTATCACCGTAGCCCATCATCATCAAAACCTCTATGCGCTGTTTCTCAGTGAGCCGCATTTTAATTTAATTTATATGAAAAACGAAATGAGTCTTTTGAAAACTAGTAAAACGTTAGGAAAATACACATAAAACTGACAATAACAGTAACTATTGACATTAATTCTTTTGGTTCTTGCATCATAACTCCAAAGCCTACTTGACTCTTCTTGCGCTTCACGCATGCTGACTACAGGTTTTCCTCAGCGTGCATGAATCAATGCAAGTCTTGATTGATTGCGAAATATCTCCAAAACTCTTGGGCTAATAAGGTATAGCACATGCTACATGAAAAATGTTTAGGATTTTCCGAAGAATCCGTACATGCAATAATATACAGTGGGTTCTATTTAAGAAAAAAATTTTTTGTGTCACTCTTATTTGCAACACCCTGTATATCTACATTTTATGTCAGAATATGCGCGTTCGAAAAACAAAATCGAAGGGTCCGAGCGATTTTTTTAAAAAATTGTAGTTTGCGAGATAATGAATTTATTCCTTACTTTACGTCCTCACTGTATAGTTTTTAATAGTTTTATATATTTAATATTAAAATTTTCGGTTTTTAGATTAGATTAGATTGCGCGTTAACGATTAAAAATGTAAAAACTCATCTTGTTAAAGTTTAGTAGCGGCGCAGCCAGCTTTTCTCTAAAAAGTTTAGTTCTTGAGATAATAACAAAAATATATTTTTTTTAAATAGGACACTCTGTATATATATTTTTAAGAGTATACTTTGGGCTTTACAAAAATGTATACTTATTCATATTTAGCTTCTAAAACAATAATATATCATCGCCATCGGTAAGTAAGTACTAATACCTCGTAGGCCCAAAAATGAAAATTGATATTGTCTTAGGCATTAGAAATCTTAAATATTCAGGGTAGTGATTTTTTGTGGTATAAAATATATTAGCGAAGTTGTAGAATTTGGCTTACACTACCCAATGCCAACAAAAATGCAATTTCGAATTTTTTGGGGTTACAAGGTATTAGTATACTTAACGACAATATAATAATATTTATTGTAAGCCATGGTCAATTTATTAGGAACAAATTCAAATGTACAAAACCTCTTTCATTGGATCATATAAAAAATACCAACATATATCATACTTTTTATAATTAAACGGCCATTGTTAAGAATGAATAACCAAACAGCATATTATAAATAGACTCTTACACTCTCTCTCTCCCTCTCTCTGTAGCTCTTACGACCCAGGATGGGTCTTGGCTAACTCCACAATTCCCCTCCATAGGACTCTGTCGATTAGCGCTCTTCTGCTTCCGCGACATTCAGAGTTCCAAGATCTGAAACTATATTATCTCTCCACCGTAGTCGTGGTCTTCCTAATGGTCTTTTGCCGATCGGGGCCTGCTCCCCTACCGATATGACAACTCTTCCGTCATCCTGTCTCCTGACATGACCGGCCCATCTCAATCTGTCCGCCTTAATTATTTTTACAATGTCCGGTTGACCATACAGCTCCTCTATTTCCTTGTTTTTCCTACTACGATATTGTACTGCAGTTTCATCATTTGTAGGTCCAGATACAGGGTGTTATGGAAATGACGTATTATATTAAACCGGCAATTCCTGAGATGAAAACAAATTGAAGAAAAACCTCCAAAAATGGCGCTTTGATTTAATATAACCTGACGTCAAACCAAAATTAAGCACGTGGTGATACTGGGAGAAAGATAAACAAAACAACATAATATGGCGGAAAACGTCAATGAACTTTGAGCGGTCACTCTTTAGAAAGTCAATAACCGTTTGACAGATTTGAAGTTGTTTATTTTTCAGGGTATATTATTATAAACTTTTAGGTTCAGTTCAGTTCGCTGGGAAACAATCTCTGATTTATAAACTTGAACTGACTCGAACCAACCGCCCGCCGCGGCGTTTATAAATGGTCAGGTATATTCTCACTTGTTCAATTCGAACGACACCCGTCGGAACTGAACAACTTAAATGCCACTTTACCCTTTAGAAAAAAAAACTACAATTTTATTTACCATTTCGGCCTTATATTTAAAACCAACTTAATTTATAAAAAAACACCAAGTAGGTAATCCAAACAAAAACCGGCACAATAACCGCACAAAACACAAAGTCACATTAGTTTTCGCATAAATTTGTATGCATCTCATGAACACATCTAAGTACCATTCAATCTGAATTACTATTTTAAAGTGCTAGTGTGTCGACAAAAATACGCCCTTATTGTATAAAGTTTCATCCGGTGTTCTAGGAAATAATATAATTTCTATAAATACAGCGTTGCCACTTTCGATGTTTTATAAGATTATATTCATAAATTGCGGAATTTCCTTCTGTAATATTACTTTCCTGTATAATTATTGTCTCGGAAGTGGCAACGAAGCACTCGACCCTTGGTTGGACTCGTCTATGTTAAGACTGAAGGGGAGGTACTGTTGTTGTCAACATAATTATTTCATCATTCTTCATTAAAGGATTAAAAATTGTTTTAGGCCCATTTGAAACTAGCGTTTTTATTATTTCTGACGTTCTATTGCGAAATAATTTGTATCCTATCTTCTTTGTGTTTTGTTGTTCTATGTGTACGATAGTGTAATTATGCGTTAGTGTTTAGTGCTTTTGTGTAATCTGATAATAGGTGCATATCTTCAAAAAAAATAATTTGAAACTCGTGGGTGTCTGTGTGTTTTTAAAGTGATTTAGTGTAATTTGTTCTGTTTCACTATGCATTTTTTTCTCTCGACGATATGCCGGTTATGTTCCGAGATTGGAAATAAGAGGCCGAATTGGGTTTAGTGGGTATAAGCTTATTATGCAGTCCCACACTATCATCAGGGCACGTGATGACCATAAACCTCTTCGCATAGAAAAAAGAACTGAAGGTGTCTGTGCCCTGGATTCCTTACTCGTGTCGGCGGCCTGAATTTAATTTCTAAGTAAGCTAAATATTTATTCTTATAAGAATCTAAAGTTTTACACTTTTCCGCAGTTTGGCAACATTTCGCCAGAACATGTGCTTATTACACAGCTGGGCAGTGTAATATGATTGTGCCGAGGAGTGACCTGATGTGGGTTTATGGGTGAATTACCCCACTTTTTAAACGTTCGATTTAAAAAAAAATATGTAGCGCTTCTCTAGGACACCCCAGGAGTCACCCATTTAAATATAATAGGTACCTCATTTCCATAACACCATGTATACTTCGTAGGATTTTCCTCTCTGCAATCCTCAGTCTGTTCTCATTCTGTTTCGTCATGGTCCAGAGGTCTCACAGGCGTATGTCATAATCGGTCTTAAATGGAGTGGTATATTCTTATTTTTGTTGTCCGCGATACATTTTTGGATTTTATTATTTTCTGTAATGCAAAACAGCAACGGTTGGCACTTTGTATTCTGATGTTAATTTTCTTGGTCATGCTATTATCTGACGTGATAGTGGCACCCAGGCTCAACGAATACTTATAGACTCTTACACGTCATTGGTATTTCATAAATAATAAAAAATATGACAGATCTGTAAAGTTTGGACATATATGCATTTGTTTCTATAATAAATTGACCATGGCCTACTGTTATAATAAGTAACGTAAATTATTACAAAATCGCAGTCGTTTTTGAAGATAAATAATAATATGAACAACTATACATTTTTGTAAAGCCCAAAAGGCATGCTTAATTAATTAAAAAAATAATATACATGGTGTCCCATTTAAAATTGTTTACTTTTGTTAATATCTGAATAAAATAAAAATCTCTCGCATACAAGTTCAGTTTTTATCCTTTTGATAAGTTAACGCATAACGGAAATACGAGGGGTGTGTCTAAAAAGTTTCAAATCGCAACATTTTATCTTTGATAAACAAGTCTTATATACCTATACAGGGTGATTCACGACGAGCGTGCATTAGAACTTTATGGAGAACTACTGAATATATGTTCCTGAAATTTTGGGGATTTGGGTTTATCGATATGCTCTCTTTAACTAAAATATTGACATGTTTCTTTCATTTCCGGTTATACCGGAAGTAGCTGCCAACTTTCGTTTTTTAAATACAACATGGTAATTTTTATTACATTTTTCGATTAAGCATTAAATACTAAGCACATTTTATAGAAAATGTTTTTGTCAGACTCTATTAGTTTTTGAGATATCTGGACTTTTTGTAATTATTTGGCAAATGCATGACGATGAAATAATCCATATAATTTTTTTACCTTAGCGCTTGGACTAAAAATTTTTTCTCACCGAATAGCTAGGTCTCAAAAATATTTCAAATTCGGCATAAAATGTACAGGGTGGTCACAATTCAAGCCTCATTGTGAAAGAATTCAACCATTAAAAACTTTCTTATTTTAAATGGAACACCCTGTATATTTTTATTTAATTTGATAGCAAATTAGTTGTTCTTTATAAATAGTATTTACTGTCCTATACCTATATCAAAGCGCTTTCTCAAAAAATCCAATTTTATTCCGAAAATACTATTTGTTCAAGTGTGCTATGAAAACAATTGTACTTAGGGGCTGTATACTGATGTCCATACGGAGGAAAAGTGATTGATTGCTTGAAAATACAATATTCTAAAGTGTTTGTTAATAATTTATAAATAAAATCCAGTTGATTGTTTTAAATTTAATGGTTTAAATATTATTTTTTTAAAAATAGCAAGGAAACAAGTTTATAAACTTTAAATTCTTTAATTAAAAATGTGTTTGAAAATTATACCTAATACCTTTTGATCATATTTTTAAAATATGTTCGAAATGATTGCCATTTACTTCCAACCATTTATGTATTCTTTTCATCATGTTATTTCTTGTAGCATTCCTAATTTCTTGTGAGAGATTGAAATGCTGCCTTCACCCTTTCAATTAGATTTTCCTTCGTGGTGATGGGACGCGCGTAAACTTTATCTTTAATGGTTCCCCAGATGAAAAAGTCCAGTGGAGTTAAGTCTGGCGAACGAGCTGGCCAGTGGAAGGGACCTTGGTTTGCGATCCACTGGTCATGAAAAAGTCTGTTTAGGGCAGTCTTAACAACTTGGACGTTGTGTGCTGGAGTCCCATCGTTTTGATACCAATCACTTTTCCTCCGTATAGACATCAGTATACAGTCCCTAAGTACAATAAAATTGTTTTCATAGCACACTTGAACAAATAGTATTTTCGGAATAAAATTGGATTTTTTGAGAAAACGCTTTGATATAGGTATAGGACAGTAAATACTATTTATAAAGAACAACTAATTTGCCATAAAATTAAATAAAAATATACAGGGTGTTCCATTTAAAATAAGAAAGTTTTTAATGGTTGAATTCTTTCGCAATGAGGCTTGAATTGTGACCACCCTGTACATTTTATGCCGAATTTGAAATGTTTTTGAGACTTGATTATCTTCTAGCTATTCGGTGAGAAAAAATTTTTAGTGCAAGCGCTAAGGTAAAAAAATTATATGGATTATTTCATCGTCATGCATTTGCCAAATAATTACAAAAAGTCCAGATATCTCAAAAACTAATAGAGTCTGACAAAAACATTTTCTATAAAATGTGCTTAGTATTTAATGCTTAATCGAAAAATGTAATAAAAATTACCATGTTGTATTTAAAAAACGAAAGTTGGCAGCTACTTCCGGTATAACCGGAAATGACAGGAACATGTCAATATTTTAGTTAAAGAGAGCATATCGATAAACCCAAATCTCCAAAGTTTCAGTAGTTCTCCATAAAGTTCTAATGCACGCTCGTCGTGAATCACCCTGTATAAAGTGTCGAAAATGGGACACCGTGTACTTTATAGCTATGACCAACTTTACAGCTAAATATTATGACCTAATGGTATTGTCTATAAAATAGCTTTTTTTGGCAAAATAATGGTATTATCCAACAAAAAATTATGACTAATACTTCCAGCGTTAGTTTGGCAATGAAAATGGCATTTAAATATAATATTTAGCAAAGTTTGAAAGCAAAATAGTAACGTTGGAAAATTTAGTTGTAAAATTATGCCGCTTTAAGGTTATTACAGATGCAAGTGAAAATCAAAGAGCTGCAGATTTTAAAAGCCGGATTACAGCAATGTGGGGGTTGTCGCAACGTTATCCCTGCCAATGATTAGCTTTAAAAGTTTTTTTGGACAATCCGTGTTACTTGGGTAGAGACCATGCCTTAGGGCACATTAAAAAACAAGTTTCAAGAAAAATATAGTTTGCACAAATGTTCCGGAGGTGCTTCATCGCCAATCAAGCGGAATACTCATGGAATTCCTTGCACGTGAAAAGCTTTAGCCGCTCTAGTTTCTACCATTTTTACTTGATTCCCCTTATTTAGTAGAGAGCAATATCGCGTAAATCTGGTAGGTAAGCACCAATTATTTAGTCTATCCTGATTTCAATAAATTTGGTTTGAATTAGACATTTTGTTAAATTTTTCAATCGAACGTATGCGGAGAGTCACTCACTATCTCGAGCAAACACATTGCCAGCCTATACATCCACTGAATGAAAAGAAAGCGGCTAATTTTTGACATTCCCTTATATTTTTTGATAAGTGACAATCTACAATACATAACCTATCTTTTATAAATACGTAATTTTGTCTGAAATTTAAAGTTTAAATGCTAAAAAGTTAATAAATAATGAACGGAATAATATTGGCAGGTCTTGGCCTAGCTGCCGTGGGCTTTGGAGCACGATATGCTTTACGTCAGATGCCGAACGCAGCAAAAACATTTAATGAAACCTTAAAAAATTTACCCAAATTTGAAGAATCTGCAGCCAAATCAAAATATTACAAAGGCGGTTTCGATCAAAAGATGAATAGGCGAGAAGCAGCATTAATTTTAGGAATCAGTCCATCCGCAAACAAAACGAAGGTAAAAGATGCTTTTAAAAAGGCAATGTCTGTTAACCATCCGGACAGAGGAGGTTCTCCATACATAGCATCAAAAATCAACGAAGCTAAAGAATTTATAGAGAAACACAATAGATAGGAAAGTGGACTGTATATAATATGTAAACATAGTGTCATGTAAATAAAGTAAAATACTTTTAATCTAGATATACATTTGCCCTAACCTTCCTCCATAACTATTTTTCTTACAATGTTTCTTCAAATTGCATCATTTTATTTCTATTGAAATATGAACAAACCCGAAGAAAAATGTAAAAGCAAATAATACAAAACCTAAATGTGGCAACTCAAAGGTCCAAGAAAGAAGATATAATTTATATAGAGGATTTGATGTAAATGATAAAATTGAAGAAAGAATGCAGCTTAATGGAGAGATGTGTACTGCATTAAAGTACGCTTCGGAATACGAAGCATAATCGCCATCCCTGGGCCACATAGACAATGAAGGCCAATTATCCAACAGCAAAGTAGTGAGTGCTTATTTCTCAAGTTTAAGTTAGAAAGGTAGAAACATATTTTTTCTTAAAGCTGTATTTTCAAATTTGTGAAAAAACTAACAAAGCTTTAGAGTACTATATATGTATACCGGGTGTTTCAGGAAGAACGCTCACCCCCCTAGAACTTTTTTATTGTTTAAATTACAGAAATAAAATGTGTTGCCATGACGGACTCCATTTGAACTACCTAAAATTGTTTACTTCTAAGCCAAGTTAAGGCGTATTTTAAATTTGTAATTATGTTCATTCATTTGTTAGCATTATGTCGTCATGGGTACCTAGATAAATGCAAAGCCATTTACACTTCTTGTTGTATTTTTTGTCATGAATTGGAATTTTTAATAAATTATCTCTCCTTTTTTAACGTTCCATAAGGGTGTGTGCTACCAAATTGTTGGAAAAACGTGCTTCTAAATCGATATAACCAAAAATATACTGGGTGTTCCGTTTAAAAATCCAAGGTATTGAATTCCAGTCCCTGGGAATAGTTGAAATTGATGTGATTGCAATAAAATTCCATTATGAGAACATTTTAGTTTACAAGAGTACATCCACTTCCTCCTTCCTTCTACAACTGACTTACTTGTCTGTCATATTTACCCTTTGGAAATTCTGCATACTAAAGGTACATGTTTACATGTGCTTAACAGTATAACCAACATATACACAGAGAAGGTTAAATACAAATCTGGATAGCAAATTGCCACAAATATCAACACAAGGTTGAGATCATTTCCTGTTAAACAAGAGGTGACAAAATGGAGTAAATAATAAAAAAGTTATAGGGGTGAGAATTCCTCCTGAAACACCAGGTAGACCATACCCTGGGATAGGTGTTCAAGATTTAATTCTGAGGTTGCAATGGGACCTTAGTAAAACTTGTTTTTACTATACAGATACACTGACTGGTATAATAACTTTGGAGTTTATTCAGAACAAAGTTACTAAAAAAAATTACATTTTTGAAAAACTTAAAATTTACACAGCAATTGTTAATAAAGTCTTTATGGTTCTAATTTTTCAAGCTTACCTGGTGCGGTTGTAAGCCTTCATTCAAACTGTTCATATAGACATTATTATATTTTAACCTCCATTTTTGAAAGCACTAGATTTGTGCATATGAAGTTCATTGTAAAGTGCAGTGATGGAGTTTGATCTTGCTCTTAAAAGTGAGTATCACAATTAGTGCAGTCGCACTATTCACCCTGATGCATTTTAACCTTTGCGTACTCCTTATGACTGATATTATGTTTTAAAAAATTGCTTTTATGTATCGCTTGATAAAGATATAATAGTACATTACGTATCAAGGGCCGAAAAGAGGCTTTTACGGACGAGATGCGGAGATGGTGCCACCGCACAAGTCCGGAAAAGCCTCCGACGGCCCGAGATATGTACCGTATTTAAGCTTTGAAGCCAAATAAATAAAGAAATTCTTCAGACAGTTTTCCTGTCTATATGACATGAAAACACTCGCGCATGGAGAATGTAAATATCTATTTATTATTTTTGACAAATAGGCTTGGTGGCCTAGTGGTATAGCGTTCGCCTTATGATCTGGGAGTCGCGGGTTCAAATCCCGCACTCGGCATCTCTGGTTTTATTTATTTTTTTACAAGTGCCCGAGTCTTTGAGGCCATATAAATAAAGAAATTCTTCAGACATTTTGAAAAATTAACTGCCAATTTAAATTATATATAATCCGCTATTTATTATCGCTTGTAGTATGGCTCGGTGGGTAGAGTGTCCGCCTGGCGATCTGAGGATTCCGGGTTCAAATCCCGCACTGACATTCTGGTTTTATTTATTTATGAGCACATGATGACTCGAAGCGGGCGGGAAAAATCTTTCCCGCCCGCTCTCTTGGAAAACGCCACTTTCGGTGAAGTGAACATGCATGAAAAGAGGCACTTTCGGAACACTTGTAAAAAAAAAGCATTTCCACCATTTTCGGCGTATTTGTGATCTTTTGAACTATCCATTTTGCTTGAAAGCAACATTGGCAACACTATTTTAACCACCATTTTCCAAAGAACTTGATTCCTGCATACAACCTTCTTCTTTATGAAGTCTGCGGTGGAGTTTCATCTCACTCTTAAAAGTCGTTGTAATCACAATTATTGCAGTCATATACTTCCACCTCCTTTAGATTATGGCGACGAAGCTGTGCTTTCAGGCTATGTTTCTATAATGTTCGGAAGTCGCATTGTTCACACTGACGAAGTTTAACCACCCCGTCGTTTTTATGGCAGAGGTTATGTCGTTGTAAATTACTTTTCCAAACTATCTGGTAGTCGCAACGAAGGCATTTGTATATTTTTGATACTTCAGGTTCCCCATGGCTGAGCAGGTGGATTCTTAAACTAACCTTATGTATGTATGATCTTCGTTACGTTCTTTGTGTCGAAGAATGTGCATTTTGACATTCCATTTTCGTTTCGTTTTGTAATTGCATTCAATACATTTATACATAAATATTTCGTTAGGGTGTTTATGGCGTACAACGTGCTTTTTTAGATTACTTTTCCACCGCGTATGATAACTACATTCGTCACACTCGTATTTATCAGCATCTTTGGTTTGTAGTTGAGGGTGTTCTTTTTCCAGTACAAAATCTTCTTCATATAAGTTGTTTGATGAACTAAAAATAAGATTGGATAAATAAGGACGAAATTTTTGTTTAACTATTAAGATGGTCTCAAGTCGAGTATTTTTGGGAGATTTGACATCCGTCCAAAATTTCGCCTCGTGATTTCTGAATCGGTAAAATTATGTCGATATTATACAAATTTTTAAGTTATTATAAATATTCGCGATCGGCCCATACGGATATTTTAGTTGCCGCTACCGATATAATATCGGCACCCAATTTTTAAAAGATCTGTAACTGTTCAATATACGTTGATATAAGTAAAAATTGTCAATAATGGCAATGTTGTAAAGCGTCTTTAAGTCAAATACTTGTATCGACATGGACGTGACTTGAATAAGTTTCGGTAATTTCCCGACCAAATTAAGGGTAGGGACGATTTACTTTACAGATAAAACTGAATGTATATTACCAAATCTCATGTTAGAGTTGGCGCCAATCATGTAATTAACTACTGTTTAGTTAACTTCTTAAGAAAATAATTTTAAGGTACAGTACGTTTCACGAAAATTGGATACGACTTAATGATTTCCTGGGTCGGTCCCATTGCGTCGACAAGGGCTTGGCAATAAACAAGTGAAGTATGAAGGGACGGACTAAGGAAAACAAGTAATGATATGATTATATTAATGTAATCAAATGAAATATCATTTTTTTTAAATATTACTAGTCATATTTATTTACATTGATAATGTCACTCTATAGATAGTTCTGTTTCGCTATCGCTATCCTCATCAAAATTAATTATAATTGGATTAATTATACGATCCAGACTAATATACGAATTTTCTACAGTTATTACGTGACGGACTGAATTTTTTCAACTACCTGGGGGAATATCATTAAAGCATTTTCGTATTAATTCTACAACACTAGAACTTAAAGTCGGAGAAATATTTTCAGACCTAACCAGTGATTTTAACTGGTGCCACATATGCTCTATGGGGTTAAAAATGCAATAATAGGGTGGGAGCCGTAGCACTGTATGTCCAATTTCTTCTGCCAATGTGTCACAAACATATACTTTTTTATACAAAATGTCTTTAAAACTTCTAAAAGATCACCTTTTTTATAACTTTCTTCAAAATATATATCATTCGCCGCCATGTAGTTCTGAATCTCCAATTTTGTATTATTTGAGCTTGGAGCTTTATGTAATTGGCGACTGTGATAGCTCGCATTGTCCATTACTATCACGCTATTCTGAGGAATGTTTGATAAAAGACAATTCTTGAACCATTCCTCAAAAACTAACAAATCTTACCACAAAAAGATATTTAAATATAATTATTACAATCAGGTTCTTTCCACATAATAATAACAAACGGTCATAAATAATGGGATGGCCCAGGTACTTTTAGTGCAGTCATTAAGTTATATCCATTTTTCGTGAAACAATCTTTAACATTATTAAGTTATTATAAAGTTTAATAATAAAATTATTTTTATTAATTTAATAAATTAATTTAATTATTTATATTAGTTTTTCCCAGTACCTATCGCGCGGATTGATTATTTACAAATTCCTATAAAATGGATATTGTTTGCAATACAAGTAAAAATACGATGGGAGAAAATATAGTGATAATAGTAAAAATATATTTGTGTTTTTTAAACCAAAAGATAAAGAAATTATTCCCAAAGCCGCTGGATATTCTTAAAAATGCGTTTTCACTTAAAAATTAATAAAATAGGTAATCTTAAATATGCCGATATTTAATAATAATAATATACAAAGACAATACTGCTAGAAACCGCGCCAACACAACTGGGCTAGTGCCTTAGGTTACTAGCATTAGTTCGAAATATAGAAGAGTAAGGAAAGGACAGTTACAAAAAGGTGGCATTTTCAAGCAATAAAATATAATAAGAATAAAAAAAAATAAATGTGAAGAATAATGATATAAATTAAATTCTGGGTGATATTGCAATAACTCTTTGTAGCAGTTGTTAGGTACTATGGAATTACCTGTAAGCCATAAATGGGCCCAAATTAGACAGACATATTGCCACCTTAGAGTTACACTATTGTATGACTTATGGGAAAGCAATGCAACCAACATTCAATAGTGTAACTCTAAAGTCACAATATGTATTACTGGACACTTTAAACCATAATTTGTATGATAATGAATATTGAGACTAATTCAAGGATTTTTAAACTGTAATTTCACAGTATAGCAATCAGTTTTCTTATACGTGAGTATTACCAATATATTATGAAAACACAAACCTTTCATCTTCAGGTTTCAAGATTCTGTGAGATCAGAAGCCTTCCAAAATATCTTCATTTTCAGGCAACTGCTCCAATTTTACGTAAGATTTTTTGGGAAGATTCTGACTAAAAATATAAAACAGCAGGAAGCACATATTATATCTTAAAAAGGCACTAATAAAACACATTTGACATGAGAGTTACATTTGCACTTAATTTGATAAGCAAAATACCAAAAGTGAAAATCTTGAAATCCTAATCTACAACATCAAGAAACACTAGATATATAGCTACGGAATTTGTATGTTGTCAAGATTAATTAATAATGAAAAACATAATTTTATGCATATTTATAGTGATATTGCCACATTCATGCCACATTGACTACTCAGTTTGACATGAAAATTTTCACACAACATACTTTTTGTTTAAAACTGTCATAGAACCAACTAAGGCCCTTGTGACTCGACAACCAGAGACCTTTAGTCAGTTTTAAAAAAATTGTAATATTGGCAGCATTGCATATTTTGCACAATTACCGAAAGCCCATCCCTATACTTCTAATTCCCTTTCAATGTATTTAAATAACTAACCGATTCTCTATTATTATTTTGTACCTACATCGTCATAAGCTTGAAGCAACCAAAGAATCTTACCTTTCAGAATGACATCATGATAGTTTTATAAGAATATAATCAGAAACTGGAATCAACATATCCAGAGCGAAGAAAAGTCGTTACCCAAGATGGTTCACAATAAAATACCGATTTGTGTCAAAATCTTCATATTCAGAAGTTTCCATTTTAATAGGTGGGTAAAACACCGTTTGAGTAATTTGTTTCCCAATATTTGCATCCTTCTTTAAGATACTACTACATGCATTTTGCTCATTCACAGATATATCTTGTGCCATGGTACAAATAAGGGAGGAAATACGATTTTCACTCAGGGCCAGTGGCTTATTTATAAATTAAGACCAACCAATTAAAGTTCTTACCCCCAACGAATACTTATAAACCCCTACACCCGGTAAATAACTTACCTCAATTTTGTATTTTGGGGGTTAGGTTAAATATTGTCTTCACGTCAACTGTCAAATCAATAGAACATTTCCATTTATAACAAGAACTTGTTAGGTGGGTTCATATGCAAATGGAAAACTTTAACCTCACATCACCAAGTTATTACTGTCATATGGTGTTTGTCAAATAATTAAGATACTGTCATTTGTCAAATCGTGATCCGTCAAACAAAACAAAGCGGTGTGTGTTTTGTGATTTTTTCAATTATTTAATTATTTTTGACCAGAATTTGGTAATGGATATATTAAAACAACATTTAAATATCATAAAAATTCCTACCCAACATGATAAGGTTTATAAAGACGAATGTGTGTATTCTTTTGATAATCCGGTGAGTAAGCATTTTTTATGGTTAGAATTTTTCTCAGAAGAAATAAAATCAAAATAATTTTATCACATAACTTATTCTAATATACTATTTATTCAAATGCTTCCTCCAAAATTCTCCTCATAATGTACTTTTTACGAAATACAGTGGTGATTTTAATAGAAGGTATGTATTTAGTGCATGGGATAACCCGATAACCGTGCTACTGCTATTGATGAAACTTTGGACCTTTTTGGTATAGTCATTAGTCCCAGTTGCACTACTATCCTACCATTTCTTTATACAGCAACTCAAATGGAGAGTGCTGTATGGCTGCATTACAAGAGAGCCAGCCAACCGGAGAAAAAGTGGTTAAAATGATTGAACTAAATTTATTCATTTAAACAAATTACAACTGAAAACAGTTTTTAAAATAGAGCTGCCACAGCAATAAAAATTAGGAGAAACATGGATTTTAGTATTTCATTCAATGTTTTTCTGGTATAGTTATTACTGGAACAAAATGTTACTTCCTGAGTTATGTGTTAGTTAGATTTTGTTCCATTTGTAATCTTCCCACCTGTGGTTTGTGTGTTCAACCTGATTTCCTTTAACTTTGTTACCTTTCCACATGGTTTGTATCTTCAACTGCCCCTATAATACAACTAATACAAGCAATTTTTTCTTTTACAAGTTCCTTATAAAATGTTTGTCTGTGGCTCATTATCTAAGCACCGAATTTATTCTAGTTTCCTACATAATTTTAGATTTTTCACTTCCTTCTCATAAATTCCTGGGTCTGTCTCTACATTTTTATATAAGGTAACTTTTTATATTGATGACAAAAGACAGTTAATTATCTGAAGTAAGATACTAAGATCAGTTTTGAGACAAAATGTTACATTTCAGGTAAAAATAATTTCTTAAGACATCTTTGTGGACTTAACAATTTATACATAAACAAGGTCTGGAACAAAATGAGACAAATGATGCAAAAGTACAATACTTAGTAGCATAAAATACATAAAGATAAATCCAATAAAATAATATATGTATAATATCCTTTATTTTTAGGAAACTGATACTGGTCTTTATGTAAGTTTGAGTAGCTTCGTAGGATTGGGCAAAGATCATGTAGAAAGGTATTTCCATAAGACTGGACAGGCTGTATATTTACATTTACGAAAGGAACGTCTCGAGGTAAAGTTATCATTCATTTAGTGTGCCATGAATTAAATTATACATTGTAAACACCAGGTAAGATATCTAGCCATTCCATTTCGTATTCTGCCGCACGCAGTGATGTAACTGGGAGAGTGATTTTTAAATTGCTTATGGAGATTTACATTGCTGTTAGCGTTTTTCATTCTCTTTTAAAGGTATTGAAAGGTTTTAGTGACATGGTATTTAGTTATATTAACTTAAATATAACACACATTATAGCTAAAATACTACTAAAATAAGACAAAATTCCAGCATACATTGAAAACACACGGGGATGCTACTTGCCGTCTGTGACGTCCTTGCGAGAGTAACAAGATATGCCTCCCTACGTGTAATCATACCCGGTGTTAACGGGTCCCTTATACTATTTATACACACAAATTTGAAATAGTAATTTTATGGTGTTGACATCAAAAATGTTGCCGAATTTTCAATTTTATAATAAAAAAAGTAAAGGTTTAGTAGAAATTGAATGTGGTGATACGTAATGATATCTCTTTAAAACATCCCTACACATAAGGATTTTTTCCTTGTCTTATACAACGGGTCCAGGATAAGGAGGGCCAGTACAGGGATATCGGGAACAATAAGAGATACAAAGTCAGTTAAATGGAGGTAAATTTGCGCATTTACATGCCTAATAATATGCCGTTTAGAAAGTTTTAAAATTCCGAGTAGTTCCGAAGATATCCGGAAAAAATCGAAATTCTGAAAAATTTTGAACAAACCCTAACAACATCAGGAAATTTTGGGATACGGTCCTGTATTTCTACTAATTTTATAAATAATATCTGAAAAATCGTACCAGAATAATAAAACGAACAACGAAAAAAGTAAGGAACTACATAATCAGGTGTTCAAAATGATTTCCGTTATTCTCTAAGCACAAATAACACTCTTCTAACTGCCACATAACAGTTTTTTTGAGATAAAATTAACAGGATAGAATATCAAACTTTTCAGCATTTGTAAAATTATGTTCCATATTTTCTGGAAAATAGAAATCCTCTTAAAACGCTTTCAAACGATCACAATGGGAATGTCAAGTGAAACAAATCACGCGTCACCATCTTAATTTTTTTGTTTCAAATGCTTACTTTTCTTTTAAATCCTGAATCAACAGAAGTTTGAAATAATGTTTCTGTATTTTGTTCACTTATTTGTGGTTTATTATTAAATTATTTGTTATTTATTGAACTAGTCCAACATAAGTAAAAATTTAGAGCTTACTTATGAGATATTATTTATAAAATTAGTAGAAATACAGGACCGTATCCCAAAATATCCTGATGTTGTTCAAAAATCCCTCGAAACGTCATTAAACCACAATGTGTCATACATCGTCGCAATTGGAAGAAAAAAAGCTCTCAAATTCCAATATCAGGAAAACAGGACGAAAGAAAGTTGATAATGGCCCTTCGAAGACGACTCGTCGGATTACAAAACAATTAACGCTGTTAGATAGAGCGGAAAAAGTGGCAATGTAAAAGTGCAATTTACTTTAGAATTCGATGTCAAAAAGACCCAGGAAAACAATTAATTTTCTCCGGTACTACTCGGAATTTTAAAATTTTCTAAACGGCATATTATTAGGCACGTAAATCCGCAACTTTACCTGCATTTAACCGACTTCGTATCTCTTACGGTTTCCGAGATCCCTGTACTGACCCTCCTTATCTTGGACACGTTGTATAACGCAACAAAATACAACTGCTCTAAAAAAACAACCTTTAAAATGATGTGTTGCTTGATCCCTGTTCTATTTAAGATTTTTAGATATTATGTAATGGAAGCAAGACATTAAGGGTGGATATTTTATACATTGACACCCTATATGATTGGTCCTTACTGTAGGTATTCCTAGTTTTAAATCTGTATTGCGTTATTATTCAAACAATACTTGTTCTGTAGCACATTTACAGATTAAATAAATAGTAAGGAATAAGAATAGTGTCATTTAATATACATTTCTGCATCCATTGGTTTTCCTTAATCAATAAATATGTCATTTTAACAAGTTAGGTTTCATCCCCACCGCAGGGTGATGGACCTGAGAAAAAAATCACCAGATTAGCAATTGGCGTTGAAGGAGGATTTGATCCGGAGTCCGGCAAAAAGAGATTTGAGTTTGAAGACGTGTATAAAATTGTCATTCTGCCCCATTTCATAACTATCAATTGGCCAAATGATGATTTGCCTGAAAATGTAAGTATTTTTTTATAAAAATAGAATAATTATTAGTGGTTGTCTTGTATATGGAAACGCCTCAAAAGATATTTCAAGAAATTGACTATATATTTAATCCATATCCAATGCTGAAAATTCTATTTACGAAAATCCCAAGTTCTTTTGGAATTTCATACGTTCCAAATCGAGCCAAAGTACTGTTCCTGGGGAGATACATTTTGATACTGAAAAGGCTGTTAACGGAACTGACATTGCAAATCTTTTCGCCTGTTACTTTTCATTGGTCTTTAATCCTAAAAATATATATAATGCTCAAGATGCCGCTTCATCCAAGACATTTGAAACAATCTCTAACATAAGTATTAGTGCTGTGGTGATTGAGAAGGCCTTGTCTGAACTCGATATTAATAAGGGGGCCGGACCCGATGGGGTTCCCAATAGTATTCTGAAATATTGCTCACATTCGCATTACCTGCCTTTACATCACATATTTTCGAAATCCCTAGACTCTGGACTTTTCCGAAATGTCTGGAAGTTATCATTGGTTTCGCCCATTTACAAATCAGGTAACAAATGTGATGTTAGGAATTACAGACCTATTAGCATTCTTTCAGCAATACCAAAACTCTTTGAGCACTGTATTGAAACAATTCTGACAAATATCTTTCAGAAAATCATAGTTACTCATCAGCATGGATTTATTTCTGGACGTTCTGTTGACACCAACCTATTTATTTATACCAATTTTATATTTGATAAAGGTTTTGAGACTCATGCAATATACATGGACTTCAGCAAGGCCTTCGATAAGGTAAATCACGTACGTGATCCTGCTGTCTAAGTTGTCAGGTTATGGAATTTCCGGAGTGTTGCTGTCCTGGTTAGAGTCTTATTTGACCGATAAGGAGCATCAGGTTAAAATCAATGGGTATTTATCTCAGCCGTTTAAAGTTACCTCTGGGGTTCCCCAAGGGTCCCATCTGGGACCCCTTCTATTTGTCTGTTTATCAATGATCTGGCTAAGTTGTTGTTATCATATTATTTATTATTTCCTGATGATCTGAAACTGTTTAAGCGCATAGCCTCCTTCCAAGACATTATTACTATGCAAGAAGATATTAATACTATTTTTTCCTGGTGTCAATCTAACGATATGTCCCTCAATATTGACAAATGTTGCTTTATGAGATTCAGCAGGTTAAAAAGCTCCTTTCCTTGTCAATATTCTATTAACAATATTCCTTTGAAGGAGGTTTCGTTGGTTAAAGATCTCGGTATATAGCTCGACACCCAGTTAACATTTGCAGAACACCTTGAGAAGATGGTGTGCAAAGCAAATAAGATGCTAGGATTCATTAAGAGGTCGTGTAAGGACTTCAAAAATGTTAATGCTTTAAAGTCTCTGTATGTTTCACTTGTGAGATCTGTGTTGCAATGTTCGAATATAGTTTGATCACCATACTACCAAATCCACAAATTTTACTAACAACCAGACCATGTCCTACCTAAACTTGACTACGCTTGCCTGTAGGAGGGAGTACTATGATGTCTGCTTTCTGTTCAAAATATTTAATAACTTTATTAGAAGTCCTGAATGTCTTCAGGCTTTTTCTATTCATGTACCTGATTATTAGACCTGTACTCACGCCCTTTTACACGTGCCATACTGTCGTACTAATTATCTATTGAGCAGCCCAATAAATAGAATCGCTACAAATGTTAACCATTATTATATTAGACTGAACTTTTTTAATGTATCCCTTTATAAATTCAAAATATCTGCTAAAAAAATAATCTTAGGTTAGTTTAAGCTGTATAATTTTATCATACTTGTAAATGTTGAATACGTAAATAAATAAATAAATAAAAAAAAATGTTCTAGGGATATGATATATCGCTTGAAAGCAAATTTAATCTTCCTTTAATTTAAAAAATAATATACAGGAAATTCTTTAAAAAATACAGCCATTGACCGCTTTTTAGAAGTAATGGAAATAAACATAATTTTGACCTCCCCCTGTATTTTTTCTATGGGGATTGAATAAACTAGGGTTTCTTAAACTATCAGCAAAATTTCAACTTTCCATGAATTCAGACCACAAATTTACAAGTGTTTAATTAACGTCATGTTTTGCGCAATATTACACAGAAATAATGATTTATCTCGGCAACAGCAAGAGATAGAGGTATAGGAAAGTTATAAGAAAATATTGTTAGAACTAAAACGTGATAAACACTTAATAATATCTTTTTATAATAACAAGTTGGCATAGTTTTTAGGTAGAAACGGTAACGCCGCAAGTCTGAAAATATTTTAGACTTGTGCAGCAGATAATAGGCCAAGTTTTTACAATAAAATATAATTTTTAGGTTAAATTGTCAGTTCAAGCATTATTGGACTTGCCATCAGCAAGTAAATTAGCTGAATTAGAAGCTTTAAGTGGAACATGGGATGGTGAGACTCGGGTAGTTTCCAGGCACGCCCACAATTTGGTCCAGTTAGACAATGGGAAAAAAATTTCACCAACTGGCAAGTAACAAACTTTTTTCTAAGGCTGTTGTATAGTAAATAGATCATTATCGAACAAATGCGCAACAAATCCAAGCCGACAATTCCGTACCAATACGCGGATTTTTCTGACGGTTGCAAATCAGTTGGCAATCGATACAATTAATGTTCGATTTTAGGCTGGAAGTGTGAAAAATGTGATAAAACTGACAACTTATGGCTTAACCTGAGTGACGGTTCCGTCTTATGTGGCAGACGGTTTTTTGATGGTTCTGGCGGCAATAATCACGCTGTAGAACATTATAGTACATCGAATTATCCTCTTGCCGTAAAATTGGGTAAGTTAGAAAATATTATTGTATCGTATGAGTGTATAGCATATGGAATTACTAGGTCAATTTTTAAAAATTTGCAATTTAACAAGTACCTATTATACCAATCTCCAACCATTTCTGAGATAAAATTCAATAAAATAATTTTTTATAAGAAAACATGTCAAAGGTAATTTAACCTTACTTTGTAACTAATGCGGTTAAATATTTAAAAATTTGAGAAAACTTAGATAAAGACATTTTTATATAGGGTATTTTTTTGTAAGTTATAGGCTTTTAACTTATGAGTATTTATTATACAGGATGTTATGGAAATTACTTATTATATTTAAACCGGCAAATCCTGAGATGAAAATAAATCGAAGAAAAATAACCATAAATGGCGCTTTGAATTATTAAGCGAAATATACACTTTATATGAAATCTTAAAATTTACGTGGCCGCTACTGACGAAGTTCGCAAACAATAATTTATTGAGGCAGTTTCAAGTTTCAAAAGAGGTCAGCGCATTGTAGGCGGTGTTGTCACATTGCAACACAGAATTGTAAACGCACGTGTTCAGTTTTTGTCAATAAGACATCTTTGCACTGCGATATCACGTCTTTTTCAAACTTTTTAGAAAAAAAAAACTACAAATTTAAGGTACAATACTCTCTTACCTTCGATCTTATTTTAAAATAATTCGTTTTATAATTAAATTCCATAAGAAAATAAAACACAAAAAGTATGTATGTTCACATCACAACATTTATTATTATGAATTATATCATAACGAAAAGAAAATCGGGTAATGCCACAACTAACAAAATTCGTATACATCAATAATGTGGAACCCTCGGCAACGTCGTCCCAACACCGAGTATCGAAACATACTGAAGCAACGATACCGAAGGTTAAACATATAAATACGCGGTTATCGAAGCAAGGGCAAGACACGCGGTGTGATCTGGCATCACTGTAGTTTACTCTAGTGACCTACATTGTTGCTAACTGAAACCAGATGGAGCGGCGCGATAGCATGTAGGCAAAAAGGGTTTTTACCTATAGTATTTAGATGTTTGATTAAGAAAAGTATGTAGACTTTCTCTAGGACACCCAAGCAGTCACCCCTTTAAATATAATAAGTCATTTCCATAACACCCTTTATTATACAAGAAAGGTATAATTTTTTTAAATACCTTGTATAAAAAATATGTAGTATTTTTATAAAATAGAAAGACCCATACATTTTTTAAATTTTCTCAATTTTTTATATCTCTCACTGTACAATTATAAAGTAATGTCAAATTACCTTCGACAGGTTTTTTTTTATAAAAAATTCCTCTAATTAATTTTATCTCAGAACCGGTTGGAGAAGAGTATATGAAATTGTTAACAAAAGTTACTTGGATTTTTTTTTCGAGATATAATCCAAAAAAAACGGTTATTATTGCAAATGGCGCCCTCTATCAATTTTATTAGGAACTATCGCGTACCACTGGATACGACAATTAAAAGAACTTACATTTCTCTTCCAAACAAGCTAAGGTTTACTGAAATTGAATAAGTCGTTTAGAAATTACAGTCATTTAAATAGCCCCCTACTCTTATCAAGGTCGGTACACCAATGAGCCTTTGACCAAAATGATATAGAATTATCCAAACTTTCTAACGATGCTACCAATCACCAACTTGAAACACACATGGACCCGGTATTTCTATCTGCTTTGTACACGTCAATGTGACGTCTGTTATTACGAAAATAAACACAACAAAAAAGAGACTGGGATTCTATATCTGTAGATTCTTTTTCATCTTCTGTTTTCCATCAAACGGGTAACCGGTTTGATATGTCTTTGTTAAAGAAACAATCGACGGACGTGTTAACATATCAAAACGGGTAACCGGTTTGATATGTCTTTGTTAAAGAAACAATCGACGGACGTGACTCACAAGTCTGTATTTATATCCAGTTTACGGCTGACTTGGCACCGTCTTACCATATTGAGTTAAGAATTACTATTTTTTTCCACAAATAATACTTAAATTTAACACACAAACACTGAAAAACAACAAAGAAGTTTATTTAACAATAACGACAAATATAACAGTTGTTAATCTGGCCGAGTCCAACGTGGAAACAGGCATGAAAGATGGCCGTTCCAATAAGGGCTTTAAAAGTATATTCGGAACGCTCGAAGACGACGTAAGGTCTTTGTCTATTTAACAGAAAACGACAAAGAAAAATTATGCTAATTTTCAGAGCTCCCTGATTGTGTTTCAGGAAAGTTGCTTACAATCCACCTAAGAATATGAATTGTTTATTCTTCAAAGACTGTGAAACAAACTTGTATCCTCCTTGATGTAAGATCCTTGTTACCAATGGTATACAGCTTGTCGTTTCGTTCTGCGGCTACCAAAACTATTTAAAGAATGCAGATGAAATATTATCGATGTTGTCAAATTACTTACCAAAAATCTAGTAGGTTTTATGAAATTTATTATTTATACCTCCTTTGAATACAGAATTTAACCTAATCGCTAAAAAGTTAGAAAATATTATTATTCAGACTGAAAAACTGAGAGGTATTTTGAGTTTTAAGGTAATATGTTCACACCTGCTTAATTTTAATTTCCGGACAAAATTAAAATATTAATTGAATTATCTATTTCCTAGCAAATCTCACAACATGTGAATATCCATTTACTCCAAACATTTAGTCGATTAATAGGATCACTTCCGCCTCTATTTTGTTTCACGGCATTAAACAGTGATGAAAATATAATATGCAATTGATTTGGACACGCCTCCGCAGACATTCGCCAGACACATGGCACTGCCATGCTCCAGACACGCTTTTATTTTTGACCAGCGACAGCGCCTTGTGGATGTTACACGTATATTATAATAATTAATAGGGCAAATAGTAAAAACATGATTTTCCATATGGAAAAGACGCTTTGCATAAACTTTTAAAAGCCAATGGGTTTTATTTTCGCAAATGCCAAAATAAACGAAAATTGTTGGTGTGTGGTATGTGGTATTAGGAAATTTGACCTTTTTGAACTTGTAAAATTGCACAAGCCTCGAGGTGATAAAAAAAGCTATGTCATTGACAATATCATAAAACAGGCTGGCCATATTCCCCTTATAACTCCCCCCTACATGTGTGAGCTAAACCCAATTGAGTTGGCATGGGCTCAAGTCAAAAGGTACATACGGAACCTAAACACATCAGGGGATTTCAGTTTAACCAAGCTGAAAGAGGCCTTAGATGAGGCCATAAGGTCAGTTACACCATCTGACTGGGAGAAATTTTGCCAGCATGTTATTAGTATTGAAAATAAATTTTGGGAGACAGATTACATGATGGAAGAAATAGAACCCATCATAATTACACTCGGCAATGATGACATTGAGTCCGACTCTGAAGATAGTGAGTCTGATAGTGAAGACGATAACGACATAGAGTAGAGATCAATGATTATATCGTTTTTTTTTTGTTATTTTATACCTACTTTATGACGTTGAAATTTGGGAGTTTCTCAGAAATAAATTGTTGCATTCCTGTTTCTCCCAATACTTTTCGTTCTTATTATTTTAACATTTAGTACCTACTTACTCCTTTATATTCACAAAAAAATTAACATTTTAATATTTTTATATTTAATTTTACAATATAAGCACGACCATGGATTGTCCTTGCGGCCTGTTACCTTCCCTTCCCCTTACGGATACCGCGTAGCCGCAGATCCAAACGACAAGCTATACCTTAATGTGAGAATATTCGGAGAAATTTATAATTTTAATATTTACTTTCAATTATGTCCCCTTGCGGCGAAGTGCGGGACTTAAAAATACATTCCAGGATTATCTCATTGCCACTTTAATAGTGACTTATTTTCCCCTGAATTCTATGCCGAGTAATGACCGAGATATGTCGGGTGGCCGGCCTTAATAAAACACCCTGCATAAAAGAAAGGCCTGCAAAGTTTTTATGTTATTTCTTAGGTACAATTACAAAAGATGGAAAAGCCGATGTCTTCAGTTACAGTGAAGATGATATGGTGGAAGATCCTTTGTTAGCTCAACATCTTCATCATTGGGGTAAGTTTTACATACTGGTGTGCTAAAATGCTGGATTCTATACATAAGCCTTAATTTATACTCTTATAACCTTACTTTATGTGCTTAAATTGTCCTAGTACATCAGCTCTTAAAAATGTTACCGTTATTCCGTTGCTGGAAGCAAGTTCTCGTGTTGTTTTCTTCGAGATTCTGTGTGACCACCGTGAAGGTGTTCACAGTGTGAGATATTTGTTAAAGAATAGTTTTCCCCAATTAACACCGGAAGAAAAATTGCAAATAACTGAAACAGAATAGAAAATGAAATTACGTGACTTTTTTTTATTTATCAAAAGCAAGTATACCCTTTGGCTTTTTTTCTTTTTCTTTTTTTTGGTTATTTAATATAACAAAACAATACAACGTTGCCATATATCTGAAGACAATGAATAGGCATTTATTTTATTCATACATATTATGGAAAATGGACATTTTTACAATTCTTCACGTTTGTCTAGGTTGATTTGATAACTCTATGCATAACATTATATTAAAATTTAGGTCGGTGGAAATTACATATGTAATTATTTTCTGTTAGCGATTTTTACAACATATCCTAATTTTTTTCTCGCATTCCTTCCGATGTTCAGTAACTGCTGGAGATACAATAGCTCTTTGATTAGAACCGGTCACTGTATAGTATTCTTTTAGGTTTATAGTAAATCGAAATAATACAGTATCGTTGCAGGTGTTAACATTGCGGAAATGAAGAAAACCGAAAAATCCATGGTGGAATTAGAACTAGAGTTAAATCAAAAAACAAATGAATGGTCCACTCTGTGTGAGAGCGGTGGAAAACTGAAACCGCTATACGGACCTGGATATACTGGGATGCAAAATATGGGCAACTCTTGTTACTTAAACAGTGTCATGCAGGTTCTATTTAGGTTTGTTTACATTGTTTATGGTTACTTCTGCAAACTTTATAGGTTGATCGATATCGATAAGGTCGATTTAAAAAAGAAATGTGTAGGTTTTCCCTATATTGCCATATTGATGTATACACGGTGTCCGGGAAAATGTGAGAAATCTCCCGCTTATGGAAAAAAAAACAAGTGAATAGTGTACTACAAGTTCATATAAACTTTTTTCGTATAGGCCTCTTCTTCGGAGATATGGGCTCACAAAAAGCTCCCATGGAATCAAGTTTTTTGCACATAATTATTGAATCACCAGGTATATTTAATTTTTTTTCTAATATGATGTATTCCAGCTAAGACCCTTCAAATTACTATCCAAGAAAGTGTTGTGAATTACTCACAGCTGCATGGACGGACTAGCACTGACATTCATGGCCCCCTTTTTTTCAACGCCCTGTATGATAGGGACTTTGGACAACGTTTTTTACATACCTTTAACTATTGACCAAAAATTAAGTACTCTTCATTCATGTCGCTAATCCTAACCGTTTTCGAAAAAACGCAATTTTAATAATTACATAATGTATTTGACGTATCTCGGTAAGATACAGGGTCCGCAAACGAAGCGTGGACGGAAGATTAAATCGTTATCGAAGAACTCATCAACAATACTAAAACAGCTTGAGATATTGGATTAAAAGCGGCATGTTTTAAAAATATTTTACATTATACAGGGTGGCCCAAAAAAGTGTGAAAGCAAAAAATTATATTTTTTTAAATGGCGCACTCAATATTTTATTGCATATTTAGGTTCGTATTACTATCGTTTATAAATTCCTGAAATTTTATTTAATTTGGTTTTGTAGTTTCGGAGAAATAAATTAAAAACTAAAAAAAAAGTTTTACAGTCCTGAATAAAAAAATCAAAAAAAAACAATCCAGAACTATTTTTTTAACCTCGGCATTGAGTGAAATTTATGACAAGAGGTCTAGAGATACTATGAATGTAATTGCGTTTATTTATTTTATACAGGGTGTTCATAATAAGCTTTCAAAAACCTCACATTTTAAAATAATTTTTCTCAAGTTTTTCAAATGGAACACCCTGTATATTATTTGGGTATTTGATGTAGAATTCATAGACATTTTTTTTTTGTAATACAAGCATAAAAGTTATATCCAGCCGTTTTCGAAATAATTATAGTTTTCATTGGGAAATTTTGTTATATGCGACTAGACTAATAATTGTAAACTAAAGTAAATGTTCAAAATAGCTTCCTATTACTCTTAGAGTTTACCGTATTTTAGTTATTTCGATATAAATTTTAAAAGCCTACATTTTTGCTACTTTTATTGATTTAATTTAATTTTTTATTCTTAATCGAGTTGCCATGATTTTTTTGTTTAGATTGTCACTATGACAGCCAAATAAAATTATTTACATTTGTTCAGTCGTCGAAATTAAGTACTAACTTGCCTCCTCGCGAGCCGAGTGTATACTGAAAGATATCCAGATATTGAGAGAAACCTTCAAGAAGTTGTTGCAAAGATTTGTAGCAACAGGAAGCGTTGCGTACACAAAAAGGATGATAATCAATAAACCCGTTATTAATGAAGAAAATGAATTAAGAGTTCTGTTGGCAGTAGAGGAAAATCATTAAATTAAGTAAAATGAAGCTATTTTGAACATTTACTTTAGTTTACAATTATTAGTCTAGTCGCCTATAACAAAATTTCCCAATAAAAACTTTATTTAAACAACATAATTTATGATATTTACAATTATTTCGAAAACGGCTGGATAGAACTTATATGCTTGTATTACAAAAAAAATTGTCTATGAATTCTACGTCAGATAGCCAAATAATATAAAGGGTGTTCCATTTGAAAAACTTGAGAAAAATTATTTTAAAATGTGGGGTTTTTAAAAGCTTATTATGAACACCCTGTATAAAATAAATAAACGCAATTACATTCATAGTTTCTCTAGACCTCTTGTTATAAATTTCACTCAATGCCGAGGTTAAAAAATAGTTATCGATTGTTTTTTTTGATTTTTTTATTCGGGACTGCAAAACTTTTTTTTCTTAGTTCTTAATTTATTTCTCCGAAACTACAAAACCAAATTAAATAAAATTTGAGACACTTATAAACGATAGTAATACGAACCTAAATATGCAATAAAATACTGGGCGTCCCATTTAAAAAAATATAACTTTATGCTGTCACACTTTTTTGGGCCACCCTGTATAATGTAAAATATTTTTAAAACATGCCGCTTTTAATTCAATATCTCAAACTGTTTTAGTATTGTTGATAAGTTCTTCGATAACGATTTAATCTTCGGCCCACGCTTCGTTTGCGGACCCTGTATATCATATTTAACCCGTCCTAAGTTAGGGGAGTGTAAATAAAATTACGTTTTCTCGAAAATGGTTAGGATTAGCGACATGAATGAAGAGTACATAGTTTTTAGTCAATAGTTAAAGGTATGTAAAAACCATTGTCCAAAGTTCTTATCATACAGGGCCTTCAAAAAAAGGGACCATGAGTGTCACAGCTAGTCCGTCCCTGCAGCTGTGAGTAATTCACAACACTTTCTCATATAGTAATTTGAAGGGTCTTACCTGGTATACAGCATATCAAGAAAAAAATTGAATATACCTGGTGGTTCAATAATTATGTGCCAAAAACTTGATTCCATTGGAGCTTTTTGGGAGCCCATATCTCCGAAGAGGAGGCGTGTACGAAAAACGTTTATATGAACTTGTAGTACTCTTCCCACTTGTTTTCTTCATATCCGGGAGATTTCCCACATTTTCCCGGACACCCTGTATATTCACAGTTTTAAGAATAATGTTTCTAGGGTACCAGATTTTATTCATAAATATTATGAAGGATGTGACAGAATATTCCAAGGAACTCCTAATGAGCCCGCAGAGGATTTCAATGTACAGATGTGAGTATTTTTTTTATTTATATATGATTTCGTAACTTTAATAAGCTAAGAACCGGTATAAAATTTAGCATTGCAACAAAGTTTAACGTGTCATAATTGTTCTTGCTTGTCGTAATTATTGATATGAAGAAGAAATATTTTTTTAAACGTCTTTCAAAGCTTAATTGGCTGCATCTTTGTGGAATATCTACACAATTCCTTTCTATTTTATTTATTATTTTCTCACAAAGGCACACACATTATATAATATATTTTATTTATGTCCGAAATCTAAAGTTAAGAGGTAAAATAGAACCAAGGAGCTTTGGCGTATTTAGGTTTTATAAACTGAACAACAAAAAGATCGGCAATCGGGTTTTTTTACACTAATTTTTAAAACTGTATAGCTATCAATATTATACAGAGCGAAAAAGAAAGTGATGTAAAAAACAAAAAGTTCGGCTCGTTTGTATTTTGTTAAAAAAAATTCACATACAAATAAAACAGCTTATCTCAAAACAAGGCTGGCAGTTTTTTGTTTGATGCGTTGGGCAAAAGTTATCGAATTTACTAAAAAATAGAAGCTTTTTTAAATTTCAAAATAATATGCCCTTGTACAGGGTTATCCATTTTTTCACATTTTTGTTGGGTATTTAGGTAATTATTTATTGAACTTATAAAAAAACTGAGGTACATCTCATGAGATGTATTTGGGAGGAACTAAAAATGAAGAAGAGGCAGAACTTAAAAAAATATTTGTTGGTTTAAAAGGTACGAGGGAAAAAAAATTGTTGATGTTAGACTTGTCCTCTATATCTTTTATTACTAATAATACCAGAAAATGTTTCATATAAAAGTTTCATAGCGTACTAGGTAGAATAGGATGCCTCCTAAAAATCGCGTGTACCGGGTCAGGTCAAAAGTTATTGGATCTAACTTTCTTATTGACGCGAAAAAAAGGATATTTAATTTTATTTAATGACAAATCGCAACGTGTTTCGAGTTCTGTGCTCAATTAACGTACGCAAAATATGATATGTTATGCGTATGTTTTGATTGTCAAAGAAATTAAGAAAATATCTTAAACTTGTATTTTAGACGATACCCTGAGAGGCAGAGCAACCCCATGCATTTTTTTTTATTAAATTAAAGAAAACTATAATAATAAACTTGTGATTTTCCTATTACTCATACTCATTACTCAGGCATAAACCCTTCAGTGAAAAATGGGCATATTAATTTCGGTTCCTTTCGTCTGAATGCACGGGCTACTACAGATTTAATAGAAAAGTCAAAATTCTTCAAGGTTTTTGAATAATAAAATATATTGTGTTATATATTTATAAAGAGAAATACAAATGCATCTTTGTGGGCTAAAAATATACAGGGTGTCCTATTTAAAATAAGAAAGTTAGACCCGATAACTTTTTAACCTGACCCGGTAGACGCGATTTTTAGGTGACATTTTATTTTATTTAGTGCACTATGAAACTTTTATATGAAACATTTTCTTGTATTATTAGTATTAAAATATTCAGGGTGTTATGGAAATGACTTATTATATTTAAATGGGTGACTTGGGTGTCCTAGAGAAAGTCTACATACTTTTTTTTATTTTAATCGAATATCTAAATACTAAGGTAAATCCTTTTTGCTTACATGCTGTCGCGCCGCTCCATCTGGTTTCAGTTAGCAACAATGTAAGGCACTAGAGTAAACTACAGTGATGCCAGATCACACCGCGTGTCTCGCCCTTGCTTGGATAAACGCCGCGCGCGTATTGATATGTTTAATCTTCGGTATCGTTGCTTCAATGTGTCTCGATACTCGGTATTGGAACGATGTTGCCGAGGGTTCCACGTGCTAGATGTATACGAATTAAACGTTTTGTTAGTTGTGACATTATCCGATTTTTTTGTTCTGTTGTGAAATAATTCATAATAATAAATGTTGTGATGTGATTTCAAATTTGTGTGATATTATCTACTGTTGGTTCTCTTGCAAAACATACTTTTTGTGTTTTATTCTTTTATGGAATTTAATTTTAAAACGGATTATTTAAAAATAAGATCGAAGGTAAGCGAGTATGTACCTTAAAATTGTAGTTTTTTTTTTCTAAAAAGTTTGAAAAAGAAGTGATAACGCGGGTTATAGATGTCTTGCCAAAAACTGAACACGTACGTTTACAATTGTGTGTTGCAATATGACAACACCGCCTACAACGCGCTAAAATTTAAAATTAAAATTAAAATTTAATTTTGACCGTACCTGTATAATAGAGCAATTCAAATTTCAATAACGAGCGGTGTATGGCTGTAAGTTACTACTATCACTATTACCCAAATTTCAGTGTTGCCTAAAAATAAGAAAATTAAAATTTCATTATTTCACTTTGAAACCCTGTATATCAAGCCAGATAGGAAAAATATTTATATGAAGTAATGACATCGTTTTTACTTCCCTATTTCATGGTTTATAGTAGATTATTAGTAGTGGATTGTAATATTTTAGGGCAAAATTAGGCAACGGACTTCTCTCCGGAAAATACTCGAATCCACCCCCTCCCGGATCTCCCGTAGATGCAGATCCACCTGGCATTACTCCGTTAATGTTTAAAACTCTTATCGGCAGAGGGCATCCGGAATTCTCTACTAAAAAGCAACAGGTAAAACTTGTAAAATCGCACCAGGTCTAATTGTCAAGTGGTATAGTAGTGTAGTGGTATAGTTTATTATTATGGAAAATTAACACAATATAATGTAGCGCGATGAAGCTGACGAGTCAACGCCATAACCTGACATATTTAGGGTGTCCCATTTTCGACACTTTTATAGGGTTTGTTAGTTTTATCAAAAAGTAATGTAGGTGCCATGTGCTCTTTTTGGGTAAAACTTAAAATGATAAAATCAAAATTTGAAAATTTTCTCTTTCTGATACAGGGTAAAATCAAAAAAATTGACAATTTCAAAATTACCCTATATTTTCTTAGTTAAGATATACAGAAAAATGTTTTATATAGAAGCTTCTTTATAATGATTGTTGAATATTCTGTCGTTCTCAGAATAAGTATACGGGGTCAGGTAAAAAGTTATCGGACCTAACCTGATTTTTTAAAACGGAAGACCCTATATATTTTAATCTAAAAGATTTTTAAATTCTATTTTCAAATATATCACACCATGGATGATATTGGTTTCCTATGCGATTTATTTAAACTTTATTACTTTAAACCACAGTACACCATGAAACAGAAGCTAATATCACAGAAACAACTATGTGGACATTCTTGTTGTTATTAAAATTTAACGTCAATTTCATTTTTACCTATTAATTTGTGAAAATGACTTATCAACATTTTGAAAAATTTGATATAACTATCAGTTTATATTGAAAGTGAAAAAAAGGACATATTCCGAACCTTTACGATGATTCCCCTTATTATTTTCCTTAATCTAAATCTTTTATAGGAAACGCCTAGGAAATCAATATCATCCATGGTGTGTTATATATTTGGAAAGATAATTTAAAATGCTATCTTTTTATATTAAAATAGACAGGGTGTTCCATTTTAAAAATTCAGGTTAGGTCCGATAACTTCCCCGATCCCTGACCCCGTATACTTATTATGAAAACTGCAGATTATTCAACAATCATTATAAAAAACTTCTGTATAAAACATTTTTCTGTATCTCTTTTAACTAAGAAACTATAGGGTAATTTTGAAATTGTCAATTTTTTGATTTTCCCCCGTATCTCTTAAGCGGGCGAAAATTTTCAAATTCTGATTTTACCATTTTAAGTTTGACCCAAAAAGAGCACATGACACCTACATTACTTTTTTGATAGCACAACAATTACGGAGATACCCTATAAAAGTGTCGAAAATTGGACACCCTGTACCCATCTGCCAGGTTTCGCCATTTAGGGAATATTTGCCTGTTATTTTTCTACTTTTTTTTATACATTCCGAGTTTGTAACTTGGAATAATCTCAGTAAATCCAGCACAGGTGTTTTTTTAAAAAAATTCTTGGAATTATTTTAAGTTGTTATCATTTCTATAAAAAAAATATTGAGACAGTGTGTCCCAAATTAGAGATATGACTAATCGATATATTTTTTAAATGGCGACCCTAGTTTTTTATTGACTATTTTAAAACTGCATAAGTTATCCGAAACTAATCAAAATTCAAATTTAATAGATATTAAACAAACTAAAATTATAAATTTTATATTGGCCATTCTTTTACAACTCAGACGGATTTCAGGAAAGAAATAATTTGTTCTCCTTCATATGCGATGAAGATTGATTTTCTGCATCTTTCAACAAGTTTAGTTCACACGTATTTAAAATTTCGCATGCATCTTGATAATTTTCGGGATTTTCTCCAATTTTCTCATATTTGAAATTTAATATCTCCAGTAGTACTGATCGTATCAATATCGGTATTTTTTTATTCAACACTTGTTATGTTAGTTAACAAAATGTTATTGTGAACAAATACAAAATAATAAGAATTTAATTGTTTAAATAGTTTTAACATGACAACACGAACAAACCCATTTTACGAAAGAGTGGTACCTCTATTAGATCGGAAGTATATTTTCGGGAGCGAGGAGTCGAAGTGTCGACAATCGAACTCGGTGCGGTGTGAATTATTAATATTTCCATCCATTCCGTTGTTCGAAAGCATAGTTCTGGCACACTTCGACTCGTCGCGCGCTGCGTGACGCGCTCGAAAATATTTAATAACAATAATCATATTATAGATATTTTTTATAAACGGTATTTTTTTAAAGTTATAGACTCATCCTGTATATCTTATTCCTGATATTTTTAATTTCCATGAAAAAAATTCTGTAACTTTTTAGGATGTTCAAGAATTTTTACTTCATACACTCACGTTACTAGAAAGACACTGTAAAAATAATGTAAATCCAGGAGAATGTTTTAAGTTTGAAGTCGAAGAAAGGTTTCAGTGCAGTCAGAGTAAAAAAGTAAAATATTTAACAAGAAGTGAAGTTTGCTTAGGCCTAAATATTCCCATGGACGCAGCAATAAATAAGGAAGAAGTAAGCAAAGCAAGAAGTTTCGTAAAGTTTGGTGTCGAAGTTCGTTTTATATTTTTCGAAATTTTGGAAATCAACATAAATGTCATTATAAGAATGTACCCTACATGAGTGATAAATTTAGACAAAAGTTGCATATTAGTAAGTTATGCAACCTCATGGTTTTAAATTTTAAAAAGTCCTAATATTTATGAATTTATCGCAGCACCATAATTCTTCTATATTTCGCACACACTAACGTTTACGTGAGAGCCCCCTTGTATATTTTATAGATAAACATTGTTTAAGTGACATTTTGGCTCCAAAAAAATGTAATTTTTTTCGACTTGTTCATTATTTTTGATAAACAGTGATGGGATGTAGGATTTCTATTTGTAACGAATAGTTCATTTCTGTTGTTTCTACTTTGTATTAACTCTAATTTCAATCTCTCGCTAATTTTGTGTATAATGAATGTTCCTCAACGTTTAACACGTCATTTGAGCAGTGAAGAGGCGGTCGGAGTTATTGCTCTAATTTGAGATGGGCGAAGTCAATGGTTCGTAGCTAATTTGTTAGGCGTTCAACAAAGTACCCTTTCAAGAATGGTTCAGCGGTACAAGGAGACTGGGCAGTATGCAAAATGGGAGGAACGAGGACGTAGAAGAATTACGATAGCTGTTGATGATCTTTTTCTATGTGTTACTGTTTTGAGAACTCTATACTGCACTGCTCGAATGCTGCAAACTGAATTTGCAGCAGCTCAGCTCGAAATGTACAAATCCGCTGACAAACAGTTAGAAATCGTCTTAGGGAAGAAAACATACATCCCATGATCCCAGCCACAGGTCCTAGTCTTACCAGGGAACACCGAGTTGCCCGCTTACAATTTGGTAGAGAACACACTGACTGTTAATGCACTATAGCGCAAGACCGCACGTTACCAGGATAGTACATGAGTATCTCTAGGAAATTAATGTTGCCGCTATGAGTTGACCAGCTCGCAGCTCGGACCCGAGCACATTTGGGATCATTTAGGACGGACGATTCAGTATCATCAGGTTCCAATCAATAACCTGAACGAATTTCAAAATGCGTTATAAGTGATTTGGAACAATATAACAAAGACCAATGGAAGCAGTTATAAGGACCAGGGGGAAAAATACTCGGTATTGAAAGTATTCCTATTTTTGATTTTTACATTATTTAATAAAAAATGCCACGACAATTAAATTTCATTTTTTAAAATTTCCTCTGTATATGCGAAATATTTACTACTTCCAACTAACATTATTAACATTATTAGAAAGATTGTAACTGCCTACATACAGTTTTTTACTATTCTTGGGCCTTAATTTATAATTTTCCAAAAAATAAATGTGATGCGATAATTTTTGTGGGGTGTGTTTTTAGGCAAATCAAATTTTTAAAATTTCGTTCTTTTTTTTCTCATTCCGTTTGAATAGACATGTGAAAATAAATTTTACATTCTTTATTGCCACTATTTCTCCTCTATAGGACGACAATTTAATTAGATTTGCATTCCGACGTTTCATTTTTTCGCAACCATCATCAACTTTGTTTTTTCAAATACATAGTACGTTCGATTTTATGCTTTACGAACTCCACTTTATATTCTGAATCCAATGACATGTCACACTATTATTATCATTATTTTTGTGTTTGAAATGATGCGTTTTTGAAAATGAAAAATAAGTTGTTATTCTTATTGTAAATAACATCAAATAAAAAAAATTGTTTTTAATGGCAACTACAGTATAAATACATCAATAAAAACAAAATGATTTTCAATATAAGGTGCTTATTTTCATTGAAGATTGAAGGTAAGTCCTAAATGCACAATAAATATCAGAAGTGATGTACATACCGCTGGATTCAGAATATAAAATGGAGTTGTAGAACCCTGTATGACCTATAGACAACGAGATCCCTGTAGAGTGTATTCTTATACGCGACACCCTGTATATTTTAATTCAATTTTCTACTGCCCTCGTATTTAATATAGACAGCAAAAATGAACAATTTATAAATAATTACAAATAATAAATATTTTTTAGGTAGCTGCTTTTGAAGCACGAAAAATAGAAATGGAAGCACAAGGCAAAAAATTCGATCCAGAATCCATAGTTAGACCGAAAATTAAATTTTTCTCCTGTCTAGAATCTTTTACTGAATCTGAAGTGATCAATAACTTTTACAGTTCCGCTATAAATGGCAATGTTGTAGCCCGAAAGTAAGTAAACATTGTTTATTAATAGTAGAGTCGATCCGGTTTACGAAAAACGGATTTTCCTAGATAACTCGGCCGGTTCTGATGCTACAAAAAAATGTGAAGAGCTTGACAGAGGGCGTACGCTCGAACAAACCTCATCCCGATATCTCAATGAGTTCGCGAATTATCGCGATTTTTAACTGCAAAAACAATAATATTTAATTATATCTCGAGAAGGGGCGGAGTTGGGGCATTAATTTTTCGCGAATCAACGTGTGACACCGAGTACTTTGATGGGTCGAAGGCTGGGTGTGGTGGGGCAATGTCCTCTGATATTTTTTACAAAAAATATGGTACGCCACTGATATTTTTCCATGTGTATATTTTTCTGATTAGCCTGGTCAATTCTACATAAAAACGGTCTCTCGTCAGACCCACCGTTCTTGATTAAAACCACTAAATTCATATTGAAACTCATTATTATTAACATTGATAAAATAACTAATGATAAATTTTGTATCATAAAAATTGTTGGAGTGGGCAATTCGATGCGTCTGACGAGAAAAGCTCAAGAGACCGTTTTTATGAAGAATTGACCAGGCTAATCAGAAAAAATATCCACATGGAAAAATGTCAGTGGCGTACCATATTTTTTGTAAAAATATCAGAGGACATGTTGGCAGGAACGCCACTGGTGGAACAATTGAATAACTTTTCTAACTAAAATGCGTGGTTCTATATCCTATTAACACATACCAAAATTGAACATAATATCTAAAGTATTTTCGGAGATGTTAATTAGTGGCCATTTCTTGTGTGCTGCGACAATCGCGCATTTGCGAAAAAAAAATTTTTTTTAGATTTACGGGGCGTGTATAATTTTAATAACTTCTTCTCTGAACAATGTTTTCCACAATTTTCATAGAGATAACAACAAAAAATGTATTTTTTGCAACCGAGATAAACAACACGCACAACGTACATGGAAGCAAATTATTTCAGAACAAAGAACACTACGGTACAGAACTTTATGGTAATGAACAATGCGACACGATTAGATTTTGTATCCGCGCTGTTAAAATAATAACAATTGGTAAATTTTACACCATAACATCAAACTTATTGAGAAACAGTACCTTATATGTTTAAATCTAACACGCTCGCGATTTTAAGGGAAGTCGACGTACAGCCGCGCTCAAGACTCGAATAGTACTGATGAAGAATGAAGCCTTGCCACTGGAGCGGGAAAAGACGGTGGGTTTGTTCGATCGCGGCAGGTCTTGGTAGCGAACAACGGAAGGTCGAGGCACTCGTAGTGATTTGACGACACTGCATGCACCTTGGCATGAGTAACCGTATTAAGTGTTTAGTCTATCAACGCGTATGTAGGCTTCCTCTAGTACACCAAAGGGATCACTCATTTAAAAATAATAAACCATAACACCTTGTATTTATCACAATTTCGAATAGTTGGCATTTTGAAAAATACAGCTTGTTTATGTTCAAAAATATTTTTTTTTTTTTTTTTTTTTTTTTTATGATCAAACACAAGCACTATAGGACAAATCCTTTAGGGCACTCTGGGAGTGGTGCGTGTGCGCAGAAAGCGATTCACGTTGGATTTGAATCGTTGGAGGTTATATTCGTTGGGAAAAACGACCTCGGGAAGGTCGTTACACAAGGATGAAGTCCTCCAGATGAAAGAATTTTTAAATAATGAAGTTCGAGGAGTACTAAGCTTAACCACATACGGATGGGCGGCAGTGGTTCGTCGTGTATTTCTGCTATTCGTCGCTCTGGGCGGAATTAAGAGGGCAAGGTTAGCCGAGCACCTTCCATGAAAATATCTGTAAAAGAGAGTCAAATCCCCAACCTGTCTTCGATGTTCTAGGCTGTCGAGGTTCTTCGTCAGCTCGTGGTCTCCGATCAGACGAATAGCCCTCCTTTCGATGGAATCCAGTAGCCGAAGAGTATGTTTGGGTGCAGAGCTCCAGACATGAGAGCAGTATTCTAGTGATGGTCGAATCTGGGCTTTGTACAGTGTCAAAAGTTGTTGAGGTGTATACAACTTTCTGGTTCGGAAGAGTACGCCAAGCTTCTGAGAAGCTATCTTGGCGATTGCCACAACGTGGTTATGCCAAGACATATTTCCTCCCAGATTGACACCCAGCAAATTAATAGATGAAGCCAGTGGGATTGCGTGTCCGGCCATGACTATTTCCGGTTCTGTAATGTTAACCTTTTTAGAGAAAACTGCTGCCTGGGTTTTTTTAGCGTTAAATTCGACTTGGTTACTGTCGCCCCAAGCCAAAATTTCTACTTTATTTGCTCATTTATCATTCAATTATAGTGTTCGTTTTCTAAATTTAACCCAAAATACCATACTTAGTTTACGCTGGACCAAAACACATAAATTTCTTAGCTTTTTAAACTACGTGGAAATTTCACCTATACAGGGTGTCGCAAATTCATGAATTTCTCCCACGGAGAGTACGCGTCCCATTTTCGATACTTCCTGTAGGTATTGTTATCAAAGATATAATGTTGTGGTTTTCATTCCTCATGGGACAGCCTGTATATTATTTTTGAAATTAAATGAGCATACTTTGGGCTACAAAAGTGAATAGCTGTTTATATTTGTCTTCAAAAACAAGCTAAACATGCGAAATTTTTAATGATTTACATTACTTATAACAGTATCGGCCATGGTCAATTTATAAAAACAAAATGCAAATGTCTAAAACTGACAGATCTCTCATATATTTCTTATTTATGAAATACATATCACGTAAAACGTATTCTTAACAATGACCTTTTATGAAAATAATTATGAAAAGTATGATGCGTTTTTTCTATTTGGGTTTCATAATGGATACATTATGAAATGCAAAAAATCTGCCACTTTATAAAACTGATATTTTATTTTTTTTATGTTGACAGCAAGTAGGGTTCGAATTTTAGGCTTACTTCGATTTCGTTAAAATTAGTTTTCTAGGCATTATGGATTCGACAAAATTTTTTTATAGAAAACTTTAAAATACTAACCTTTAACCTTGCAAATAGATCATTTTTACTAGATATTTATCTGAAATACCTATACTCGGAATATATAACATGACAGTGTCCGCCAACTAATTTCTAGTCACAATTATAAAACAACATAACCTGAAAATATTAGAGATATCTTCCAGTTTATGCGCTATTTCTAAAGTTTTATTCAATAGAGTACTATTTTTATTTTTAATTCAATATACTATTATACATATTACTTTAGATATACATATTTATAGTTACTGTAGACATTTCCTGGGCATTAATTGTTATTTTGTCAGATTCTGTGTCGACGCAATATTTTGTTCAATCGTATTATTCATTATTTTGTTCACTATTTTGAACTTTGTTCTGCTGGCACCATAACTCAAAGTTTTGCATATTCTTTTTAAAAGTTTTTCTAGATTATTTTCTACAATTTCTCGTATTTCGAACGGAGTACAACTTTCTTCCTGACTCATTTTTATTAACTTTAATAATATATTTATTTTAATTATGACGGATGGGAAGAAGCTTTGTCGTGTTCAATTGTTTATATCATGGCATATTTGAAACTTGTAACATTTTATTAAAATGTAAAAGTATTGCCAACCCAAAAAGAAAATATTAATTCAAATGGAAAAAATCTACTATATTTTTTAAATGGTTTCAGAGTTTAAAGACCCAAATAGAAAAAGTATTATAAAATACACGGTTCATAAGACAATTAGAGCACTTGTACTTCAGAAAACGACCCGCGAAGCGCGTGCTCTAAGATGATGTCTTATGAAACTTGGATCTTAATATACTATTATACAATACAATAAAAGCTCCCAAGGAGTTTGTCAAAATTTTGAATTTGTTTCTAATAAATTGGCCATGGCCTTCTGTTAGAAATAACATAACATAGTTTGTTTTTGAAGATAAATATAAATGACTATACATTTTTGTAAAGCCCATAGTATGCTCAATTAATTAAAAAAATAATATACATGGTGTCCTATTTAAAAACAATTTTTTTGTTAATATATCAAAAATTAAACCTTTAGAGAAAAACTGGCTACGCCACTGAGCTCTGCGTAACAATCTCTAACAAAATCAGTTTTTACCTCTTTGATGAGAACGCATAACGCAAAAATATCCAAAATACCCCTTCAGAAAGGGTCCAAAATGGGACACCCTGTACAATGAAAACTATGGGTAATTTTCAATGCACTTGTTATATTATATAATTTTTGCAGGACGACAAGGCTAACATCCTTCCCCGACTATCTAGTAATACAGTTAAAAAAATTCACCCTTCGAGAGGACTGGGTGCCGATTAAACTGGACGTCTCGATAGAATTGCCGGATATTCTGGACGTTTCGATTTTGAGAGGTACAGGGCCCCAACCCGGCGAAGAATTGCTGCCTGAACCCGAGGTCACTCCCCCCTCACCTCAATTTGATGAAGTTGTTTTGGCGCAGCTTCAAGATATGGGTAAGAACCTCGTGCTTAAAATTTTTTTGTATGGGACCGACGAAGAATATACAGGGTGTCTCACTTACAATGGAAATAAGCTTATATTTTCGGTATTTTTGCATTCATTGTTTTGAACTAGGTGTAAATCAACTTGCATCACAAAAGAATAGAGTTCGACAAGTTTATTTCTAGCTACGAAAGGAATGCGGGCAAAAGAATTTCTGGGGTTAACAACGTTGTCACATACAGTGAAACCTCTCATAACGGACACCTCTAATAAGCGAACATCTCTATTAAGCGGACATTTTTTCATAGTCCGGACTAGGTAGATGAAATTCCATGAAAATCAACCTCTCTTGGGCGACACAAAGAGTACGAAAACCCTCCTTTAAACTTTAAACGAACAAAAAATTTTTTTAAAAGTATTTGGGAGACGAATAAGTACGGTGCAAAAACTCTCTGAAGACAGACTGGCCAACAATCGCGCATGGGCGACAGCGCGAAAGTACTTCGCTGAATGAAAGTATGTGTGATTCCCCGACAGCAGTCCGCCGTTTATTTGTGAGTTGTAAGGTTAAAATCGTAAACAATGGCACACAAATGTCGCGTTTTTAGTCTGAAAGAGAATATTGATGTTGTGGAAGTTTGTAATTTGATAACAACATTCCTACCGATTATGTAGTCCAAACTGAAACCACATCACTATCTGACGACTCTGATGAAGAAGTTGATGCAGTAATCAAACAAATGTCACCAATTATTAACAAGCCATTAGTATGGAAAAGGAATTATAAGAGTATGCAAAGAATAGAGGTGACTCTACAGCAATGGAATTGTTATCAGACTTGGAATTACATTTTCTAGATTGCAAGTATAAAAAGCAAACACGTCAAACTACGTTATTCGATTTTTTTAGTACTACATCCTAACTAAAACTAGTGTATTTTTGTTATCTTATGTTTATTTGTACATACATATACATAGTAATAATTTTGCATTTACATATTACCTAATAACAAATTTCCCATTGGCGGACACCTCTATCAGGCGGACACATTTAGACGGCCCCGTAGGTGTCCGCCTAAGGTGTATAATAGATTTTAATTTAATAATCTCTTACCGAGAAAACCCTAAAATTACATTTACGCATTTAAAATAAATTGTAAAAGGTATAAAAGAAACCAATATTTTATTATAGCTTGAATATTATTAAAACATTCTTTTCATACTGTTTATTTTGATATTTAAATCCAAAATAATATACCTTTTTGATTAAAGTACTTTTATGGCAACATCGTGCGTTGTCAATGGTTACAAGTAGCTAGAGCTAATTTGATAGGTTATATCCCAGATAGTTGACAGCGCATGCGTCTCGTGAGACACCCGATGGGCCATCGGGTTTGTTCGGTGATATCCGATATTTGATGGATGTACCCACCCAGGTGCGGAGTGATAGAAAGGGCAACAGTTATTGTATTGTGTTCATTGTGTCGTGTTTTAGGGTGTTATTTTAAAATTTTGAACTTTGTGATAATGAATGAGTATATTCCTGGTAAAAACCTTCTCAGTCAGACCCGTGAAGTGATTCCAAATGTTTATAGAGTATGTGAAGAGCAATCACAAATCAATATATTTAAATTACGACTTAAGTGGAAGCTAGAAAGGGACATTAATACAAACAACACTGAAAAATCACCATTAATCATTTATAATGTAGCTGTTTTTTTTTCGATGTTCGGGTTTCTTTTCTTCTAGTAAGAAGAATTTTTTTAAACTTTGATAAAAAAATAGTTACCTACCTTCAAACATAAAATGCAATTACTGAAGAATTTCCTATTTTTATTACATTATTTAAAATAATAATAGCACGCCCATGACTAGACCATGTTTTAAACGATATTGCTCCCTCTTACCGATACGTCGGAGACACATCGGCCTGTACTATTCCGTTAAAACATGCATTTTTGTAGGTTTTCCTCCTGAATCGTGTAAACGTGCCTTATTCCAGACCGGAAATGCCGGAGTTGAGGTGGCCACAGCTTGGATTATGGATCACATTACAGATCCAGATTTTACAGATCCATTTGTGCCTCCCGGTAAGCAAATGTTTGTAGTTGCCCAATCGTATAGTGTGAACAAAGACAAAGAAATAAAATGCCCCGGCACTAATAATGATAGTTTATTTTAAATATTTACGACATACAGGGTGGCCCATTAGTGCGGGGAATCTAAGTTTTCAAGAGAAATACAATACAATATTTTGGCATTTTTCATTAAAATCTAAAATTGTTACAAAACGGCCGATTCTAAGACATACGTTATGCTTGCGCATTCATAGAGCATAAAGTGTTTAACAATATGACGCATTATTGTACAGAGTGTTCCATTTTAAAAATAAAGATTTGTTACTTTAAAAATAGCATTATTGTCACCGCCGTAAAGTACTCTGTATAAGTTATGGCACGTTTTCTCTATTAAGATCATTCTCTTATCTTTTAGGACACGAGAACCATAATCCAGTATTATCCAATTGAAATCAGTTAATATTTTGATGAAACTTCGAAAACGTAATTTTCTTGGATTTTCTGTAAATTATAAATAACGTGGCAACACCGCAACGAAGATCAAATTAAAATACGACAATATATGCAGAATTTTATGCCGAATTCAATGCCGCCATAAAAAATGTGGGTTGTTTAATAAACTCGATCGTCTAGTTTTTGGTATATGTAGTAGGTGCAACCCGAAGGGTTTTAATTCATTAACTAACACTGTGATTTTGAAAGGGGGCGCCCCAACATACAGGGTGTCAACAAACTAATGGTCCTAAATGACAGGAGAAAATCGTTACGCTAAGTTACACAATTAAATATTTCTGTAATCATTGTTAGGTACGCAGCCTTCGTCCACCTCGCTCTTCATGCCCAATCCCGACTCTCTACAGACCATAGTTTCCATGGGATTCACACCGGAACAAGCAACGAAGGCATTGAAGAATACCGATAACAACGTCGAGCGGGCGATGGACTGGATATTTTCACACGCGGATGATATGGATACGGACGAGAGTGGGGGGACATCTACGGACGAATCACAGCCTAAATTTAGAGATGGCGAAGGCAGTAAGTAGTTATACCCTATTCAAAACCAAGAGTCAGTAAATGTAAACACTAGGCCACGCGTATGGCACCCTTGAACAAACCCGTGATCGATACTGGAAATCCTGCATTGCTATTGGTTTATCAGCCATAAAATATGTAATGGCGGCGCGAAGGGCGGTGATTGCGACAGGATTGGACTTATTCAGTTTATTGTGTTTTTAATACTGTTTTATAATAACCGCAGTGCCTTTGGGGCCTAAACCGAGAGTAAATATTGTTGTAAAAATACCTTTTTTCCAATTCCAGTAAATTAATGAATTTTATTTTCCGTTAAATTATTTTAAATAATCCCACATGCAAAATTAGACGGGCTTTTATAGTTTTGCGGTGTCGGCAGTATTTGGTTCCTTATCTCTGTTGTCGCAACGGGTATGGCTTTACCGGTAGATAAATCGGCCATGATGACGTAATGTAACGTTGAAAGAGACGGCTAAAGAAATTTCTGCAGGAGGCAGTTTTTTTTAGTGGGTTCTGGGTTTTTATCGTGGCCGGACGCCGCGGTCTCAGGACCTCACTCAAACGCAATCTTATTTTTTTCAAAACGGGAGCCGCAACACTACAGGTGTTAGAGTGTTTTGAGCCGCGGATTTTGCCCTGAGAAAATTTTTATTTGAAACACTCGTGTTTCCGGCGAGTATAAAAAAATACTGGACTGTCATTAAACACTCGTGTTTTCCGGCGAGTTCAAAAATACTGGAACGTCATTAAACACTCGTGTTTCCGGCGAGTATAAAAATACTGGACTATTTATTAAACACTCGTAGTTTCCGTGCGAGTATAAAAAACGCTGGAATCCCTTCAAACACTCGTTGCTGGCGCGAGTATAAATAAGTTTTCCAAGAACAAACCCGATTGTGACAAAAGGAACAAATCCTAGTCCGGAATAGTTAGTAAGTGTGAAATAAAATATCTTAAGGCTAGTATTAGTAGTCACTACCGCGAGTCATAATTTTTCTTTCGGAAATTATTAGGGTAGTTTGACTCTCTTTAGTTGAGAAACAAAATGCTAGCTTAGGTTTATTTTACATTGTAAATACTGTAAATAATTAAATTTTAAATGGGAGTACGTGACAGAGGAATGATAGGTTGGTTTGAAACGCAGAATGTTAGTGTAGGATATTTTTTATTGTAAATATAAAATGTAAATAATTATCGCACTAGTTCTTCGGGTCGCGTTACTCGACTGACGTAAGACAACCCCCCTTAAATTCACCCTCAAAGACATAAAATTAAATAAAAATAGCCCTCCGTGTTCCAATATAACAAACTTGCATTGTTGTTATATTTAATTGGACGCGCCCGAGCCAATAAATCAATCAAAAGTATAGTCTGAACATCAGTTAGGCCACGTCCTACGTTCAACAAACTATACTTTTAAATTAAAATCATTCATTCTTTCTTATGACAAATTTGCCCTCATCTCTTCAATTGCGCTGGTGGACCGCTGACAGCTTCCAGTTAGCGGGGAAAGGTGGTGGGCCCACCCAAGACCGAATGACACGTGCGTGTCAAGTCGGCAATGGCATTATGCCTGGCATCCCTGGACAATATAAGAATCGACCGAAAAATCGAAAATCAAATCGTGTCCGAAAATAATTAAGTAAGCACGCCTTCAGATTGCGGTGGATTTTTTCATTACTTGCTAAGACTGGCCACTTTACATATAGTGTCGACCAGTTCTTACATTTTCCAAATTAAATGGTTCAATAGTTAGTGTGGCAATAATAATCAAATCCTGGGTGGGGGATTACACCTTCTGGTTAGAATCCAACAGGGGACAAAATTAAAATTCCATAAATTGCCATCTGGCTAATTATCAGATTAAATTAAATTCAAAAATAAAATCAAGGGGTAAATTGGTTATACGGGGGTTATCAACAAACGTCCCACGTAAAAACGCGCAGATAAGGAGAACGTTAGAGTTACCTATCAATTACTAAGCGCAAAACGGACGGACGTTTCGGGCTACGTACTCCACTCATATCATAGTATGATGTACGTACTCACCGATCTTTCCAAATTTCAAAATTTCGTTTACAATTCGGCGACAATATCTCTAGCAGCACTGATACCGCTGATGAACCTATCTTCATTGATTGTCTCCCTTGTATGAACAAAGTATACATGGAAAATATTACCATTTCTTAGTGCGGTCCTGGTGAATATTAATGACCACGTGCATTTATTATTCACGTGTACTGACTCTCGGTTTTGAATAGAGTATAGTTTTTGATTTTTATGTGCGGCGGCATTAATCATTTTTTTTAACTCTACCAAATTATGTTTAAATTCAATTATGGAGGTTTATTACACCACAGTAGCGTGTTGCAAGTGCTTGTTATACTTTTTAATAACCTTTTCTTTACTTTCACTAAAAAAGCTGGTTTGGGGTTATGTTATTTGATGCTCCTGTCAAAGAGGAAAAGATAGAAAGAAGAAAGGTAAGAGAACCCTGCCTAGCAACTATGGACCAGTCGCATTGCTTTCAGTTATATCAAAAGTAATGGAGAAAGCTATTAACGAACATCTTCTAAAGTACCTGGAAGGCTTCAACATTATCAGCGATCATCAATATGGTTTTCGGAAGTCCAGATCAACTGAAGCTTTTGATCGTGTTTGGCATGAGGGACTTCTAAGTAAACTGCGATCTTATGGTATGCCCAGTCGATTCTGTGCATGGTTGTCTAGCTTTCTTAAGGACCGCTCTCTGCAAGTGGCGATTGACGGATTTCTCTCGGACACCTTCACCATCAATGCCAGTGTTCCTCAAGGGTCCATATTGTCTCCCATTCTCTTCTTACTCTATATTAACAACCTTCTAGTGAAAACGAAAAATCCGATATTTAGTTTTGCTGACGATAGCACACTTATCTCATCTTTCTCTTTGAATGCACAAACATCGGCTGCCGACGCACATCTTCGCAGTCAGCATGAAGTATCACGCCTCAACAAAGACCTGGCAGAAATTTTGGCTTGGGGTGACAGTAAACTGTGCGCCATCGCGAGAAGGTGGATATCTCGCTAACTAATTTCTTCCTTAAACTTTGCAGGCCTCAACTGCTGGGGCTGCAACTGTTGTTTTCTTGTACAGATGATAATTAGGTTACGCTATTTGCATGGTGCCAAATGCATTTTAGGCAGGTGCATTGGCAATTTACCTTAACGAATACGACCTCTGGTGGCAGGCTTAATTATACAGCCCCCAGACAGCTCACACTCGACGTTTTTTTTTCATTTGTCATCTTACTCTTCTTCATAAGTGCTCCTAATCTACGAAAAACAATCACAGATATAACGTAGAAAGAGTGAAGGTGTCTGAGAGAAATCCGTTGATCTGGACTTCCGAAAACCATATTGAAGATCGCTGATAATGGTGAAGCCTTCTAGGTACAGTACGTTTCACGAAAATTGGATACGACTTAATGATTTCCTGGGTCGGTCCCATTGTGTCGACAAGAGCTTGGCAATAAACAAGTGAAGTATGAAGGGACGGACTAAGGAAAACAAATAATGATTATATTAATGTAATCAAATGAAATAACATTTTTTTTAAATATTACTAGTCATATTTATTTACATTTATAATGTCATTCTATAGATAGTTCTGTTTCGCTATCGCTATCCTCATCAAAATTAATTATAATTGGATTAATTATACGATCCAGACTAATATACGAATTTTCTATAGATATTACGTGACGGACTGAATTTTTCCAACTACCTGGGGGAATATCATTAAATCATTTTCGTATTAATTCTACAACACTGGAACTTAAAGTCGGAGAAATATTTTCAGACCTAACCAATGATTTTAACTGGTGCGACATATGCTCTATGGGGTTAAAAATGCAATAATAGGATGTGAGCCGTAGCACTGTATGTCCAATTTCTTCTGCCAATGTGTCACAAACATATACTTTTTTTATACAAAATGTCTTTAAAACTTCTAAAAGATCACTTTTTTTATAACTTTCTTCAAAATATATATCATTCGCCGCCATGTAGTTCTGAATCTCCAATTTTGTATTATTTGAGCTTGGAGCTTTATGTAATTGGCGACTGTGATAGCTCGCATTGTCCATTACTATCACGCTATTCTGAGGAATGTTTGGTAAAAGACAATTCTTGAAGCATTCCTCAAAAACTAACAAATTTTACCACAAAAATATATTTAAATATAAATTAAGCAACCTAACCTACCCGATGTGCCTATATTTAATTATAATTATTACAATCCGGTCCTTTCCACATAATAATAACAAACGGTCATAAATAATGGGATGGCCCAGGTACTTTTACTGCAGTCATTAAGTTATATCCATTTTTCGTGAAACAATCTTTACTTTAGAAGATGTTGGTTAATAGCTTTCTCCATTACTTTTGATATAACTGAAAGCAATGCGACTGGTCAATAGTTGCTAGGCAGGGTTGTCTTACCTTTTTTGGTATAGGCTGGACTCGCGCCGTCTCGCACGATGGAAATATTCCTTGTTTGTAGGATAAGTTAAAAAGTCTACAAAATACTGGTGTTAGTTCTTAGTTAGACCTTATCTGAGGTAGCTTTAACGTTATGGTAAACCTTAAAAAACTATGTTTTAAATTAATTTGATGGTCAATTGCCGCGTTAAGTCTAAGATTATCATTTTCTTAAAGGTTCCTTTAGATTAGAGTTAAAAAGAACTTTAATATACTGTCAAACTTGTGTTAAGGATGACTTAGTCGTCACTCTGTACCTTAAGGTGACTGACCTATGAAACAAACAGGTGTCGTGTTCGGACGAGATTCTCTTTATTTATTAGAAACAAGCAAGCTTTGAAAAACCACTGGCAATCACTACGTGTGGGTTATGCATTTTTATGACATTAGCGGCAACGTATTTTATAAACATAATGGCTCGCGGAGTTCCAACAGTGCGCGAATTTATAGTTCGTCAATATGCTTTTTTTCATTTTTCAGGTCAAGAACTAATACAATTTATACCTTTCTTTTTTCTACATTTCAGAATACAAACTGTTGGCGTTTATTTCTCACATGGGAACGTCAACTATGGTGGGTCATTACGTGGCCCATATTTTAAAGGACGGCCAATGGGTTATTTTTAATGACAGCAAAGTAGCTCTTTCAGAACACCCTCCGAAGGATCTGGGATACCTTTACCTGTATGAAAGGATATAAAAATAAATCACTATTCATAGGGGTTTTTAATGTTAAGCGGGGGATCAGTTTTAAAAAAAATATCGACATTTATTTTATAATTGTAAACACTTTCTTCGGTTGGTTGGGTAAATTTCAACTCAAACATTGTACTGATTGCTCTTCTTGAACAACTTTTGTAATATTGTGTTACCTAACAATTTGAAATTGTAGATTAAATTATTTAAGCTTTGTGTGTACAGAATAAGGCTTTATTTACTACTTTACGTTTTTGCTATTTTATAAAAAATTAATTAAATTTTGATACGTCATTTTTGGTTAGTTTCTTGTTTACTTTGATCGAGTTCTGAGCACCGACCCGGCTGGATACCCAAACATTGATAGCCAAAAGTGGAAAAACTATCACAGAGGTTCGTTTTTGGCATGCTGCTAAATGGATAATCCAAAAGGATGAACAGGGCCGTATTTAAAATTTGTTTTATGTACCGGGGGTCCCATTTTCGACATTTTTGTAGGTTATCTCCGTAATTGTTAGTGCTATCAAAAAAGTAATGTAGGTGTCATGTGCTCTTTTTGGGTCAAACTTAAAATGCTGAAATCAAAATTTGAAAATTTTTGTTCGCTTAAGAGATACGAGGGAAAATCAAAAAAAATTACAATTTCAAAATTACTCTATATTTTCTTAGTTAAAAGAGATACAGAAAAATGTTTTATACGGAAATTTCTTTATAATGATTCTTGAATAATCTGCCGTTTCAGAGTAAGGTCAGGTAAAAAAGTTATCGGACCTAAGCTCACACCCTGTAAATTTTGATTTATAAAGATAGCATTTAAAATTATCTTTTCAAATATACAGGGTGCTGATAAAGTCTGGAATAATCGATTTTTCTTGAAAACGCAAAACTTTTTCGAAAAACGCTCGTACCCGTCGATTTTATTTTATTCTTTGAAATTTTTTGGCGTTCTTCAATATTATACCGGATGCGCCAAAAACGCTAGGCAAGTGTCAACTTCACTTTTTCAAATAGAACACCCCTTTTTTTCTCCAATATTCAGATTCCTCTCTAAACTCTAGACAAGTTTCATATAACATATTGTATGGCTAAAGTCAACAGTAATTGAAATACAGGGCCCACAATAAAAATCAAGGTATAATTTTAAGGTCTAGGTATTTACCTTCTTACCGGTTTCTACATAATAACTTAGTTACGTAAATGTCAAAACATTTAATATTTACTCCAAAGTTGTCACTTTTACCCATAAAAATGTTTCTAACGGAAGCTGAGAGAATCGAAATATTAATAATAGTAGGATGTGGAGATCGAAAGAGAACACAAATAGAAGTTTGTGAGTATTTTAATGATAAATATCCAAATAGAGAACACATAAATCAGGCAACTGTTTCCAAAATTGTTAAGAAGCATAATGAAGTTGGTCACGTTAAGGATAAACCTAGAAGTGGACGACCTAAAATTTCCGACGATGTCAAACTTGATATTCTAGTTTCGTTGGAAGAGAGACCACATTCGAGCACAAGAAGCATTTCTCAAAATGTTCAAAATATCCACGATTCAACGGTGGAAAAGTTCCTGAAAAAGGAAAAATGGCATGCATATAAATGTCAAGGAGTACAGGAACTTTTGGAAGGCGACCCTGACAGAAGGAATGAGTTCTGCGAAATTCTCATGGATAATTACTTGATTAACGATGCATTATTTCCGAGTAACATAATTTTTTCCGATGAGGCTACTTTTTTCTTGGATGGCATGGTAAATCGTCAAAATTGCCGGTATTGGTCCAGCGAAAATCCCCATTGGTTCCGAGAAATTCATACCCAGCGGCTGAGAAAAATTAATGTATGGGCAGGAATAATTCGGGATACTGTTATAGGACCCTATTTTTTTGAGGAAAATTTGACTGGCCAAAGATATTTGCAGTTTCTTGAAGAAGACCTCGCTCCAGCGTTGATTGCCCTATTTCCCGATCGGAACATTCCTGACTCACATGATACAACTATGTGGTTTCAGCAGGATGGTGCACCAGCCCACTATTCGGTCGAAGTCCGTAGATACCTGAATGAGTTATTTCATCATCATTGGATAGGTCGACGGGGTGAAATAGAGTGGCCTGCGAGGTCCCCCGACTTAACGCCATTGGACTTCTTTCTGTGGGGCTATATTAAGGAAAGGGTTTACAAAAATAAACCAGAAGATATTGATGTTCTCAAAACGCGTATAACAACAACCATAAGACAAATTACCCCAGAAATTGTACAAAATGTACAGTTAGAATTTGTTGAGAGATTGGGACATTGTAGAGCCGTAAATGGACACCATTTTCAACACTTACTCAAATAATTTTTTAGATTGTTCACTGTATTACCAATTTCCTGTTAGAATTTTTTTTCTAGCCTAAGTATTTGTCATGGAAAACAAGCTTTAAAATTATACCTTGATTTTAATTGTGGGCCCTGTATTTCAATTACTGTTGACTTTAGCCATACAATATGTTATATGAAACTTGTCTAGAGTTTAGAGAGGAATCTGAATATTGGAGAAAAAAAAAGGGGTGTTCTATTTGAAAAAGTGAAGTTGACACTTGCCTAGCGTTTTTGGCGCATCCGGTATAATATTGAAGAACGCCAAAAAATTTCAAAGAATAAAATAAAATCGACGGGTACGAGCGTTTTTCGAAAAAGTTTTGCGTTTTCAAGAAAAATCGATTATTCCAGACTTTATCAGCACCCTGTATAACACACCATGGATGATATTGGTTTCCTAGGCGATTTATTTAAACTTTATTACTTTGTAATGAAATCAAGGATTCAGATTAAGGTAAAAAATAACGGGAATCATCGCAAATGTTCGGGATATGTCGTTAAATGGTTGTCGTCTTTCCAGATAGTGAACAAAAACAAATTTTGAACCATTTCTTCATTTTTTCCACTTTCAATATAAACTGATATCATATCAAATTTTTCAAAATGTTGATAAGTAATTTTCACAAATGAATATGAAAAAATGAAATTAACGTTAGATGTTAATAATAACTAGAATGTCAACCTAGTTGTCCCTATGATATTAGCTTTGTTTCATTGGCTACTGTGGTTTAAAGTCATAAATAAAGTTTAAATAAATGGCCTAAGAAATATATGTAGGTGTGTTACATATTTGAAAAGTGAATTTAAACTAGTATCTTTTTAGATTAAAATATACAGGGTGTTCCATTTAAAAAATTGAGGTTAGGTTCGATAACTTCTCTACCTGACCCCGTATACTTATTCCGAAAACGGCAGATTATTCAACAATCATCATAAAGAAACTTCTGTATAAAACATTTTTCTATATCTCCTTGAACTAAGAAAATATAGGGTAATTTTGAAATTGACAATTTTTTGATTTTACCCCGTATCTCTTAAGCAAGAGAAAATTTTCTAATTTTGATTTTACGATTTTAAGTTTGACCCAAAAAGAGCACACCTACATTAGTTTTTTGATAGCACTAACAATTACGGAGATAACCTACAAAAGTGTCGAAAATGGGACACCTGGTACTTTGAATTGTTTAACGGTATTCCTGAAGTTTTGAAAGCTGTACAAAATAATGGTAGTGTTTCACGTTATTTCTACTTATCGCATACTCAAGGTTTTAGGACAACCGGCAATAATAAACAATATATCATATCTCTATATCTAAACCTTCAGGTTTCCTCACCAGAGCCAGTTTTTTGAAAAATTATCACTTTTTAAGGTTTTTCATGGTTTTGTATTATTTGACGCATAACTGCGTGGTCTACATTTATTGTAAAAATGCTGCTTTGTTGTCTTGAAAATTTAAATGAGCAATTTTTACCTATTGTCTCAAAAAGTCGCACGCGATCTATTGAGGACATCTGAAGGTTTAGGTATAGAAATATGATATTTCGTTTGAAAACAAATTTAACCTTAAATAATATACAGGAGGTTCCATTAGAGAAACGGAATAAACCTCACCTGTATAATATGGAATTGATTTTTCTATGGAGATTGAATACACTGGGTTTCCTTAAACTATGACCAAAATTTCAATTTTCCATGAGTGTGTATTTACGACCTGGTTTGCGCGATATTAGACACGAATATTTATTATGTCTGTAACAGTAAGAGATAGGTATAGGAAAGTTATAAGAGAGTATTATTAGAACCAAGAGATGATTCTAAAAACTATATACGGGTTGTTATGGAAGTGACTTATTATATTTAAGCCGGCAAATACTGAGATAGAAATAAATTGCAGAAAAATAACCATAAATCCCACTTGACCAAAACATGCCGCTGTAACATCACAGCTATATATTACTGTTAAATGTTTTATCACTGAGCTTAGCTCACAGATGTCACAGAGATGTCCTCAACTTGCACTAATGTCCGCGCAATTAAGGAACCAGGTTACCGCGTAGCGATGAAACGTAGCTATATTGCAGTGACATAGCATGATCTATCATGGTTCTGTCTCTGTGATGTATTCGTCTCAAAGAACAATTGCATCGAATACGTGCTTTTGAAGAATGTAATCTATTGCAGTATTTCTACGATGAAGCTAGCATACACCGTTTTTAGTTCGGGTTTGTTTTGAATTCCGTTCTGAATTCAGTAGAGTTACGTAAATGTTATAATAGTATAATAAAAAAAAAATTTTTTAATTAAAAACTCTTGACAAACACGGCTATAAATTATAAATCAATTTAAAAAAAGCAAAGGGAATATTCATATTTTTATCGATTGGTAATAAATTATACTTAGTTATTTTTCAAAAGCTTAATATATATATATTTTTACTGTAGTAATTAGACAAATCGGCAAGCAAAAGATTATATCGGTAATTACTGAAAGCAACAAAATATCCTGAGAGATCTTATTTGGAAATAAGAATCAAAAACATTTCAAATCGCCTTTTTATTTTTGAACCCTAACTAACATTCACTAAATGGAACCGTTGTGATCTGACTGCCTTTTATTTCTTCTCTACCCGCTGTTTCCTCTGCCTTACCCAAATATTATGTCTTAAATACGTCACCTAGTGGTCACAAATATAGAACAAATACTACATATAGTTAGCTTTGTGCTAAAATAAACCTGCGGCAAAATCATGTTCTAATTTACTCCTATTATAATGTGTTTTATATTTGTTTCGTAACGCCTATAGAACCTTGTGACAAATGTATGTTCCTTCCTAGAGCTGTGTAAGAGATATTTTTTTCTTGTCACGCTCTAAGTTTGGTCAAGTGGGATGGCGCTTTGAATTAGTGTTGTGATCGCTCGAGCGAAAAACCGCTTATTGAAACCGATTATTGAAATAACCGATATCGCTGGAGTTATAAATTCAAGCTAAAATTGTCGCTTGTTACTTATTACCTTTCACTCGATACCAGAGCTTCGCTTGACGCCGACCGAAATGTGCTGCTTTGTAGTGTGATCGCTCGCTGTAAAAAACTGCTCGTATATTCGAGCAGGTTTTCGCTCGATAGGAAATACTACTCTAGTTATAAATTCAAACAAAAAATCGTTGCCTTTCACCTGATACCCGATTTTCGCCCGACGCCGCGCGCCGTTCGAAATGTGCCGATTAGCGACGTTAGAGTTTGACGCTCAGAAGGCTGACACGACATACGTCTTTGTTAAAGACGCATAAACGAGAAGGTACATACAAAAAAGTATGCCGAATCCCTTTGTGGATTCATCGCGACATGGGTTTTGTTTTGACTGGCTAGCCAGCGGCGATTGTAAATTTAAAAAAAAATTGAAGGATATAATTTAAAAAAAAATCAGAATCGACTGTTCTTCCTTCTTCCTTAATAAAAACTGTATACTAAACTTTTAAAACTTACAAAAGAACACCTGGTGTTTTATCAACACATTCTTCTTGGTCATAAAATTTCAAGTGATTAATCGCTCGAGCGATTCACTCGATTATTAAAATCGCTCTAGTATCAAGTACTCGATTATTAAAATCATCCGTTTTCCCCAACACTACTTTGAATTATTAAGCGAAATATACACTTTATATGAAATCTGAAAATGTACGTGGCCGCTACTGGCGACGTTCGCAATCAATAATTATTGATGCAGTCTCAAAAGAAGTCCGCGCATTGTAGGCGGTGTTGTCATATTGCAACACAGAATTATAAACGCACGTGTTCAGTTTTTGACTACAAGACGTCTTTGACTCGGGTTATCACTTCTTTTTCAAACTTTTTAGGAAAAAAAAAATTTCAGGTACATACCCTCTTACCTTCGATCGATTTAAAAATTAATTTCACATTTCTTCAAATAGAATCAAAAAACAAATGGAACACATTATCCGTGATATGCCAAAACTGTCAATGTTTCCAATAGATGCAAAGTTGACTGTGAAATCCAGGGAGCGTTATGAAAAAGTGTATCAAAAATGTATTGACTGGTGAGAGTCGAGAATCGACCTTTACTCGTGTTCCATACAGCGTATATCAGCCAAATGGAATAAATTCTATAATAAATAAATGAGGGCGTGTGCAAAAAAACGCTCGGACACGTCGATTGGTATTTCTAGTTGCGCATTTTTTTCAATAAAAACTTTTCATACAGGGTGTGTCATGTAACAGTGGCCAATACACTTTCTTATTTCAATGCAACACCCTGTATATTAATTAATTTTTGGATCCATCAGAAGATTTTAGACCTATTTAATGTACAATATCCTATACCTATCTTCAACTGGAAATATTATGTGTTTTCAGATTTATTGCATTTCAGCGTTTCTTTTTATTGATATGGAAAAAGGTATAAACAGATTTATTTACTTATGTTTAAACCTTAGCAAATTGTTGTCTTTCTGCATGACAGTAGTGGTCAGTGTTATAGTCGTTTGAATTTTTTTCGAACAGAAATGCACAAAATAACAATTCTACAGATGATTGGTTATGGAGATAAAACACTGACACAAACGGAAGTTGCTCCCTTATTTCATGAAATATTGAAAAATTTGCCGCCCATAACTCAGAGAGAATTAGTAAAATAGAAAAGCAGTTTCGTCAGCTTGGACATGTAAAGCAGATAAAAAATTAGCTGCCATTGCAATAAGTGATGATACAAAATTAGATATTATGCTTGAATTTGAGGAAAACGCACATACTTCTAGTCGAGAAGCAGCTCCAATATTCGATGTTAGCCATTCATCGATTATTCGAACATTACAAGAAAACAAAATGTATCCCTATAAAATGATACCTACTCATGAGCTCATGGAAGACGATTTTGATAGGAGAATGTATTTTTGTAAACAAATGATGGCAATGTTAGATAACAATGTGATCCAATTAGAACATGTTTTGTTTTCTGATGAGTGCACCTTCCCACTTCACGGTCATGATTATCGTCAGAATTGCCGCTATTGGTCTTGGGAAAATCCTCACTGGATTAGAGAAGAACATACGCAATATCCTGAAAACGTTAATTAATGTTTGGGCTGGAATTGTTGGAGATCATATCATACGTCCCTTTTTCATTAATGGCAATTTAAATGACGATACTTATTTAGCACTGCTCTAAAATAATGTCTTGCCAACTTTAACAAATTTATATCCTGATCCAGCAAACCCACAACTTCCAGCGAATATGATATGGTTTCAGAAAGATGGAGCACCACCCCATTACCAAATCAATGTCCGACATCAACCGAGTAGTTCCAAATCGGTGGATAGGGAGGCGTGATCGATGGAATGGCCAGAACGATCCCCTGATCTGACGCCATTAGACTTCCTCTTATAGGGTTATGTCAAAAATATTGTATACAAAACTAAACCCCTGAATTTAGCTGACTTAAGAAGACGAGTAACGCTTGCAATTAGATCGATCACGCCTGAGATGTTCAGTAACGTTAGAAGAAACTTCAATTTAAGATTACGATGTTGCCAAGACGTTCACGGCGAGCAGTTTCAACATCTCCTACATTAATGTTGTTTTTTACATTATCGAGAAATAAACAGTATTACTTATTAGTTTTTGAGTGTGTTGTTAATTTTTGCAATAAATCTGAAAACATTTAATATTTCCGAAACAGTTAAAGATAGGTATAGGATATTGTACATTAAATATGTCTGAAATCTTCTGAGGGATCAAAAAATTGAATAATATACAGGGTGTTACATTTAAAATAAGAAAGTTGATATTGGTCGCTGTTACATGACACACCCTGTATGAAAAGTTTTTATTGAAAAAAATGCGCAACTACAAATACCAATTGACGTGTCGGAGCGTTTTTTCGAACACGCCCCCATTTATTTAGTATAGAATTTATTCCATTTGGCTGGTACACGCTGGACGTCTAACCTACCGGGAATCGCCCTATACAGCGTGTCCAAGATAAGGAGGGCCAGTACAGAGATCTCGGAAACCGTAAGAGATACGGAGTCGGTTAAATGGAGGTAAAGTTGCGCATTTGCGTGCCTAATAATATGCCGTTTAGAGAGTTTTAAAATTCCGGGATAGTTCCGGAGATATCCGGAAAAATCGAATTTCTGAAAAATCGTTTCATTGTTTTCCTGTTTTTTTTTGAGATCGAACTCTAAATTGCACTTTTGCATTGCCACTTTTTCGCTATATCTAACAGCGTTGTGGTTTAATGACGTTTACAAGGTTTTTTGAACAACATCAGGAAATTTTGGGATACGGTCCTGTATTTCTCCTAATTTTATAAATAATAGCTCATAAGTAAGCTCTAAATTTTTACTTATGTTGGACTAGTTCAATAAATATCAAATAATTTAATAATAAACTACAAATAAGTGAACAAAATACAGAAACGTTATTTCAAACTTCTGTTGATTCGGGATTTAAAAGAAAAGTAGGCGCTTGAAACAAAAAAATTAAGATGGTGACGCGTGATTTGTTTCACTTGACATTCCCATTGTGATCGTTTGAGGGCGTTTTAAGAGGTTTTCTATTTTCCAGAAAATATGAAACATAAATTTACAAATGCTGAAAAGTTTGATATTCTATCGCATGTTTTATTTTATCTGAAAAAAACTGTTATGTGGCAGTTAGAAGATGTTATTTGTGCTTAGAGAATAACGGAAATCATTTTGAACACCTGGTTATGTAGTTCCTTACTTTTTTCGTTGTTCGTTTTATTAATGTTTTGGAATGATTTTTGTTCACTTATTTGTAGCTTATTATTAAATTATTTGTTATTTATTGAACTAGTCCAACATAAGTAAAAAATTTAGAGCTTTCTTATGAGATATTATTTATAAAATTAGGAGAAATACAGGACCTTATCCCAAAATTTCCTGATGTTGTTCAACCTCGAAACGTCATTAAACCACAATCGTTGCATTCGGAAGAAAAAAAGCTCTTAAATTCCAATATCAGGAAAACAGGACCGTATTTAAAAAAAGAAAGTTGATAATGGCCCTTCGAAGACGACTCGTCGGATTACAAAACATTTAAGGCTGTTAGATAGAGCGGAAAAAGTGGCAATGCAAAAGTGCAATTTACTTTAGAATTCGATCTCAAAAAAAAACAGGAAACAATAAAACGATTTTTCAGAATTTCGTTATTTTCGGAACTACTCGGAATTTTAAAACTTTCTAAACGGCATATTATTAGGCACGTAAATGCGCAACTTTTCCTACATTTAACCGACTTCGTATCTCTTACGGTTTCCGAGATCCCTGTACTGGCCTTCCTTATCTTGGACACGTTGTATTATATAGGAATTTTAAACTGTGTAGTCAGAGTCCGTAACAATTCTTTATAAGATTTTTCTGATAAATCATAAATTTGCCATGCCCTTTATTGATAAGTAGGTAAGTTACATTAATTGCTATTTTAAAATGCAAGTGCCATTTGCATGTTTGCAATATATTGATTCACACCAACACTGGCCCCGCAGCGATGCTAAACAATGAGTGTGGAAAGTGTCACAATTGTTGCCACATTCGTTGTTGAATGTTGAAATTTCGTGGTTTGCCTTATTACAAGGGCACTCTTCAAACTTCATGCATATCTTGGTAGTTTCTTCCAAATAGAAATCTTGCTTACAGTAGCAATCCTGTATTAAAGTGTAATTTTGGAAGCAATTTGCTGAAAAAGGTTTACAAAATTATATCAGAGGTACGAGAAAAGTTTTCTTTCTACAGGGTGACGCAGATGTTCATAAAACATAAAATAAAATTATACCACTGTTTAAAAAACGAAGTTGATGGTTGCGACAAAACGAAACGTCGGATTGAAAATCTAGTTAAATTATCTTATAGAGCCGAAAAAGTGGCAATGAGAATAAAAAAAATATTTTCACATATCTCTTGAAATATCGATATTCAGAATTTATTAAATTTGAAAACATGACTTTGCAGAACTCATTAACAACTTTGCTCTAATTTGATCACTTCTGTATGTCCTATGGTTAACAAGATTCCTATAGAGTGCATTCTGATCTGGAACACCCTGTATATTATATGTCTCCAGAGTGTTAGGGAAATGATGTATTATATTTAAACCGGCAATTCCTGAGATGAAAACAAATTGATTAAAAATAACCATAATTCGCGCTTTTACTTAACCGAATTATATCACCTTATGTCAAACCAGAAAAAAACACGTCATAGCACTGGGAGAAAGATAAACAAACTTGTGACAGATGTAAATTATATAAACAAAACAATATTGAGATAGGTTATGGCCAAAAACGTCAGTGAATTTTGAGCAGTGTTGTCGGTTAAACTCTTTAGAAGGTCAATAACCGGTTGACAGAAGAAGAAGTTTATTTTTCAAGATACATTTCTAAACTTTTAAGTTCAGTTCAGTTCGCTGGGAAACAATTTCTGATTTATAAACTTGAACCGAGTTTACAAATGGTCAGGTATGTTCTCATTTGTTCAATTCGAACGACATCGTCGAATCTGAACAACTTAAATGCCACTTTACCCTTTAGAAAAAAAATGCAATTTTATTTACCTTTTCGGCCTTATTTAAAACGAACTTTATAAAAAACAGTAAATAATCGGAACAAAAACCGACACAAGAATCTCACAAAACACCAAAACAAAGCCACATAAATTCATATTAGTTTTTGCGTAGGTATGCATCTCATGAACACATCGAAGTTTTTAGTATGTTAAAGTGCTACTGTATACGCCCTTATTGTTCTGAGAAATAATATAAATTTCCATACATTGGTATTTGACATCTAAAAATTTTGAAAGTAACTAAAAACGTTTGACATATTCGGGTTTACTAGGTCGATCGATGTTTAGCTATTAGTGCTGAAAATACAGCGTTGCACTTTCGATGTTTTATAAGATTATATTTATAAATTGCGGAATTTCCTTCTGTAATACTTTCCTGTATAATGATAGTCTCGGGAATGGCAACCGCGCTAGTTAGACGAGACTATTTATTTTAAAGGGATGGAAGGATGGGAATGAAGGGTCTATCAACATAATTATTTCATCATTCTTCTTCAGTAAAGGATTAATAAATTTGATTAGCCCATTAGAAATTAGCGATTTTATTATTTCTGAATTTCTATTGCGAAATAATTTGTATCCTATATACTGCTGTAGGGCACGTGATGAGCATAAAGCTTTTCCAATAGAAAAAAGAACTGAAGGTGTCTGCGTCCTGGATTCCTTACAGCGTCCTGGAACTAAAGTTTTACATTCTTACACAGTTTGGCAACATTGCGCGTAACAGGTGTTTGTGATACACTGCCAAATGGTGCTGTGAGTCATTACCGCGGAGTCACATGTGAGTAAGAGGGTTGGTTACCCCACTTTTAAAACGGTCGATTTGAAAAAAAAATATATGTAGCGCTTCTCTAGGACACCCAAGGAGTCACCCATTTAAATATAACACGTGATTTCCATAACATCCTGTATAGTTCTAGTTCTAAGTAACTCACAGTCTAGACGAAATTACCATAGAAGCCGCACACTAGTTTAGACGGCGAGTTAGATTGTACTACTAAATACTGCAGTTTATTTTATTATATTTTGGTTATGGAATATTAATAACTAACTCTTACCTACCGGGGTTCTCAGATTGAGAGATTTTGTTGCATGTTAAGACACAGCCTGGATAATCAAACCTAAATTCTGCATTAGGATCAGAACATGTACCATTCTGAGAGAATACTAAAAAATTATTTTAATCAGCTGATACCTGGCGGTAATCCATAGCTAATATTATGAGGAACAGTAAATATACGTTATACTTATTGCATTTCCTCTATATTTTATAAAAATATGTGTGTTTCGCTAGAACTGTAGCTTCGTCAGATGGGTCAAAATTTGTTTACAGGCAACTTTCAGTAAATTGGATTTTAAAAATAAATAATCTCAAAAACACCTGTTAATTTTTTAATAGGTTCCTTATAGTATCTAATTAGGGGAATTATATATGTCCGCGCAAAAGATCATCGTCACAAAGATCTTGGTCTATAGCATCGGTTTTTTAATAATTTAACGCCCGTCACATGGCTAATTTTACTCTTTTGAATCTTATAACGCCAATATTTGGATCTGAGTTATTTTAATCAGTCACTATAATCATTTTCCTATTATTTATAACAGCCTGTCTTAAAGTTTTGGAATGTTCCTTATAGAATGTTAAAATACTAAGAAAATTAGTCATACTTTTAATCTACCTAAGGTGTAAACGAAACTTGCACATCAAAATATATTTATCCTTAATGGTTTATAAATTGGTTAATAAAAAAACATTGTATATAGCTTCGAATAACAAACCGCCACATCAATTTATCTCCGGTAACATTTTCATGCGTGACCGGTGTTACTGTGATCCGAATGCACAAATTCGTGGATAGCAGCTAATACAAGCTATTTCTTAAACTTTTTTAGACTGAAATGAGTATCTGTACTCAAGATAATGACTTCGTGTAGTATTTTTCTCTTAATTAAGACTACTAGGTCTGAGTTAACCCTGTGACCGGCGATACAACATAAAAACATGCGCCAAACAATTTCTGCCGTGACCGGCGATACATGCAGCTGCGGGGGCGGAATTAACTAGTAGGAGTGTAAATTATTTATATATAAAAGTATCTTTAGTAAAGTGACGTGAAATATAAAAGGGTAAAGTAAGAAATTATTGACTGCAATTGAATTTGAATACTGCAGCTATAGTCTAAAAATAAACTTTTAAAAGTACTTTCCAATGCAGGAAGTAACATATATTTCGCAAATTATAATCGTTTCTACAGGCAAATAGTTTATTTTAGTAAGTTATATGCTAAGGACTGAAAGTTGCATGTAAAAAAATTTTGACCCAGATGACAATGAATGAATTTTAATATTAAAAGATACCAAAGTAAGTATAAATTGAAAGAGGACATGTTTGCAAGGATGGCACTAATTAAAATATGTAACTTATATTTAACTAAAGATAAGACTAACTTAACTTATATCCTATTAACACATGACATAATTGAAAATAATATCTAAAGTACTTTTGCAAACATTAAAAAATAACGATTTAAAAACAAATTTTAACACTGTCTAGCAAAATTAAGCCGTCGAATATATAAAAAACGAAAGGTGACAGCTACTTCCGGTATAACCGGAATTGACAGAAACATGTGAACATTTTAGTTAAAGAAAGCGTATTGATAAATCTAAATCCCTAAAGTTTCAGAGAAACATATGTTTAGTAGTTCTCCATATAATTCTAATGCAAGGTCGTCGTGAATCACCCTGTATAATTTTGAAAATAATACGAAACATTATACGGAAAAAAAGGTAATATTATATTCGGCAACTGCGCCAAGCGTGGCGCGATTCTCCGAAGAATCCGTATACTCGTAGGTAATTCCCCGGTTTTTCGTCTTTACCTATGCCATGCCTATGTTTAGTTAGTTACGAGGTGTTCTGTTATCGAGTTATATGAGGTTGCATTATCCCCTAGTCAATAAATACAAGAAAATTTATAAAAGCTCCATCTACCCCCAGGACCTATTTTAAGATGGGGAACTGGTACACCACAGTAGACCATGGAACAAAAGCTATAATATCCTAGATATAACTATGTTGACTATTAACATTTAACGTCAATTTCATTTTTACATATTCATTTGTGAAAATTACCTATCAACATTTTGAAAAAAGAAATGGCTCAAAATGTATATTTTGTTTGCTATCCGGAAAGACGGTAACCAGTTAAGGACATATTCCGAACATTTGTGTTAGTTTTTTCCTTAATCTGAATCTTCTATTTCGTTTCAAAGTAATAAAGGTTAAATAAATCGCTTAGGAAACCAATATCATCCATGGTGTGTTATATATTTGAAAGGAGAATTTAAAACAGTATATTTTTAGATTAAAATATATAGGGGTTCCATTTAAAAAAATTAGGTTAGGTCCGATAACTTTTTTACCTGACCCCGTATACTTATTCTGAAAACGGCAGATTATTCAACAATCAATATAAAGAAACTTCTGTATAAAACATTTTTCTGTATCTCCGTTAACTAAGAAAATATAGCGTAATTTTGAAATAGTCAATTTTTTTTATTTTCCCTCATTTTAAGTTTGACCCAAAAAGAGCACATGACACTATATTACGTTTTTGATAGCACTAACAATTACGGAGATACCCTATAAAAGTGTAGAAAATGGGACACCCTGCACTATGGCGATAAATTTAGAAAATTTAGAAGCTTGATAGAGCTTGAATGTATAGGAATTAAGCATATCAATTCAAGAATGTCGGAAAGTTATAGAAGTTTACACACAATTTGGGTTTCAGTAAAAGTTATTTTAAATTCAGAGGCAGAGTATTTAAATCAGAAAAACAACAGCAATGTTTTTCAAAATTTTGAAGTTGCAACAAGTAGGAGGATGGATCTATTGGTCAAATAATGAAAGAAAAATTAATTCAAACTATCCAGAGATAAGAAAATTTGGTTACATTTTGTATTTTTGCTTGCTGTTATCTTTAGCCTGAACGTCTTTGGCGTAAAAAACACATTTTAAAGATGTCACTACATCAGCGTATTTAAGACGTCTTTACTACAGTGTGTACATAAAGTAAGGAACAAATTCATTATCTAGGAATCTAAAAATATTTCGGAAAAATCCTCGGACATGTGTATAATAATTTTTAATGGCGCATTTTTTCCCATACAAACTTAATATACAAGGTGGTTCATGTAGTAGATATCACATTATCGACGATTTTTTTAAATGGGAACCCCTATATTTTAGTTCAGATCTGTAATCTCCAAGAACAGCTGATTTCAAAAACATAACACACTTAGGGCCTAAAATTCATAGTTTCGTTACTACAGGGTAAAACAAATAATTTTATTTAAGATATTTTTAATTTAAAAAAATGTAAAAAAATTAAATAAGCTAGTTAATTAAGTGTTGAAATTGTCCTCCTTCTGCTGCCTGACAGTATCCCAAGCGATCAATAAATTCTTGTTGGACTTTTCTTATGGTTTCTTCTGAAATGTTCCTGCATTCTGTTGTTATTCGATTTTTTAAATCTTCAATATTGGCAGGTCTGACTTTATAAACAACATGTTTCAGGTGACCCCACAAGAAAAAGTCCAGTGGTGTAAGGTCTGGAGACCTAGGCGGCCATTCAACAGGCCCACGTCTTCCAATCCACTTGTTCGGAAAAACTTGGTTTACGTAATGGCGCCCTACTGCTGCATAATGTGGAGGTGCGCCGTCTTGTTGGTACCACAAATTTTCATCTAGAATTCCTGGATTATTTCTGCTAGGGTATAAGTTAACTAGCGTAGGGATAAGAAAGTTCTGAAGAAAATGAAGATAATTTAGCCCGTTTACATTGTTGTCAAAAAAATATGGCCCAATAATTTTGTTTTTCACAATACCAGCCCAAACATTAATTTTTTGAGGATATTGAGTATGGTGCTCACGCATCCACCTGGGATTTTCTTTTGCCCAGTATCTACAGTTTTGCCGGTTCACTTCTCCATTTAATTTAAAGGTAGATTCATCCGAAAATAGGATATTTTCAACAAACAAAGGATCTAAGTTACATCTTTCCATAAGAATTTCTATTCTTTGTGTTAAAGATAAACGCATAGCAACTCAATATGTTTTAAAATAAAATTTATTACTTCTAATAAACTTACTAGAAAAATACAATGTAATGACAATGACATTATCTAAATACCATAGTTACATAACAGCAAATAAGCCTACTTGAGAAAAACATAAGTAACAGCAAATGATGGTGCGTCCATTAATTACGTAAGGCTTTCAGGTAAAATTGGGTGATGGCGGAAGGGATTGAGCCAAATGTCACGAAATCTTTTATTGGGGGAAGGGGGGTTGAAAAATCGCGAAAAACGCCTCACGTAATTAATTGATGCCTCCCAAGCCAAAAAAAAATATCTGAAATAAAATTATTTGTTTTACCCTGTAGTAACGAAACTATGAATTTTAGGCCCTAAGTGTGTTATGTTTTTGAAATCAGCTGTTCTTGGAGATTACAGATCTGAACTAAAATATAGGGGTTCCCATTTAAAAAAATCGCCGATAATGTCATATCTACTACATGAGCCACCTTGTATATTAAGTTTGTATGGGAAAAAATGCGCCATTAAAAATTATTATACACGTGTCCGAGGATTTTTCCGAAATATTTTTAGATTCCTAGATAATGAATTTGTTCCTTACTTTATGTACACACTGTATGTCAAAAGTGGACGACGATAGAACCTATGTTTTTTTCATAAAAAATATAACTTTAATTATGAAGCATTAAATTTAATATAATTTTTGTTTTTGTGAGGCCATCGTTTTGTACTTTTTTCTACATTATTGGTTTGTCTTGTAATAAATATAAAAAGGGTTTCATAAAACATTTATTATACAGGCAGCAACAAGAATCGGTATTGCCAGATGTACTAACTAGAGGTGGTTGGTTATATTATATATAAAGGAACAATACATTTTTTGTTTATATCAATTCTCTAAAAAATAAAATACTTTGTTAGAAATTAAAATAAATCTAGTGCTTGTAACAATTAAAAACTATTTATTTGCGTCATAAGATTATAATCAGAGGTAACGTCGTCGCGCCGAGTCGCTCGTTACAGCCCAACTGCCGACTCCCGCTTTTTATCCTTCGCAAAATATCTTTTTATTCACAACAACAAAAGTCAAACGAATATAAACACTGGCGTCATGTATCCTTTCAATTTTGCTGATGGCTGCAGCTCATTTCTAACATTCGACCATCCTGAATTGGACGGAAGTCCCATGCCGTCCATGTCATAAAATATAGGCAGCGACACTATTATTTTTTCTTAGGTCAGTAGTAGTACAGGCAGCAACGGCCTTAAACAATTATGTATTAGTATAGTAAATAGGCAGTAACGGCCTTGGACAGTTACGTGTCAACCTAGAAGAAATAGGCAGTAACGGCCTCAGACACTACTTGTCAACTCAACAAAATAGGCAGTAACGGCCTCAGATAGTTGCGTATCAACTTAGAAGAAATAGGCAGTAACGGCCTCAGACACTACATGTCAACTTAACAGAAATAGGCAGTAACGGCCTCAGATAATTGGTATAAACTTAGAAGAAATAGGCAGTAACGGCCTCAGACACTACATGTCAACTTAACAGAAATAGGCAGTAACGGCCTCAGATAATTGGTATAAACTTAGAAGAAATAGGCAGTAACGGCCTCAGACACTACATGTCCATCATGGCAATCCATTTCTTGATTTTATCAGCCGCAACTACCATACGAGTGTTACGCTTGCGTTGTCCTTCTCGGAGATCCTCTATTTCATACCGATCATTGTATAACACGTTCACCACTCTAAACGGTCCCTTAAACTTCGGTAGTAATTTCTTACTGTCCCCGGTATTAGCATGGCTTGTTATTAACACACGCACTAAATCGCCGATACTGAAGTTAGTTGCGTCGCCTCTGTTTTTATCGTAACGTTCTTTTTGTTTACGTTGGTCGTCATTAATATGTTCTTTAATTTTGTCTCTAAGGTCGGCAATATTTAGGCGTTCAACAGCTGATGGTATCGAATTTAATAAACAACCTTCTGCTATAGATCTTGTTTGATATCCGAACAATGCTTGAACTGGGGTTGTATTAATACTTTTATTATATGCCGTATTTAGAGCACTTTGTATTTCTTTCACGTATGTGTCCCAATTTCCAGGTTTATCGTCAACACTTGTCGTCGCCAACATACTGACTATTGTCCCATTATACCTTTCGCATTGCCCATTAGATTTCGGACTTGCTACTGCGTTTAATATATGTTTTATTGCATATGTTTCGCAAAATATGCGGAATGTTCTTGATGTGAATGCGGATCCCCGATCACTGATTATTCGGGTAGGTACTCCAAAAATACACATAACGCTCTGTAACGTGCGAATTACCGGTTTTACTTTTGTAGATTTGACTGCTTCGATGATAGTAAATTTTGTGAATGCATCAACGATGACAAATAAATATTTGTTTCCTGAGTCACTTGTTTGAAATGGACCCACGTGGTCTATATGAATAGTGTAGAATGGGATCGGGGTTTTCTCGATTGAGTGCAGCTTTCCTTTGTTTTTGCCCTTCTTATTCTTATAGTAGGCACAATTTAAACATGCATTTATATATTTTGTGCAGAAGCGTCTCATTTTGGGAAACCAATAATTCGTTTGGATTCTTCTCAGTGTGTTTTCTACGCTCATGTGTCCAGCTTTATCATGACATAGTCGAACAATCTGCCAACGAGCAGCCTTGGGTACTGCCCACAATTTGCGCCCGTCTGGTAATTTCCTGTGCACTTTTCCATTTTTTAACATGTATTCATCAAAATATTGTTTTGTTTCTGTATTTCTTTTTGATGTTTCTAATATTTTTCGAATTCTGGACAATTGATCGTCTTGTAACTGTGCTGATTGAATCCAGTCTCCTTCTGTGATGTCCACCTGACTAATATCAATACCGTCTACTATAGGGAGCCTGCTGAGTGCGTCTACATGGGGCATGCGTGTTCCAGGTCGATGTTTGATGTTGAACGTAAACTCTTGTACTTGAAGCCACCATCTTCCTACCCTTGGTAACAAGTCCTTTTTTGAAAATACAGTTTTCAAAGCACTACAGTCTGTAATGACTGTGAAGTTTATTCCTAGCAAATATACTCGGAAATGCTGCAAAGCATAAACTACAGCCATTGTCTCTAGTTCGTAAGAATGATATTGTCTTTGATCAATCGTAGTTTGTTTGCTGAAATAAGCTACTACTTGCGGAACTCCGTCGTGAATTTGGAACAATATTGCGGCTACAGCGGTAGAACTGGCATCTGTGTGAAGTTCGGTTGGTAAAGAATGATCAAATATCGATAAAACCGGTCTGGAAACTAATATGGTCTTTACTTTATTGAACGCTTCTTGCTGTTCTTCTTTCCAACACCATTTTGAGTCTTTTCTTGTAAGTCTGGTCAATGGTTCTACAATTTTGGAGTAGTTTTTCACAAACTTTCGAAAGTAGCCCGATAGTCCGATAAACTGTCGTATTTGTTTAACATTTTTTGGTTCCTCCATGTGTAGAATGGCTTCAATCTTACGTTGCCCCGGTCTTATACCATCACCGCTGATTTCACGACCTAGATAATCTATTTTCTTTAAAAAGAATAAACACTTAGTAATGTTTAAAGTCAGGTTATGCTTGCGAAAAGCCTCTAGCACCAATCGTAGTCGTCTTAATCCATCCTCTACCGTTGTTGAAGGAATTATGACGTCATCTATATATGGAAACGCTATTTTGTTTTTCAGTGGGCCAAGCACTCTATTGGCCAGCCGTTGAAACACCGAAGGCGAGTTACAAAGGCCAAAGGGCATCCTCAAAAATTCGTAATGAGAATCTGGGGTAATAAACGCCGTTTTGTCTATCGAATTCTCCTCTACGGGTACTTGGTAAAACCCTGAAGCCAAATCAAGGGCAGTAAAAAACGTATATTTATTACCGCTTTCGTCCTTGCCCAATAGGTCTAGCTGCTCATCTATCAACGGAAAAGCCATTTTGTCCTTCACAGTAATGGCGTTCAGCCGCCCATACTCTATGCACATTCTTACGTCACCTGTTTTCTTTTTCACGAGCAGCACAGGACTAGCATAGGCAGAATTTGACTCCCTGATAATATTATTGGATAGCAACTCATCAATTATCCCTCGTAATATTTCCTTTTCTGCAATTGGTAATCTATATGGTCTATATACGACCGGTTCATTTGTTATTAGTTTGATTTCAATTTTCGCTGTGTCAGTTTTGCCTAACTCTGCCAGACATGTTGAAATTCTATCTTTAAATTCGTTTAAGAGTTGTTCACACATAAGTTTTTGTTCATTGGTAATCTCGCCAAAGTTTATCTTAATTTTCTCGTCTGCTCGTATTTCAAAACATTCAAAGTCACAATCTGGCTTCACGTTCATTCCCAATTCACGTACAATCACGTCGGTTCCTATTTTAAACAACATCACGTTTGGTAAATTAATAAAGTCCCGACCGATGATGCAATCATGAGTCATTTGGTTATCGTTTAACACAATAATTTTTAATATTGCGCTAGGTTGACCTAGCCGCACGTGCACTTTAGCACTTCCGATTGAACTTACAGAATCACCTGTAAAACTGCGTAAAACGTGGATATCTTTTGTTTCCAGTTCAAGTCCTAAGCTAACCGCCACACTCTTTCGAATAAGGGTAGTAAAACTCCCGGTATCGACCAAGCACTTATAGTTTTTCCCGTTTAACAATACTTTCATTACATATGGGTTTCTGTTTGCTGTGGTGGGCTTTAAAATTTCGTTAACGGTGTTATTTTTACGCATATCTTGTTTTGGGTTTATTCCAGGGCATTTATTTTGTTTATGACCGAGACGTTTACATTTAAAGCATTCCAATCTAGGCTTCGTACAATCTCTTGCACGATGTGGTCCTTGACAATTAAAACACAGAATTTCTTTTTTCTTGGGTTCTTCGACTTTGACAATTCTGGATGAGAGACTTCCCGAGAATGGCCTCGTAGCAACACTTCGGGTCGCTTGTGGTACGCGTCCCAATGAACTCAAATATCCGTATAACTCGTTAGTGTCTATAAACCGTGATGATCGAGCAGATCTTGCAATATTTTCGTCGGTTATTCCTCCTATTATTGCGTCAACCAGATAATTTTCCGGAATGTTTAACCTTAAAGCTTTTAATTTATCCAGTTTATTAAAACAGTATTCACTTAAGTCTTGACCATTATGTGTTTCATATAAAGCGGCGTCTCGAAGTAACTTTGCAAATGGTAGTGGTTTTGTAAATTGCTTAATTAGTTGCTCTTTTATTTTTGCCCAATTGACCGCCAGCTGATCTAAGGAGTCGTACCATCTTCGGGCCATACCAACCAGTCTGTTTGCAACTAACTTAATAATCATTAGTTCATCCCAGTTGTACACTTTTGCCAATTCGTCGACACGGCGAACCCAAATTTCTACTGATTGGTCCGACTTTTGTGGGTCAAATATGGGAATCATCTGCTCTAAGCCATTGCTAAACGAGCTAGCAAAATTCATATTTTTCGCCAATTGCCGATGCCTTCTTTTTGCCTTTTTGCGATCAGTATCTGTAGAAGAACTTGATGATGATGTCGAACTCGACGTGGAACTCTTACGACGGGACTTCTTACTAGATTTCTTATTTCTTTTTTGACTCCTTCGCTTTTGTTGGTAAGTGGACTTCCTACGTTTTCTGTTAGGAGTTGAAGATGGAACAATCGGGGAAACGGTTCGATCACTAATTTCCGATGGCGTCAATTCCGGTTGCATCCCTTCCGGTTGCGGCACTTCCGGTTGCGTCACTTCCGGTGTGGACGCCCGTAAACTTTTTGCCGACATGTTCGCGAAAGTCGCGTCACTGTGGGTATCACGTGTGAGTATAATCCCTACTTCTGATTTGTTAGAAATTAAAATAAATCTAGTGCTTGTAACAATTAAAAACTATTTATTTGCGTCATAAGATTATAATCAGAGGTAACGTCGTCGCGCCGAGTCGCTCGTTACAGCCCAACTGCCGACTCCCGCTTTTTATCCTTCGCAAAATATCTTTTTATTCACAACAACAAAAGTCAAACGAATATAAACACTGGCGTCATGTATCCTTTCAATTTTGCTGATGGCTGCAGCTCATTTCTAACAACTTATTATTTATTTGAGAGTAAAAAATATACAAATAAGAGCGGTACACCGATCTTTATTTCCATAAAGAACTAAGTAAATGTGCTTATCCATTAGAATGGCGTGAACGTCATTAGCGAATTGGCGTTCGACGAGATTTCTAAACTACGCTTGTAACTGTTAATTGAGTTTATTATAGTTTCTTTGAAGCTTATAATTCTGTTTGACAAAGATCCAGGTAAGTTAATTTTTATTAATCACTACACTTGCTATAGTAAACATGAGTGAGGGACATCCATAAATATTTTGTGCAGGATTGTTGGTAGTGAATTACTTGTAATGTGATCGATATGATAGGTTTAAAGACCTCGGGGTAGTTTTCGACAATAAGCTTTCCTTCTCCCACCACTTTAGGAGCATTCACAGCAGTGCGATGAAGGCCCTGGGATTTATCATACGGAATTCGACTGATTTCTCAAACACCAAAACCCTGAAAACCCTTTATTACAGTTTTGTGCGGTCTAAGTTGGAGTATGGTGGTGTTATTTGGCATCCGGTCTTTCATAAATATATTATTTTATTAGAGAACGTACAAAGAAAGTTTGTCAAGTTTATCCCCTATAGAGAAGATGGTATATATCCTACCCGGGGCACTAACCAGAATGCACTGTTATCTAGATTCCAGATGCCATCGCTCCTCAACCGCAGATACCTCATGTTTATGCAGTTTTTGTATCGTATTTGCTGTTCGCTCATCGATTCCCCGGAGCTGCTGTCTTGTATTCTTTTCCATATTCCTCTTCGTTCAGTTAGGCAGTCTTTAGTCTTTTATCTCCCAACTCCCTCCTCTAAATTTCTGATTAAAACACCTGTATACCAATCTATGTTGATTTTCAATAATACCCTTAATGACATTGATGTATTCGGTTTGTCCAATACCCAATTTACTGAACTTATAAAGCATAAACTATTACCTTGATGCAACCATTATTTTTCTCTCTTTTTTTTTTCTTCTTTTTCCTATCTCTTGGATTTTTTGTTGCTTATGTATAATTTTTTTTTACATGTCATATTGTCTTGTAATTGGATTTTACTCTGTTAGATAATAAAGATTATTATTATTATTATTATTATATATCAGGGAAATGAAAAACCAAAAGATGCTAATTTATTGGTTACTGATCTTGTTTCTAATGCTAAATAATGGTTTTTATGTTAATCATTTGTATGATGTGAGAATTAAGGGTTTCATTTGTGATGTACCAGCTAAATCTTTTGTAAGATGTACGATTTATAATAATGAACATTTACTTTAAGGGTCTGCTGAGGTAGCCAATATAGCGTCAAGCCAGAAGGAAACAGGTGTCCATTCAGGCAAGGTTACGACGGGCTAACGATAGGAAAAAAAACGGTTTCAATAATATACTCATGTAAACAAAAAATGGAATGAATAAAAATAATGATATGGTGAGATCGCGAAGAAATGCATTTTTTTTTAAGTTTCTGAAAAATTCGCAACCTGTATGTATACCATACCTATAATGCCGAAAACACGACGTAAGGGAACGTCTTTAAGATGTTGTATAACGATGTTTTAAAGACGTACAATTTTGTAACAGCGTACGTCTTTAAGACACCTTTAAGATGTATTTAGGATATTAGGATATTTAGCCGATGTTTTAAAGACGTCCTAAACGTCTTTAGCCAATATCTTTAAGATGTCTTGGAGACGTGTTTGTGCTATTTGATTTGATGTAATAAATATTACTAAGGTTATCTGTATCAGTTCTAAAATTAATCGTATTATTTTTTTTATGTGAATCATTTGTTTAATGTTGCGTTTTTTGTAATTTGTTTCATAATCTCAGACTTGAACTTCGTCAAAATTATTTTTGATAAATTTAGTGCTTTTTATTTAATATTTTTATGCTTTTTTATGCACTTTTTTCAATTTGCTTCCGGTTTTTGTATCCGGTCTCTAGTAATCACACATATTAGCACGTCATTAAAAAAACACCCGGTACAATTCGAGCTTACCTAAACTGGATAAATAAACAAATTAGAAAATGAAATAGCGAGCGCATTACTGATCTTACCTAAGTGAATTATTGGAAAACATACAGTCAACCCGCTTATAGTTAGGATCCACATATCTTTAACGATTCCGTTATGAACGTTTAAAAAAATTATGCCATGGTTTTGACAAACTGTTTTGCAACCTTCTACCGTATTATATATTTTTAATGAACTTCCTAAGTAGTGTATTCCTTAATGAGTGATTACACAGCCCAACAAAAAATTTTTTTTGTCTTGTCGACGAAAAACAACTGATTTTAGTTATTTTGAATGCGGTGATTCCAAAAACACTTAGCTTTTCTTCGTATCAGCTCTAGTTTTTGAGATAGAGCCTACTCATAATAAATTATAATATTTATATATTTGACAATTATTATAATAGTCATAATTTTATAAAAAATTTAACTAATTCCACCACTAATTACACCTTTAATTTATTCATAAATCACTGTAAATACCAAGTCTTATATTGGCAAAGACCATATAATTATTACAGATAAGAAATAATTTTTCCTTAAATTTTTTTGCACCCGCAGATTTCTTATTTTCGTATTTACATTAGCACAAAATATACATTAGAAGGCAATAAAATGAAATTATATACCGTAAGCCTCATAAATTAATTTGTTAACTTGGCTTGTGTCCTAGGGGATTAGTAAAGATTGTTCCACGAAAAATGGATATAACTTAATGACAGCAGTAAAAGTACCTGGGGCGATCCCATTATTTATGACCGCTTGTTATTATTATGTGGAAAGGACCGGATTGTAATAATTATAATTAAATATAGGCACATCAGGTAGGTTAGGTTGCTTAATTTATATTTAAATATCTTTTTGTGGTAAAATTTGTTAGTGTTTTTACCTAACGTATAAAAAAACAGTATGTGGCGTCCATGGAAAAACATTGATGGTGCTTCTTTTAGTATTGCAGTGAAGATAATGCATTTATCTCTCGATGCTAGGGAAATTGTAAAAAGAGTACCTATATACTTCTTTACTCAATAGAGGACTTTATGCTAGTGCTGCTGCGACTGAAACGTCTGATTTAACTAAGATACCTCTGACTACAGTGAAAAGAATCGCGTCAAATCCCATTCAATCTAGAAAGAAGCGTAAGATGCCGGTTTCACCAAATGTTTCGACGAAAGACTTGATAAGGCGAAAAATCTATACCATGTACGAAGAGCAACGAGTACCTACATTAGATTCTCTGAAGCAACGGCTCACCAATGATGAAATAAGTTGTAGCCGCACTAGCCTTTGGAGAGTTTTGTCGGAAATGGGATTCAGATATCGCAAAATTGACAAAAGGCAAGTACTCATGGAATCCCACCGTTTACAAAAATGGCGTCATGAGTATATAACTTCTGTAAGGAAATCCCGTTCTAAAAACCGTCCTATAATTTGCCTCGACGAGACTTGGTTTGACACGCATGAAACACCATCCAAAGGCTGGTCTGATTCTTCCGATACGTGTAAAACAAACGCTCCGTCAAATAAAGGAAAAATAATAAGCATTTTACATGCTGGGTCAGAAAACGGTTGGGTTCCAAATGCCTTGTGGCTTTCTGCAAAAAACATTAAAGACTCTTGTGTGGAGTACCATGAAGATACAACGGCCGAACTTTTTGAGGAATGGTTCGAGAATTGTCTTTTACCAAACATTCCTCAGAATAGCGTGATAGTAATGGACAATGCGAGCTATCACAGTCGCCAATTACATAAAGCTCCAAGCTCAAATAATACAAAATTGGAGATTCAGAACTACATGGCGGCGAATAACATATATTTTGAAGAAAGTTATAAAAAAAGTGATCTTTTAGAAGTTTTAAAGATATTTTGTATAAAAAAAAGTATGTGTATGCAGAAGAAATTGGACATACAGTGCTATCCCTATCCCTATTATTGCATTTTTACCCCATAGAGCATATGTGGCACCAGTTAAAATCACTGGTTAGGTATGAAAATATTTCTCCGACTTTAGTTCTAGTGTTGTAGAATTAATACGAAAATGCTTTAATGATATTCCCCCAGGTAGTTGGAAAAATTCAGTCCGTCACGTAATAACTGTAGAAAATTCGTATATTAGTCTGGATCATATAATTAATCCAATTATAATTAATCTTGATGAGGATAGCGATAGCGAAACAGAACTATCTATAGAATGACATTATAAATGTAAATAAATATGACTAGTAATATTTAAAAAAAAATGTTATTTCATTTGATTACATTAATATAATCATATCATTACTTGTTTTCCTTAGTCCGTCCCTTCATACTTCACTTGTTTATTGCCAAGCTCTTGTCGACACAATGGGACCTACCCAGGAAATCATTAAGTCATATCCAAATTTCGTGAAACGTACTTTACCTATATAATCCCCATATGCGGAATATTGCCTGCATGCATTTGCAAAATTTAGTTGAAATTTGAGTTTCAATGCAAGAGTGTGTTCTTTGAAAAATCGTATTTAAACATGGCTTCTACAAGTAGGCGTAGTTGCGTTAACCATATATCCGGACGTTTTTTGCTACATATGTGGCGAGTACATTTTAAAAGAAAGTAGGAAAATCTTATTTGGCCTATTTTGGTGTTCACTGAGGAGACCAAGATACACTCTGGGCTCCGCATTTTGTATGCAAAACCTGTGAGAAGAGAGTGGCCTTGTAGATAAGCTTTAGTACAAGGAGAAGCTAACGTAATTAATGAAGCGTTGGTTGAACGGGAAAAAATCATTTTTCCATTTCCTCCTTTGCATATTAAACTAGGACTAATGAAACAATTTGTAAAGGCCTTAGACTAGAATGGTGCGTGTTTTGAATACTTGTCCAGTAAATTTCCTGCACTCAGCAAGGAGAAATTGAAAGCCGGAATATTTGATGGACCTCAGATCAGACAGCTCATAAAAGATTCACATTTTACGGAATCGCTGACCGAAACTGAATTTAATACATGGTGCTCTTTTGTTAAAGTTGTGCAAAATTTGCTCCGGAAAAAAAAATCGGAAAATTACCGAGAGATAGTGGAAGATATGCTCAATAACTTTAACCAACGTGGGTGTAATATCTAAGATTCATTACCTCCACAGCCACTTGGCGACCTTAGTGAAGAACAGGATCGATTCCACCAGGATATAAAAACTATGGAAGAGAGACATTAGGGTAGATGGGACATTCACATAATGGCCGATTACTGCTCGAGTCTTCAATGATAAACTCATGCGAGAAAATCTTATAAAAGGAAGTTTTTGGCTGATGCATTTTTCTTTATTAGTTTAGGTTAATGTAAATTAATAGATTAAGTTAATATTGTTAATGTTATTGACAGATGACATTTGTATTTGTTGTGGTGTACAATAAACCTTTTCTTCCATTCCCGAGTTGTTTTTTTGGTGGTAGCAGTATACATATATAATTATGCGATATAAAATACCCTTAATCTCGAAAATATAGCTTATGGTCCTAATTTTTGGAAAACGACCTGAATCTGAGGTTATTTTTAGGTTTAGCAGACACAAATTACCTAGAAACAGTTACAAAATTGCCGGCAGCAAATTATGTGTTGACTAGTGTTATCTACGTCTAATTTGCATTTTAAAACTATCAATACTGCAAATAGAAAATATAGAAAATTAGTTTGTAAAATGACTGCTTTGGGAAATTTTGTTATCGTCCACCTTTTAAACATAGTACATAAAATTTAATATATTAGAAAAAATATTACTTTAAATGTTTAACCAGAAAAACGTACGCGTTTATAATAGTTCATGGTGAATTCTTTCGAATTTGTAGAGGGTGTCCCATTGGTGACACTTTCTGGGTGGTATTAGAGTTATTATCAAAGATAGAATGTTGCGGTTTTCACTTTACCGTCCCACTTTTAATCTACAGGGTGATTTTGAAAATCTTTGCTCCTCGTATTTTCGTTATAGGTTAACTTATCGAGAAGGTACTAACTGCTCATGTTAGGGAATTTTACGCAAAGTTCAGTGGCGAAGCCAGACTTTCTCTAAAAAGTTTGGTTTTTGAGGTATTAACAAATGTACAGTTTCTTAAATGAGACACCCTGTATATTATATTTTTAATTAATTGAGCATATTTTGTGCTTCACCAAAATGTATAGTTTTTAATCTTCAAAAACAAGATAAAAAAGCGTGAACAGTGTTGTCATATCTTCAGGGTAAACTTTTTAGAAAGTCAATAACCGTTTGACAGATTGCAAGTTGTTTATTTTTCAGGGTACATTATCATAAACTTTTTCATTCAGTTCAGTTCGCTGGGAAACAATCTCTGATTTATAAACTTGAACTGACTCGAACGAACCGCCGCGGAGTTTATAAATGGTCAGGTATGTTCTCATTTGTTCAATTCGAACGACACCCGTCAGATCTGGACAACTTAAAAGTTTATAAATGCCACTTACCCTTTAGAAAAAAATGCAATTTTATTTAGCTTTTCGGACTTATTTAAAACCAACTTAATTTATAAAAAAACACCAAGTACCTAGGTAACCCGAACAAAAACAAACCGACACGATAATCTCATAGAATCGCGTCCATTCAATCTGAATTAGTATTTTAAAGTGCTACTGTGTAGACAAAAATACGCCCTTATTGTCTGAGTGGTCTGGGAAATAATGTATTTAACATCTAAAAATTTCAAAAATAAATAACATGTTGGTTCCGCCGATCGATATTGAACTGCTGGACTGGGGCACTGCCGTCGCGAAAAGAACAAATAACTTAATAATTTAAACTCGGGTTTAAGTATTAACACACAATTTAATACATAAATCTGCTTGAAAAAACAGTAGGAAACCGGCCGGCTTCTTTAAACAGCTGATCTTGGACAATCGAGCGGGTTGTCTATTCTTTGCGCGACGGCAGCGGCTGGGGTTAATACTTAAAAATACAGCGTTGCCACTTTGGATGTTTTATAAGGTTATATTCATAAATTGCAGAAGTTCCTTTTGTAATACTTTTCTGTATAATGATAGTCTCGGAAATGACAACCGCGCTAGTATTTTGAAGGGGTTGTAATGGCTATCAACATAATTATTTCATCATTCTTCTTCAGTGAAGGATTAATAAGTTTGATTAGCCCATTAGAAATTAGCGTTTTTATTATTTTTGAATTTCTATTGCGAAATAATTTGTATCCTATAGTGCTGTTGTTTTATGTGTACGGTAGGTTATTGTAAAGTATAATTATGCGTTAGTATTTATTGCTCTTGTGTAATCTAATAAGTGCATATCTTCAAAAAAAAAAAATAATTGGAAACTCGTGGGTGTCTCTGTGTTTCTTTAAGTGATTTAGTGCAAATCTTCCGAGAGATTGGAAATAAGAGGCCGAATGGGGTTTAGTGGGTATAAGCTTATTATGCAGTTCCACATTATCATCAGGGTACGTGATGAGCATAAAGCTTTTCCCATAGAAAAAAAAAAACAAAAACCTGAAGATGTCTGTGCCCTGGATTACTTGCTAGTGTACTGGCACCTGGATTCACTTCTATTTGGATACTAGGTAAACTAAATATTATTTTTATAAGAATCTAAAGTTTTAGATTTTTTATACAGTTGGCAACATTGGGCTTGAACATCTGTTGATTACACAGCTTGGCAATGTAATATGATCATATATGAATGTACCGAGGAGTAACCGGGTGGGTTTAGGGGTGAATTACCCCACTTTTTAAACGTTCGATTAAAAAAAAATGTAGCGCTGCTCTAGGCCACCCCAGGAGTCACCCATTTAAATATAATACGTCATTTCCATAACACCCTGTATTATGAGAAGCAATAAAACTACGTTATATTTCTTTTCCACTATATTCTTAAAAATTACATGTTTCGCTATCACTGTAGCTTCTTCAGATTTAGAATGAATGAATATTTTCCTTTATCTATCAAAATGTACAATTTTAAAATGTTATTACAGGTATAATGATGGTGTAGGTGTAGGGGATTTAATAATAACAATGATAATTTCTAAATGGTCAGTATAGTGATTATATGTATAAATTATATTATAGTTTTATTTATACAACTAATTGCGGATTAGGGAAATAAATTTAACAAAGAAGAATCGTTAAGGCCTATTTGATCATTCAGCAAAACATCGGTATTTTTAAGTATTTATTCCCATGGTTCTAACAGATTAAGTTTCATGTCTTTGTTTCCAGTATGTAAAATTATAAAATTAATTAATCAAAATTATGTTGGTTTTCCTTTAAATGGTTGGAATAATTAGAATCTGTTTTATCTTTTATGTAGCTGTTATAATGTTCTTGTATTCTTTTTCCAATATAGGGAGATAGCGAAACGTCATTTTAAAGAATATAGTGGAAAAGAAATATAACGTAGTTTTATTGTTTCTCATAATATTAGTTATGGATTTCCACCATAGTATCGGCTGAACCAATTAATTTGTTATTAATTCTTGATATATTCTTGATTAACTGTTGTGGCCAAATTTAAAATAATCTCAACGAAAATAATGATGATTATTCCTTTGATAATAAAGATTTAATAATTTTTGTTTTAATTAATTAATTAAATTTTAATTATATTTTAGCAGTGCTGGGTTCGAATACAGGTAAATCTTACTCGAGTACGGATACTTTCTAAGTATCCGAATACAACAATGTGGATGAACCACTTTTTATTCTGTAATTTGAAAAAGCATCCAGAACCAAAGATGGCGACGAATAACAACAAACAAATAATGTCAGGCCGGCTCTGATGCGATCGTTAAAATTTACTGCGCAAACTCAATAGGCCCGCGCCATCTCACATAGCGGGGACACTTTTTGTATTTTGGAACGTTCGTATTGGTAATATACTGTTTATATATATATATATATGTGCTCCACCTTCGGAACGACGCCGACGTATCGTCATTTTGAACCAATTGTATCCAAAGGTTAAAAATGTATCCGGATACAGGGAAGTTGTGTACTCGAGTATCGAATACTGCATTTTTCCGGAAGATACGAATATCGGATACGACGTTTCGATAAGTATTCCAATAACGCATTCGGATACTAGAATTGTATCCTGATACTGCCCAGCACTGTATTTTAGGAATGAACGCGAATTAATATATATATATTACATTTTTATTTAGAAGCATTTAAAAAAAAATTTGCCTCCTGAATTAGTCGTTTGGAAAAATAATCATGGACAAATTGTTGTGTTTAATAATGCAAATATATCTTTACTGTGTTATTTTGATAGCATTTTCGGCAAATTGTAAGTATTTTTAATATAAAATAGAGTTAGGGCCTAACATAAGGGCAAGGGGGCACTTTCCCCTCTGGCTAGTCGAACACAGGGTCGAGGATATTTATCGTTTAACCAACTTAAATAGTATATTACATAACGAGTGTTGAAAGTGGTAGATTTCAAACGGAGGTATTTAAAGTCGGTATATACGGTATATGAAGTCCGCTAAGCAATAAAACCTCTCGAGCCGGGTAGTCGGTGGCTCTCAAACAATAAATTATATTTTAGGTATTTTCTAAATAGAATAATTTAAAGTAAATAAAAAATTAGTTTAGGCAAAAAAAAATAATTTTTTTTAGCTTTTATAGTATTTAGGCAAATTAGTTTTACGAATTCTTTTTGTATAAAGCTTTGGTTCTAAAAAGAACCGATGTCGTCATCTTCTTAAAACATTATTGAACAGCTCGCAAAGCACTTTTATGTTGTTCGTTTTTTTGTATTTGAAGCCCAGCTCTTTTAAAATGATGGACAAACTGGTAGTTCCAATATCGCAAAGTTATTTCTTCTTTATCTTTTCAAGAATAGCTTTGAGGGTAACATATATTCCTTGGCTTTATACATATCATAAACAATATTCCTAATTGATAGTTTTATCCCATGGGATAAATCAAAGGTTTTAGAACGGAGTCAAACCCTTTTATATGGTCTGCTCAATTCGTCTTCACTATTTCTACGAAGTCTTCTTAAGGTCTTATCTGAAATGGTGCAAGCATCAGACGTTCGTTGTTGCACTGCCCAAACAGACACTAACGGAACCGAGTTATCTTTTTCTAAGTAAAATAACGTTCCACTTGTAATACCAAACGGCGTTCACCTGGAGATGAACACCTTCTAGGCGTTGTGAACATTTTCCATAATTTTGCTTTATAACTGCTGTTAATTCACACACAATGAGAAACCAACTAAAAACAGAACATACCATCCTGCACTTGAGCAAATTTTAATTATTTCCTGGAAAATAGTGATTATTATATAGATTTAACTATAATGATCCCAAAATAAATAAATTCTAGGAACAAGTACATGAGAATATCTTTAACTTATTGACGCAAAATGTTTTTCATTTGATAAATACAAAAAACTACGAATGAAAAATAAAAAAGATAAAAATATTTATCGCGGTACATAATTCTAAGATGATTTTGTTTTGGAACCGCTGATTTTGCACGGCCGACTACAGTGAATCAGTAGAATGTTCGGTACGATCAAGAGCGAAGGTATTGTTAACTTAACCGTCTTACTGTTTAGCAACCTTTAATGATTTAATCCGATATCGGACTTCATAAAACGAACCGACTTTAGCACGAGGCACCAGCCGAGGGCGGAAATCTGCAGAGTTTGAGAATATCACTTTCGCATAAGTAATGTAGGTATACAATTATGGAGTTACAGGTGTTAAAGTTCAATTTTATTTGAAGTTTTTTTGCAATACCTTATGCCACGTTCATAATATTTTGACGAAATCTCGTATATGGGGCTTCCTCGGGACGAGGAATACAAATTTGCCAACCGTTTATTCGCAGTTTATATATACGAACCTATACTTTAATTTGAATGGTCCCAACTTTTTTGTGCTACACTGTATACGCATATTGACTGGATCTTTTTATTCTCCTAACGTTTTGACATGAAAAAGGTATACTACTTTTGTTTCGATAAATCTAACCGTTTTCGAGAAAAACGCTAAAATAGCATTGCTTGCATGTGATGAATACGAAATCATTTAAATTTATTTTTGGTTTACTAACAAAATCATAAGATTAAAATACCCAAGTTACTAGAACAATAAATTAAACATTAAAATCAAAGGTTCAAAGTGCCGTCCTTCCTCTTCAATGCATAAATTAATTTGTCTTAAGAAATTCCGAATAACTCTATGGAATATTCCTTCCCACTGCTTAATTACCTCACAATTAGCAACAATTCTTTCCCTCAGCTCTTGGACGCTATTCACAGATGTCCTGTATACAAGCGTCTTCAGATAGCCCCAAAAAATTAATCCATTGGGTTTAAGTCAGGAGATCTAGGGGCCCACTGTACAAAACCACCGCGTCCTATCCTATTGTCTGACCGCTAACTATAGCGCATGTTTCCAAAGCATGCTATGGTCAAGGTTGAGAATACATTTTATTTACAACCATGCATGTAATAATGACATTTCATCTATCTTTGAAAGGGGGAAAGATGACGTTTTTTACTTTTACTTTCCACCCGGGTGGAAAGTAAATTATTTATTTGCAATTCTTTTAAAAATCGATATCTCAAAATAATATATGAACACACCAACATACTTACAACTCATTACACAAATTTAACGACAAACAATTTTTTTAAATTTTTTAAAAATAAACCTGATGACATTGATAAAAAATTAAAAATTTACAAGATATCCTTTGTTTTGCTTTTTTAAAAATGCTAATAACTTTGCGTATTTAGATATGTCTACCTTTTCCCTAATTGACAGAGTGGTCCTCAGCATTGAATATTGTGGCGAAATCGTTGATATCTTCTTTGTCTTGGTATGTTCACTGAAATAAGCTAGTAGCACCGACTCAGAACCAGGATTTTGAACTTTCTTTCCCGTACACCATTCTTTGAAACAGTTATATGCCTTGTCATATCTCGGGCGGCTTTTAGTTGACAGACGATCTTCTTCTATTTTTTGCTGCTTCTCGAATTTCTGGTCGAGTAGCAGCAAAATCAAATTCCTTATCTGATAGCATTTTTCTGTTGTTAAAATAATATATTGTTTAGTGACTTGGAAACCATATTCAAAAAATGATATTTGCCATCTTGATGTATTATTAACTACGTTATTTTACCACCTGCGGTTATTTGAAATTTCTATCTAAATGACATTCATCTTTAATTAATAATTTTAATTGAAAATAATAAGAAGTGGATGTTAGATGTGGTTGTAAATAAAATAGTATACAAACCTCGGTGAAAAGTTTCATTACTGTCTCGAGATTTAGTCAACCTCGTCGCTTCACGCCTCGGTTAACTACCGACTCTCTCGACAGGAATGAAACACTTTCCACCCTGGGTACGTAATATACTATAAACGATTTCGTATTCATCACATGCAAGCAATGTTATTTTAGCGTTTTTCTCGAAAACGTTAAGATGTATCGAAACAAACGTAGTATACCTTTTTTATGTCAAAACGTGAGGAGAATAAAAATATCCAGTCAAAATGCGCATACAGTGTAGCACAAAAAAGTTGAAACCAATCAAATTAAAGTATAGGTTCGTATGTGGCGCCCTCTACAATATGCGAAAAAAGCGTTGAAATGTAATTTTATCAACACTCCTGTGATATAAGACACTCTCAAGCCAACTTAGCCGTGCTTTCTTATTTTCGTAGGGGGTCGTAGGAAAGCATATTTGGCAGTGTTTATACATTGTGTCCCTGGGTGGGGTTATGTATACCGCAGATGGGCTTAATTTTTAATTTTTCGAAAAAAGTCATGCTTGTCAATTCAAGTCAAATTTGCTTGTCAAAAAATTAAGATTTGTCTTTAGAAAATTTAGGCAGGGAGGTCAAAATCTTAAAAAATTATTGAGTAAACCAAGGCATCTTTTAACGTACTTTTGAGTATCCATTTGGATACGCAGGCCTTTTATTTGGATACCCAGTAAAGATCAAATAGATCCAGAAATTTTTTTATTACTTAGTAATTTAAAAACTACTGAACTGATACCAGTGATGACTGATACCTAAAAATGCTTCAAAATGAACAGTGTCAGAAAAAATAAGGCCGTTTTAAAGACATGGATACGCGGTAAAAAATCCCTAAAAGATGCCTTGGAGTAAACTACCTTAATTCTTTTATTTTCAAGGAAAATGCAATTAGGAAATGTGTATTAGAATTGCTTCTTTCGTCATAATTCAAGATATAAGAAAAAAATTCATCTAATAAATTAACACAACTTACTATAAAAAGGATATATTCTGTTTGTAGTGAGTTTAGAAGAAGACTAGTTGAATAACAACTTTTTAAATAAAATGCTAGTTTTATTAATACTACTTAGAATACATGTTAAAAAGAATGATGATATTGACCTCACTGTATACAAAAATACTTTTTTTAAATCTTGAAATTACTTTGACTTAAGGTGTTCAACTTGAATGTCGGAAAAGCAATTCTAGCGAATATTTCCGAATGGCATTTCTCTTAACAGCGAAAATTTAAGTTATTTTACTCTTATGTAAAATCGATAATTTTAAGATTTTGACCTCCTGATACAAAATCTAAACGATGACAAATCTTAATTTTTTACAAGGAAAATTTTTTATTAAGAAATTGTAAACATTGAATTAAAAGTATCTAGAGTGCCGTCACGCTCGAGAGCGATTTGTCGCGAGAGATAAATCGCGACAAGCTGGCCACTGTAAAAGCGATCAATATCTAAGCGACATTAGTTTCCGTCATGCCTCTGTCACGAACGCGTCGTATTATTTTTCAGCAGAAGCAAGTCCAACTTCTGTCCACAGCTCGTCGATTAAACTTTTATTGTAAAAATATTTGTTAGCATCCTGCCATAGGTCTACTTTGAACTTCTGATATGAAAATTTCCTTTTGACAAGACGTCGTGACATGATCCTTTTGACAAAATAGGTGGTACGGGCCGCTACACAAAATAAATAAAAATCGCTCAAGAAATCTAACAATACAAAGCGACACGCTTAGCCGCTAAGCGATTTCTTTACCATGGCCACTCTAATTATAGTTAGAGATACGGTGGCAATAGGGGGTCCGTGAAGTGGAATATCAGTAATTTGATTTTTCGTGGAGTTTAGGTCCCTCTCTACAACTTTTAGATCTGATGAAATGCCCTAGAGCGTTGCTAAGAGGCGCTGCACCGCTTTAGATAGGAAATTCTCAATAAATTCAAAACTATATCGAGCCATGTTTGAAAATGAATTTTGGAGATGACTCGTAAACAATTTTCTGATAAAAATAATATTGCGAAAGTGCAGCATACTTTCAAGGATATCGTGAAAAGGAAGACTATGAAAGTCGGTATGAAGGTGCACGAGGTAAGACTGCAGCGAGATCTCTTTGGACAATTGCTGACCGCATCGCTCTGTCAAAAAATAGATTTAGAGAAAGTTTTGCACAGCACCCGATTACTCCAGTCCCGCTTTCTTTCTGTCATATCTTCCGGTATCTCTGCGTAATATTGTCAGAATTCCGCCTAGCTAGGTGCGATTCTTCTGAATTTTTTTTCCCATAATAATTGGGTGTCAAGGAATGTACCGTGATAATTTTCTGACATGTCATGATCGTTTTCCGAATTTCCTCCGAATTTTTGACACGACAATTCATTTTCAGACATGGCTCGATCTAATTTTGAATTTATTGAGAATTTCCTATCTAAAGCGGTACAGCGCCTCTCAGCAACGCTCTACGGCATTTCATCAGATATAAAAGTTGTAGAGGGGGACCTAAACTCCACGAAAAACTAAATTACTGATATTCCACTTCACGGACCCCCTATTGTCACGGTCTCTCTAACTATTAAGTTTGATGGGTTTGGAAAACTCTTTTATCGCTCAGTCGTCCGCAATTTGTCTCTAGCGACAAATCGCTCGCAAGCGTGGCGGCACCCAGTTTTTATTTTATTTTAAAAGGTCTTAATTTTATTCAGAATTACTTAATATTTTTAGCACCTGTGGATACATCTGATGCACCTCCGCGCTGTGGTGAAAATGAGATATACTCATGTTTACCTCTGTGTCCAAGAACATGCAATGATCCTCTGTCTAGCATTTTTTGCTTACCAATATCCCCTGCTGTGACTTTTTGTCGAAAAGGATGTACCTGTGTGACAGGGTACCTTTTGGAGAAAACTATTGGCAAATGTGTGAGGACGTGTCCTGTTCCCCAATAGTGATATGTAGATTTTTAAGTTATACTTAATAAATTTGCTTCCAGAATCCGTTTTAATTATTGAAGAATGGGTAAAGTTAATATTTTTCCATTGAAGTGATTTAAAAAAAAAGAGAGAAATAATCAAAGTCCAAAATTATCTAAATTTAATATAGAGTTACATTACGTTTACTGTGTATAAAATTTTTTTTTAAATATGCACTGACAAAAATGCATTTACCAATGTCGTGGGTTACAAAATTGGAGCTACGTCAACCCACCTCTCTATGTTGTTCTAACTGAGCCTACGAATTATCAGAAATCATTTAAAAACGCTACAAATAATTCAGGTTCGTTTGGTTCGCCTCAACCCAGAAAGAGATTTTTTATTTTAAACATATTTGGGATCACCACAATTCCTCATCTTGTAACTATTTTTTGGGCTGGGAAAACTTACTAATTGATTATAAAGTGTCATTGTAACCCGGACGTGCATTATTTTAACTCATTATCATGTGTAAATTATTTTGACTTGGAATAATTCAGGAAACGTGCTCCAAAACCCCATATCGAGGGTAAATCACACGACCGTAAGGTCACGGAAAGTTCCGAATTCGTGCTCGTGCAGGTTTGGCGCGGTTCATTCCATTGTTATTCGTCAATTCTCCTTCGATCGCGCGTATAGACATCTGTTGGCCGTTGCGCCGTTTGCGGGATTTTTCATCTTTGTTCTCTGTGCGTGAAATTTTGTGTTTTGCATAATTTTGGTCAGTTGGAGTAAAATGTAGGGACCGGAGGGAGATGCATCGAATTATTATTATGGGAAGTGTAAATATATTTCGCAGTTCTTAAATGATAATATTTTTCCAGATTCCGTAAATAGAAAATAGTAAATAAGATCTCAACTGCCTACGTGAGAAAAGTCTTGGGTCAACTTTGTTCTAGAATATTTCGCAGTTCTTAAAAACAGCCCATATTTTCATGATCTAGCCATGATAGTATTTTTCCAAATTCTTTAAATAGAAATAAGTAAATAAAATTTCAAGTGCCTACGTGAGAAAAGTTTTGGCTCCACTTGGTGCTAGAACTTTTTATTATTAAATACGCAGAAAATTATTATTGGAAAGGTTTCGTGACATCACATGCACCCATCAAAATATCCATAGGAAAAATTTAAGATTTCTTTTTAAGTTATCGGTGTATGTGAGCACTTGTGTTTTGAAAATGATTTTGAAAAATTTTGACTTTCATTCCAAAATAAGGTACAACTTTTTTATTATCATTCATCATGATATGAGATTAAATTTATTTGTTTTTTAATTTATTTTACAATGAATAAAATCTTACAATCAATTTTTACAATAAATTTTTAATCTAAATATTTTCTTAAACCTTTTTTAGAAAATCTTACTTTATTTTATTTTGATACTTTGAATAAAATATGTTATTTTAATTTATGGTACAACAAATTTAATTTATTTAGAAACTTTTCGAAATATTTTTGGAAACTAAAACTCTTTGTGTTGAAACTTTAAAATATTTTTGAAAAGTAAAATTTATTTTGAAACTTCAAAATATTTTTGAAAAATAAAATTTATGTTAAGACTTCAAAATATTCTTGAAAAATAAAATTTATTTTGAGAGTTCAAAATATTTTTGAAAAATAAAATTTATTTGAGACTTCAAAATATTTTTGCTAAAAAAATATTTTTATTTTTTAAATTAGGGCTACGCACCACTGTGCATTCTTAAACTAGAGCCTTTGGGAGGCATTACAAAATGTTTTTTTTAAATTTTATTAATAAATTTTCTACCTAAACTAATAATAGGGTTTGAATTAAGTTTGCAAAATCCATCTTTTAATCTATTAAAAAAAATAGTATTTTTTAAACCATTGTTCTTATATTTTGTTCAGGCCCACTAGTGTATGTTAAGAAAAGAAAACAACAATAGAGGCATCGTCGACAAAATCGTAAAAAAAATTTAAAAAGTTTCTATACTTATATTGTAAGGGTGCGTCCACATACCTGAGGAAAACGACAGAACGAAAAAAATACAGTGCTCAGGATTGGCTAATAATTTCTATTGACACTAAACAAATGCTGTTTTTCTCAGGTATGGACGTACCCTTCATACTTCTTTTAAGACCAGACAATTTTTTCCTGTTTTACAAAATTAATAATTAAATTCCCAATGATTTACACAAACACGAGTACTATACTACTATTAAGATAATTTTATTCTGCGAAGTGATAATCGCGCGCTTCTTTACAGTATATTAAATCAAGTTGCCTTTTGAAGCAATCGTCATCACTTCGTCCGCATGGTTTCGTAGCCGTAGTATGCTCTCCTGTCTATAATTCATTTGATTATTTTTTTTTAAATATACAACAAAAATGTTATATCTTGAAAAAACAAAAAGCAATTGAAGTCCACAATATGCAGGCGTTAAATCAAAGAAATATTTTGAGTTCTGATACTCCACAATTTAGGTACTGGTAGTCCAAAATTTTTAGTCTGGTAGCCCAAAGAGTGAGTTATTCCAGCCGCCATCGTAAGCTAGAACAACTTAAATGTCAAGTTTTGATAGCTCGAATCATGAATTAATCTAGCCCGACTAGTAACGCATCACAATTCACATACTGGTTGCTACGGTAGCCTATCAATAATTTAAGACGGTGGGGCGTGAGCTATTCCAACGCATAAAATAACCCATCTTCTGTGCTATCATAACTTATGAATAGTGAGTTCATGCAATTTCTTCGATTTGGTTGCCGTAATTCAGAGGTCTGGGCTGTCCCCTATTAGCAATACGCTTCGGTCAAGGACAACTCATATTTGAGTTATATCAACTCGAGATTTCGCTCAGTGTGATAGCCACACAGGCGCGGAACTACTATGCAGCAAGATCATGCAACGCAGGGGGGCCCGGGCGTTCAGGGGGCCCTCGGCCCAAAGTGGCCTCCCGTTACGGAATGCGAGGCCCTTCGCCACTTTAAAAAGTATCTTTTTCTTACGCAACACTAATTTATTATGATTTTATACTATCATCAAGAAAAGGAGTTCCTACACATCTGTCGATCGCGTTAGAAGTTTTTGTCTTGTTTGTGTTGAATAAGTTCGTGTCGCGCAAGCCAAGTGCTGAGCTCCACTGAAAGTGGGGCCCCAGACCCAGACCCACCGGGCCTAGCAGGAAAATAGGTCCTCGATAATGTTTATAGTAACAAGGAATTAACAACTACAACGTATTAAAGTTTTTATGACACCGTAGGTATTTTTAATTGAATGCAAACTTCCTATTCCTAAACAAATAATTTAAGGAAATTGAATTTAAAATATAAAGTATCCCTAGCGCAACGAAATAGGTGCTCCGGAGCGACAGCAAACTGGTCTAAATACAGCACTTGTTATTTATAAATAATATTTTTTATACTTATTTGGCGGAATGGCGGTGCTAAGTTTTCAAAGAATTATTTCTTACTGAAAATTATTAACATCAAAAGAATAACTTACTAGTAATATATTAATCTACAAACAAAATTAATTGAAAAATTGGTCAATGGTTCAATTTAGGGAAAATACATTTACAGAAATGCAACAATTTTTCAAATAATTTTTTTGTAGATTATTATTATTAGTAAGCTGAAATACATTCCTTTTATTCAAATATCATTTATGTTTCATTTTATATAATAATTGTTTCCATGGCTAACTGATGACTAAATATTGTGATATTCAGTTATTAACTACTTCGAAACATTTGGTCAGAAAATTAGTTATAAATGGTTAATGTGAAATATCAAAAAATCTCTTAACATATTTTTTGGTCAGAATATAAGAAGATTTAACACAAGAGTGGATCGAGAACTTCGGTTTGGGGGTCAAACTACGTTTTTTGGAGGGGGGGGGGGGTCATACATGGAAAGTTACGAAAAGTAATACCCTGTCGTGTTAGTCAAACCGGTATTTATGGTATTTTTCGTGTTAAATTGGTAATTAGTATTGGAGAACGTTTACAGCGTCTTTGGGCATGGGCCCGTTTAGCATTTTTTTTTATTTTAAAAATCGAAAGTAGAACACTTTTTCAGACAATTCCCAAATTTCTTGATTTTTATTCGGACTTTTAAACCCTTAAATAAAATATCAAAGTTGGACCTCGCGAAACGTCACGAAGCTACGCGTGACATCACATCCTATATGCTGGTCGGAAGACAGTTGAGATTTAAGGCCAATTTATAAACTGGACGATGACAATTGACGGTGCAGATTGACGGTGCTGTTTGACGGTGCCGTAAAAAGCTGGATTCATAAACTTGACGGTGGCGACGATAACCTAACCTGTTTTTCTGGGCTTTTCTGTATTTTTATGTGATTATATTAATTTTGGTGTTTATGTGATCTGAATGATACTATCAACACTTATCAACAGTACACTTTAAAATGGTTAATAAGATGGTATAAAATAAAATAATATTTACTAAATAGCACGTGACAGGCAAACACGATTTTGATTGGCTGTGTAAACTTGCTACGAACATTGCTACGACCGTCCACCGTCAAAAGATAAAATTGGTTCATGTCGGCCGTCAAACTGCACCGTCATCGTGAAATATAAATGGTCTTATGCATTTCAATATGTTTAAGCTGTACCGTCACAGTCAAACAGCACCGTCAATCGTCAACGTCGAGTTTATAAATTCAGCTTTAGAAGCGTATAGCGCGACGGTGTTCCTGTACGAAAACGTCGGTTGATTGTTAAATTCTCTTTTTTATCTTCTCGCTGGATTAAAATGAGTGAGAATGAAGCTTGTAATAAATATTGTGTGGTCCCTGAGGGCCTTAACACTTCCATAAATGCCCCAGGTTTGAGGATTGGATAAACCTATCGAGCTGAAATTTTAAAAGCTTATTTAGATGATCGAATTCTATTGAATACCATATAGTATATAGTATTAAGATACAAGTTTCATAAGACCTTATCTTAGAGCACGCGTTTAATATAAAAACGACCCGCGAAGCGGGGAGTTTTCTAAAATACAAGTGCTCTAATTGTCTTATGAACCGTGTATTTTATAATACTATTTCTATTTGGGTCTTTAAAGTCTGAAATATAGTAGATTTTTTTCATTTGAATTAATATTTTCAGTATCAAATATGCTATGATAGAAACAATTGAACATAACAAAGTTTCTTCCCATCCGTCATAATTAAAAATCAATATATTATTAAAGTTAATAAAAATGAGTCAGGAAGAAAAGTTGTACTCCGTCAGAAATACGAGAAATAATCTAGAAAAACTTTTAAAAAGAATATGCAAAACTTTGAGTTATGGTGCGAGAAGAAAAAGTTCAAAATATTGAACAAAATAATAAATAATACTATTGAACAAAATATTGTGTCGACACAGAATCTGACAGCAATAACAATTAATGCCCAGGAAATGTCTCCAGTAACTATAAATATGTAAATATAAAGTAATATGTATAATACTATATTGAATTAAAAATAAAAATAGTACTTTATTGAATAAAACGTTAGAAATAGAGCATAAACTGGAAGATATTTCTATTATTTTTAGGTTATGTTGTTTTATAGTTGTGACTAGAAATTAGTTGAGAGACACCGTCAGCATGTTATATATTTCCGAGGATAGGTATTTCAGATAAATATCTAGTAAAAATGATCTATTTGCAAGGTTAAAGGTTAGTATTTTAGAGTTTCCTATAAAATTTTTTTGTCGAATCCATAATGCCAAGAAAACTAATTTCAACGAAATCAAAGTAAGCCTAAAATTCGAACCATACTTGCTGCTAACATAAAAAAATAAAATTTCAGATTCAAAAAGTGGCAGGTTATTTCTTTTTTTTTGCATTTTATAATGTAGCCATTATGAAACGCAAATAGAAAAAAATAATTACGAAACAAAATTATCGGTAACAAACCCATTCTAACATTGGGCAGTGTTCTGGCGAGAGGCAACTAAGGTGGATGTGTTAGTTAGATCAGTTTCGTGTTATACATCACCTTGGGTCTTTGGGTCCATGGGACCCTACGGCCTATAGTAGGTAAGTGTGCTGTTAATGGACATACCCGAACACCAAGTCTCAAAGGAAGAAAATTAATTCTACTCTCCGTACTTGCAATGAGTTCATAAGTTAACACATTCGCTTTATTTTGATTTAAGACTTGAATATTAAGAAAAGCAATGTCAATTAGAGTTGTTTTATTATTAATTTATTTATCATCCTGAGTTATAGGCCTTCTGCTTCCCTATATACATTCGCGCCCGTACGCCAGATGTCTGTATTCATAGCTGTCTCTAGACCTTTAGCATCTATTGTAATTTTAAAAGAGGAATATTCCTCTGGGTACTTAGAATCCATGCCGGTCTACAATTATCCCCTAAATAATTTTTTGGTCATCATTTCCGGACACCCTGTATAAACCCATGCCGAGCTTAACACTGAATAACAATTATAAATGCAAGAAAGACCAACACATTATTAATGAAAATTATTTCACTGAAAATAATGAGAATTATTCCTAAGATAAAGATTTAATAATTTTTTTTTAAATTAATTTTTATTTAATCAATTTTAATTATTTTTTCAAAATGAAGGTCAATTTATATGATATCCTGATAAAAAGTAATTAGTACATTTTTTTTAATGTGCTCATTAATTTTCTTCCTGAATGTACCACTTATAGCTGTTTGAAAAAATATCCATGGAAAAAGTGTTGTTTTAAATAATGCAAATAAATCTTTACAGTGTTATTTTGGTAGCAATTTCGATAAACAGCCAATGTAAGTATTTTGATATAAAATAGAGTTATATACATTAATATACATATATTTTGTCTTTATAATAGAAACGTTTTTGTAGTTAGACTAAAAACATAAGAATTTTTAATATTTGAAGTTAAAGAAATATGAGTAAAAGTTTTTATTTTATTCTAGTGTTAAAATAGCATAATATACAAAACAGAATTACTTAATATTTTTAGCATCTGATGGAATGCGCCAAATAAACCTAGCGCTGGGACCAGCTTCAGCTTATTTCAACTCGGACCCACTAGACAATTCAATATCAGGAGAAACTGATACTAATGAATTATCAAATTATTTAGTGGATTCTGACGAACTTATCAGAACAAAAATTAACCCGACTACTTGGGTACCTGATGTGGATGTAGAACCGCTAAATATAAGTCCATATATGGGACCTAATAATTTAGTAGTCCCTCCTGTTACCACGAAATTCAGTACATTGACTACTTCACGTTCTACAAATACGGATCACGCCATTAGTGAAACGGCAGCTACAACAATCACTCCTCCAATTTTAGCCAATAATTCTTCTCCCATTACTCCTTCATTCGCCGACATATATTCACGATCAACCACTGCACTACCTTCGTCCGTATCAACAATTATGGAGACTGCTGAAGTTATAGTAACTAACAATTCCACCCCGATATCTTCTGTAGTTACAGAAAGTAATACTCTAGTAATCACACCATCTTCTACAACTATGGAAGATACCATTACTCCTAGACGACGTCATGTTATTGAAATACAAGCGACATCAACTAGTGAACCTCCTATCTCAGTAGCTAGATCAACGCCGACGCTTGCAACAACTTCACATCCAATTTCTATTATTACATCCTCACAATCAACAGCGATACTATCTACATCCACTACAAGGAGCTCCCAAAGTAGTGCAACTGTTACACCTAACCTCTGTGGTGAAAATGAGGTATACTCATGTTTACCTCTGTGTCCAAGAACATGCAATGATCCTCTGTCTAGCCTTTTTTGCATACCAATACCCACTAATGTATCTTTTTGTCGAAGAGGGTGTACCTGTATTAGAGGGTACCTTTTGGAGAAAACTACTGGCAAATGTGTGAAGGACTGTCCTGTTGCACGACCACTGTAATAATAATATGTAGATTGTAAGTTAAACTTAATAAATTTGCGTCTAGAATCCGTTTTAATTATTGAAGAGTGGGTAATATTTTTTCAGGGGTTATCAGTATTAAAACCAGCATTTATTTTTATTAATGTTGGCTAAATAAAATATAATGTTCATTTTAATCACCACAAAATTAAATTATGATAAGCACACTAAAAAGGTGAGATTAATACTTGATTTACTGTGGAACAGAGATCTTAGGCCATTCTAAGTCATGGACGAACGAGTGAAATCCATTTGAAGGAACATGATGAGCCACAATTTATACGAGAGCAAGAAGTCACATTATAGATGTTAAATATTTTGGGCGCAAAGCGCCTAATGATCGATATTTTCCCTTAGTCTTAGGATTGGACGTTTTAAACGATCAAAGTACTAAGTTTAATTCAAGTTTGGGCTTTGGCCGTCTCAAAACAGTCAAAACAGGAATTGTGCAATTACGAAACGTCCAGAACTTAAAATATTGTTTGGTAGTATAGTAGTAGTAGTATTCTGATTCGCAGGGATTAAAAAGCAGTTTCTTGGAAATTCTCTATGGTTGTTATTAGTACTGAAATAATTTAATTCTGGTATAGATCAATGATTTTACATCAAGGAAGATACGGCCTTTGAAAAATAAACGATTCACATTCTTAGGCAGGTTGTAAAAAACTTCCCAGAAAAACAATCGGCGAGCTCTGAAAAATAGTATAATTTTTCTTTGTCGTTTCCTGTTAATTAGACAAGGACAGTACGTCGCCTTCGAGCGTTCGGAACGTAGTTTTTATAAAGTCCTCCGTCTTACATAACTGCTGTCACGTTTGACACTACCAAATTAACAACTGTCATATTTGTCATTATTGTTAAATTGTTGTTGTTGTTTTTCAGTGTTTGAGTCAGCCCGGTGAGACCGCTTATGGCGGGGATCGAAGCATATAAGTAGGCCGTGCAAGTGACGTCACAGCCAGGCTTTATCCTTTTGTGTCGATCGTTCTGTGTCAATATCAGACTTTGGGTTTGTTCGATTTAATCCAGGCCATATTTGTCTCCCTTTATTGAATCGGAGAAGGTTGATGCAGACAGAGACAGACATAGAATGCGAGCAGCACACGTTCTTAAATTATTTCACAACCGAACATCCTTCGTCTGGAAGGGGATAAAATCAAGTAACATATGATTTATAATGTGATTGAAAATGATGGAGGAAGCGTCATTAAATTCTAAAATAATTTTTAATTTTCTATTCTTTTCATGAAAACGGACCTTCTCGTTTTGTTGCAGGTAAGTAATTTATGATTGAAATATTTTTTTACTAATTTTTATTCGTTATTGTTATTTTACATTATAAAATTGTCCCATTATGTCCCAAACTTGTCACGCAAACTAGCAACAAACACATTTTTAAAGAATTTTACTTAAATTTTACAATCCAGAAGTCAAAAGCTACAACATAATAATTACAGCTTAGTTATATTAACCCGTAGCCAGAATTTTGATAAGTCCGGTAATATACAGGGTGTTATGGAAATGACGTATTATATTTAAATGGGTGACTCCTGGGGTGTCCTAGAGAAGCGCTACATATATTTTTTTTTTAAATCGAACGTTTAAAAAGTGGGGTAATTCACCCGTAAACCCACCCGGTTACTCCTCAGCACATTCATATATGATCATATTACATTGCCAAGCTGTGTAATCAACAGATGTTCAAGCCCAATGTTGCCAAATGTGTAGAAAATAACTATAGATTCTTATAAAAATAATATTTAGTTTACCTAGTATCCAAATAGAAGTGAATCCAGGTGCCAGTACACTAGCAAGTAATCCAGGGCACAGAGACATCTTCAGGTTTTTGTTTCTTTTTCTATGGGAAAAGCTTTATGCTCATCACGTAACTTGATAGTGTGGAACTGCATAATAAGCTTATACCCACTAAACCCCATTCGGCCTCTTATTTCCAATCTCTCGGAACATTTGCACTAAATCACTTAAAGAAACACACAGACACCCACGAGTTTCCAATTTTTTTTTTTTAAGATATGCACTTATTAGATTACACAAAAGCAATAAATACTAACGCATAATTACACTTTACAATAACCTACCGTACACATAAAACAACAGCACTATAGGATACAAATTATTTCGCAATAGAAATTCAGAAATAATAAAAACGTTAATTTCTAATGGCCTAATCAAATTTATTAAACCTTTACTGAAGAAGAATTATGAAATAATTATGTTGATAGACCCTTCCATACTTTCCTTTTTAGTCTAAGCTTCCAATCAACCCTTTTAAAAAAATAGTCTCGCCCAAGCAGCGCGGGTTGCCATTACCGAGACTATCATTATAATGAATAGTGTTTCAGAAAGGAAGGATGTTTTCTAAACATCGACATTTAAAAAAGTATATTTGCGATTAGGAATAAATTAGATATAAAAAATAAAAATAAACTTGTTATTAGAAAGAATTGAAAAATTATGAAACGTCAAAAAACAAAATAACAAAAATTTTAAAAATAATATAAACAAAAAAATAAAGCAAATATTAAAACCTAATATTTTATAACTGCATGAATTCCTGCCACTAACAACTTGTAAACTATTTTTTTTTTGTAAAACTAGATTAATGATGATTCCTTGCAAGCTATTTCGTTTTTAGGGCCATAGTTTCGCCGGCTTTGGAAAAAAAAAAGATTTCGTTCTGGATAAGCTGGACAAATACTTCTCGCAATTGCGCCGCGAGAATGGAATCCGTATTACAGTCGGCAATTCTAGCCTTCTGGCAATTAAAATTGCACGGATTCATGCGCAGTACACCGTTCTCGATCAGCTGTCTCGCGTTGCCAGAAATTGGACACGCGCCACTTTCATTGCCATTGCCGGTGCAAGTCTGGGTAGAGATGGATTATTCTGTTACTTTTAAATGTTTATTAATTGGTCGAAGCACCTATGAACAGCTAATGGCTACTGCCATTTGTAAGTAGCAGTAGCTGCTTTAACTGACAGTCAAAACGAATAGGTTTGTCCATCTCTAATTCTGGGGGTATTTTAGAGATTTCGACACTACCCACTGCTATTCTGACTGTTAGCAAGGCGCCAGTTGATCGAAAACGGTTTATTGTGCATGAATTCGTGCAATTATAATTGCCATTGCACCGGAAATTTTTATTGTCGACTCTAATAAGGCTTTTAGCAAATGAAATCAAAAGCTTTCGCTCTTATTTTCTTGTGCTGGGAAAATTGAGTTTAAGATTACAACCTAGTTTTCTTGTTTTGTTATAACATTGAACATCGGAAGGTAAACATCGATGTCGACATCGATGTTTGACCTCTAACATCGATGTCGAAAACATCGAACATCGGTAACAGAACATGAAGATCGCCCAGCACTAATACGTTTTGCAGATCAGCTGTTAATAATAAGCCGGCCGGTTTTCTAATAATGCTGTTTGAAGTAGATTTGTGTGTTAAATTGTATGTTAATACTTAAATCGGAGTTTAAATTATTAAGTTATTTGTTCTTTTCGTGACGGCAGTGCCCCAGTCCAGCAGTTCAATATTGACCGACGAAACCGATGTGTTATTTAGACAATAAGTTCGTACTTTTGTCTACACAGTAGCACTTTAAAATACTAATTCAGATTGAACGGTACTTTGTACTGGACCACAGATTTTAAGATCTTAATTACCTAAATGATAATTAAAATCGCACAAGATGTTGGTTGGCGTTCGAAAGGGAGTCTATTTTAAACCTGCGGTAATTGACGTGGGTTCTTTTAGGGTTTAAGTTTGCTTATGGATATTTAAGGTAGTTTGATTAATTAAAAGTCATAATTAATCTTAAAACTATTTAATAATAAGAAAGTAAGTTTAGATAAATTAACATAATTAAAAATGTCTTCCATAATCTTCAAAACTCACTGTTCATAGTTTCACATGCAAAAATCATAGTTCATTAACATGATGCAAATTATTATAAATGTCTACAACTTTGTACTGCGTACATTCTTTCATTGTTCTTTTAGCACTGGATAAAATAGTCAATGTTTATAAGGTATCTTAACTTACATACAAACATCTTACAGCTGGTAGTATTTCGTTCCCGAACACACACTTAAGAATAGGTCGTTGCACTAATTCACTGTTGTAAACAACCAAGGGTCGATAAGTAAGCCCTCCCGGTTTCTTATAATATACATTGTTACTGAGATATTAATAGTGAACTTTTAGATATTTATTTGAACAAAATATCTTTAAACTTTATTCTTAGTTACTGACTAACCCATGATGGCTAAATAGAATATCTTATTATTTAATTCTGGACTGATCTTAATAGAGACTGGAGTAAGTACGGAATCTCGAATCTTGAATAATAATTATCTTTTTTGCTGTGTTTCGTGGTTTTGTTATATTGCCCCCCTTTTCCAAATGGGCAAGGAACTAACATTAGAGGTATGTCCAAAAAGTTTAGGTCTCGCCTGATTCGTTGGTTCATTTGGGTCAAGTCAAACGGGAGAAACAATTAAGGAAGCAGTTAATTTTTATTACCTAGGAGGTATCCCATTAAGGTGTAGAATAACATTAAGTTAATCGTTTATTTCGGTGATTAGAACACCTGCAGGCTATTAAGGAAGTAATAACCATTAAATTTAATTGCTTGTTTAGGTAATTAAAATTCGTTGATATTTTAGAATATTATTTTTAGTTTGTATCATAGCTATTCTGGGAATCTGTGGTTCCTTCCCATAATTGTTTTGATCCAATAAAATTGATTTGGGCGTATTTAAAAATATGTGCGTGGGTCAAAAATACCTTACAATCTATCTCTTTTCTATTTCCTATGACTTTCTTATTTTAGGATATTTTATCCAGATATATTATTATAATATTTTGGCGATTTTTATAAAATGGCATAAATATTTGGGCTTTTAATGCAATTTTAGAATTAATTCTTATTTCGTACATTGAATAGAGTTAATTAAATATAAATAAAGCCAGGGGCGTAACAACTTTGATGTGTTGTGACGCGAAAACTATGTGATTTTGTGATGTGAGTACTTGGTGTTTTTTATAAATTAAGTTGGTTTTAAATAAGTCCGAAAAGGTAAATAAAATTGCATTTTTTTAAAGGGTAAGTGGCATTTATAAACTCAGTCAGTTCAAGTTTATAAATCAGAGATTGTTTCCCAGCGAACTGAACTGAACGTAAAAGTTTATAATAATGTACCCTGAAAAATAAACAACTTGCAATCTGTCAAACGGTTATTGACTTTCTAAAGAGTTTACCCTGAAGATGTGACAACACTGTTGACATATGTTGCTTTGTTTACCTTTCTGACAGGGGCAACACGTGCTTATTTTTGGTCTGACATAAGGTCATGTACAGGGCATATTAAATTAAAGCGCCATTTTTGGATATTTTTCTTCAATTTGTTTTCATCTCAGGAATTGCCGATTTAAATATAATACGTCATTTCCATAACACCCTGTATTATTATAATAATTCTTTCTTTTCATAGTTTAATTGAGAATCCCATAATGACTGAACATTAAAGAGGACTTCGATCACTAATGTTGCCAGGAGTATGCTACGAAAAAAACAAATTGGAAGCCCATAATCATAATGATGGTGCATATATTTACTTGGTTAGTAGCTGTACCTATAGTATTGTATTTGCCTTGATTTCTTTGAAGTTGAAGATGGTAAAATATTTTATGTAAATTATGATTTATTTCCTATTTTTTAATAAAACTAATTACAACCTTCAATCTCTGAATTCTTTATTTCTAGTTTCGTTAGTAGTTCAATAATAATATAAAAGTATGTAAGGACAATTTTAAAGTGATATTTACAGCTGAAAACCTATGTCAAAATCCTAATATTTGATTTTCTCTACTTAGTAAATCAAATTAAAGGGTTTCGATGTTTTTTTTGCTTAAATGTCACTTTAAAATATTGACAGTAATAAAAATTTGGACAAAAGTGACATTTGAAAAGCACGTGCGCGCCAGGCATAATGGATGTCGCCGTATCATGCCTGCTTCGATTATTTAACACGGCAGGTTGTCTTCTTCCTGGTTATAAGTATTCGTTGGTTTGAGTGTTAATTCACGTATAGTTTGTGGAAAAAATAGTAACTCTTAACTCAATATGATAAGACTGTGCCAAGTCTGCCGTAAACTGGATAAAAATATAGCCTTTTGGGTCACGTCCGTCGATTGTTTGTTTTTCCTAACCAAAAGATATCAAACCGATCAGAGGTTAGAATGAAGACAGAAACAAAGCGGAGATAAGAAGAGATGGATATTCTACAGATAGAATTCCCATCTCTTCGTAATAGCAGGAGTAACATTGACGTGAACAAAGCAGATAGAAATACCGAGTTCATGTTTGTTTCAAGTCATAGATTCATGTAATAAGGACAATTTATGACCAGAAAACGTATTTGGCCTCTCAAAATAAAGATGAGCATATTTTGTAAATTGTCCCAGATGGTAAGCGAACTTATAGGTGTAAATGACAAAAAATTTTTGCTTCTTCGTAACAAAATATCGAAAAAATGTTTTTAAGAAAAGTTGATTGGAATTCAAAATCATGCAAGCGTACCGAATTGATAACCATCAGCCTACATTTTTTATTCTTTTATACAACATTTTCCCTAGTTATAGGAATTTCTAATTTCTTCAATTTCCTCATCGTTTCATATTAACCCAGGAAATAAAATTTGGTTATCAAATGTTAGATCCGAAATAATATTTTCTAATAAATGTACAGGTCGACAAATTTATCTACTTCACTTATTTGTGGTTTATTATTAAATTATTTGTTATTTATTGAACTAGTCCAACATAAGTAAAAAATTTAGAGCTTATTTATGAGATATTATTTATAAAAATAGGAGAAATATATGACCGTATCACAAAATTTCCTGATGTTGTTCAAAAACCCTCGAAACGTCATTAAACCACAATGTGCCATACATCGATGCATTCGGGAGAAAAAAGCTCTCAAATTCCAATATCAGGAAAACAGGACCGTATTTAAAAAAAGAAAGTTGATAATAGCCCTTCGACGACGACTCATTATTACTTACTCTCGGATTACAAAACAATTAACGCTATTAGATAGAGCGGAAGAAGTGGCAATGCAAAAGTGCAATTTACTTTAGAATTCGATCTCAAAAAAACCCAGGAAAACAATAAAACCATTTTTCAGAATTTCGTTTTTCCGGATATCTCCGGAACTACTCGGAATTTTAAAACTTTCTAAACGGCATATTATTAGGCACGTAAATGCGCAACTTTACCTCCACTTAACCGACTTCGTATCTCCTACGGTTTCCGAGATCCCTGTACTGGCCCTCATTATCTCGAACACGTATATGGAGCAGTAAAGAAATTAAATCTAAAAATCCTCCGAAACAAAAAAATATAGACTTTCCGCGAGTTCTAGTTCTATTACAAAGTTTTTTTCCTAAAACAGGAATAAACGCTTGAGAAGAAAACTCGTTTACATACTCCGGAATCCTGTTAAAAAATAAGTTTCAATGAAAAGTTTTTGAACAATTTGTAAATTCTCAGAGGTTCGCTTCCTGCAGTAAACGATTCACATGTAAACCCATCAGTGAAGAGCTTTACAATGAATTGTCAGTGCAAAAAAATACATTGTTATTTCTTGATATGCTACATTAACCGCTGTATTCAAAATGAAAATTATTTCACTCAAAATAATGATGATTATTCCTTAGATAAAGATTTAATAAATACATTTTAATAATTTTTTCAGAATGAACGCGAATTAATATCATATCTTGATAAAAAGTAATTAGTACATTTTTTTTTTAAAAATGTGCTCATTAATTGTTCCTCCTGAATGTATCACTTGGTTGGTTTGGAAGAATATTCATGGAAAAATTGCTGTTTTTAATAATGCAAATAAATCTTTACTGTGTTATTTTGATGGTAACTTCGGTAAATAGCCAATGTAAGTACTTTAATATAAAATGGAGTTAGTACCTAACATAGGGCAAGCGGAGACTTGCTCCTCTGGCGAGTTACAGGATCGAGCAGGTTTATCATTTTAAACATATACAGGGTGTTACAAATTCGGCCTTCGCCATTAGGATTTCGGATACGGTAAGAGATACGAAGTCAGTTAAATTGCGGCATTCTTCTCCAGAAGATGTCATTATCAGATCTTTCATGCGACGTTTCGTCTTTGGGTCACCATCATCAACTTATTTTTTTTTTAAATACGGGCCTATATCTTTTTGTTTAAATTATGAAAGAGAACTGAAATCTACATTCAGTGGTGATATAACACTTACTGGTTTTGCGACGTTTTGTCCCTTCAATTGACAATCTTCATTAAAATACCCCTAGTACGTTCCTGTAATTTACTTCTTTTTTTAATTCGGTATAATTCGAAAATGTAAAACTTAATGCCTCTATTAAAAGTGTTAAGAAAGTGCTGGTTTAAGTGTCAAATTTTATTTGTATTAATAAAATACGACTATCAGTTTGATGAAAAAAAAAACAATAGTAGAACGTAATTACAATAACAATTAAAGACAGAAATAGCAATAATAATTTAAAAATCTTCAGTTTCTTCGAAACAAAAGTAAATTGCAGGAGCGTACTAGTGGTATTTTAATGAAGATGGTCAATTTAAGAAACACAACGTCGGATTGAACGTAGATTTCGGTCCTCTTTCATAATTTAAACAAAAAAACCAGGTCCGTAGTTCAAAAATATTAACTTGATGATGGTGACCTAAAGACGAGACGTCGCATGAAAGACTTGATGATGCCATCTTGTGGAGAATAAAAAGTAACAAACAAACCCGCAAAGCAGCGAACAAACCCGAACAAAGTCAAGCAAAAAATGAAAACCGAAATGCAAAATTTTAGATTTTTCCAACTATTTTGAAAGCCTCTGTATTTATTTTTGATCTTTTTACGGATCTTTTACGGATTTACAATTTAACCGACTCTTACCGTTTCCAAAATACCAATAGTGAAGGGCGAATTTGCAACATCCTGTATTTTGTAATAATGTGTTTATAATAAAAACGTTCTTGACGTAACACTAAAAACATTGAATTTTTAATGGCAATTTAAAGTTAGAAAAATATATACAGGGCATAACAAATTCGTCCTTCACCATCGGGATTTCGGAATCGGTAAAAGATACGAAGTCGGTTAAATTGGGGGCAAAGTTGGGTAATTATGGGCCCAATAATATGCCGCAAAAAAATCAAAAATAAATATAGGGGCTTTAAAAATATTTGGAAAACTCTAAAATTTTGCGTTTCGATTTTTATTTTTTCCTGCCTTTGTGCGAAAAGATGTCCAAAAATAAATTTCACTTTCTTATTGCATGGGCCACCACCATCATTAACTTAATTTTTTGAAAATATGGGCCCGGATTATTTTCCTTAAATTATGAAATATTAACTAAATCTACGGTCTATACTACACTGGTTTCCGACGTTTTGTTCCTTTACCATCTTCATTAAAATACCCCTAGTGCGTTCCTGTAAGTGTGATCCTGTGTAATTTACTTTCTTTTTCAATTCGGTATAATCCGAAAATGTAAAACTCAATGCCTTTTTTAAAAGTCTTAAGAAAATGCTGTAGTAGTGTGCTGAAGTAAATTACAGGAACGTACCAGGGGTATTTTAATGAAGATAGTCAATCTAAAGAACAAAACCTCGGAAAACCAGTAATTTCTGTATACTACTGAACGTAGATTCAGCCTCTTTCATACGAAAAAATCCAAGCCCGTATTTAAAAAAAATTAAGTTGATGATGGTGACCTAAAGACGAAACGTCGCATTAAAGATCTGATGACGCCATCTTGTAGAGAATGAGAGCCATGAGAAAGTGAAATTTATTTTTGGACATCTCTTCGAACAAACCCGATCAAACCCGAACAAAGTCAGGAAAACATAAAAACCAAAACGCAAAATTTTAGATTTTTCCAAATATTTTAAAAGCCCTTGTATTTATTTTTGATTCTTTACGGCATATTATTGCGCCCATAATTACGCAACTTTACCCCAATTTAACCGACTTCGTATCGCCTACCGTTTCCGAAATCCCAACAGTGAAGGACGAATTTGTTACACCCTGTATAAAAGTTTTTATTTTATTTTAAATGGTCTTTATTTTATCAAAATGCCATTCTATAGAACAGGATCTAATTTTTAATGTCCTTCCAGATATATTTGAAAACACAATATACAATAAAAAAAAGAAAGATTAACTCCTGGATATTTGATACCGAAAACAGAAACACTTAACATGTTACTGTTTTAGAATATTGTACTTTCTTTTTGATAAATAAATATTATTATTATTATTAATATTTTTAGTACCTCTGGTTACATCTGATGGAACAAGTCAAATAAACGTTGCACTGGGACCCGCCTCAGCTAGTGTAAACTTAGATCCATCAGGAAATTCAATATCAGCAGAAATCGACACTAATGAATTATCAAATTCTTTACAGAATTCCGACGAACTTACCAGAACACAAATTAGTTTGACTACTTCAGAAAATGTAACTCTAACAGATCGAGTACCTGATATAGATGTAGACGATACCGTTCCAGAACAGCTAAATATAACTCTATCTATGGAACCTAATAATTTAACGGTAACCTCGCCAGTTACAACGGAATTTAGTTCATTCACTACATCATCACCTTCTACAAATACGGATCTCGCAATCAGTGAAACTGCAGCTACAAGAATCACTTCTCCAATTTTAGCCTATAATTCTTCTCCCATTACTCCTTCATTCGCCGACATATCTTCACAATCAACCACTGATGTACCTGCGTCCATCTCAACAATTATAGAAACTTCTGAAGTTATAATAACTAACAATTCCACAGTGATACCTTCTGTAGTCACAGAAAATAATTCTCTAGTAACCACATCATCTTCTACAACTACGGGAGACACCATTACTCCTAGACGACCTAATGTTATTAACACAGAAGCGACATCAACTAGCCAACCTCCTATCGCAGTAGCTAGTAGTTCAACGCCAACGTCTGTAACAACTTCTCTTCCAATCTCTACTATTACATCCTCACAATCAATAACGATACTATCTACATCCACTACAGTCAAATCCCAAAGTAGCGCAACTGTTACACCTAGGCTCTGTGGAGAAAATGAGATATACTCATGTTTACCTCTGTGTCCAAGAACATGCAATAATCCTCTATCTAGAGTTCTTTGCAGACCAATACCCCATACTGTGACTTTTTGTCGAAGAGGGTGTACTTGTATTAGAGGGTACCTTTTGGAGAAAACTATTGGCAAATGTGTGAAGAAATGTCCTTCTACGCGACCACTGTAATAATACGTAGACGTATTAATAAATTTGCTTCTAGAATCCGTTTCAATTATAATTATAAGAGTCGGCAATGTCAATATTTTTCAATTTATGTGATTTAAAAACAAACAAAATATGAAACCACTCTCTCTTTTTTTTTATCCGACACTTACTTGCTTTAGCCCGCATTAGAGTCTGCAATACTTTTACAATTTTGTTACTGCAAGTTAATTTTTGGCACGAGAGTAGAAAGCAATATGTCATGCAAATGGTTTTACAGTCAGCAATTCTATTGCATCTGCGGTTTCAACGGCGAGGGCTGCCAACCGAGCAAAAAAATTGCAAGAATATTGCAAAAAGATCTCAGCTGGCTTCTTAATGCGCATGCATTCCTTCAAGTTTATTGCAACTGCAGAAAGACTTACCAACTGCGATGCGGCCTTTATAAGTAAGTTTAAAATGGGACGGTATGAACAATAATATTTAAAAAAATATTATATTAAATATAAAATTAGTATAAAAACATCACAACTTAAGATATTGTCATACAGGATAATAAAATAGTTAATTGCAGTCTTACATCATTTTGTCACCTGGTATAACATAGTAACAAACAAGAACTATTTTCAAACTAAAAAAAGTAAGAATACCTATTTCCTAAAGGAGCTGTCTTTTATATTAGAAAGTATGAATATCAGTAGCCTTGGGGAATTAAGTTGCCACCAGTCTAAAATAAATAAATAAATAACAATATACAGCGTATATCAGCCAAATGGAATAAATTCTATAATAAATAAATGGGGGCGTGTGCGAAAAAACGTTCGGACATGTCGATTGCTATTTCTAGTTGCGCATTTTTTTCAATAAAAACTTTTCATTCAGGGTGTGTCATATAACAGTGGCCAATACCAACTTTCTTATTTTAAATGCAACACCCTGCATATTGTTCAATTTTTTTATCTTAGAAAATTTTAGATTTATACTTTCATAGGGTATCTCCGTAATTGTCAGCGCTATCAAAAAAGTAATGTAGGTGTCATGTTCTCTTTTTGGGTCAAATTTAAAATGGAAAAAATTTGAAAATTTTCGCTCGCTTAAGAGATACGGGGGGGAAATAAAAAAATTGACAATTTCAAAATTACCCTATATTTTCTTAGTTAAAAGAGATAAAGAAAAATGTTTTATACATAAGTTTCTTTATATTCATTGTTGAATAATCTGTCGTTTTCAGAATAAGTATACGGGGTCAGGTAAAAAAGTTATCGGACCTAACCTAATTTTTTAAATGGAACACTCTGTATATTTTAATATAAAAATATACTATTTTAAATTCTCCTTTCAAATATATAACACACCATGGATGATATTGGTTTCCTAATCGATTTATTTAAATTTTATTACTTTGAAAAGAAATAAAAGATTCAGATTAAAGTAAAAAATAACGGAATCATCGCAAATGCTCGGGATATGTCCTTAAATGGTTGCGGTCTTTCCGGATAGCGAACAAAATATACATTTAGCGCCATTTCTTCGTTTTTTCAACTTTCAATATGAACTGATATATCAAATTTTTCAAAATGTTGATAGGTCATTTTCGCAAATGAATATGTAAAAATGAAATTGACGTTAAATGTTAATAGTCACCATAGTTGTTTCTAGGATATTAGAGTTTGTTTCATGGTCTACTGTGGGTTAAAGTAATAAAGTTTAATAAATCGCCTAGGAACAAAAATATCATCCTTGGTATACTTGACAGGAGAATTTAAAATAGTATCATTTTAGATTAAAATATATAGGGTGTTCCATTTAAAAAAATGAGTTAAGGTCCGATAACTTTTTTACCTGAACCCGTATACTTATTCTGAAAACGGCAGATTATTCAACAATCATAAAGAATCTTCTATATAAAACATTTTTCTGTATCTCTTTTAACTAAGAAAATATAGGGTAATTTTGAAATTGTCAATTTTTGGATTTTCCCCCGTATCTCATAAGCGAGCGAAAATTTTCAAATTTTGATTTTACCATTTTAAGTTTGACCCAAAAAGAGAACATGACATCTACATTACTTTTTTGATAACACTAAAAATTCTGGAGAAAATGGGACACCTTGTACAACTGTTTCGGAAATATTAAGTGTTTTCAGATTTATTCCATTTCAGCGTTTCTTTTTACTGATATGAAATAAAAAAAGGTATAAATAGTTTTATATACTTATGTTTAAAACGCGTGACCTCAGGAAATTCTTATCTTTCTGCATGACAGTAGTTGTCAGTGTTATAGTCGTTTGATTTTCGTTAATTGCATATCAGAAAAATGGTTTATTTAACCGAAATGCACAAAACAACAATTCTACAGATGATTGGTTATAGAGACAAAACAGGGACACAAAAGGAAGTTGCTCGCTTATTTCATGAAAAATTTCCTAATTTGCCGCCTATAACTCAAGGGAGAATTAGTAAAACAGAAAAGCAGTTTCGCCAGCTTGGACATGTAAAGCAAATAAAAAAATTAATCTGCCAATGACATAAGTGATGATACAAAATTATATATTATGCTTGAATTTGAGAAAAACCCACATACTTGTAGTCGAGAAGCAGCCCCAACATTCGATGTAAGGCCATTCATCGATTATTCGAACATTACAAGAAAATAAAATGTATCCCTATAAAATGATACCTACTCATGAGCTCATGGAAGACAATTTTGATAGGAAAATGTGGTTTTGTGAACTTTCTATTTAAGATTAGCATGTTGCCAATACGTTCGTGGCGAGCAGTTTCAACGTCTCCTAGTATTATATTAACAGTATTACTTTTTAGTTTTTGAGCGTGTTGTTTGCAATAAATCTGAAAACATTTAATATTTTCGAAACAGTTTGAAGATAGATATAGGATATTATATTAAACATGTCTCAAATTTTCTGAGGGATCCAAAAATTAAATAATATACAGGGTGTTGCATTTAAAATAAGAAAGTTGGTATTGGCCACTGTTACATGACACACCCTGTATGAAAAGTTTTTATTGAAAAAAAATGCGCAACTAGAAATACCAATCGACGTGTCCGAGCGTTTTCTCGCACATTTATTTATTATAGAATTTAATCCATTTGGACGTTTATCTAGTCTGTTTGCGCTCAATTATCGTAACGATTTGAGGTTTAAAAACATTCAGAATAGAGAAAGTAATTAAATGGTTTGCCGTTATTAAAATTGGTTCGCCGCAAAAAATAGCCATTAAATCATTTGATCAGCATAAAAAGATTTTGCTTGCAATAAATAAAAATCGGGCTGCAACACTTGTTCTGCAAAAAATGCTACAAACTATCAACAATTTAACCGATATCAGTCCGCTTGTAATATCATGTGTTCGCTTAATTAACAGTCGAGCAGCGAAATGATTACTTGGTCAGCAAGATTTTACAATCGGCCAGTAGAAAAAAAACATGTCTAAAAGCAGTTTACTTCAGAGGTCCCAGGGCACTGTCAATTTATGTAACTTTCTAGTGTTTTCTTTTGCCGAATATAGAAGGAAATCGGCTACAAAAGGTGTAGCGGGGGCGGGTTCTCACTTGTTTTCCCAGAGCACTGTCACTATTTCACGTTTTATTGATTTTTTTTTGATGATCAAGATTAAATATTTTGCTTACCCGCTGATTGCTTACCAACATCTGATTAAAAGTGGATCGCTCATAGCAGCTTATATATTTAACTTGCGTACCATAATAATCTAGAGCACTCTGGTATGACATTAATTACTGACCGATTCAGAAATGTTTGCTGTCCCTAAGTTGCTGATCAACTAGAGTATTACGCCAGAAATGTTGTCAAATGTTTTAGAATCGACAGTTAGAAGATGTGATTTGTGCTTAGAAAATAACGAAAATCATTTTGAACACCTGATTATGTAGTTCCTTACTTTTTTCGTTGTTCATTTTATTACTGTCTTGGTATGTTTTTGTTCACTTATTGGTGCTTATTATTGAATTATTTTTTGTTCACCTATTTGTGGTTTATTATTAAATTATTTGTTATTTATTGAACTAGTCCAACATAAGCAAAAATTTAGAGCTTACTTGTGAGATATTATTTATAAAATTAGAAGAAATACAGGACCGTATCCCAAAATATCCTGATGTTATTCAAAAAACCCTCGAAACGTCATTAAACCACAATGTGCCATACATCGTTGCATTCGGAAGATATCCAATATCCGGAAAACAGGACCATATTTAAAAAAAGAAAGTTGATAATGGCCCTTCGAAGACGACTCGTCGGATTACAAAACAATTAACGCTGTTAGATAAAACGGAAAAAGTGGCAATGTAAAAGTGCAATTTCCTTTAGAATTCGATTTCAAAGAAACCCTGGAAAGAAATAATACGATTTTCCTGAATTTCGTTTTTTTCCGGATATCTCCGGAACTACTCGGAATTTTAAAACTTTTAAAACTCTTACGGTTTCGGAGATCCCTGTACTGGCCCTTCTTATCTTGGAAACGGTGTATACCTATTGGCCAAAAATAGATAGGAAACAAAAAGTATCATTAAGTGATTAATATTTGGTATGTGGGCATATAATTACAATACAAACAACTTTTCCTAATAAATTTTTAAAAAATTCGATCAATAACTGCCATTTTTCGACGTTTTATGGAGAGAATGTCAAATTTTACAGTTAACCAAAGCCGCATGATTCCAATTAACTATGCCATTTTCGGTCTTTATTGAAGCAAAAACTTATGGTAAATTCAAATTTTACCTAAATCGAACCTATATGGTTCCAACTTTAATGGTGATACTGTATATATTTTTAAACGAAAATTCACTTGTTTGTGATGTGGCAAGAGTTTTAATATATAATTATGTGACACTGAATAAAATTTTTGATAACAAAAAAAATATCGTTTTTGATACTATCGCTTGTCGATGTTTTATATCCTAAAAATCATCGAATTTTTCAGAACTTTAGTAAATTTTAATTTACATAACAACATACCAATTTGTATTGTTAGCAGACGAAGGAGTGATGAGAGTACAAAGTCTCTATTAATTAATAATTATATACAAATCAAGTTCTCATCCTTTAATATTATAAAAAAAGCATGACGCACTGCAAATAATTTGCATTGAATTATACGGAGATTATTTACTTGCAAATTAATTTTGAACAATATAAAATATATGAAGATTTAGTTCTGGTGTAGTTCATAAAAATTACTTTGCATATTTATAAATCATTAATTAAGACACACAGACAGTTGAAACAAACATAAACCCGGTATTTCAATCTGCTTTGTACAGGGTGACCCATTTTCGACAATTTTATAGGGTATCTCCGTTATTGTTAGTGCTATCGAAAATGTAATGTAGGTGTCATGTGCTCTTTTTGGGTCAAACTTAAAATGGTAAAATTAAAATTCGAAAATTTTCGCTCGCTTAAGAGATACCGGGGGGGGGGGGGGGGTGTCAAAAAATTAACAATTTCCAAATTACCCTATATTTTCTTAGTTAAAAGAGATACAGAAAAATGTTTTATACAGAAGTTTATTTATAATGATTCTTGAATAATCTGGCGTTTTCAGAATTACTATACGGGTTCAGGTAAGAAAGTTGTCGGACCTAACCTCATTTTTTAAACGGAACACCCTGTATATTTTAACCTAAAATATGGAATTTTAAACTCTCTTTTCAAATTTATAACACACCACGGATGATACATATCATATGAAATTTTTCAAAATGTTGATGTCATTTTCACAAATGAATATGTAAAATTGACGTTAAATGTTAATAACAACTAGAATTAACATAGTTGTCTTTAGGATATTAGCTATTGTTTCATGGCCTACTGTGGTTTAAAGTAATAAAGTTTAAATAAATCACCTAGGAAACCAATATCATGCATGGTGTGTATATATTTGTAAAGAGAATTTAAAATAGTATCTTTTTAGATTAAAATATCCATAATTCCATTAAAAAAATGAGATTAGGTCCGATAACTTTTTTACCTGACCCCGTATACTTATTCTGAAGACGGCAGATTATTCAACAATCAATATAAAGAAACTTCTGTATAAAACATTTTTCTGTATCTCTTTTAACTAAGAAAATATAGGGTAATTTTGAAATTGTCAATTTTTTTGATTTTCCGCGAAAATTTTCAACTTCCAACTCGATTATTTTTCTGGAAAATTGTCTGCAACCTACCTAAGAATGTGAATTGTCTTTTCTTCAAAGACTGTGAACTAAAGCCGTTGTATTATTGAACAAATCCAAAATACGTATGTTTCCAAAAAATAAATTTTTATTCATCTTCTTATGTAGGTACCTATATTGAAAAACTTTTTAAGAGATTATTATTGAAGAGGACACTGCCATATTAGCCATATAGTAGAAGTAGCAAATGCTGTTAAAGCTAGAACAGATAATATTTAGCTCGTAAATTCCGTTTTAAATAATTTTTTCTAGGTCTACCCTTTTCAGCAAAAGATAAAGTTTCTGATAAATTCTTAATTTTTACTTTTCCCATTAGAGAGCGATACTGGACGTAATAACATCCTAAAATTTCTCTAGTTTTATTTTATATTATACAAAACCTAGTGTCTCTTGGTAGCATTTGATACAGACCCCGCGCTATTTTAATACGACACGGGGAGAGAATATGTTATGTAAAATATTATCGATGTTATAACTTATTTTTGAAAACGCCACTTATACAAAAATTTGAAAACATCTATTTTTAAAAACCTCAATAATGCCACATCATTAATCATATATTGATTCAGGCGGATTATTAAATACAAAATGTACATTGAATATGTCAGTCTCCAGACCCACAATATATCTGAATTGCGAAAAATACAGTTTTAACCTTTTGTATAATGTGCGTTTTTGTGTATTTTTATTAAAATTTCCTGAAAGAGGCCATCCTACCCCCTCCCAGATCTTAGGTAGGTTGTAAACAACTTCTCAGAAAACCAATCGTGGAGCTTTGAAAATTTAATTTTTCCGTCGATTGTTTGTTTTTCCTAACCAAGACAGAAACAGACAGAAAAAGAAATGGTGATTCTACAGATAGAAACTCCATTGTTGTGTTTATTTTCATAATAACAGGCGTCACATTGACGTGTACAAAGCAGATCAAAATACCCGGTACATGTTTCGTTCAAAGTTTAGCGTATCCGGCTTAAGAAAAATATCCACTTATTTCAGGATCCGGAAACAAAAATTCTGTAATCATCTAAAAATTGTTTTTTTAGCAATAAACAATGAAAAGTATTTTATAAGATAGTACATATAATCTTAACATATTACAAGTAGAAAGTGCCGGGTGCACGATAGATAATGAATAAAAATGTAGTATAAAAAGCTAGAAATTTTGAATACCAGGCAGAGAATATTGTAACGTAATCGTCATGAAGAATCTTTTTTATTTTATATTTGTGCTCGCTTATAACGTTCATATTTTGAAAGCAGATTGTGTTGAGGCCAGTGAGACTACAGCTAGTGGCACGTTTTATGTACCTCAAGAAAAGTTGTGTCCCGGAGATCTTATTTTCGAAGACAACTTTGACACTTTCAACCTAAAAAAATGGCAACACGAAATTACATTGGCCGGTGGTGGCAATTGGGAATTTCAATACTACCTTAATAATAGGACCAATAGTTACGCAGATAATGGGTTTTTGCATATTAAACCGACGTACTTAGCCGACGATTATGGAGAAGATTTCCTATACTCTGGTACTTTGGATTGTAATGGTGGAAGTCCAGCAGATGCGTGTACCAACCCGAGCTATTACGGTTGTAGTCGTACTGGCACAGCAACAAATGCTCTAAATCCCATCAAAAGTGCAAGGATCAGGAGTCTGGAGTCCTTTTCATTTAAATATGGGACAGTGGAGGTCAGAGCAAAATTGCCTGGCGGCGATTGGCTATGGCCAGCCATTTGGTTACTGCCCCGGGACAATTCTTATGGCATGTGGCCCGCTTCTGGAGAAATCGACTTAATGGAGAGTCGTGGTAACAGAAATCTTGTCAATGCGGATGGAACAAATGTTGGAACACAACAAGTTTCTCAAACTCTTCACTGGGGACCTTATTCCGCTGTAAACCAATGGGCTAAGACTCATTGGGAGAAGAACAACGGTGCTGGCTACGACTCTGACTTTCATACTTACAAAGTGATCTGGTACTCTTATTGTATGCTTTTTTATATTGACAACGAAGCGATTGGAACCGTTTTTCCTTCTGTAGAAGGAGGATTCTGGGAACTGGGCGATTTTGGTAATGTGGACAATCCATGGAATGGTGCCACAAGAATGGCTCCTTTTGATCAGGAGTTCTATGTGCTTATTAACTTGGCTGTCGGAGGAGTCAATGGTTTCTTCTCAGACGATTTAACTAATCCTGGTGGGAAGCCTTGGTCCAACCCATCTGGTACCGCTTCGACTGATTTTTGGCAGGGCAAGAGCCAATGGGAGCCCACGTGGGAATTGGGTTCTAACGTCTCTCATTTTATTATAGATTATGTTCGAGTTTTTGCTATTTAGATTGTTTGTTGTAAATAAAGGAACATATATGTACAGGTGGATATTTTATTATTTACGATTGGACCAAATATCATCGCACCTTAAGTTAGACCTTAGGTAAAGTAGCCTTAAACTTGAGGTAAACCTTTAATAAACCACGTTTTAATTTAATTTGAGGATCAATACGCGTTAAGTCTAAGATGACCACGTCCTTAAGGATCTATTCCTTTAGGTAAGAGTTAAAGAGAACTTTAATTAAGGATGACTTACGTCATTCTGTACCTTAAGGTGACTTTGAAATATAGGCCCTTAATTTTACCATTGTATTAGTTCTAAAGAAAATCAACTTAGGGCTATGCTCCGATTACCTGGTCGTAGAAGTACTTGCAAAAGTTCTTCACATATTTTTGAAAAAATAGTATGTTTTTTCTGTTTTTTCTTAAATTTGGTACGTATTTTTAAAGCCTAAAGTAAATTCGCCTTGCATGGTGGGATAGTGTCTTCGAAAATATTTCTCTTAATCGAAGCGAAGCCAAACGAAGCTGCTATACAGTATGTCCACGGATGGAGTTTACAAGAGGACAAATGGACTAAAAATTGAAAGATAAGGAAAAAAGTCACTCTTAATAAACGTTTTTGCATGTGTAGAAAACACGATTCATCATAAGGAACTTAAATTTTTTATACAGGGTGGGTAAAAACTGCAAAAAGTTATTTTGCTTAAGAGTAAACATACTTTATTTTGAAAGATACGAACAAAAGTCACTCTTAATGAATGTGTTTTCTACACAACAAACCGAAGTAGAACAATTCATTAAAAGGTTTATATCCCAAAAAGTATTCTCTGGCACACCTCTGACTGGTGAACCTAGTTAAAAGAATAATGACATTTAAGGTGATAGGTACTTGTTGTCAATGTCTTTATTTAATGAAGTTATTATTTAAGTAGAAATGCTATCTACTGAACAAAGAGTTTTTATAATACAATGTTATGGGGATGGTCGAGTTTCATACCGCTACGTCATGGAACAATTTACCGAGAAATTTGTAGGAATCCCAATAACTAGGATGACAATCTGCAAGTTAATAAAAAAGTTCAAGAGAACTGGTTCGGTTTTGGACCTCAAAAAAAGAAGATGAAATACGACCATGATGATGCTGCTACAGTCTTAATTCTTCATTTTCTTGAAGAAAATACTATGACATCCCTTAGAAATCGTGTTACTCAGTTGGAAGTTGTAAAAAAGGTCAAATTCAGAAGATCCTTAAAGCAAATAAATTGTATCGGTATAAACCGCACTTTAATCAAAGATTGGAAGAGGGAGACGACGCGAAACGACTTGATTTTTGCCTGTGGATAGGAGACAAAATTTTAAATGGAAATGTTGATTTTTATAAATGTATCATGTTTTCTGATGAAAGTACATTTTCAACAAATGGAACCGTTGCAACCCATCACGTTAGGTACTGGTCTTTAGAAAATCCCGAATTCAGAATTATGACGAGAAGACAATATTTCACAAAAGTGAACGTGTGTATCAACATTTTGAAAAATTTGATATGATATCTACCATCCATGGTGTGTTATATATTTGAAAGTTTAAAATGTTATGTTTTTACATTAAAATATACAGGGTGTTCCATTTAAAAAAATGAGGATAGGTAACTTTCTTACCTGACCTCGTATACTTATTCTGAAAACGACATATTATTCAACAATCAATATAAAGAAACTTAATTTGTATAAAACATTTCTCTGTATCTCTTTTAACTAAGAAAATATAGGGTAATATAGAAATTGTCAATTTGTAGATTTTCCTCCTTAGGTATCTCTTAAGCGAGCAAAAATTATCGAATTTTGATTTGACCCAAAAAGAGCACATGACACCTTCATAGATTACTTTTTTGATAGCACTAACAATAACGGAGATACCTTATAAAAGTGTCGAAAACGGGACACCCTGTACATGAAGTTAGTGGCAATTACAATGATATATAAAAATAAAATACCAAAAAATTAATAACTTACTGATATGCGGAGGTTCTTAAGATCCAGTAAGGAGTAGATATTCTATTTTACAGAGCAGTGCGGTCACTTTTTAGAATTACATAAAATAACTTCTTCCTTTAAATTTAGAACTTCTTCCAACAATTCTCTGTTATTTTCTTGCAACTTTTTAATTGTCGATTTATAGATTTCTTCATTAACTTTGTGCTTTTTAAGTAATTTCAAGGCTACATCATTTGTGGAGTTTTCAGTTACTAAAAAAATTCCAGTGTGGTATGTTAAGTGTGCCACAAACTTTTAACATTGTTTTTTAATATTTAGCTTTAATGCGTTTTTGAATGCAAGGTAAACATTTTAGAAATAATTTTTAAAATTACCTATATCTTTCCCAAACATTTCTTTCAGACGTTCATTCTCCATTTTTAATCTTCTCACATTGAGTTCAAAAGCTTGTTGCTTAGAATAATAAAATCTTTTCATTTTTTCTAGCTCTTCTTTATAGGCAATTTCTTTTTTGTGTAATTGTTTCATTTCTTCATTAACTTTATGCGATTTATTTTGTAAGGAGACACATTTTTCTTGACATCGTTCTAAATCATCTTTGGATACATCTAATTTATTCTAAAAATATTACAGCACATTTTTTTAACCATAAATTATATTTCTTTTACATGTGCCCCGAAAGTGCCTCTTTTCATGCATGTTCTCTTCACCGAAAGTGGCGTTTTCCAAGAGAGTGGGCGGGAAAGTATCGAAGCGGGCGGGAAAGATTTTTCCCGCCCGCTTCGTGTCACTATGTGCTCATAACCAGCGACCCTCAGATCGCCAGGCGAACACTCTACCCACCGAGCCATCCTACAAGCGATAATAAATAAGCGGATTATATATAAATTAAATTGGCAGTTAATTTTTCAAAGATGTTTTAGAAAAATGTCTGAAGAATTTCTTTATTTATATGGCCTCAAAAACTCGGGTACTTGTAAAAAAATAAATAAAACCAGAGATGCCGAGTGCGGGATTTGAACCCGCGACTCTCAGATCACAAGGCGTACGCTATACCACTAGGCCACCGAGCCTATTTGTTAAAAATAATAAATAGATATTTACATTCTCCATGCGCGAGTCTTTTCATGTCATGTAGACAGGAAAACTGCCTGAAGAATTTCTTTATTTATTTGGTATCAAAGCTTCGGAGCACTTGTAAAAAAAATACGGTGCATATCTCGGGCCGTCGGAGGCTTATCCGGACTCGTGCGGTGGCATCCCTCACCTTTGGCTCGGTCGGCCATCTCCGCATCTCGTCCGTAAAAACCTCTTTTGGGCCCTTGATACGTAATGTACTATTTATTGACGTTATTAAAATTGCCATTGCATAGTATCGCCCAAAATCAATTGATTTAAGTTTTGGTTCAGTTACAGAAAAACAACACCCGTCGGTCTCCTCACGTAGTGACGTAACTGCCGAAACTGAAAATTTTGAGTTACGGCACTAAAATACATAATTTAACATGCTCTATAACCTCAAGCAGTATTACACGTAGAATCGTAGCTGTTTTGCTGAAATTGTATTATTAAATTTTGACTTATCTGCAATTTTACATAATATACCTACGCCTTACGCCCCTACATGAGATTCAAAATATTTTGATTAAATAATTTATTGATTTCGCGTAACTGCAAGCTATCTGTGTTTAATTTTACTGTTTATAATATTGTGAGCAAACATTGTTTTTGTTTTACGTGGAATGAAACGAATAGTAAACGTGGATCAGCTGAAATTGCTACCTGTATATTTAAAGTTATTTCGGAATATGCTGAAAAAGGAATAGAAAAAGTTCTCTTTACGCTGGCTTGGCTGTTATGGCCAACACAAAAATTCAATAGTGGCATCTATGTTACTCTTTGGAAAAAGACAAAGTATTAAAGCATTCAGGAAATCTTTATATTCCATGGCAACTATACCCTGTCATCATGGATTTCAAATCATTTTCCAGAAAGCTGAGGATTTTATCGGTTAGAGAAAGCGACTCCAATAAATCTATGAAATGGACGGTTATAATGAGTTTGATGGTTAAAAAAGAGGAACCAATGTCAATTTTCTTCAAATAAACTCCTGGACAAAATTAACGCAACATCATAAATTTGCCATATTTTTTATGCTATTTTTTTTTCTGAATTTATGAAACCCGATTTGAATGATTTTTTTTTGCATTGTAGGTTGGTTCCTTGACAATGTCATAGTTTTCGCTGTTTATGATAAAACTTAAATTTTTGATTTATACTGGGTGTACTAAAAATGCTATGTTTTTTTCCAAAAATTCGAATCACCCTGTGGAGTATATTAGCAAGCGAAACATATTGCAGTTAACATTAAACGGTGGGTCCATCTTTCCTCAACATTTTCTTTTTTGGTTTACTTCATTATCTCTGTTATTAAAGGAGATACACCGTTTTATAGTGTATGTTTTTATGGACTTTAATATTCAACACATTCATTGTTAAATGTTTTCAAGTAGACTATGGATTTTTTCTGACATTGCAAGCGATGTGTCAGCAGATGTTGTGTTTTAAAGTAAAAATAAAATTCGCCACACTGATAAAAACTGCTTATTAAACGTTCGTTTCGTATGCCCAGTTGCCCGACGAGTATTTTAATCTTGAAACCGACTTGATAACAGTTAACAATGCATGTGTTGAATATTAAAGTCTATAGAAACATGTTACGCTATAAAACGGTGTATCTCCTTTAATAACAGAGATAATGAAGTAAACTAAAAAAGAAAATGTTGGGGAAAGATGGGCCTACCGTTTAGTGTCAACTGCAATATGTTTCGCTTGCTAATATACTCCACAGGGTGATGCGAATTTTCGGAAAAAAATATAGCATTTTTAATACACCCAGTATAAATCGAAAATTAAATTTTTATCATAAACAGCGAAAACTATGACATAGTCAAGGAACCAATCTACAATTCAAAAAAAAAATCATACTTAAACAGTTAAATTGTTATTATTTTTCATTTGTTTTCTTAATACACTTCAAAAGGTAACATAACAAAGTGTAAAATACAAAAAGATCATTATTGATCTGATCAGTATGACTGGAGATATTAAATTGGGAATATGAGAAGATTGAAGAAAATCCAGCAAATTATCAAATATACAGGGTGCACCAAGTAAAGTGGCCTATTAGAAGTATCTCGAGAACTGAATGAGATTTTATTTTGAAAATTTGGTTGTAGCTATAAGAGATGGTTTTCTACGTTTCTAAAATATTTTGGATGGTGCGGTGTTGCCTGATCATACCGAAAGTGGTAGCAACTTCGGAATTTTAAATGAATTACCCTATATATTATATTTTTCTTGGAATCTAGGCAAAAATCTAGAATAGTTTTCTATATAATATCATATACCTATCTTTAAGAGTTTTTGAATTATAAATAATTTTGTGATTTCTTAACGCCGTATCTGGACCTGAAAAGAGAATCATATCTTTTTAGCGGTTACAGCTAGAAAGCTGAAATTTCGACAATAGTTTCACAAGACCATCGAAATTTTATAATTTTGAACGGTATTTAATTAGTTTTATACAGGGCGTCTCCATAACAATATTTCTGAGGGAGATGAATTATTGCAAAAATTTTCTTTTTTTTAAATGGGACACCCTATATTTAATATGTTTTGATAATGGAGGATAGAATTTTCTATCTAATGATATTAAGGGTTCCTATACCTATCTTCAATATTTTCGGACGTATAGCGAAATTTAAAAATTATCTTATAAAAACATATTTTTTGGATGTGGATTCATAGAAACAAAATAATGAAAAATCCATGTGACGATATGTCTGTGTTGTTGTTAAAAAAAAGGTTAATCAATAAGGATTTTATTCATAAATAAGTAAACAAAATGAAAATTACGCAACAACACCAATAAAATAACTAATAACTAAATTATTTAGAATGCTTGGCTCTTAAACATTCATAAATTGTGGTTATAACATATTCATTTGTCATCTTTTTCATTTCTTTCCCTTGTAGAGACCCCAAAGCTGTTTATACTCGATTTTCTAAATTTTCTCTTGTTGTGACGGGTGTCTTTACTTTCTTTAATCCTACCCCATAAATATAAATCTAGGGGGGTAAGATCCGGAAACCTTGGAGCCATTTCCATGGACCGCCTGGGCCAATCAACTTTTTTGGAGTCCTAAGAGCTGCATCAGGATACAGTTCATTAAATTTTCTGCAAGTTCTAGATAAAACTCTACCACACTCCCCATGAATATAAAATAAACTTAAAATATCTAAGCTCGAATAATGTGAATTAGCCATTTTTATTACAACAACACAGACAAAACGTCACATGCATTTTTCATTATTTTGTTCCTATGAATCCATTCCACAGCCAACTACCAAAAAATATATTTTTATAAGATAATTTTTAAATTTCGCTATAAGTCCGAAAATACTGAAGATAGGTATAGGAACACTTATATCATTAGATAGAAAATTCGATCCTCCATTAGCAAAACATATCAAATATAGGGTGTCCCATTTAAAAAAATGAAGATTTTTGCAATAATTCATCTGCCTCAGAAATATTGTTATGGAGACGTCCTGTATAAAACTAATTAAATACTGATCATAATTATGAAATTGCGATGGTTTTGTGAAATTATTGTAAAATTTTTAGCTTCCTAGCTGTAATCGCTAAAAAGATACGATTTTCTTTTCAGGTCCCGATACGGCGTTAAAAAATCACAAAATTATTTATAATTCAAAAACTCTTAAAGATAGGTATATGATATTATACAGAAAACTGTTCTAGATTTTTACCTAGATTCCAAAAAAAATATAATATATAGGGTAATTCATTTAAAATTCCGAAGTTGCTACCACTTTCGGTATGATACGGCAACACCGCACCATCCAAAATATTTTATAAACGTAGAAAACCATCTCGCATAGCCACGGCCAAATTTTCAAAATAAAATCTCATTTAGTTCTCGAGATACTTCTAATAGGCCACTTTACTTGGGGCACCCTGTATATGGAAATTTTTTTCAGCAAAATCCTTAAATATTTGTAAACTAATTTTATGTAAGTATGTAACTTGAAAAAAAAATTCGGACGATTCTAAAATGTCAAGTTTAAAAAAAAAACCTGCTCTTTGTTATAGAATAATGATACTTTTAAAAATTATTTTCAGGTAACTGTGTTCAACAGTTTTTGAGAAAAGAACTGTGATAGATGGACAGGAAAACACCAAAGTATCCCATTTTTCATATTTTGTTTGGGTTTGTGTTGGAATACTAAAAATGTATATTTTCATTTAATAAAATCTGATCCAACAGTTCTAAAAGTCATACATGTAATTGGCTGCTCTTGAAATCCTTATTTTTAATTTCAATATTTTGATCCTTCAACTGGTTCACAGTATTCCGATGTATCTGGACTAAAGATCTACTGTTTTGTATTATTTGGTTCAGAATTTCTGGTATTGATTTCTCTAGTTTTAATGGATGAAGTCCTAAGGAGTCAAATTCCTAAAAAAATTACTTATGATTAATACCCTCAACAAATCCTAAAATTAAAAATATAAACTAAAAAATAATAAATTATTTGTATGCTATAAAGGGTAACAAAATCAAAATACTAGAGAATAATAGCAATACTCCACTGAGTCAAGGGCTGGGATGGGTCTTGTATTCCATTTTGCAACGATAATTTTTAATTTAAAACCCGTATAACCTTCAAATTTTTTACATGGTAGATGAGGACACTCAAACTTGACCTGTCCTTATGCTAACTATGACAGGGTTCCAAATATCTTGTTAACAGAGCACAGCTTGAAAGGTTCCCTTATAGAATTCTGGATGCGTGCTATTTAATTTATAATAAAAAATAACAATATTGATATACTAAAATACTTTTGATTTACTTTAGATAAAACTGCTAAACTTTCTGTTAAATCACCCGGAATTCTTTTCTGGCATGTTTTGTGCCTTCTTGGAAAATACTTGGCTTCTATTTCATCCAAATCTTTAGCAATTTCGTCTACGCTAATTGTACAGTCATCTTGGGCCAACATCAAAAATTTTATTATTTTACTTCAAAATGTTTAATCAAAGATGTATACAAAACAAAGAGCGAAGATTGAGGTTAAGTCAAGAGTCAAGGTTCTTCTTCTCTTCATATCTTCTTGGCGTCGGCTGCGGTAAGCGCCGCTGGCCAGTATAATTTGGCGGACCCAGTTCATCGATTTGGGGAGGGCTAAACTTCGTGTTGGGAGGTCATACAAGGAAAAGTTCCTAAAAGTAATACGCTGCCGCGTTAGCCAAACTAGTACATTTGTTATTTTTCATGGTAACGTAGTTATTAAGGTCTCGAACGCATCCTCTAATTTTGTTCTTGATCGTGATTTTGAAACAATTTAGAAACTTCTCTCAACAGACAGTGGTTTCATTCAACACACGTTTCATTTCACAAGGGACCCACCAAGATCTTTGGACACACCACACTTTGTATATTCGCTAAGTCAACTATTGAACACAAAGTCAAGTCAAACAACGGCTAGGCTGGGCTGGATGCCATCAAAACATAACAGGGAGGAATCCTCTTTGATCAAGACTAATAAGGAAGAAGAAAAGAAGACACATGTCAGAATGTCAGATGTCAGATTAGAGTTTACATATGTTTTGTTTTCAAACTTAAAGTTTATGTTTGAATGTGATTTTGAGTTATTTGTTGTTTTAATTTCTTTCTCCGAGTGTGGCAAGAAAAGGAACGCGAAAGGAAAGTGAATAGTCTTCCTGTGGATTAAATTAAAACTTTCTTTTATTAGTACCTATGTGCTGAACAAAGATCTTGTGCTGACAATAAATTAGCGATGAAACCTAAAATAAGTACTGGTTACCTAACCCCCCAAGCAAAAAAACAGAAAAAGGTGGCGAGGGATCGGTTATCTGACTCGGATGAAAACCCCCCAGAGCAAGGGATCGATGAAAACATATTTGCTGTTCTTATGAAATGTCCCGAGAAAAAGAAAATGATACTAGAGCTCTTGGCCTCTAATAAAGATGCCATAGAGAAGTATAAGAAAAAAGAAGCCAAACAGGTCAACAGTCCTTTGGGAAAAGTCAAAAGCAGAAAGAGAGCTTGTGAAAGTCCCACTGCTTTATTCAGGAGACGAGCTCTTGAACAAATGAATAGTAGCCCTAGTAATACTAACAAGTAAGTACATTTAAACTTATTAAACTTAGTAGTTTTATTTATTTTATTTATTTATTCAGAAAAATATCTACATAACATATTAAATATATATATTTAAATCCCAATATCAATAGAGCGTCTTTTCATGAAACGTGAGTACGGCGTCCTAAGGAGAATATATGGGTACTGCTTTCACTTTAACCTTAATTGGGCGTCCGTTCATTTTCTGGTGTATAGAGCGTCAGCTATATGCGGGTTCTTCCACACCAAGATGTTTCTAGCGTCCGGTTATCAAATAACCGTTTCACTTATACATCAATTTAGCGTCCCACAGCGTTGCCACGTTTAAGACTTGTGAGATTCCGTATATATTAATGTTTACACCTACTATACCTGTACCAAGCGTCCTTAAAAAAAGCACTATAATAAAGTTTACATTATATCGTTGATCTTTTGACTGCCATAAACAAAACTAATTATTCCTCTGATCATAAAATGCCCCAAATATAATAATAATAATAATAATTTATTGTTAATAGCAATTGCTAACAATCTTACAAAAAAAAATCATTAATAATATACATATCACATAAAAAATTATATATCACACAAAAACTTAACTGTAGTTCGTCCCCCCTATACATTTTCCCTAGAATAATATTTGCATTTCCTTACAAATATTTTAAATTTATCGCTTTCTTAATATCACTAGGTAAGTTATTATATTGAACAAGTCCATTGTGGAAAACATCATTGTGATTGTAACGATTTGGAACTGTAGCTACATAGAAGTCCTCTCTGGATCTTGTTTGATAATCGTGGACATCTGATTTATTTTATATATTAAAATTGAGGTGCAATAATTGATCCATTGGCACTCCTTCTTCCGAGAAGCAATATTTTTTTGACACTTTTTTAGTTATGTAGTATGTAGTAACGTCAAATTCTCGTCCACCATGACTCCTAAATATTTGTATTATTCTACTTGTTGTATCTGTACATTATTTACATAAATTCCACCATGAGTCTTTGTTGAAATATCATTAAACCTACTTTTTATGAGCATACATTTTGTCTTGTCATAAATGTACATCTTTTCGGGCAGAGCCAGAGTGAAAATTTTATTTACTTGCTCCCTAATTATTATACCATTTTTATTTGAATTAAACTGTTAAATAAATTAATATGTAGGTATTCGGTTTAGGGCACATTCCATTCCTTGAAAAGAAAGTTAATAAATCGATTTTCTCGACATTAACTCTACGATATTTTTTTAACTTTCCGCATTATTAGTATCTTATAAGTCGAATTATATGCAATAACTCGATTTTCCAGGAAAATTCGGTTTAGGATACATTCCTTGGAAATAAACTTAATAAATCGATTTTCTCGACATTGGCTCATACGATATTTTTTTAACTTTTCGCATAATTAGTTCTTTATAAGTCTAATTATATGCCATAACTCGTTTTCCCACGAAAATACGGTTTAGGGCACATTCCTTGAAAAGAAAGTTAATAAATCGATTTTCTCGACATTGGCTCCTACGATAATTTTTTTAACTTTCAGCATAATTAGTGCTTTATAAGTCTAATTATATGCCATAACTCGTTTTCCCAGGAAAATACGGTTTAGGGCACATTCCATTCCTTGAAAAGAAAGTTAATACATCGATTTTCTCGACATGGGCTCATACGATATTTTTTTAACTATTCGCATAGTTAGTACTTTATAAGTCTAATTATATGCCATAACTCGTTTTCCCACGAAAATACGGTTTAGGGCACATTCCTTGAAAAGAAAGTTAATAAATCGATTTTCTCGACATTGGCTCATACGATATTTTTTTAACTATTCGCATAGTTAGTACTTTATAAGTCTAATTATATGCCATAACTCGTTTTCCCAGGAAAATACGGTTTAGGGCACATTCCTTGAAAAGAAAGTTAATAAATCGATTTTCTCGACATTGGCTCATACGATATTTTTTAACTCTTCGCATAGTTAGTGCTTTATAGGTCTAATTATATGCCATAACTCGTTTTCCACGGAAAATTCGGTTTAGGGCACATTCCATTCCTTGAAAGGAAAGTTAATAAATCGATTTTCTCGACATTGGCTCATACGATATTTTTTTAACTATTCGCATAGTTAGTACATTATAAGTCTAATTATATGCCATAATTCGTTTTCCCAGGAAAATACGGTTTAGGGCACATTCCATTCCTTGAAAGGAAAGTTAATAAATCGATTTTCTCGACATTGGCTCATACGATATTTTTTTAACTATTCGCATAGTTAGTACTTTATAAGTCTAATTATATGCCATAACTCGTTTTCCCAGGAAAATATGGTTCCTTGAAAAGAAAGTTAATAAATCGATTTTCTCGACATTGGCTCCTACGATAATTTTTTTAACTTTCAGCATAATTAGTGCTTTATAAGTCTAATTATATGCCATAACTCGTTTTCCCAGGAAAATTCGGTTTAGGCACATTTCTTGAAAATAAAGTTAATAAATCGATTTTCTCGACATTGGCTCCTACGTTATTTTTTATCACTAAATGTAGTCAAAAGTCAAGTAAGAGAATATATTTTTCTAAAATATCTTTATTTGAACATCAAATTTGTAATTATTTTTTAAACTATATACCGGAACATTATTTTAAGTCTCTCATCCGATTAGAAACTTTACTACTAACAATAGTAAAAAGTAAATAGCATAATTCTATATAATTTTTCGTACAGAATCCAAATTTTATCTCTTGAATATTTTTTATTGGAAACCGCCAATTTGACCAGACCAGATATTATGTAGTTGGCATCACTTATTTCCAGTTTCGGAGATGAGTTCAAAAGTTGCCTTCTATGATTATGTGTTTCAAGTGTCTCACCAATTTAAAAAATAAATATTGTAATATTTCAAAGCCGATTTTTTGCACAAAGACATTTTTTAAAATAATTTCGTGAAAAAAATAAATATCGAGTAATGTACCAACTATCTAACACTAACTCGAAACTGTTAAAAAAAAGTGACAATTCTATGTTTTGAAATTGGCGGTTTTCATTTGAAAATATTCAAGATGGCGTCATATCTATTAAATTTTACAGGCAAAATTATTTTTGATATAAAATTTGGATTCTGTACGAAAAGGTAACACTATTTCTTCTTTACTTATTGCCTGTAGTAAAGTTGCTAATCCGGTGAGACAAGATGCTAATTAATCCTTAGATTTTGACTTTTTTCTGTTTGTATACTCGTTTTTCTCATCACTCTGTAAAATAAAACGAATATAATTATATTTTTACAATACGAAGTAAGTATTTTAGCCATTGTGGATACTGGATGTTCAAGTCCTATTTATACACATAATATCTTCTACCCTTTACATGGTATAAAAAAGATTTTAAAACAAATGATTCTTGGTCTAAAAAACAATTTTTCGTGGGAGTGCATTGAAGTATACAGGGTGTCGACATACAATTTTTAAAATCAACTTTACGTTTGCAAACGGAACACCCTATATTGTTTGTCAAATATTGCTTCTTAATTCAATTATTTATCAAAAACTTTACGATAAAGTAAACTATTAATGAGAAATAAAATTTATCAAAAAATACTATTTCTTCTAGTTTTGTAACACTGTCAGACATGTCAAATTTCAGATTACAGGTAATAATTATTGTTCACCTAATAATATTTAAGATATACATCCTCTATTAATACTAATTTTATTTTACCATTATTTGAAAAATAGTTTACAATAAGCATAGAACACAATATATTTTTGATAGAGAATTTAATGAAGAAGCAATATTTAACAAAAAATATAGGGTGTTCCATTTAAAGAAGTGAAGTTGATATCGAGACACCCTGTATACTTAAAAATTACTCCCACTAAAAACAGTTTTTTAATCCACGAACTATATGTCTTAAAATTTTTTTATATCATGTAGAAGATATTACTTGTATAAATAGACACCCAGTAACTATATGATAACAGGCGTGAGAATCAAAATATATGATTATGAAATAATTAGAGACACATAATATTATAGTTAGAGGGGTTTCATTCATGCAAGCAGCTATAACTGCATAGATTGGCTGGAAGAAAAAAAATTAAACTTATAAACGAACAACTTTTTCAACAATTTAACAAAAATGTAGTTTAAATTGCGCTTTTGATACAATATTTAAATTTCAAAAATTTAAATATTTAATAATATTCAATTTAAAAAATATATGTAATGGTTAAAAATATAGATGATCGATCGTAACTCGTTTTTTTCTCTAACAGGTGACTATCAATTTCGGTCCATTCCTATATCTACAACCCCCTCCTAACGTTGTTTTAAGTGACACTTTACCCTTCGCTATTTTTGTAAGAAATATGCCATTTAGTAGAAAACAGATGCCTGATGGTAATCAAATATAGGTATAGATAAATTAAGTCAATTATTACTACTAGGGCTTCCTTGAAAGTATTTCTCTTCCAATTCTGGATGAGTATGATTTTTTTCAAAATGTATAAGAGTAAAGCATTATCTACAATGACTCTAGTGCTAGCAAAAATATTTAGTTTTTGTACCAAATATAAATTTTCTATACTAAGGATGTTTACAAAAAGGGACAAAGCTCCTTTAATGCCTATTTAACAAAAACAAACAACGTAATATTTATTTTTAAAATTCTTTACCCTTAGACCAACGAGTGTGTTATAAGGGCAAAAATACAGACAGGCAGAGAAACCCACTTTTTAATTAGATAAATCAAGATGTCTTTTAAGGGTTAAAACTGTTATTTTTACTCCAACACATGGTAAAGAGCCCTCCCATATTGTACCAAATTAAAAAAATTATGGTTCAGGACTAGGTGTATACTTGCCACTGCGCTGTATTTAAAATTTCAATAAAATTGAGCTACCAACATATTTTTTTTTTAAATCAAAAATGCACGTTCCCATATAAAAATTACAGTATGGAATAACGGAACTCTGAGGATAATTTTGACTAAAACATATCTAGATTTTTGAGTACGCTTTTTTTTTCGGAGGCCGGCGATGTCTACGAAAAAAAAGAAATTGACTCTCTGCAAGCAACGGCGAAGAATTAATTTTTCTGCACCATGTTCTGCCTATTATTAATTACAAATATTAATCTGTTACATACCTATTGATAATTAATTATCATTTATTCCAGAGTTTGGGTTTTGTTTTCATCTTAGTTTCGGTGGCATCACTACATATTACTTATATATTAGAAGAATCAAAATGTTAGTAAAAATAATTGTACTTACGTATTCTGACGGGTAAAACCGTCCTTTCATTTTGACTTCTACAATAGGTCCTTCTTTAAAAAAAAAAAATCGGGTCACAGATAAAATACGGCAGACGCTTTATCGATAGCAAACTAAAACCTATCTGCTTCGCGTATATCGCTAAACCAATTTTAATCTTAGTAACGTACCTAAAAACCATCAATACAAGGTTGCCAGATTATAAGGACGCTTGGTACGCGAAAGAGTGAAAAAAAACGTATACTGAGGTATACATGGCGCCCGTCTAGGCGACCCCTCGTGTTAAAAGCGTTGAACTACACATATACGATTTTCGAAATTTCACGTTTATTCCGTCAACAAATTGGCGTCCAGCGAAATTTTGCCGAAGGGTACAGGGGGATATTTAGACGTCATCACAGAAATTTTACATGAGATGTGCATAGAGCGTCCGTATACGGACGCTTTATGCACCTGGACGCTCTATTGAATGTAATTTCGCAATGTATGGGCGCTCTAATGATAGGAAGATATATATATATACTTATATCAAAAGAATACATAAAAAATTCAAACGCTTTTAACTGGCACCTAGGTGAGAGCACCTGTATGTGCCATATGAATAAGTATGTAAGTAAAAGAGGTAAATTACAAGTAATACATACATTAACCTGACGTGAATTTGTGTGAGAATCTACATCAACCACTGAACAACGTATTATTCTAAAAAATGTCTATAAAAATTTCTTATAATTTTGATAGATATAAATTTTGGCAGTTTCACTAAATTTGTTAGGTTTATGCAAGACTATGATCGCAATCGGTAAAGTATTGTAACATTTTGGCCCTAAGTAGTTAAAAGTATTTTTAGAAAACTCACTATTTGGCTTTGGAACTGTAATGTACTTGTTGGAAATATTTCTAGTTTCTAGTGACATGCCAATCACTTATAGGGTTTTTCAAAAATTTATGTTTATGCATGTAACAGCAGATGGTATGAATATATAAACATCTAATATTTTGAATTTTTTCACTATATAACAACACAGTAGAATGTCTTCTTAAAAATAATTTTTAAAATCTTATTTTGAATGACATTTAATGGTTTTAGCGCCATTCCATATAGACCTCCCCACGCTAAGATTCCATAACGTAAAATAGATTCAACTAAACTAAAGTACAATGTTATCAAGAGATGCAAATTAAGAAATTGTTTCATAAGATAGAATTTGTAAACTAAACATCTAAGTTTTTTTGCTACATAAGTTATATGAGAGTCCCATTTCAAATTTTGGTCTATAATAATGCCCAAATATTTAGAAGTTTTAGTTTCTTGTATTTCAGAATACAAGTTTGCACATGTCAATTTTTTAAATTGGGGATGATCAACCGATGTTTTAGAGAATGCAATATAGTTTGTTTTATTAACATTTAGTGATAATTTTAAAACATCCAACCAATTTTTGACATGTTCTACTCCTGCTACAGCTCGCATCTTCACGGCCTCCCAATCTTTATCACTAAAGACAAGCACAGTATCATCCGCATATGATATTACTTTGCCTTGAATATCTATTTCAGTTAGACTTTTAATATATAGATTAAACAATATTGGACCCAAAACTGTTCCCTGTGGTACACCAATTTGCACACTTTCCGGAGAACTAATAGTTTCTCTAATTTTAACTTTCTGTTCCCTATTTATTAGATAGTTTCATAAGACCTCCAACACAATGCCCCTCACTCAATTCTGTTCCAAGACATCGAGAAGCTTTTGGTGTGGCACCGTGTCAAAAGCCTTTGCAAGGTCCAAAAATATAGCTATAGATTTATTATTTGAATTCATTTCATCAGCAATGTGCGATGTTAATTCATGCATGGCATCACTCGAGTTTAAACCCTCGGTGAATCCATACTGATGTTTAGGGAGTAAATTATTGATTTTTAAGAAACCTATCAACCTTTCCTTCAAGCATTTCTGAAATATTTTTGAAAAATTACTAATTAAACTGATAGGTCTATAGTTAGATGTTAGGTTACGATTACCAGCCTTATAGATTGGGGATATAATAGAACTCTTAAACTCTTTTGGTACGATTCCAGTATTAAAAATTAAATTTATAATATGTTTTAGTGGTTTTAATAAATAAAGATGTAATAGTTTCAAATATTTAACAGTTATACCATCAGATCCAGGAGCGCAATTATTTTTTAGGCTGTTTATATGCTTAATAATATCATTGTTATTTATTTATTATGACGTATCAACAGTAATATATTACCAATAACAGACACACCAATCTTATACTACTATACGCAAATAACAAGGTATATTCATATAAATAGTACTAATTTTCAATTAACTTACTGTCCATAAGCTTACCAAACTGTCTTAAACTGACCATAGCTAAATCAACATATGACGAAAACTCATTATACAAATTACACATACGATACACAGGGGAATTTTTATAAAGTTCTGTTTTTGGGAACTCCAAATAAAAAACTGTCCTACTACGAGTATTTACACTATTAACAGCAAAAGGCAGTTGGGCCAGGATCTCCGGGCTATTAATGCTATCCTTTAGAATTTTAAAAATAGTGAGCAGACATGTCTTAATCCTTCTCTTTTCCAATGATAGTCTGTTAAATATTTTAAGCAAATTTCTATGATCATATCCCTGCACAGGGACACCTTTTAAAATACATGTATTTGAGAAAATCGACTTAGACCACACAATATAGTGAGGAGACCAAATTACACCTCCATACTCAAGTCTGGGCAGCACAAGGGAGTCAAACAGCCTCAAACAAACATTCACACTGAATTGCCTAGCACTACGAATAACAAGCCCCACAATTTTAAAGGCAGTAGCAATGCTCTCAGACATGTGTTGATTAAAGCACAATGTTTCATCAGATCTTTGGTTTCATCAAACACAATACCTAGATCCCTATGCTGTACAGTTTTAACTAGCTCATTGCCATTTATGTAGTATTTATTGTTAATTGGGCTTTTCTTTAAAGTATAAGTCATACACAAGCATTTTTTCTCGTTCAATTTAAATCCATTTTCATGACACCATCGAAACACACAATCCAAATCTTCCTGCAATTGCCTACAATCCTCATCATTTAAAATTTTTAAAAACAACTTAAAATCATCTGCAAATACTAATGTACTTGAGTGGCTAACTACCCGAATAAGATCATTAATTGCTATTATAAACAAAAGAGGTCCCAGGTTGGACCCCTGGGGTACCCCTGAAGTACTTGCATACATGCTTGATTTTCCGCCCAATACTTCAACATATTGCCTTCGTGTCGATAGGTATGACTGAATTAATTTAACTAAACCATCTGTTACATTCATATCTTTCAATGATTTTATTATGACACTATGCCTGACTCTATCAAACGCTTTTTCCATATCAGTATAAATAACATCGACCTGTGACTTACCATGCAATGCCTCATGCACATATTGGGTGAATGTTAGTAAAGATATGGAAATGTTTGACTTAACCTCACTATATATCCTATTAAATAATACAATCTCAAAGACCTTGGATATAGCACTCACAATCGTTATAGGCCTATAATTTACAACTTCACTTCTCATTCCCCCCGTAAGTACTGATATACTGATAGGATAAACAGAAGTTCGTAAACTAAGATTAAAAATGATCACCAAAACCTTCATCAAGTGCTCACCACATCCTTTAATTATATACCCCGGTACCCCATCTGGTCCAATTGCCCTGTTTCCCTTTAACTTTTTTAATGCTTCTGCAACCTCACTCCTACTAATTGGCATGTCACAGAAATAATTCATATTGTTAGATTGAACCACATCATTCCCTTCCACCGGCAAAAATACCGAGCTGAAAAACTTTGCAAACCCACTAGCTATACTTTGGCTACCCCTATATGTTACTTGATTTAGATTAATCTCATCTGGTATATCTGGTTTTTTTTTCAGAGTTTTAACATAAGACCAAAAATATTTAGGATTTTCTCTCAAACTTGCCTGTACCTTAAACAAATAAGCTTTATGTGCATTTCTTATTTTTTATTAACACATTTTTATTAGACAAGTTTAACAGGCTATCGACCTAGGTCTTTCAGCCTTTAATCTACATTAGGAAACTAGTACAAATCACAATATCAAATCTTATATACAACAAAACGTTACAAAAGAATCATGTAGGAAAGAGAAAAAAAAAAACTAATTTGTTATCAATTCAAAAACTGTCCTTTCAGGGTATTGTCTTTTTCTTGTGTAATAATTGGGAAAATTCATAATGAAGGGTTCCATGATATTTAAGTTCGTTGCCTTGCTGGTAAATTTTGTGGTAAGTTTATGAAATCGTTGGATAATTGGTTCAACTTCGTTTTTTTCATACAGGTATTCATTGGATGGATTGTGCAATTGGTTGGCAGGGTGTCTCATCTTTGTAATTTTGCGTAGACTTGTTCTTTCAGCTATTTCTATAATATTCACAGCTGGTCTTCTGCAAGAACTGAAAATTATCTGACCATACTCCACCATTGGTCAAGCCAACATTTTATATATATGTGAAGCGGTTTTTAAACTAATCCCTTCATTTTTATAAGTCATCTAAAATGTTTACTTCTTGTTATCATCTTCTTCTTTATAATTGTTAGGTGATGTTTAAAATTCAGTTTATGATCAAAAAGGATGCCCAGGTATTTAATTTCGGTCTGTGGGTTTATTTGGTGGTTCAGTACTTCTAAAGTTGGTGAAGAATTTTTTAGTTTATGATGGAAAATTATAAACTGTGTTTTCTCGGGATGTACTTTTAATTTCCATTTTTGAAACCACAAAATAACGACATTAAGTGCAATTGTAGTGCTTGCACTGCTTCAGCTGCATTTTTGTGGTGAACTATTATTGACGTATCATCAGCGAACTGTATTATATATGGTATTCTCGGCAAAACTTGATTCATTTCTGGAAAAATGTCGAAACAAAACACGTCATATAACAGTGGTGATAGCTCATAAGCTCATAAGAAAAAGGTATTGAAAAAACTCCATTTATTTTAACAACATTTTTGTGGTTTTCCAAGAAATGCTCGACTATCCAGATTAAATAGGCTGGGCACTGAAGTTGATGTAATTTAAATAGAATACCTTTATGCCAGACGCTGTCAAATGCCTTTTTAATATCCAAAAAAAAACTGCTGCACTGCTAAGTCCCATTATGTTTGCTGATTGAATGTTTGATGTCAGAATGGTGAGTGGATGGATAGTAGAGTGGCCAGACTTAAAACCAAATTGATGTTTAGGTATTTTATGTCCTACTTCTTTGATTATTCTATTGCGTATAATTTTTTTCAAAGTTTTTTCCCATTACCGGTAAAAGTGTAATAGGGCGGTAGTTTTCGGCTTTTGAGTGATCCTGCTGGGGTTTTGGTATTGTGATGACCACTCCTTTCTTCCAAGCCTCTGGAAATAAGCTATTGCTTAGACAAAAACTGTACATCTCTTTGATCTTTTCATGGATTTCATAGCTGAGTTTTCTTAAGATATATCTATTTATGTTGTCATAACCAGGTGATGTATTTTGGCCAGAGGAAAGAACCTCGAAATATTCATCTTCTCCAATTTCTATGTTATTTTGTTGTTCTATTTGGAAAAATTGTTCGAACCAATTGTTTACCACTTGAGTCTGTTCATCGTCATTATTTTCATTTTCCTGGGTCTTCTTATAAAGATTCTCAAAGTACGAAGAGAACACATTAGCTTTGTCATGCATTTCTTATTTTACCCTTAAATAGTTTTCTAATATCTGCATACTTTTTGTACCAGTGTAATAATTTACTCCTACTATATTTTTTGTGATAGTATTCTTTTCTTTTAGTTAATTTAATCATTTCACCATTATACCATACTGGAAAAACTCTACCAATTTGGGTAGATACTGGTACACATACTACAAATACATCATTGAATACTTTATACAATTGCTCAACAGCTGCATTTACATCAGTAATTCTCTCAAATATAGTCCAATCATACACTTTGAACATATTATACATTCTTAAAAAATCCGCCTTCTTAAAATTAAACTTTGTATTCCTAATCTGTTGACACTCCTGCACTATCTCGCCAGTATTATACGATATTACAAGACCTGGATGGTGCTGATCCACCAGCAACAATGGATCATCATCCGTAAGAACCTTCACCCCTTGATCCTGGCTGTCAACTACAACAAAGTCCAAAATGACACCGTTACAGTTCCTTACTTGATTTTCTTGTGACATGTTAGTAAATGCTAAAAAATTTTTAAAACAACATAAAACTTGACTTAGTACATCAATAATGTAGTCCGGTATATTAAAATCACCTAAAATTATACAGCTCTTATCACAAAGATTCTTTTCAACAATGTCATAAAAACGTCTGTACAATTCTATACTTGCACCAGGTACAAAAAAAAACAAACTGAAACTGGTTTTAAGTACATTGACTTATCTATTATATTTACAGGAAAGGCCACATTACAATCAGGAATACGTTAATACATTTCAGTGCCAACGGAAGAAAAATAGGCATTGCAGTGATCTGCCATTTCTTTATCATTTTGAAATTCTTCATTTTCATCATTAAGAATTTGTAAATTGTTATTACTTTTTTTACGTCTTTCATTGGTTGCTTATGATATTATTTGATAGGTTTTTTTAAGTTATTAATGTTTTTGTTTATTTCATTTTTATAGTAGTCGTTTTTAGTTTTTGAGATTATTTTATTTAAATTGTTTCTAAACATTTTATAGTAGTTTGCTTTCACTGTAGTGTAATTTTTTGCAGTGCTTTTTTAAGTTTATCTCTAGTTTTTATAGAATTAATTAAACCATTTGTTATCCAAGGTTTAATTTTTTTATGAACTTTGATTTTTATATTTTTAATATACAGCGTGTCTTCGGAAGTTCTTACCAAATGGGAAACTTTTTAAGTATTAACTCTACGAAAAAAAGTGCCTCTTCCTAAAAAGTCCTGCTTGGTGAGAAAATTAATTTGCACAAGAATATTTGTATGTTGGACATACAGGGTGGCTTCAAAAAGTACCGGGTTTAAAATTTATTAAAGACGTCGGCTATATTTACAAAACTAAAAACTTGGAGAGTGCATGTTTAAAGGCTAACAGACTATAACAATTACACAATAAAAACTCTACTTAAGAGAACTACTTTTATGACGGATAAAAATTAGTTAACTTCACTAACTAACACTAATTTCTATGAGGTGGCCAATTTCTAATTTCCCAATAACAAATAAAACTAAATCACTCCAAAAATAATCTAGGTCCTCCACTTGGCCCCCGTCTTTTTGCATACAAATGATTGTCCTTCTAGGAAACTCTGACACAGCGTTTCTGATCATATGAGGAGTAACTATAGCCGGAAACACTGCCTTATAGTTTCTTCTAGGTGATCAATATCACGGAATGGTCTGTGCTTGTACACCAATTGCTTCAAATGACCCCACAAGAAAAAATCTAGGGGTGTAATGTCCGGTGACCTAGGTGGCCAGGGTATTTCTGAACGGCGTCCTATCCATCTTTGTGGAAAAGTTCTATCCAAATATTCGTTGACCCTGGCTGCGCTGTGACAAGGAGCTCCATCATGCTGATACCAAACAGCCTGTCGCGCGTTTAATGGCAGGCCGTTAATAAATATAAAAATTTATAAAATAGAAAATTTATTTATTCTAAGTACCTCACTAGCAGAAACTTTTGACACCTTATCTTGAACTGTCTTCTTTATTCCTTCCAATAAATTTTTTTGATTTTCCACAACCGCTTGCAATAGGTACTTGTAATTGATTTTCTTCAGTAAGTGGTCGAACTGCATATTTCTTCTTGAAATTATTTTCGACAGAGCCAGTATTTTTAAATTTATTGACGACATTGCCGACAGTAACGTGGCTAATATGTTTATTTGGGTGTCTAGTATTAAAAATGTCGGGAGCCTCGCGATGCGTCTTATAATTATCGCCAACAATAAGAACTATTTCAACTTTTTCATTAACAGTCAGTTTAATCATCACTATTATTGTTTAAAGTAACTAAGAAACGGAAAAACCTTTTTTAACAAGAAGTTCACGTTTTGAAACAGAAATTATAATTGCCAAACTGTCACTGCTAAAACGCCCATTCTGTTACCAACAACAATCAATTGTTCAAAGCCTACTTATCCAGAAATACTAATTACCAAATCTTTACGACTATTAGTTTTGTAAATATAGCCGACGTCTTTTATAAATTTTAAACCCGGTACTTTTTGAAGCCACCCTGTATGCCCAACATACAAATATTCTTGTGCAAATTTATTTTCTCACCAAGCAGCACTTTTTAGAAAGAGGAACTTTTTTTCGTAGAGTTAATAATTAAAAAGTTTCCCATTTGGTAAGAACTTCCGAAGACACGCTGTATTGACAAGCTTTAAAGCATGTATGAAATTTGTTATAAAAAATTTGTGCTGCTATTTCTGGATTATTTTCACTACATATGATCTCCCAAGTTTCAGCTTCAAATTGCATTTTCAATGCATCTGTCTGTATCAATTTTAGTTACTGTTTTGTATATATCATGTGATTTTTTTCGATGGAAGTGAAATATTTATCATAATAGGGTTATGATCAGTTATGTCATAATTGATAACATATGAGCTAGTATGTATAGCAACGAATACTTATAAACAGGAAGAAGACAAACAGCCGTGTTAACACATCGAAGCAAGTATGAACAAACGAACAAACCAGGTATCCATTACGTCTGGAATCAGCTGACAAACGCACGTGCTTTTCAAATGTCACTTTTGTACAAATTTTTATTACTGTCAATATTTTAAAGTGACATTTAACCAACAAAAAACATTCAAACCCCTTTTATTTGATTTACTAAGTAGTGAAAATCAAATATTAGGAGTCTGACATGTTTTAAGCTGTAAATATCACTTTAAAATAATCTTTACATACTCTTAGGTATATCATTTTTTGAACTAGTAACGTAACTACAAATGAAAAATTAAACTTCAGAAATAGTAGTAGTTTTATTAAAAAATAGGAAGTAAATCATAATTTACATAAAATATTTTACCATCTTCAACTGGGCTCTAGGTCCTAGCAAATATTTCAGGCTTCAAGTCCGAGCATATTTTTTGGGCTCCATATGATTTATGGAAAGAAATTATTATCGATGCTTACTCTCAGTAAAGATGACTAAATGAATATTTCCATTACAAATTACTCACTTGCACCAAAAAGGAAACGACGTTTTTCGTAAAAGATTAGAATATTAAAAATTATTTTAAAATTTAAAGATACGTCTTCTCCACCATTTTAAATCAAATCAGATGTTGCTTGATTTCCATGCCCGCCAGACGAAGGAAGTTAGCTTGTTTCACAATTCGTGCTGTTCGCATTCTATGCCTGTCTCTGTCTGCAGCAACCTTCCCTAATTCAGTAAAGTGAGACAAATATGACCAGGATCAAGTCGCCTGCATAAACACTCACTTTTGGGCTTTCCATATTAACTCTACGTAAGTCTGATATTGACGCTTAAATGATAGAGTGAAACAGATAGATAAAAGTAGGTTTCTTGTGAGCGTATGGAGCAGAGTAGGCTTAGCATCACTTCCAAGGCCTTCTTACGTGTTTCGACCCCCCCCCCCCCCCCATAAGCAGTCTCACCGGGCTGATGTATAGTTTTAGTTTTTATATTATTTCTTAGGAAAATATGATCCAAGCATGACCGACTCTGTGGTCTTGTAACAGTATTTATGTAAGACAAAAACCCATGCGAATGTAGGGTTGCCTGATAATCGTTGGTTATATGATTGGCCGCATCTAGGAGGTCAATGTTAATGTCTCCTATTAAAATTTCAATATTTTTATTTAGATGGTTAGTTATAAAACGCTCGAGGTCAAAAATAAATGAGCAAACAGAGGTTTGAGGAGACCTATATATGGCGCTAATCCCAACAGTCAAATTATTGACCCTTAAATTTACCCTAGCAACACATACATTCGAGAATTCAAGTTTAACAGTATTAACTTCTACACTGAGATGTGACCTAACCAACAGTATTACACCATCGTTTCTATTAATGTTACTATTGTTATTGAAAGTGGTATACTTAGTTCGGTAAATTGAAATTAGCAGTTGATTGTAATTGAAAACACTCAGACAATACTATTATGTCACAAAAGTCAATCCGAAAGCTTTGCAAAAATATCAGTGATTCATCGAATTTCTTTCTAATGCTTCTGATGTTGATGTGTAGTGTGTTCAAAATTTTGTCATTGACGTTAATTTTATTTGATATGTCAACAGCATCAATAATTTCATTAATCGTATCGCTCTGAATAGAAATTAACAAATCATTCTCCTGTGCAATAGCCATTAACCAACGATAAATAAATAGTCTTCAATTATATCACATTTTAATCTGCATATGCCGTTTTATTTTGCAGCATCGTTTTATGATGCTGCAAAGAAGGACAAATCAAATTCAATGCAGAGTGCTCATGGCCGTAGTTAGTTTTAAATTTTTCATTTGATATTTTACAATTTTTACAACAAATTTTATTCTTGGGACATAGTCTCTCCTCGTGCTCCTCACTGCAATAACCACAAACAACTGCACTCGTACAATTTTCGCTTTTATGGTAGAAACCCTGGCATTTGAAGTAACGGGGAATGTCTAAATCTTCATTCACTGGAAACCTTTCCCAACCAATGCATAATTTTTGTTTTCCCATTATCTTTGAAAACTATTTAAGCAACAGAAAACAAATTTTAAAAATTAACGAGACATACAGCGAACCGCTCAATGTTAAAATAGGAGTTCCTCAGGGTACCGTGTTAGGACCGATACTTTTTATCGCGTATATAAACTCTTTAACAAATATGAAGATAGAAAACTGCTCTTTAATTTCCTATGCAGACGATACGGTGGCTATCTTTACGGGAGACACGTGGTCTCAAGTTAGAGAATCGACAGAAATTGGCTTATCTCAAATAAAGAACTGGTTGGATTCCTCTAAGCTTACTTTAAACGTAGATAAAACGCATTATATAGCATCCTCAATTACAGCCTCAAACCGACCAAACTTTGATCATATTAAATCAAACGATCTTCAAATAAAGGAGGTACCATTCACGAAATATTTGGGTATAACTGTTGACAAAAACCTAAAATGGGATCAGCACGTTCTAAAGTTAACGGCCAACATCAGAACTATAATTCATAAGTTCTATATACTAAGAGACATTTTCGATAGGGAAATGCTAGTTAATATTTATAAAACATTAGTCGAGTCCTTAATAAGATATGGAATAATTGTCTGGGGTGGCCTTTATCAAAATTCCCTGAATCAACTATGTGTAGTCCAAAATTATATTTTGAAAGTTATTTTTAAGAAAAAAAAGAGATATCCGACGCAATTACTTTACACCGAAAACATTTTTAATGTTCGTTCTTTGTATATATTGAATGCCTGTATCTATGTTCATAAGACAACTAAGTTAAGAAACTATATAAATCACTCGTATGCAACCAGAAGTAGAAATAACAAGCACCTACAAGTACCAACTAGAAATAAGAATATTAGTTATAGGTTTATAGATTATCTTGCTCCAAAATTCTACAATATTATTTCGACAGAGATAAAGTCATCCACAAATATCAAAAAGTTTAGTAAAAAGTGCCGTAATTTTATTTTCACAAATTTATATAAATTCTCATTTTTTTTATTAACATAAATTAACAAAATAGATAGTAAATTAAACAACTGTTAGGTTAATTGTTAGATAGAATTAGTTTTTAATTTAAGTTTAAATTTTTCTTTTTTTGAATAGTATACTTATAGTATACGTATATTTTTACAACTACATAAATTAGTGACAAAAATTTGAATTACATTATTTGAGGAAGAATTAGGAACGTGCACAAACAGGTATTTATTTACCTAGGTGCACAATTATAAAATCAATTAACTATAAATATAGAAAATACCAACAACAAATGTATCATGAGATTTTGTAAAAAAATTTTAAGTAATATATTATTATTATTATTATTATTATTATTATTATTATTATTATTATTATTATTATTATTATTATTATTATTATTATTATTTGTTTAAATGCAGTCGCTGAACATTCACGATAAATAATGTTGACACCTTTTTTTGTTTTCCTGATATAAGTGGTTTTTACTTCTCCTGATATTTCATTCTGTCCTATAATACATTTATCTATTTCTTCCGGTGTAATATTTTCAGTAAAGTTACAAATCTTTATTCTGGGTTTTCTCATTTTTGTTAATGTTATATCTTATTTATCTTTCAATTTATTTTGAACTGCTTTTTCTAGGGCTTCAGTATCTTTCTTTGTTTGACAAGAGAGTATAATGGAGCCATTTTTTCCCATCTTGACTTGTTTTACTCCTACTTTTAAATTAGTTAGGTTAATATTTTTATTCAAATCTAATTTCGTTTTTGTTCCATCTTGCAATACTTTTGGTTTAATAATTACTTTTGGAGGATTAGTCTTCCTTTCATTGTCATTTTTATGTCGCTTCACTATATCGGCATAAGTTAGCGGGATATTTTTTTCTTTCTATTCATATTGCTTAATTTTTTCTTGCAGCAATTCTATTATTTCGTTTTTCTTTTTAATATTTCATCTTTGTCTTCAACAGTTCTTCTGAGATAATCGTTCAACTCATAGTTTCTACATTTTTTGCATATAAACTTCAAAAGTCGAGTACGCAGTGGCATACATCGAATTTCGGAGGATGACAATTCAGAACATTCATTGCATTAAAGTTTTCTGCAGTCATCACATGCAGAACACGGATATTTTTGTTCCTTAGTTGGTTGCAAAGTATTACTACAATCTGAGCACTGCATTGCCATGTTTATTTATTATATTAATCCACTTCATTAGTCCTGTATTCTAATAAATATACGCACGACACTGAAGTTTATTTTATTCTAGATCAGGTATTTTATCACTAGTATTCACTTACAGTTTTTTTGTCCAGCTTGCCACTTTTTATTAATTTTACCAATGTGTATAAATTGGTTTTTAGACTTAATCGCGTCAAATCTCTTCAAATACTATTCACTAGCTAACCTTGACTGCAAGGATGATGTGAGTATTTTCGGATGTTGGCTTAGGGATTTTTATGAATTAAAAAATGTATTATACTGTTACGCAATAGTCTTGTAAGTATTACTTAATAAACGGAAAAACATTTTTGAAATCTATTTTAAGGTCACACTCAAGCAGATCTGAATTATCAAGGCCGAGCTCTAGTGGCTCTGAAGCATCTAGTGACCTTGCTGAAAGTGCAGTTCCGTTTGACAAGGTTCTAGATGGTGTCATTGCATATGTAGAAATAAAAAATAAAGACCAGGACAGATCTTCAGGCGCCAAGGCAATTTTGAAGTCTTTGGGTGCTAAACTTAGAGAGAAATTTACGAATGATGTTACTCATGTTATTTTTAAGGTAAGGTGTTAACAGGTAAGGTGTGAACCATTTTTGTATGTAGTGTTGTGTTGCCAAATGTAAAGTGTGGATTTTTCCACAATGACAATATAAGGTTATTTTTGCAAGAGTACCTACTAAGTACTTAAGTATGCCATTTTTCCTGAATATTAAGTATTATTCAACGGTAGATGGGAAACTGATGAAACTCCCTTAAACTAGTTTTACAATTTAGTTTCATTAAAAATGAATTTATCTAGCATTGTATTTATTCAATCAATACCAAGTGATTATTTTTGGTTATACAGGTTGATTCATAACAAGCTTGCTGTAGAACTCTTAAAAAATATTGCTTAGTCTTGACATAACTGCATTGGCAATAAACTTCAATCTTATATCGATATAAATAAACCCGATCAACCTAAAGACTTTATCATTGCAGAAAGCTTTTCTATGTGGCAACACTGTTAAAATACTGAATTGTACAAACATACATAAATTTTAAGAATCAACAATTTTACTACCATTTTTACATTTAAACTCAAATTTTATTAATTAATGTACGTTTTCCGCATCTAATTTTATTTAAAAGTATTAATATTACAAAATTAAACAAAAAAAATGGTAAAAATATAAATAATTAGTGTGTAGGAATAGCGTAACGAACCCCTGAACATATTTCTCTAGGGATTTAGGTTTATCCATATGCTGTCTTTAGCTAAAATATTCACATGTAATTTCCGGTTATACCGGAAGTAGCTGTCAACTTGCGTTTTTTAAATATAACATGTTAATTTTTATTATATTTTTCTATTAGCCATTAAATTCAAAGCAAATTTTATAGAACATCTTTTTGTCTAACTTTGTCAGTTTTTGAGATATCTGGACTTTTTGTAATTATTTGTCAAATGCATGGTGACGAAATAATCCCCATATTTTTTTTACTTTAGCTCTTGGATTAAAAAAAAATTCTTACCAAATAGCTAGAAGATCATCAAGTCTCAAAAATATTTCAAGCTTGCCAGAAAATGTACAGGGTTGTCACAATTGAAGGTTCATTGTGAAAGAATTCAACCATTAAAATCTTTCTTATTTTTAATGGAACACCCTGTATATTTTTATTTAATTTGATGACAATTTAGTTCTTTTTTTATATATTATTTACTATTCTATTTATATCAAAGCGTTTTTCAAAATCTATCTAGTGATTGTGACGGTGTTGTTCTTTTGATTTAAACAATACATTTTTTTTACTATTATCACTATATATTTTTTCCCATCGTATTTTTGTATTACAAAAAATGAAAATATAGCATGAGACTATCGTGCTAGTTCGATTGAAGAACTGAGTCAGTGCCGTAAGTGTCTGTTTTTCTAGGGGATACAGGGCTTCACCTTATTAGGACATTACGCAAAAACAACCAAACCCATGTACTAAATTTCAGATTTCGGATAACTTCTCTAAAATTCATTGAAGCGATGAACTCGAAAATTCTATAATATCGTTTCCATACTGAACTGTTTCTTTACTGTACAGTTGTCAGACCACACCCGGAATATTGTTCTTCTATATGGAACCTATGTTAGACATATCCACAGTATTGAACAGGTACAACGCAAATTTGCGAGATATACCAGAAGATTATGCCTACAAGTATAATAACTTGTATTCTCAATTTAACATTGAACCTATGATCAATATATGTAAGCTGAGAGATTTAAGGCTACTATTCAGGATTTTTGCTATCACAAATTTCAAGTTCCCACGAGGAACACCAGATCAGTAATAATTTTGGCTCAACCATTTCATAGGACTAATTATGGACTTAGGGCCGATATTTGAATATTACCTTAAGTTATACTTTAGCTAAGGTATCCTTAACATTATGGTAAACCTTAAAAAAACTATGTTTTAAATTAATTGAGGGTTAATTAATTGACGCGTTTAGTGGAAGATTACTACGTCCCTAACGATCTACTCCTTTAGATGAGAGTTAAAAAGGACTTTAATATACTGTCAAACTTGCGTTAAGGATGACTATGTTATTCTGTACCTTAAGGTAACTTTGAAATATTGGCCTTTAGGGCAATCACCGCGCCCTAGTATTTGTATTTGTAGTCGGGCGGTCGGGGAATTACCAAAATATCGTCACGTCTGCAGCACCAGTATTTGACTCTTTACAACGTTGCCACTATTGACAATTTTTATATACTATTTCAACGTTAAAGTTCTTTTAAGAATGTGGTGCTGGTGTCGATGGAACAATCCCGATATGGTATCGGCATCTACAAAAAATCCGTATCGGCCGATCATTAATGTCAACAGTTATTTGACCTTCTGTTACTTATATCAGTCAAAACGTTGGTTGGTCAAAAGTACTACAGACTACATGTACTCATTCATTGCCCCATCGTCTATTTTAGTAAAAAGATTCACTGCAATTTTTCTATTTATTTATACAGGATGGATCGTTTATGACTTATCAGAAAGCCAAACTGTTGAAAATCCATTTAGTGTCGATTTTATGGGTGGAATTTTGCCGGAAAACATCGACACGGCAACCTGAAAAACAATATCCGGCTCTGAAATGCGGATTTCAAGATAATGAAACGTCAATGATTGGCTCGGTAAGTTCTAATGATTATTTTTAGTTATCCATTGGTCTCTTAAAGGACGTCGTAAGCGCCAAAATGATGAAAACTGACATTGACGTAAAACACATACCCTGTGTGTCCAGTAAATATAGTGAAATATTTTGCTAGCATACAAGGGAGACCCAAATAATACTAGTAGTTCATATAATCATTTTTCCTAATGCCCCTTCTTACAAAGACACGCCTACAAATTTACATTTTCAGAACTTTTGAGCAGCTCTGTATATTTTAATGAAATTTTGGAACTTTGTATAGTCCATATGGCTAAGAAACTTATGCTACAATGAACAGAAAAATATTAAATCATTTTATTTATTGCTACAAAATAGATTTCTTAATATTGGTAAAAACTGTATATTTTTAAGTCTACAGTATTTTATGCATGTTTGAGAGGTCTAATTCCTTAAATATTTTATAGTAGAAATCGATGACGGGGATCGGTCGTCCGGGTTGGATAGGAAATTTTGTTTACTTTGATATGACCCTAATTTATTATTGAAAAAGCTACGTTTCTTTGTTAGACACGATGCTTTAGAAAGTATTGCAAATTTCAACAAAATTTTGTTTAGTTTGAAAATATAGGAAGACCCATTTATCTAACGAGCAACGTAATTTTATTGCCACGTTGCACCAACGTTTATGTAGACAAAGTGACATTTCAGAAATTTTATGAAGAATAAGAGTGTAATTTGAAGAATCACTCGTCGCCATGGGGTGACTGGAAGTGCTAGCAGAGACACATGAAATGAACCACTAACTTACAAAAAATCTTATCAAACTGTGAAACTCAATGGTTTAATTTAAAAATTAATAGCTTTCTGACTACAGAATAAATCGACGAATCCAAAGATGTTTCGACAGAACCTAGTGAGCTTTCTAAAAAATACCCTAGAATGGCAGAAATCATACAAGCGAATTTTGTAGCACATAAAACATTTTTTCTATTTGGGTTTCATAATGGCTACATTATGAAATGCAAGAAAATTGAATAACCTGCCACTTTATGAAACTGAAATTTTATTTTTTTATGTTGGCAGCAAGTAGGGTTCGATTTTAGGCTTACTTCGATTTCGTTGAAATTAGTTTTTTAGGCATTATGGATTCGAAGACTTTAAAATACTAACCTTAATCTTGCAAATAGATCATTTTTACTAGATATTTATCCGAGAAATACCTATACTCGGAAATATATAACATGCTGACGGTGTCCGTCAACTAATTTCTAGTCACAACTATAAAACAACATAACCTAAAAATAATTCAAATATCTTCCAGTTTATACTCTATTTCTAATGTTTTATTCAATAAAGTACTATTTTTATTTTTAATTCAATTATTATTATCCATATTACTTTATATACAGGGTGTTATGGAAATGACGTATTATATTTAAACCGGCAATTCTTGAGATGAATACAAATTGAAGAAAAATATCCTTAAATGGCGCTTTCAATTCATTCAGCGGTAAAAATTACTTGACATCAAACCAGGAAAACTTCTGTACGGCACTGCGGCACATCCGAATTCTCACCGGTGTTGTCAGAATTACACCTTACACTCTTTAAGTTTGAAATACGCAACTACGTAACGACTTTTGATTGGCTGATTGATTTTTTAATGCAATTTTATTTAGGCCACACACATACACTTACCTTGTCGGTCTTATTTAAAAATTAATGTCAATTTCTATAAAAACTTATACAGCGTTTTAGTAAAGAAACCGGCACATCACATAACCCATAACCATAATCGGAAAACTTCACATGAACACTGGCCGAAACACACACAAAATTCACTTGGAGACATCGTTTTTATTAACATTGGGTTGTCTCGCCTAGATTTGTATGAACTTTTGTTTTAATTAAAAACGCATTGTAAAATGTAAATAACATTTCTTCAAATTAAAAAGGACATCTGAACTGAAACATTTAAAACACAAACTGTCAAAAACGAGAAATGCATGTTTTCCGGTAGATTCCAGCGCATTCACCAAAAAAAGTTGAAATAAATAATTATAATAATCTACAGCACTTATTTATTGTTTTCCTTCACTGCTGTAGATACCAATAAAGATTAAAAAACTTGTTAATCGCTGCTCTGGTGCTTTATTTCATTCGAAAAGCTTAAAAAAATTAAATCGATCGTTGCACAGCGGGATTTTAAAACCAACGATTAGCCACATCTCTAGTATAAATCGACAGAAGGTTAGAAGTTGACATTTGCTTGACAACAAGATATTCCTCTGCGGCTTCGCGCGAAAGAGTTTTTACGGGATATTTAATCAACTCTACAGTGCGAATAAGTGTGAAAATGTTTAGTACATACAGAAAAATCAAGTCGAAGGCATATTAGAAAATGTTTCTTTAGTAAGAGACTGGAAATCGCAAGGTCACCGGATCTTACATCATGCAATTTTTTTCTATGGGGTACGATGAATAAAGAAATAGTTTATAAAGTCGAAGATATGGATCAGTTGCGATATAAGATATTGGATGCAGTAGATAAAATAATTGCTGAACGTTTTAGTTTATAAAGTGCCAATTTGTGTGTTTGTTAAAGAATGCATTAGTGTGTAGCGATTTTGTGTGACAAGGGCATATCTTCAAAAAACAAATTTGAAACGTGTGTGTTTCTTTAAGTGATTTATGGTAATTTGTTCAGTGTTTCACTGTGTCTTCTGTATCTCTGACGATATACAGGGTCATGTTCTGAGATTGGAAGAAAAACGCCTAAGGGGTTTTAGTGGGGTATAAGCTTTACCCACTAAAACAAAAAAAAAACTGAAGACTTATGTGCCCTGGATTACTTGCTAGTATACTGGTACCTGGATTACTTGCTAGTATACTGGCACCTGGATTCACTTCTATTTGGATACTAGGGAGCTAAATATTTATTTTTATAAGAATCTAAAGTTTTACACGAACAATTTGGCAACATTGCGCCAGAACATCTGTTTATTACACAGCTGATCAGTGTAATGTGACCCATTTAAATATAATACGTCATTTCCATAACACCCTGTATGTCGCAGCCTTTTAGTGTAATCAGCCGTTACATGAAAAGTCTGCTCTTTTCATGAAACGCTGCCAAACACTGAAACAAATAACTATTACGCCAAAAGGCTATAAATTGTAGACGTTACATGAAACGTCTGCCTGTTTCGGCCTCTTGATGAAAACGGGCAAAATTACGTTAAGTGACTGAGTTTACTGGACTTTTCATGTAACGCTCCGAATCTACTTTGCACTTGATGTAATAAAATGAGTATTGTACAACCTGAAAATGGCGACGGCAGGCAGTTCTAGTGTTAGGTATACAACAATTGTAAGAGTTATATTCCCAAAAACCACTGCGAAAACCTTAAGAAGAAAATTGAAGCAGTCATACAGGAAATTCTAGTAGCTAAGCAAAAACTGAAAGTGATTTTTTAAACCCAACAAACAAAACGAACGAACGAAAATTGTTTACGTGTTGTTAACATTGCAGAAGTTTGTCAACAAGGATCTTCAGTACTATGTTCTGCCAGTAAAAATATTTCTGAAGAACGCGACGAACCTACAAATAAAACTGAAGAAGCAGCCAAAAAAACGTTAAGTAATTCGGCAAAAAAATTGTAGGCGATTGTGTATTATTGAATATTCCGAAAGTCGACAGAGGTCCAGGAGATTCCAGCAATATGGTTTGTTTGATAATAGATCAGAAAAATGGCGTAAATCAGATTACTGGTAAGCACGGTACTACAAAGGGATGGTTTGGTGCTGAAAGTCTTACTGTTGCGGGTTCACCATTTCTTTATAAAGGGGAAATCCCCTTGGAAAAATCACTCGGCTTAAAAGAAGTGGTGTCATTGGAATCAGGTGGTCAAGGCATACTGAAATGATCGTGTAAACCTAGCAAACAACAGTGTTCTAGGGATAAGTGTATCTAAAAAAATAGTGTACTTTGTAATAGCCGTTGCAATAATAGCTTGCCGTGCTTTAACAAGTAACATATCGTTTGTTTATTTTTTTTTTTTAATTGATACTTTCATTCATATTTTTGTTGATCCTGTACTGTAGCTAGCCGCTAGCATACCTTATTTGTTATAAAAGTTATTTCGTTGTTAATTCAGTAAGTGCAAAGTAGATTCGGAGCGTTACATGAAAAGTCCAGTAAAGTCAGTCACTTAACGTAATTTTGATCGTTTTCATTAAGAGGCCGAAACAGGCAGACGTTTTATGTAACGGCTACAATTTATAGCCATTTTGCGTAATAGTTAATTGTTTCAGTGTTTGGCAGCGTTTCATGAAAAGAGCAGACTTTTCATGAAACAGCTGATTACACTAAAAGGCTGCGATATATATACATATTTATAGTTACTGTAGACATTTCCTGGGCATTAATTGTTATTCCTGTCAGATTCTATGTCGACATAATATTTTGTTCAATAGTATAGTAGTTCTGCTCGCACCATAACTCAAATGTTTGCATATTCTTTTTAAAAGTTTTTCTAGATTATTTTCTGCAATTTCTCGTATTTCTGACGGAGTACAACTTTCTTCCTGACTCATTTTTATTAACTTTAATAATATATTTATTTTTAATTATGACGTATTGGAAGCAGAGTTGTGAAAGATACTTCAGAAAAGTAACTAGTTACTTTATAGATACTTTTACATAAATGTATCTAGATACTTAAAATGAATAATTACTTTTTAACAAAAGTATCTTAGTTACTTGGTTAAAGTAACTAGTTATTGTAACTAAGATACTTTAAAAGTAACTAGTTACTTTGATTGTAACTAAGATACTCTTAAAGTAACTAGCTACTTTGATTGTAACTAATATACTTTAAAAGTAACTAGTTACTTTGATTGTAACTAAGATACTTTTGAACTAACTAGATATTCCGAAAGCTACAGAAAGTTACCAGGTAGTGAAAACATAAAACATTATCTATAATTAAGTTACATGAAAAAGTACACATCGAGTAATAAAGATAAAGAGACAGCACAACTTTATACTAAGATTTAAAAAAATATATTCATGTTAAGGCTCGATAGCTCAATAAAAAAGTTATATTGATTATACAGATGGCGCATATGGATCAGGAATAGTTTCTGTATCTGACATTGACATAATATCTTTTTCGGTATTCATCTGAAAAATATTAATATAAATATTGAACGAATAAAGTGCTGGATGCTGCTTAATTCTAGCAGAATCACTAAATTGTGGACAAGTTTGATTAGTTCCATAGGTTAGTTTATAAAATCATACGTTATAATAAATATTTTTGATTGATTTTCTTAACAACCACTTTTTATTAAAATTATCTCTTATGCCTACTTATCATCCTAATAAATAATATGTTATGTATACGTTGTCCTTTATAACCATAGTTTATAACTTACCTTATAGAAAAAATAATTGACATAAACCGAACTTCTATAATACCTGCAAACAACGCACTATTACTATTCAATAGAAACTTGACTAGTTGTAATAGCAGAATAAGTAGAAATTCCTAGAAATTTCGCGTTCGAACAGCTTTGATGTTCGCAGCCCGCCGCCCGGCCGACCCTTCTTTGTAAAAAAATATATAGACGGCACGTGTGTTCAACTAACCTCTTAAAGTATCTTAGGTACTTTAAAAGTATCTTAGTTACTTTTGAAGTATCTTAGTTACTTTTAAAGTATCTAGTATCTTAGTTACTTTTAACGTAACTAGTTACTTTTGAAGTGTATAGTTACTCCTAAAAAGTAACTAGATACAAGATACTTTTCAAAAGTAACGCAGTTATAGTTACTTTTGGCATAATTAAAAAAGTATCTTAGTTACAAAGTATCTAGTTACTTTAAGTAACTAGATACTAAAAGTATCTTTTTTTATTGAGTTACTCACAGCTCTGATTGGAAGAAGCTTTGTTGTGTTCAATTGTTCCTATCATGACATATTTAATACTTGTAACATTTTATTAAATTGTAAAAGTATTGCCAAACCAATAAGAAAATATTAATTCAAATGGAAAAAATCTACTATATTTTTCAGACTTTAGAGACCCAAATAGAAAAAGTATTATAAAATACACGGTTCATAAGACAATTAGAGCACTTGTACTTTAGAAAACTCCCCGCTTCGCGGGTCGTTTTCTAAATTAAACACGTGCTCTAAGATAATATTTTATGAAACTTCTATCTTAATATACTATTAGAAACTTGCATTACTTTATACAGGGTGATTCACGAAGAGCGTGCATTAGAACTTTATGGAGAACTACTGAATTTATGTTCCTGAAACTTTGGGAATTTGGGTTTATCGATATGTTCTCTTTAACTAAAATATTGACATTGACAAAAATTTGAAATGTTTTTGAGACTTGATGATCTTCTAGCTATTCGGTGAGAAAAATTTTTAGTCCAAGAGCTAAGGTAAAAAAATTATATGGATTATTTCATCGTCATGCATTTGCCAAATAATTACAAAAAGTCCAGATATCTCAAAAACTAATAGAGTCTGACAAAAACATTTTCTATAAAATGTGCTTAGTATTTAATGCTTAATCGAAAAATGTAATAAAAATTACCATGTTGTATTTAAAAAACTAAAGTTGGCAGATACTTCCGGTATAACCGGAAATGACAGAAACATGTCAATATTTTAGTTAAAGAGAGCATATCGATAAATCCAAATCCCCAAAAATTTCAGGAACATATATTCAGTAGTTCTCCATAAAGTTCCAATTCACGCTCGTCGTGAATCACCCTGTATAGCCCTTTTCAATAATAAATTATTGTCATATCAAAGTCGATAAAATTCTCTTCAAAAAGATGCTACATTTTTTTTAGTTCTCTATTAATTTTTGAGTAGTTTGCAATGTAATTTGCAGCCATTATACTCAATCGACTCTGAGCCTCATTCCACTTCATTACTTTCATTAATTTTTAACGCTCTACACCTTTCAGCAAATGCAAAAAGAATACGAAGACATAATAAGAGACGAATACAAAAGAAGTATCGAGAACGGCACTCCCATACCATCTACCAGATCCTTTATTGATAGAAGAAGGACTCTCATGACTCCATCAGTTTCAAATTTAAATTCTTCCTCTACCTCATTCCAAACTGCAGCAGAAGGCTTGTCTTCTGAAGAACAATCAGACCGCGAGGTGGCGGCCATTAACGGTTTCGATTCAGAAACCGAAGTTATCGGAGGCGAAAGCTTAATTGTTAACGACCCTGAATGTTTTTCTCAAGTTTCTGATCTCATGGTTATTGGTGATCCCGTGAACCAACGCGTTATAAGACATACTGATACTAATTGTATTTTAAAGTCTGTTGAAAACGTAGGTGACACTGCTTTAGAACTGACTGACGTAAACACTCCAAAAACCTTGAGACTTGACAATGCTTTGTCTCAAAAACAGAGATGTGGGACTGATAGCGATATGGAACTTACCATGCTTTTAAATTCGGATAAAACTCCAAAGACAAAAAATTTCGAGAGTAACCTTTACAACCAAGCAACGCCAAAACTTCCACTCAAAAGAAATATGACTGCACTATTTGATAGAAGGAAAACTATTTGTAATTCTTTGCTATCTTCTGACACGTCTACGACAAGCCTTGTTTCTTCTGACAAATCAAAGAATGCATCTAGTGTGGTGTCCTCTGATAAATCAACAAACATCTCAGACAAACCGATAAACATTTCTGATAATGCCTCGTTTGCGGTTCCTAAGACTAAGAAAAAATCAAAAAGATCCAGTAGCAGCTTGTTTGGCTTTGATGAATCGTTCGACTTCGGAAAGAACAAAGCTAAAACGAGCAAGATATCTAAAGTAGAACTTGATAAAACTGCATCTGCTATGTCAGAATTGCGATTGTCTTCTGAAAAAAATACTTCTAAAAATTCTTCGGTTATGTCGACTTTGCAACTATCTTCCGAAAGAAAGGAGGGGGAGAAATCCAAGTCCTCAACTAGACGATCCAGCTCAGTGTCTCGATTGTGCCTTTCTTCTGAACTCAAGAGTAACGGTAAACGTCCTGAAAGGTCGGCCTCAATGTTAGACTCGCATGTGTTATTTGAAAATACAAACAAGGATAAAGAACATCTTATTGTAGCGTCTTTAAGTACCAATGATCAAACTATCAGTAAATCATCCATGAGTTCCCTGCACATCTCTTCTGAAGATAATAAAAAATCTGGAGACAAATCTTCAATGTCTAGCCTCCAAGTTTCTTCGGAATTAAGAAGATCATCTGACAGAAACAGCGATATGAAGACTAACAAACACGGTTCTTTAGCTTCTGACCCTTCTGCAATGTCCTGTCTTCATTTATCTAGTAATTCCCTACGAGAATCCAAAGAGAAAGCAATTAATGAAGCCAGTTTTTCTTCTCTTGATGTGGATAATTCAGATGGTATAAAAAATTTAGTCCAGACAGTGATAGAAAACTTGCAGACTTCTACAGAGGCTGTGGCTGGTAGCAAAATTTCCAGCCTTAGTCCAGTGTCTTTATCAAAAGTTTCTATAAATTCCGATGATTCTGAAATATTATCGCCTAGGAGGAACATAAGAACTGTGGGTAGATTAAGAGGAGATAATCTTTTGAACGATACTAGCTGTATTAGTGATGACAGTTTTTCCAAAAGCAGGGAACTGGAACTTATTTCAACGGTAACTAAACGAAAGAAGACATTAGGATCTAGAAGGGTTATAACTGCTCCCAAAACAATACGAAAAGAGTCTCCTGCAGATGGAAATAAAGAATTAGTTATAAATATTACAAAATCACCTTTAATTGAGACATTGGTGGAAAATAAAGATGATCGTGACAATCGAGAACCTCCTTTATTGAATAAGCCAGGGAAAAAGACTTTAGCAAAGAGATTGAAAGGTGACAAATTACCTACAACGTCTGTAAAGAAGTCTAGTAATAAAAATGATAAAGCAACTACAAAAGAAGGTAGTAGCAGAAACAAAGTAAACAAAACCACAGACACTTCGACTAGCGCATCGGAAAATGATCGTTCTTTAAATAATAAAACCAAAAGTGACGATTCCAGCGATTCAACTAAATCCAGGAAAGGAATACGTAAACTATATAATCCGGATGATTCAATACATGTGTTAATAGATGATGAGAAGGAAAGAGAAGAGAAACGGATGGAAGTTAGAAAGAGAAAGTCTGAGCAGCAAGGTGTTATTATAAACCCAGCTGATATTTTGAAATCAACTAAACAACGTTTAAATGAAGAAATTGATTTAACATCTAATGATGATGCTGAAACCTCGCCGAAGCGACGTAAAAAAGGAAAGAAAAAATATGTAAAACAAGTGAGTTTAAATAGTTCCGCAGATGAGCAAAAGGACTTGTTGGATGAAATAATCAGTAAGAAAAACAGGCTGAAAATCGTACCGAAAACACCTACGAGCGTAACAAAAAATACAGACAAAAATCAGACGCCAAAAAAAATGCAGGCCCCAGCTGAAACCCCAACTCGAAGAAAGTCCATGAGGATTATTAAATCAACGCAAAAGCTTATTGAATCGCAAAAAAGTGCCTTAACTTCAACGGTACCTATTACGCCGATAAACAGAAGAAGTACTCTAGATTTTCAACCAGTCAGCTCTAGTAAAAAAACAAAGAAAGTTGACAAGACGAAGCTGCCTACAATTGTTTGTACCAAACTCCATAAGGCCGATGTGCAGGTACGTACCTAATATAAAAATGAAACTAACTTATTTAAGAGATATATTGCATTTTATGCCAAGAGCCAGCGTTTATGATTGTATTCCGAATTTTAAATCTTGTCCGTCAGTTGCCCCTAGATGACCTTAAATTTTATATGAAAGGGTTAAACCATGAGAACTGAGACACGAAATTTTCGTGAAATCGTAGAATTGCATGTCATTGCACATATACACAGTGTGTAAAAAGTCCCGGAACAGTCAATTATTTCAAAAATGGTGCACAATATAAAAAAACTTTCTGTATAAAAGTTGTTGGTCTTAAAGAAATTTATTAAACTTAGATCCCTGTAATTATACAGGGTTGCCCAAAAAGTCGTGGTAACCGAGACTTCATTTTTTTTAAATGGAATGACCCTTTTTTGATCACATTTTCTGATTCCTCTAAACATTCTAAACAACAATTATAGAACATGTCATATGGCTAAACCTATTAGTTTTAGAACTAATTTGAGTTGAAGGACATAAATGCGATAGGTACGATATTACCTTTTGCATTTTTATAAGCTGGTACTAGAATTTTTTGCGTCACTGTCAAAGTAAATTCTCAAAATGTCGCTCAGCGAAAGGGAACGTATAACTTTACTAATAATAAGAGGTTTTGGAGACCGACAAAGATCAGTTATCGAGACAAAGGAATTATTTAATACAACTTTTCCGAACCGAGAGCCTATATCAAAATCTACAGTTGTGAGAACAGTTCAAAGGTTCGAGGTAACCGGTTGTTGCAGAGATAAACTTCGTTCCGGAAGACCAAAGTCGGCAAGTAGTGATGAAAAAAAATTATAGACATTACTTCATTTTGTTCAGAATCCACATTTGTCACTCAGAAAAGCTGCTACCCAAGTTGATGTTTGTTTTAAATCAATTGACAATATTTTAAAAACCAGTATTTTTCATCCCTATAAAATAACTCTTGTCCAGGAATTATCAGAAGACGATTTTGATCGATGCTGCAAAATGAAATTGTGCCAGCAATAAACAATGAAGTAGGACCACTATTACGCAATACGTGGTTTCAGCAGGATGGAGCTCCTCCTCATTTTGGGCTAGCTGTTAGAAATTATTTAAACAACACTTTTCCTAACCGCTGGATAGGACGAAGAGGCCCCAGAATGGCCTGCTAGGTCGCCAGACTTAACGCCCCTTGATTATTTTCTTTGGGGACACCTAAAAAATAAAGTATTTGTGACAATACCTGCAGATCTGAATGAATTAAGAGGAAGAATTATTGAAGAATGTGCATCTATTAACCAAGAAATGTTACAAAACGTCATCGACAAATTTTATTATAACCTAGCCCATTGTCAAACTGTGGGAGGAGGACATTTTCAGCATTTAATTAAATAACGACTTACACTTAATTTTATTTTTGTTCTTTTCAAGTTATTGTTAATTTTACTGCTTGTATTTAATAATTTAGTTGTTATTAAAATTTTGACACAACTTGAGTGAGGTTCATTTTACACGAGTTTAATGTTTTTCTTTTAATTTTAACGTAAAACATTTGAGCCGACTCGAAACAATGCAAAAGGTAATATCGTACCTACCGCATTTATGTCCTTCAACTCAAATTATTTCTAAAACTAATAGGTTTAGCCATATGACATGTTCTATAATTTTTGTTTAGAATGTTTAGAGGAATCAGAAAATGTGATCAAAAAAGGGTCATTCCATTTAAAAAAAAATGAAGTTTCGGTTACCACGACTTTTTGGGCAACCCTGTATAATTACAGGGATCTAAGTTTAATAAATTTCTTTAAGACCAACAACTTTTATACAGAAAGTTTTTTTATATTGTGCACCATTTTTGAAATAATTGACTGTTTCGGGACTTTCTACACACTGTGTATGTAGTATTCGGTCATCTTAAAAAACATTTTGAAGGATTTTTAGAAAAAAACATTTTTGACTGTTTTTTATGTAAATATAGATTTGAACATTATTTTCTTAAAAAATACATTAATCAAGTTCTATTAGATAATTGAGTAAAAATTGGATGGATGACAGAAAAATATATATACAGGGTGTTATGGAAATGACGTATTATATTTAAATGGGTGACTCCTGGGGTGTCCTAGAGAAGCGCTACATATTTTTTTTTTTTTAAATCGAACGTTTAAAAAGTGGGGTAATTCACCCGTAAACCCACCCGGTTACTCCTCAGCACATTCATATATGATCATATTACATTGCCAAGCTGTGTAATCAACAGATGTTCAAGCCCAATGTTGCCAAATGTGTAGAAAATAACTATAGATTCTTATAAAAATAATATTTAGTTTACCTAGTATCCAAATAGAAGTGAATCCAGGTGCCAGTACACTAGCAAGTAATCCAGGGCACAGAGACATTTTCAGGTTTTTGTTTCTTTTTCTATGGGAAAAGCTTTATGCTCATCACGTAACTTGATAGTGTGGAACTGCATAATAAGCTTATACCCACTAAACCCCATTCGGCCTCTTATTTCCAATCTCTCGGAACATTTGCACTAAATCACTTAAAGAAACACACAGACACCCACGAGTTTCCAATTATTTTTTTTTGAAGATATGCACTTATTAGATTACACAAAAGCAATAAATACTAACGCATAATTACACTTTACAATAACCTACCGTACACATAAAACAACAGCACTATAGGATACAAATTATTTCGCAATAGAAATTCAGAAATAATAAAAACGTTAATTTCTAATGGCCTAATCAAATTTATTAAACCTTTACTGAAGAAGAATGATGAAATAATTATGTTCCAACCAACCCTTTAAAAAGTGGTCTCGTCCAAGCAGCGCGGGTTGCCATTACCGATACTATCATTATAAAGAAACGTGTTTCAGAAAGGAAGGATGTTTTCTAAACATCGATATTCAAACATCGACATTTAAAAAAGTATATTTGCGATTAGGAATAAATTAGATAGAAAAAATAAAAATAAACTTGTTATTAGAAAGAATTGAAAAATTATGAAACGTATAACAAAAATTTTAAAAAATAATATAAACAAAAAAATAAAGCAAATATTAAAACATAATATTTTATAACTGCATGAATTCCAGCCACTAACAACTTGTAAACTATTTTTTTTTTGTAAAACTAGATTAATGATGATTCCTTGCAAGCTATTTCGTTTTTAGGACAATAGTTTCGCCGGCTTTGGAAAAAAAAAGATTTCGTTCTGGATAAGCTGGACAAATACTTCTCGCAATTTCGCCGCGAGAATGGAATCCGTATTACAGTCGGCAATTCTAGCCTTCTGGCAATTAAAATTGCACGGATTCATGCGCAGTACACCGTTCGATCAGCTGTCTCGCATTGCCAGAAGAGAGATGGATTATTCTGTTACTTTTAAATGTTTATTAATTGGTCGAAGCACCTATGAACAGCTAATGGCTACTGGCATTTGTAAGTAGCAGTAGCTGCTTTAACTGACAGTCAAAACGAATAGGTTTGTCCATCTCTAATTCTGGGGATATTTTAGAGATTTCGACACTACCCACTGCTATTCTGACTGTTAGCAAGGCGCCAGTTGATCGAGAACGGTTTACTGTGCATGAATTCGTGCAATTATAATTGCCATTGCACCGGAAATTTTTATTGTCGACTCTAATAAGGCTTTTAGCAAATGAAATCAAAAGCTTTCGATCTTATTTTCTTGTGCTGGGAAAATTGAGTTTAAGATTACAACCTAGTTTTCTTGTTTTGTTATAACATTGAACATCGAAAGGTAAACATCGATGTCGACATCGATGTTTGACCTCTAACATCGATGTCGAAAACATCGCCCAGCACTAATACGTTCTGCAGAATGCAGATCAGCTGTTAATAATAAGCCGGCCGGTTTTCTAATAATGCTGTTTGAAGTAGATTTGTCTGTTAAATTGTATGTTAATACTTAAATCGGAGTTTAAATTATTAAGTTATTTGGACGGCAGTGCCCCAGTCAAGCAGTTCAATATTGACCGACGAAACCGACGTGTTATTTAGACAATAAGGGCGTACTTTTGTCTACACAGTAGCACTTTAAAATTCTAATTCAGATTGAACGGTACTTTGATGTGTTGTGACGCGAAAACTATGTGATTTTGTGTGTGAGTACTTGGTGTTTTTTATAAATTAAGTTGGTTTTAAATAAGTCCGAAAAGGTAAATAAAATTGCATTTTTTTTAAAAGGGTAAGTGGCATTTATAAACTCAGTCAGTTCAAGTTTATAAATCAGAGATTGTTTCCCAGCGAACTGAACTGAACGTAAAAGTTTATAATAATGTACCCTGAAAAATAAACAACTTGCAATCTGTCAAACGGTTATTGACTTTCTAAAGAGTTTACCCTGAAGATGTGACAACACTGTTGACATATGTTGCTTTGTTTACCTTTCTGACAGGGGCACAACGTGCTTATTTTTGGTTTGACATAAGGTCATGTACAGGGCATATTAAATTAAAGCGCCATTTTTGGATATTTTTCTTCAATTTGTTTTCATCTCAGGAATTGCCGATTTAAATATAATACGTCATTTCCATAACACCCTGTATTTTGCAATGAAGTAAGCGAAGAAAAAAAAGTTTGTAAACAAACGCATTTTTAATAACAATATTATGAACAAATACGATTTTTTACAACTTCGCAACGCGTTACCGAAATGGCATTTAACACACATGTATATTGAACAGTCAGTTTTGATATTGTGAAAGAAAAAAGTGTATTTTTAGTATTTAGTATGGAAAATAATTTTTTTTCTGGCGCCGGTGTATTGACTGGCGCGGGAGACAAATGCGGCGCTCGACTTGACGTTCGCGTGTTTATGCATGTTTAAACCTGCCTTCGCAGAGTTACGCATAGCGTTATCCGTCACATCAGTCGTTAGCTAGATTTCAACTGAGGTGGAATATTTTTTATGATGGGTGGTATTTGTTGTAAAAAATAAGCCGACGTAATAAATGCTGCAATCCCTTAAATAAAAAGGACCATAAGTGTATTAGAAGTGGTTTATTCTTAGTGACCGAGAAGTGGAATGAAAAATTTGTAAACTGTGTCGGATTATCGTTTGTAAATCTTGTCGCACGGCGTGTTACCTCGAAAAAGACGTTTTTATTCCTACACATGCAACGAGTTCGTGTTCAAATGAAAAATATGAAGAAAAAGATGAAAATAATCAAGAAATTGCAGATTCTGATAAATCGGATCCGACGTATCAATGCGAAGAAGTCGATGATTCCTCGAAAATTGAGAAACTAATAGCATTTCTACACGAGCTTGATAAGTCGCCGCTGGAGAGAAAACGGTTATCGGACCTATCACTCAAAGATCGTGACAAAATTGTAGCTGCAATCGACAAATCAACTGATACCTTTGAAAAAGGTTAGATTTCAGAGTCACATTTTATTGGGAACATCAAAAATGCATTAGATGCCGCGATTTTTCGAAAATATTAATTTCCATTTGTGTTCCCAGGTTGAACACGATGCCCACGACATCGACAGAGAATTGCAAATACGTTTCGATCAAATAATTACTGTAAAAAATACCCGTCAATACCATCATTTTTCACCGACAAACACAGTAACTGTTCAATGTAAATTTTTTTCAAAAGACGTGAAATTCGTGGAACATTGTCAAAAGTAAAAAAAAGTAGGAATTTAACATTTATCCCCGACATTGTATTTGACTCACTTATTACAACACTATTCTATTTTAATTGAATAACCTTAAGCTTTGTCTTTTAAGTCCATTCTCAGTGACACGTTCTTAACTAGTATTTCGCGCTAGCGCCGCGTTTGTCTCGCGCGGCAGCCAATACACGAGGCTAGAAAAAAATATATTTTGCGTACTAAATACTACAAATACAATTTTTTTCTTTCACAATCTCAAAGCTGACAATACACATGTGTGTTAAATGCCATTTCCGTAACGCGTTGCGAAGTTGTAAAAAATGTTATTTGTTTATAATATTGTTATTAAAAATGCGTTTGTTTACAAACTTTTTTTTCTTCGCTTACTTTATTGCAAAATATATATATTTTTCTGTCATTCATCCAATTTTTACTCAATTATCGCTAATAGAACTTGATTTCTGTATTTTTTAAGAAAATGATGTTCAAATCTTTATTTACATAAAGAACAGTCAAAAATGTGTTTTTCCAAAAATCCTTCAAAGTGTTTTTTAAGATGACCGAATACTACATATATATGTGCAATGCCATGCAATTCTACAATTTCACGAAAATTTCGTGTCTCAGTTCTCATGGTTTGACTCAAAGTAAGTTAAGTTTAAGGCCGATTTTAGCGTAATTATTTTATTATAAAAGTTCATCAGTTCTGTCTCGCTGAAATATTTCGCAAAAAATCAAAACTAAATACAGGAGCTCTTAAAATATTTGTAAAAATCTAAAATGTTGTGTTTCGGTTTTTATTTTTTCCTGACTTTGTTCGAAAATATGTCCAAAAATAAATTTCACTTTCTCATTGCTACATTTCGTTCTCCACAAGATCAAATCGTCAGATTCTTAATGCGACGTTTCGTCACCATCATTAACTTAAATTTTTTTAAATACGCGCCTGGACTTTTTTGTTTAAATTATGAAAGAGGAACTAAATCTACGTTCGGCGTTCGACACTACCTAGAATTTTGATGCAATTTTTTTTTTCTTTTTTTTTTTTTTTGGACAAAATTTCGTGTCTCAGTTCTCATGGTTTGACTCAAAGTAAGTTAAGTTTAAGGCCGATTTTAGCGTAATTATTTTATTATAAAAGTTCATCAGTTCTGTCTCGCTGAAATATTTCGCAAAAAATCAAAACTAAATACAGGAGCTCTTAAAATATTTGTAAAAATCTAAAATGTTGTGTTTCGGTTTTTATTTTTTCCTGACTTTGTTCGAAAATATGTCCAAAAATAAATTTCACTTTCTCATTGCTACATTTCGTTCTCCACAAGATCAAATCGTCAGATTCTTAATGCGACGTTTCGTCACCATCATTAACTTAAATTTTTTTAAATACGCGCCTGGACTTTTTTGTTTAAATTATGAAAGAGGAACTAAATCTACGTTCGGCGTTCGACACTACCTAGAATTTTGATGCAATTTTTTTTTTCTTTTTTTTTTTTTTTTGGACACACGATGAGAAATCTGCTTACAGACACCTTGCATACGCGGATGCAAGGTAGTGTCGGGTTAGCAACATTGCGGGGAAAAACCTGTCCAATGTCAACTTTCAGAGTGAAAGTTCCGCCTACGAGGTAGACGAGCCGACCGACTAAAACTCACCGTCTGAGTCAGGCCTCTGCCTTTTGACTCGCTTTCACTAGGATGTATTAGGTTATCTGCATGTTCTGATTAGATTTAGCTTTTGCTTTACTTTTGTTGGGTGCCAGTTCTTGAAATTTTCCCATTCGAACTTAATCGAATGGGCAAATTTCAAGAGCTCCAAACATTTAGGGTAGTTGTAGTGGTAGGCGTAGGTTATCTCTTATACCTGGATCATATTTGGTTATACAAAACAAGGTCAAACCTTAGTTTTTGTGTAGTGCTTGTTTTTTAGATCAAACACGGTTGCGAGTAGTGATCCAGTCTTTTGGGAGCAATTTTACTATTAGTTTGAAATTAAAAAGAAAAACAGTAGTGGTCCGAAACAATAATAATAATTAAAGACAAAAATAGCAATGATAAATTATAAACCTTCAGTTTCTTCTAAACAAAACTAAATTACAGAAACGTACTAGGGGTATTGTAATGAAGATGGTCAATTTAAGGAACAAGAGTCGGAAATCTAGTAATTATATACTGCTAAATGTAGATTTAGGTGCTCTTTCATAATTCAAACAAGAAAATCCAGGCCCATATTTAAAAAAATTAAGTTGATGATGGTGGCCTAAAGACGAAACTGATGATACCATCTTGTGTTTAATGAAAAGTATCAATGAGAAAGTGAAATTTATGTTTGGACATCTCTTCGAGCAAAGTCAGGAAAAAATGAAAACTGAAACGTAAAATTTGAGGTTTTTCGAGATATTTTGAAAGCCCCTGTATTTATTTTTGATTTTTTTTGCGACATATTATTGGCACCATAATTACGCAACTTTGCCCCAATTTAACCCATTTCGTATCTCTTACTTACTTACTTACTTACTCCGTAGCACTACAACCCAGGGTGGGTCTTGGCTGCCTTGACTATCTGCCTCCACCTGGAACGGTCATGGGTCATCTCCCTCCATTCCCGCTGGTCTACTCCAAGGATAGCCAGATCTTTATTGACGTTGTCTCTCCATCTGAGCCTAGGTCTTCCCAGTGGTCTTCTCCCTGCCGGTGCTTCCTCCCATACCCGTTTTATTAGGCGATCGTTTTGGCTTCTTTGCAAGTGCCCTGCCCATCTTAGTCTGCCGGACTTTATCTCCTGAATAATAAGGGCTTTGATATATGTGGGCAAGCTCAGCATTGCTTCTCATTCTATAATGGCCGGTTTCAGGGTCACGTACGGGGCCATATATCATGCGCAGGATTTTTCTCTCAAACCGTCTTAAAAGTTCTGTGTCGCGAACTGTCAGGGTCCATGTTTCACTGGCGTATGTTGCTACTGGTCGTATTATTGTTTGATAGATTACGGTTTTGGCTTTTCTTGTGATGAATTTTGATTTGAGCAGGGCTTGTACTGCAAATGAACATTTGTTTGCTTGTGTGATTCGTTGTTTAATCTCTTCCTGCATATTATTGTCTGCCGTTATCACTGTCCCTAGGTACTTAAAGGTTTGCACATGTTCGAAATTATATTCGTCCATTGTGATGTTCTGCCTGACTCTGTCTCGCGCGGGGTTACGGGAAACATGCATGTATTGGGTCTTTCCTTCATTTATTCGTAGACCTATTCTCTGAGCTTCTTTTTCAATTTTTATAAAGTTCTCCTTCACACTGACCGTACTCTCTCCTACTGCACCCATGTCATCCGCTTAGGCCAAAATAAGTTTGGGGCCACCTGGACCAAAGATATCTGCCCTCACTGATGCTGTTCTCACCGCTTTTTCTAGAGCAAGGTTAAATAGTATTGGCGACAGCGCATCCCCCTGTTTTAGGCCTCTGTTAATATAGAATGCTTCGCTGTAATCCCCGTCGATTTTGACGCGGCTCCTTGCCCCCTCGAGGCATGATCTACACAGACGGATTAGCTTGTGCGGGATACCAAGTTCTTCCATAGCTTCCCACAATCTTACTCTAACAACACTGTCGTATGCTTGCTCAAAGTCTATAAATAGGGTATGTAGATTTTTGTTAAACTCCCAGCATTTCTCTAAAATCTGACGTATAGTAAAAAGCTGGTCAGTTGTTGACCTTCCGTTTCGAAAGCCGCATTGGTAGTCTCCGATAATCTCTTCGGTATATGGAGAAAGACGTTGGAGCAGAATGTTTGAGAATATCTTGTAGACGTGGCTCAGTAGGGAAATACCTCGGTAGTTTTTACACTGCATTTGGTCCCCTTTTTTGTGAAGTGGGATGATAACACCTTCTTTCCATTCGTCTGGGATGATTTCTTGATTCCAGATCTGTTTCACAAGATCATGTATTTGTATGGCTAGGTCGTCCCCTCCATGTTTCAGACTCTCTGCCACGATATTATCTCGCCCTGCCGCTTTATTATTTTTAAGTACCTTAATGGCTCTAATTGTCTCCTCCATGGACACGGGCGAGATGTTAGCCTCTACTGTTTGGAATACAAGATCTTCGGGTTCCCTCTGTACCGGTCTGTTAAGTAGTTCATCAAAGTAGCGCTTCCATGTGTCCAGCACTTCTACTTTGGAAGCTGTGACCGAGCCATCGTTACGCTTTAGCATTGTGGTATTTCTTGGTCGGAAACCCTTTTTATGTCCCTTTACTTCTTTGTAGAATCTCCTTACATTACTGTTCTGGAAATCGACCTGTAAGTTAAGCACTTTTTCTGTCTCATGTTCTTTTTTCTTTTTTCTGATCAGTTTACGTAATTCTGTTCTTACTTCGTTGTATCTAGTTGTCGACGGAATTGATGGGCTATGGAGCATTTTGATCCGTGCTTCCGTTTTAATGGCACTAAGATTTTGGCACTCGTCATCGAACCAGGGGTTTCGCTTAGGTTTTGGTTTTGGGCCCAATACTCGTTCGTTTGCTTCTACGATGCTTTCCTTTATGTGTGTCCAACTCGATTCTATGCCTACAGTTTCAGTTTCAGCCATTCTGCTAAGTCCCTCTGAGATTTTTTGTTTGTACGCTAGGCATATTTGTGGGTTTGTTAGTTTACTCGTGTCGTATTGTGCCTCTAATTTAGATTTATTGTTTTTGGTTGAAGAGATGCGGGTTCTTACCTTTGCCGCTACCAGCATGTGATCTGAGTCTGCTTCGGCCCCTCTGTAGCTTCTTACATCCATAATGTTGTTGCCATATCTGGAGTTTACCAGAACATGGTCTATCTGGTTTCTAGTAACGCCGTCATTTGAAATCCACGTTTGTTTGTGTATGCGCTTGTGTGGGAACATGGTTGACTTCACCCTTAACGCCTTTGACGATGCTAGATCTATGACTCTTGTTCCATTGTCGTTTGATGTGTCATGTAGGCTGTGAAAACCCGCGACTGAGTTTGCTGCAGGCTCTTTTCCAATTTTTGCGTTGTAGTCCCCCAATACAATAAGCATATCTTGTTTGGGTACCCGGTCAATAGTTGCTTGCAGAGTATCATAGAAAGTGTCCTTTATGTCGTCTTGTGCTTCTTCTGTTGGTGCATGAATGGATACCAAACTAAGGTTATGAAGTTTGCCTCTCATCCTTATGTAGCAGATTCTTTCATTGACCGGAGTAAAACCAATGACTTCATTCACCAGCTGTTCTTTAATGGCGAAGCCTGTCCCATATGCGTGTCTTGACCCGTGGCCACTATAGAAGATTGTATAGTTTCCCATTTTGATGTTACCTGACCCCGTCCATCTGATTTCTTGGAGTGCAGTTATGTCCATGTTATACTTTTGGAGGGACTGGACTGTTACTGTTGAAGTGCCTGGTGTATACCAGCTTAGTACATTCCATGTTCCAATATTCAAGTCCTTATTTCGTAGCTTGTGTCGTCTTCTTGATTCTGTCCAGTTCCGAGGCAAATGTTTCGGTTTCTTAACAGCGGGTTTTTTTACGGGGTTAGGTTGTTGGCCTAACGCCCAACCCTCCTCTTTTCTCATCCGGGCTTGGGACCGGCAACGGCAGAGTATCTCTTACCGTTTCCGAAATCCCAATGGCGAGGGACGAATTTGTTACACTCTGTATGTACTATGTATCATTTATGACCACTAGCCTAGCATCGTGTATAATCGTAATGTATTGAACTTTTAGGTCTTTACACAAATAATTAAAAAACTTGGCCGATTTACTATTGAAGATGAAGTTAGTAATAGGACAACGCATGTTGTCGCCGGCGAACCTAAGAGAACCATTAATATGTTAAGAGCGATTAGTAGAGGATGCTGGGTTGTGAAATTTGAATGGGTAAGTCGAGAATATATACCAGTAACGATTTAAAGCATTAAACACTTCCAACATTGGAAGGTCTGTATGGCATTTGTAACAAACGGCGTTGATTCTTTGTAGGTGCTTCAGTCTCTTGAAGCCGGTAAATGGTTAAGGGAAGAAGATTTTGAAGTCCACGACTTTTCTCCAGCAATACGGGTGAGTGTGACCTACTACCTAACCTACGATTCCATTTCATTCCATTCATGATTACTATACAGGGTTATATGGAAATTACGTATTATATTTAAATGGGTGGCTCCTGGGGTGTCCTAGAGAAGCGCAACATATTTTTTTTTCCAAATCGACCGTTTTAAAAGTGGGGTAATAAACCCTCTTACTCGCAGGTGACTCCGCGGCAATGAGTCATAGCATACTGTGGCAGTGTATCACAGACACAATAGACACACACCTGTTACGCGCAATGTTGCCAAACTGTGTAAAAATGTAAAACTTTAGTGTCTTATAAAAATAAATATTCAGCTTACTTAGAAAGTAAATCCAGGACGCGAGTAAGGAATCCAGGGCACAGACACCTTCAGTTCTTTTTCTACGGGAAAAGCTTTATACTCATCACGTGCCCTGATGAGTGTGTGGGACTGCATAATAAGCTATACCCACTAAACCCCATTAGGCCTCTTCTTTCCAATCTCGGAACATAACCGGCATATCGTCGAGAGAAAAATACACATAGTGAAACAGAACAAATTAAACTAAATCACTTAAAGAAACACACAGCACCCACGAGTTTCAAATCAGTTTTTTTGAAGATGGCACCTATTATTAGATTACACAAAAGCACTAAACACTAACGCATAATTACTTACAATAACACTACCGTACACATAGAACAACAGCACTATAGGATACAAATTATTTCGCAATAAATAATTATGGACAGGACATCCCTTCAGTCTTCACATAGACGAATCCAAGGGTCGAGTGAACTCAAACTAACGCGATTGCCATTTCCGAGACAATAATTATCCAGTAAAGTAATATTACAGAAGGAAATTCCGCAATTTATGAATATAATCTTATAAAACATCGAAAGTGGCAACGCTGTATTTCTAGATATTCCCAAATAGCGCAATATCGATCGACCGAGTAAACCTGAACAGACTCGAACGTGTAGTTACTTTCAAAATTTTTAGATGTCAAATACTGCATACTACAATAATGGAAAAATTATATTATTTCCCAGACCACCCGATGAAACTTTATACAATAAGGGCGTATTTTTGTCTACACAGTAGCACTTTAATATACTAATTCAGATTGAGTGGTACTTAGATGTGTTCATGAGATGCATACAAACCTACTCGAAAACTAATGTGAATTTATTTACTTTTGTTTTTGTGTGTTTGTGAGGTTATTGTGCCGGTTTTTGTTCGAGTGGCCTACTTGGTGTTTTTTTATAAATTAAGTTGGTTTTAAATAAGGCCGAAAAGGTAAATAAAATTGCATTTTGTTTCTAAAGGGTAAAGTGGCATTTAAGTTGTTCAGATCCGACGGGTGTCGTTCGAATTGTACAAATGAGAACATACCTGACCATTTATAAACTCCGCGGCGGTTCGTTCGAGTCAGTTCAAGTTTATAAATCAGAGATTGATTGATTGATTGATTGATTGACGTCATTTCCATAACACCTTGTATACTACTACGAACTAACTACTACTAATACTATTACTATATTTTCGATTTGTTCGGAGGGTTCGCTAGTTCATGTATTAGAAATAATCAAAGTGCATTTAAAAACAAAACGCATCTCTATTTTCTTGTAGTAGTAACGGACGTTATACAGGTCGACAACTTTAACTGTAGCGACAAAAGGAATGCGGGCAAAAAAATTTCTTGGGATAACAATGTTGTCACATATATTAAATTTTAATTTAATAACATGTTACCAAGTAAACCCTAAAATTAAATTTACCCATTTAAAGTAAATTGTCATAAGTATATAAGAAACTAATATTCTATTATAGTTTCAATGTTCTTAAAACTTTCTTTTCATACTATTTATTTTAATATTTAAATGCAAAATAAAATATTTTTTCATTAAAGTACTTCTAATCTAAAAATAGGGCAACATGGTACAATATCAACGATAACCATGGGTAACTGGTGGCTAGAGCTAATTTGATAGGTTATATCCCAGACAGAGGATGACGTCACGCGCCTGGTGACACGCCTATAGTGCCAGCGTGCTTGTTCGGCGATGTCCAATATGCTTCATCCAGTTGCGTAGTGATAGGGTTTGTTTTAAAACTGTGATAATGAATGAATATACCCTGGTAAAATCCTTCATAGTCAAACCCGCGAAGTGATTGCCAATGTGTACCGGTTGTGTGAAGAGGAATCACAAATTAATACATTTAAATTGCCACTTAAGCGAAAGCTAGAAAGGCTCGCAATGTAGATATACGGGAGTAAAAAACATGCATAAAGAAGATACTGAAAGGAAGAAAATAACCCGAATCAATTGTTGTCATCTCCTGTCAAAAAAGGGACCGTCTCTCTGCTGTCGAAAAAATCGAAGGCTACTACTTTGGCATTGTTAGGAGAACAATACAAAAGTTTTATTTGGAACTAAAAGTATTTCCAGCCTTAAAAAAGTTGCTACAACAGCTGAGAAGTGACATAAACTTTCCATTTTCCCGTGAAACTTTGAGGTGCATGTTGAAATCAAATGGATTTTATGAAAATGCCAAAATAAGCGAGGAATATTAATGAAAAGGCCTAATATATTGCACTGGTGATACAAATATATTCATGCTATGAAAAAATATATATTATTACATTATTAAGATAATAATAGCACGCCCATGACTCGGCCATGTTTTAAAAGATATTGCTTCCCCCTTACCGATACCGCGTAGCTATAGACTTGCTTGTCGAACTGTAGGTAACGATTTATTTATTCGTACTTCTTGTACTGAACTTTTGTAGGTGAGAGGCGAGATTCGCTGGCGAAGTGTTGATGTTACCTTATTTGGTTGTATAAGGCCGGACTAGACAGTTAGCTATCTTAATTTGAGTTGGACTACATTCTTGGTGAAACCGTTATGTAGGAAAAATTAACAAGAACTACTTGTAATGTTTTACAATTTTTATTCAGTTGCCTGACACGCGCTTCGGCCTTCTCAGGTCATTTCCAAAGGAGTACAAGAGTCTTTGTAGTCCAAACGAAGATTATTTTAAATTGTTTACAGAGAATATGATAAAGGAATATCAAATACAGTTGACAAATTTAGTTCTTTGGCATTTTGACTGTTTCTCGACGCCGTCATAGCCTAGGAGTAGCTGAACTTAAAGTCCACAGCAAAATCGCCATATAAAAATATTAAATTGGCAATACATATATCGAAAACTGAAAATTCTCGGAACAGACAACCTTACACAAACTTACTCTTATTTATAATGCTGAATAGAAAATAATTATAAAATTTGGGGGTTTCCATTTGAAAATGTCGATTTTTTGCAGTTTTGTCACTTTCATTTTTAATCTTATTTTTTAACACCCTGTAATAATAATTTAAAAATATTATAAAAAATTAAAGCATCTCCTTTTCAACATGGAATCCGACCCAAATTAAATAATAATGGCTTCATTATAGGAAAAATCAATAATTATTTTAAGGTCGAAGTTAGTTCATTTTAGACATAAAACCTTAAATATGTCAAACACGTTTAGACTTAGGTATAGGACAGGATATCTGAAATTTGCCTAGAATCTTCCGTACAATCCAAAAATGTACTAATATATAGGGTGTGCCGTTTAAAATAGGCAAATTGACACCGACTTCCCGTATAACCGGGAGTGATAGATACGTCAAAATATCTTCATTAATAGGATCAGCATCTTTTATAGCAAGCACCAATATTTCAGACAAACATCTTTTTTAGTTCCCGATATCTTTTAATACGACACTCACCGCGAATGACCCTGTATATAGGGTGTTATGGAAATGACGTATTATATTTAAACCGGCAATTCCTGAGATAAAGACAAAAAAATAGCCATAAATGGCGCTTTCAATTCATTCAGCGGTAAAAGGGACCTGACGTCAAACCAGAAAACACCTGTGTGGCACTGCGATACATGTAAGCAATCAAGGAATTCTGGCCGGTGTTGTCATATGTACATCTTAAACTCTTTAGACAAAATAAAATAATTTAAACACTTTTCCATTCTGTAATACCTTTTGTACAATTAATTGAAGAACATTTACGACGGACTATGTTTTAAACAACCCGAAAAAACATATGGAATAGTAATAGCCACGTACGTCACTAGGTCAAATGCCAATGACGCCTTACATCGGCTGAGCGAAGTAATTTCATATACTCATAGCGCTTCACGCTTGCGTCTGTTAGTTGAAGACCAACAAGCGGCCGGATACGTTGTGTCTCGTCGATCACCAACACACTCTCAGCAATCCGCTGTGTTTTTTTCGGTTTACGCTTGATCTTGCCCGTACATAAATAATCTTTGAATATTGTTTTTATTGACGCGTTTCTTCTGGACGTCAAATTTCTCGCGTGTAATCAAATCTAATAATCTGTAGTATAGTCTGTATTATTGTATTTTCAAAAGCTAACTATCGGTTCTGTTTCACTAGTACTGTGTGTACATAAAGTGTTCCCAGGAGTTTTCCCATGAAAAAGAAAAAAAACTGATCGTGTTTGTGCCTGGATTGCCTCGATCTTTAGGTATAAGGATAAGTACAAGTAGGTAGAAAATAATTTATTTTTATAATTTTATATGGAATTTTAGTTTTACATTAAGTTTGGCAACATTGCCATTGGCTCTACCCCACTTTTAAAACGGTCGATTTAAAAAAAAATATATGTAGCTCTAGGACACCCAAGGAGTCACCCATTTAAATATAATACGTCATTTCCATAACACCCTGTATGTTCACTTAACTATGTAATAGTAGTAGCTACCAAGGTTTTGCAGTGTTGTCAAATTATCTTCCGTCGATCGCTACCTATGTTAAGAATATATGTCATTTGATAATCGATAAAAAGTTTAACATTGCCATTACTCTACACTACAGAGTGTTTTAAAATTTGAGTCAAAAACGGTCCTTGTTTCAACTTGTACATTAAGGCCAATTTATAAACTCGACGGTGACGATTGACGGTGCAGTTTGACGGTGCTGTTTGACGGTGCCGTAAAAAGCTGGATTTATAAACTTGACGGTGACGACGATAACATAACCTGTTTTTCTCGGCTTTTCTATATTTTTATGTGATTATATTAATTTTGGTGTTTATGTGATCTGAATGATACTATCACTACTTATCAACAGTACACTTTAAAATGGTTAATAAGATGGTATAAAATAAAATAATATTTACTAAATATCACGTGACAGGCAAACACGATTTTGATTGGCTGTGTAAACTTGCTACGAACGTTGCTACAACCGTCCACCGTCAAAAGATAAAATTGGTTCATGTCGGCCGTCACCCACCGTCAAACTGCACCGTCATCGTCAAATATAAATGGTCTTATGCATTTCAATATGTTTAAGCTGTACCGTCACCGTCAAACAGCACCGTCAATCGTCAACGTCGAGTTTATAAATTCAGCTTTATGGTCATATTTTTAACTTTCTTAGAATCTCACACGGGTGCGAAATTTTGGATAAATTTACCTATAATGTAGAAAAATAAAAAAGGAATTAAAATAAAACAATTGTTTACGATCAAAATTCATTCAAATATTGCGTTGATTATTTTGTTTGCGAGTTTAATTTCCGCCTTTTTAGAAATGTCGCCTGGAACGACATGCATTTGGTTCAACGTATACCCTCGATGTCTTTGAAAGTTGCCCCCCAATATATGTGGCTTCGAGTACCAATCCACGTTGCTCAGATCTAAAAGAACTCATTGCGACATGCCGGGGAAAAGTAGTGTCGACCCCACGAATGGCAAAAATAATAATAGGGGCGTCTGTGAATGAAGAGGATACTGTATGCGTCAATGAAGCGTGGGTTCTCGATTGTATAACTTTTTATAAAAGGATCAGTTTTAAAAAACAGTACCTGTTGGAGAAGGATAAAGATGGCAACAGTAACAATAAAAGAAAGAGTTTAGCTGTATAGAAGGTATGTAGTTAGGCCCAAACATTTTTATATCTTGTTATGTTTTGATTTTTGTTTTCGACGCTTACAGGGTGTCCCATTTTTGACACTACCCCCATTAGTTATTATAATTTGTCATGGCTGTCTTAGGTTTTAATCCTTTATTTATTTATTTCATTTTTATTTCATTAATATCCATTATAACAACAGTATAAGTTAATTAGATTATTTTTATGTTACATTATATGATAGTCTTTTACCAAGCGTCTAGATGTAAAACATCTGTATGTGCAGTATTGCTACACAGGTTTTTATTTAAAATAATAACATTATTTATGTACATACTTCGTATCTCTTATGGTTTCCGAGATCCCTGTACTGGCCCTCCTTATCTTGGACACGTTGTATTTAAAAAAGTATTGTTGTTTTTCTTTTCATTTTCAGGTAGCATCCTTAATTATTTTGTAAAGTATTCTACAGGGTAATTGTGAAAACCTTCACTTTTAAGATCACGCGCCAACTTATCAAGAAGGTAAAAACTGATCTTGTTAAAGACTCTCACGTAGAGTTCAGTGGCGTAGCCAGTTTTTCTCTAAAAAGTTTCGTTTTTGAGATATTAACAAAAATATTTTTTTTTAAATGGGCACTATATTATTTCTTAAATGAATTATGCATACTTTGGGCTTTACAAAAATATATAGTTGTTTATATACAGGGTGTCCGGGAACATGTGGGAAATCTCCCGGATATGAAGAAAACACGTGAAAAGAATACTATATGTTCATATAAACTTCTTTCGTATCGGCCTCCTCTTCGGAGATATGGGCTCCCAAAGAGCACCAATGGAATCAAGTTTTTTACACATAATTATTGAACCACCTGGTATATTTCAATTATTTTTTAATATGATGTATACCAGGTAAGACCCGTCAAATTACTACCCAAGAAACTGTTGTGAATTAGTCACAGCTGCAGGGACGGACTAGCTGTAACACTCATGGGCCCATTTTTTTTACGCCCTGTATGATGACAACTTTGGACAATGTTTTTTACATACCTTTAACTATTGGCTAAAAATTAAGTACTCTTCATTCATGTCGCTAATCCTAACCGTTTTCGAAAAAACGGTATTTCATATACATCATGTATTTGGCGTATTTCAGTAAACGATACATCTTTGTTCCGATCAAATGTTCAACCTTCAAAATTCCGCTTTTCATATTTAACCCGTGAGAATTTAGGGGACTGGTGTAAATAAAATGACATTTTTTCCTAAAACGGTTAGGATTAGCGACATGAATGAAGAGTACTTAATTTTTAGCCAATAGTTAAAGGTATGTAAGAAACATTGTCCAAAGTTCTCATCACACAGGGCGTAAAAAAATGGGCCCATGAGTGTTACAGCTAGTCCGTCCCTGCAGCTGTGAGTAATTAACAACAGTTTCTTGGGTAGTAATTTGACGGGTCTTACCTGGTATACATCATATTAAAAAATAATTGAAATATACCAGGTGGTTCAATAATTATGTGTAAAAAACTTGATTCCATTGGTGCTCTTTGGGAGCCCATATCTCCGAAGAGGAGGCCGATACGAAAGAAGTTTATATGAACCTATAGTATTCTTTTCACGTGTTTTCTTCATATCCGGGAGATTTCCCACATGTTCCCGGACACCCTGTATAATATAACCCAAAAATGCTATATTTTTAATAATTTACGTTACTTGTAACAGTAGGCCATGATCAATTTATTAGAAACAAATGCAAATGGTCAAAATTGACAGATCTCTTACGTTTTTATTATTTTTATTATGATATGCTTTTTATTTAATTATTCTTAACAATGGCCGTTTATGATAATAATTATGAAAAGTATGATACGTTGGCATGTTTCATATAATCCAATTTAATATTTAGATTAGCTGTAAAAATATCGCTATTTTAGGTTATTTTTGAATAAATACTATACATGTTTGTAAAGCCCAAAGTATACTCAATCAATTAAAATAATAATATATGGGGTGCCCCATTTAATTTTTTTTTCCATTGTTATAATCTCCAAAAATAAAATTTTATTTTCAAAATCACCCTGTAGATGAAAAACTAAGAGAGCCCTGACAATTTTGACACCGAAACCGAAGTTTCGTTCAAAAGTAAGTAAAGTGAAAACGGCAACATTCTATCTTTGATAATAACTCTAATAACCCTAGAAAGTATCGAAAATGGGACATATTGCACTAGGCTGTCCGCAGGACCTATTTTACTCACATGGGGCGCTAGACGATTTTGATGGCCTTTGTTAGAGGCATGTTTTATAATATGCAGCCAAGTTATTTACTAAATAATCTGGTAAAAATAATGGCCGCGTTTCAGCCGAGCAATCTGGCAGCAGCTTGTCGTGCCCTGCTGCCAGATTGAGGTTATGCACATCTAATTTAATTTCTTAGAATCTTATTTATTTAATTTCTTAGAATCTTATTTATTTAATTTCTTAGAATCTTATTTATTTAATTTCTTAGAATCTTATTTATTTAATTTTTTAGAATCTTATTTATTTAATTTCTTAGAACCTTATTTATTTAATTTCTTAGAATCTTATTTATTTAATTTCTTAGAATCTTATTTATTTAATTTCTTAGAATCTTATTTATTTAATTTCTTAGAATCTTATTTATTTAATTTCTTAGAATCTTATTTATTTAATTTCTTAGAATCTTATTTATTTAATTTCTTAGAATCTTATTTATTTAATTTCTTAGAATCTTATTTATTTAATTTCTTAGAATCTTATTTATTTAATTTCTTAGAATCTTATTTATTTAATTTCTTAGAATCTTATTTATTTAATTTCTTAGAATCTTATTTATTTAATTTCTTAGAATCTTATTTATTTAATTTTTTAGAATCTTATTTATTTAATTTCTTAGAACCTTATTTATTTAATTTCTTAGAATCTTATTTATTTAATTTCTTAGAATCTTATTTATTTAATTTCTTAGATTCTTATTTATTTAATTTCTTAGAATCTTATTTATTTAATTTCTTAGAATCTTATTTATTTAATTTCTTAGAATCTTATTTATTTAATTTCTTAGAATCTTATTTATTTAATTTCTTAGAATCTTATTTATTTAATTTCTTAGAATCTTATTTATTTAATTTCTTAGAATCTTATTTATTTAATTTTTTAGAATCTTATTTATTTAATTTCTTAGAATCTTATTTATTTAATTTCTTAGAATCTTATTTATTTAATTTCTTAGAATCTTATTTATTTAATTTCTTAGAATCTTATTTATTTAATTTCTTAGAATCTTATTTATTTAATTTCTTAGAATCTTATTTATTTAATTTCTTAGAATCTTATTTATTTAATTTCTTAGAATCGTATTTTTTATTTTTTGACTCTTTGGGAGGCTAGTTTAAAAATGAGGCCCTAGGCGAGCGCCTAGTTCGCCTAGTGCTAAATCTAGTCCGTTGCACCCCGAAAGACTCCTATTATAATGTACCCTTTAGGGACAAAAAATGGGTTGTATATAACCGGAGGTATGCTATAAAAAAACACAATAAAAAATTAATATTTTCGTATCAAGAAATACTATTTATACGGCATTCCTATTCAAATTAAAACTAACTACTAAGCGAGCGACGCCGGCGTCGCGAGAAAATTCCTAGGCTCCCTGGCGGCATCGGGGAATCACCATCCGGTAATAACGTATTACCGTATGCCGATTATGTGAAAGTATTGAACATTATAACGGGAGTTAAAATTTAATATGTTACCCAATATCCAGTAAAAATCAAGGAGTATTGTTGCTGGGACCAATAAAATGCGTACGTAATGACCGGAAGTAGGTTATATCGGATGTACATTATTAACGGAATTTATTGTATAAATTTCTTCTATAAGTCTTTTAAAAAATGTCAATGAATTAGTTAGTGTAAAAATTGTAGGTTACGTTAGTCCTTGGTACTGGTAATAGTATATTGCGTATCTTCTAGCAAAGCTTACATTCCTGGATGACTGTAAAAATTGCTGATCGAGGCGTCAGCCAAGATACTATTTTTCTTCCTAATGAAACTTGGTTGTGCAACAATGTACCCGTATAATATTTGTATTATCATGATACGATTTTGAAGTAATTGATATAATCCTTATTCCCTGGTAGTTAGTATCCGGCAGTAATGTTTCATTACTCACGGACCATGATTAATCACATCGAACATTGTTATTACTTAATCTAAATCCAACCAGGTGGTCATTTGAATAAGCAAGTTGAGCTAATACAAATAATTACCAAATCACATTGTGTCCGAATTACTTTTAACGTAGACGCGGCATAAAATTATTGGTTATATCGTCGCCCTCATGACAAAGTGTCGCAACCGACAAAAAGTAAGAAATTGAGTACGCTACCTACCATATGCAGTATATTTTACAGCCGATATTCTGACACAGTCTCGTAACCGTATCTTTTGTACTTTTAATTATCATCTAAAGACTGTAAAATTTACTAAATGCTATACTATATCCAACGAATAAATGGCGAGCGTCACAACAATATCACATAACCTATAAAAGTTACAATGCTTGTGCAGAGTTGCATTAAAGGTAGACCGCACCTTCAAAATGTATAATTGTTGATTATACAGGGTGTTATGGAAATGCCTTATTATATTTAAACCGGCAAATCCTGAGATGAAAATAAATTGAAGAAAAATAACCATAAATGGCGCTTTGAATTATTAACCGAAATATACACTTTATATGAAATCTCAAAATTTACTTGGCCGCTCCTGAGGACATTCGCCATCAATAGTTTATTGACGCAGTCTCGAGGTTCAAAAGAGGTTAGAGCATTATAGGCGGTGTTGTCATATGACAACACAGAATTGTAAACGCACGTGTTCAGTTTTTGACAACAAGACGTCTTCGACGCGCGTTATCACTTATTTTTCAAAGTTTTTAGAAAAAAAAACTACAATTTTTAGGTACATACCCTCTTGCCTTCCATATTATTTTAAAAATCCGTTTTATAATTAAATTCGATAAAAAAATAAAACACAAAAACTATGTTTTTCAACAGAACCAACAGTAGACAATATGACACAAATTTGAAATAACATCACAACATTTATTATTATGAATTATTTCACAATGAAAAAATCGGGTAATGCTACAACTAACAAAACGTTTAAAACTCGTATACGTCAAGCACGTGGAACCCTCGACAACGTCATTCCACCCCCGAGTCTCGAAACATACTTCAGCAACGATAGTGGCGCGCGGCCGGCATCCAAGCAAGGGCAAGACACGCGGTGTGATCTGACATCACTGTTAGTATACTCTAGTGACATTGTTCCTAAGTGAATCCAGATTAAACGGCGGGACAGTATGTGGGTAAAAAGGGTTTTTACCTTAGTATTTAGATATTCGATTTAAAAAAAAAGTATGTAGACTTTCTCTAGGACACCCAAGGAGTCACCCATTTAAATAAGTCATTTCCATAACACCCTGTATAACTTTTATGCAATTTTATAAAAATAAGAACATAAGCGACATGCAAGTACGTAAAAATTAATAAAAAAACAATAAGAAAACCAATCATTTTTACGTCGGTACCATTCAATCATGTCTAAATGCCGCTCCTGTACTGTAGAAATGAGCCGCGCTGTATATCTTCTGTGCATTACAGGAGCGGCATTTAAGCAGATGTGAACGCTACTGACGTAAAAGTCGTTTGTTTTCTTATTCGTGACTTAAACTTTCAATAATTTTTACATATTAGTATGTTTATGTTTCTATTTGCATAAAATCTAAATGCATCAACAAATTATGCAGTTGATACCGTTAAAAAAAAATACGTAATTAATAAGTACTGATGGACCCTTAATGCAACTTTGCACAAACATTATATCTTTTATAGGTTATGTAATATTGTTGTGACGCCCCCCCCCCCCATTTTTTTTGTTGGATATAGTATAGTTACGACACTTCGTCAGGAGGGCGACCATATGGTTAGGAATTAAATTTCTTTTATGTTAGATGGCATTACCAAATCAAATTGTATCAAAATTACTTTTAACGTAGACAACGTTATGAAATTAATGGTTATGTTGTTACAAATTAATTTTCTTCTTCATGTCGTACTAAAAGTGTGACATTATCTACCAACTACGCACAGAGGAACGGTAGGCCGGCCTTTTATTAATGTACGTTTTTGATACGGATTGAATATTTTCATGCCTCTATTTTCAAAAGCCATATTAGAATAAGTTTAATCGTTTTTATACCTATATTTATGTCTTATTCAAATAAAGTTTATATATTTTCCAAATAAAAAGTATGTTATTTAATACAGCATGTTCGCATAATGCATCAGAATACTTGGAGTGGTGTCTCTACATGTTAACTGTAGTAAACCATATAAGGAAATGTAGATTACTCAACACTTTTCGAGTCAAAGTTAAATTTATCTCTAATTTTTAACATCTTGTGGTTAGTTTTTAAACTTGACGACTTCTATCATTCTGTTATAAAAATATTTCTCTGCTGTGCCACCAGAGGCCACTTTATCTGAAATTAAAATTTAATTTTTGGAATATCATTCTTGTTTAGATCACATCTCCAAGTATCTTGATACATTATCCTAACATCCTTTATATACCTACGAGCCCTGTCTTAGTGAAGTTGGTCCAACGCCCCAAAACATGATATTTGTGAATATATTTGAGGGCATTTCAAATATAATATTTTTGGTTTCTTTAAATGTTTATGAAAAAATAGCAAAATCAACGCAGCTATTTTTTAAGCGTTTTTATTTTAAAATTGTCTTCTTTGTAAAATGGTTGATATAGCATAATAAATGATGGACAACTTAAGTTGAATGGTCCGTTTATTCGCTTCGAAAAGATAAAGGTGAGGCTTCATAAAAGAAATGATAATATTTTACTTTGATGAAAAGCCGATTTTTACGTTTAAATCAACTTTCAATGCATTGGTGTTGTTTGTTAACAATTAAAAATGGCTCGTGGTAAAGCTGTTTCTGACGAAATAAGAAAAGTGATCATTCAGTTGCATTTAATGGGCCAAAAAGCTTCCCAAATCGCAGACAGTGTTAACAAATCGAGGTATACAGTTCGAAATATTATTAAATTGTACAAAACAACTGGATATGTGGCTCAAAAACCCAGAACTGGAAGTCGCCTGCATGATTCCAATACCATCTTAGAGCCTTAAAACGAATTTTCAAGGAATATCGGCGAAGAACTGCATGAATGCCAGGAATACAAAAACAACTGTTAAAATTCTTACGGCGCAAGTCAGTACAAACGGTTCCTGCTCTTGGCCATGTATCGTTTTCACCGCTCAGGAACTCGTTTGCGAACGATCACAAATTTGGTTGGAACACCAATTGGATCGCCATATACACCGTTTTGTGTCAGTTGGAACGGCTTTCGACTACTACGCACGTGCGTGACCGTACATTGTACGATTTTTAGGGTGGTTGGAACAAACCTGATATGATTCTTTCCACTTTACTTGACCGTATGGGTGTCATGAAGTTAAAATAATTTGACAATGACACCTTAAAGCGACACGAAAGTTAACAGCAGCCCGGTGAGACCGCTTATGGCGGGGATCGAAGCATATAAGTAGGCCGTGGAAGTGACGTCACAGCCAGTCAGGTTACTCCATACGTTTATCCTTTTGTGTCGATCGTTCTGTGTCAATATCAGACTTTTTGGTTTGTTCGATTTAATCTAGGCCATATTTGTCTCCCTTTATTGAATCGGAGAAGGTTGATGCAGACAGAGACAGACATAGAATGCGAGCAGCACACGTTCTTAAATTATTTCACAACCGAACATCCTTCGTCTGGAAGGGGATAAAATCAAGTAACATATGATTTATAATGTGATTGAAAATGGTGGAGGAAGCGTCATTAAATTCTAAAATAATTTTTAATTTTCTATTCTTTTCACGAAAACGGACCTTCTCGTTTTGTTGCAGGAAAGTAATTTATGATTGAAATATTTTTTTACTAATTTTTATTCGTTATTGTTATTTTACATTATAAAATTGTCCCATTATGTCCCAAACTTGTCACGCAAACTAGCAACAAACACATTTTTAAAGAATTTTACTTAAATATTACAATCCAGAAGTCAAAAGCTACAACATAATAATTACAGCTTAGTTATATTAACCCGTAGCCAGAATTTTGATAAGTCCGGTAATATATTATTATAATAATTCTTTCTTTTCATAGTTTAATTGATAATCCCATAATGACTGAACATTAAAGAGGACTTCGATCACTAATGTTGTCAGGAGTATGCTACGAAACAAACAAATTGGAAGCCCATAATCATAATGATGGTGCATATATTTACTTGGTTAGTAGCTGTACATATAGTATTTACCTTGATTTGTTTGAAGTTGAAGATGTATGTAAATTATGATTTATTTCCTATTTTTTAATAAAACTAATTACAACCTTCAATCTCTGAATTCTTTATTTCTAGTTTCGTTACTAGTTCACTAATAATATAAAAGTATGGACAATTTTAAAGCAATATTTACAGCTGAAAACCTATGTCAAAATCCTAATATTTAATTTTCTCTACTTAGTAAACCAAATAAAAGGGTTTTGATGTTTTCTTTGCTTGAATGTCACTTTAAAATATTGACAGTAATAAATATTTGGACAAAAGTGACATTTGAAAAGCACGTGCGCGTATTATGCCTGCTTCGATTATTTAACACGGCAGTTTGTCTTCTTCCTGGTTATAAGTATTCGTTGGTTAACATAAGCTCCCAAATCAAAACGTTCGTGTCAGAGTGATTGGTAATTAGCCTCCGAGACCAGTAGATTTAAGGTTTTGTGCAAACGTTTTAAATCGATTGTTCATAAAAAAAAGGAAACACACTGTTACTGTAATACAAGCAACTTTATTTATTCTTACACAGTACATTCAAACTTACAAATTACTTATTACCCCTGCCTCCCTGTAAAGCAGACGGCATAACATTTCTGAAACCTACAGATTTCCCTTTCCTAAAATATCGAAATGTGTACGTTTCGTTATGAATATGTTGTTACTATTATATAAAAAAACGATCAAAGAGAGTGGTAGTTACATACTTACACCTAGGTCATTTAATATAATTATTTAGATTGATATAAACTTTATTATGTGCACGAACGATGATTAACTTAAAAAGGATTTAATAAGGGTTTTGCGAAAGCTGATCTTTGGGCTGCTCACATTTCGACCGACCGGTTTTCTTGTACCAAGTATACCTGAAACAAATAATATTTAAAAATACAATTAAGACTAGAGCAAATGAACAGTTTATGTTTACACATATTTCGTATTCTGGGAATATACACTCCTCGACAATAAATTGCGGACAAAGATAATGCGTCAGGTTTATAATGCTGTACCTTTTATAAATTATTTTCCAATTTTGGTGAATTTTTAGGAAAGTGTAGACCCTTTGTCTCGGAATGTTGTCCCGAATTTTAGTTCTCAAAAAATCCCGATCTTGATCGTTATACAGGGATGAACAAAAGTTACTTTCTTACCCTTAATTTTTTAACGCCCTGGGAATAAATTGAGCTATAGAATTTAGCTTCATTATATTAGGTTTTAATGTGTAACCTCTTCTTAACACAATGATTTTGGGTTCATGTCATTATCTGGGTCAAAATTTTTTTACAGGCACCATTCAGTCCTTAGCATATAACTTTACTAAAATAAACTATTTGCCTGTAGAAACGATTATAATTTGCGAAATATATGTTACTTCTTGCATTAGAAAGCAATTTTAAAAGTATTTTTTTAGATTATAGCAGCAGCATTCAAATTTGAATTTAAAAATGTATCGCCGGTCACGTGTCCCCAGTCAATAATTTCTTACTTTACCCTTTTATATTTCACGTCATTTTACTAAAGTTACTATAATATACAAACAATTTACACTCCTACTACAATTTGTATAGAAAAAATAATGTTTAAAGGTCAACAGTTTGGTTTCTCTAACGCAATTATTAACCAGAAGTTCCGTCCCCGCAGCTGCATGTATCGCCGATCACGGCAGAAATTGCTTATAAATAACGTCACTACAAGTCGGCCTAATAGTTTTACAAATATGACGGTATGTGTTTGAATTTGTGTAAAGCGTGCTCCTGTCTAGGTAAGTTCCTTATTATGTTTATTTAGGTAAAAACTAGAACATTACCTACTTTTTACCAGGTGTATGTTTTTATGTTGTATCGCCGTTCACAGGGTTAACTCAGACCTAGTAGTCGTAATTAAGGGGAAAATACTACACGAAGTCATTCTCTTGAGTACAGATACTCATTTCAGTCTAAAAAAGTTTAAGAAATAGCTTGTATTAACTGTTATCCACGATTTTGTGCATTTTTGTATCGGTCACAGCATGAAAATGTTACCGGAGATACATTGATGTGACGGTTTGTTATCCGAAGCTATATACAATATTTTTTTATTAACCATTTATAAACCATTAAGGAAAAATATATTTTGATGTGCAAGTTTCGTTTACACCTTAGGTAGATTAAAAACATGACTAATTTTCTTAGTATGTTAACATTCTATAAGGAACATTCCAAGCCAATATAGGACAGGGCTGTTATAAATAAAAGGAAAATGGTTATAGTGACTGATTAAAATAAGTCGGTTCCAAATATTGGCGTTATTAAAAAATCGATGCTATTGATTTTTGTGACGATGATCTTTTGTGCGGACATATACTATAATTCCTCTAATTAGATACTATAAGGAACCTATTAAAAAATTAACAGGTGTTTTTGAGATTATTTATTTTTAAAATCCGATTTACTGAAAGTTGCCTGTAAAAATTTTTTGACCCGCTACTAGATAAAATAATGTAATATTCGGAATTGTAAATAAAATTGAAAAACTGCAATACTCTCTTCAAAAATTGGTATCTTCGTTTAAAAATCATAACATGAACGAAAAAAATATTGTATTAAGAAAAGGTCACACTTCAAAACAAATTCTACCGCTCAATTTTTTCACAGCGTGTTAACAAATTAAAGGTAAGAAAGTCACTTTTCTTTCTCTATAATGATGAAGATCAGTATTTTTGGTAACTATACTTCAGGCTAACATTCCAAGACACAAGGTCTACACTGTCTTTGCTAAAAATTTCACCAAGATCGGAAAATAATTAAAAAAGTTACAGGATTATAAACACGAGTAACATTTTATCTTTTATTGTAAATAAAATAAAAGTTAGATTTCTATTATATGATCACATTTAAATATAAATAAATATTCTCTTCATAAATCTTGCCGACAGGATATATTGAACGTAGAAAATTATTAAAGAACAAAAAAATTACAAATTTTTGATTTTTATCTTCTGCTCTACCGGAAGCGTTTCTGATAGGATGTTTGTAAGTACCCGATCTATTACTATTACTAAATACTTACTTGGCTGCCGGGAACTGAGCTGGTGGTGACAAAAGTGCGGTGCTTCGCGCGGATTAGGGACAAGCTGCTTTCGGCGGTGTCGGCGCGGTCCTCAGCGGCCTCGAGCTCCCTCTGGAAGCGACGTACTCTGGTGACGCTCTGGGTGGATACTCCTTCCTAAAATTTAATATAGAATAATGATACATCATTTAAGTTAGGAGTAAATGGGTTACTAGAAATCGCATCGAACTACCATAGAACTAACAAGGTGTTTCTTGTATAAATTCGAACTTGAGCATAATATTTCCGTTCGCTTTGTCACTGTTAACTGTTTCCATCCAGAGGAGACATATTTTTACAGGCCACAAAAACCGTTCCTGTTACAACTACAATAATAGGAGACCAACTGTCTGTAATCTTACCTTTAATTATGTCAAATAATTATACATTGTCAGTCATATTAAATGTAGTTATGGTAAATAATTAGGAAGTGTCAGTCATATTTAATTCAATTGTGTCGATTCATTAGAAAGTGTATGCCATAAGAAATTTTATTATGTCAAGTAATTATAATGCATTGGTCATATTAAATTTAATTACTTTTTGCTTCCTTGACAGTTTTTTTCAAATTATAGGTAGTTGTCTTTGGATTCGGTTACTTTGAAATTAAGTTCAAGTATTCAGTTTACGTTTCGGTTTATTGTACTAAACCATCGCCAGAACGTGCCAAGTCTCACTCACACTAATTTTGGTTACATTTAGTTTTTTTGATTGATGTTGACCTATGAACGAAGCAAGTGAGTGTGTGAGCAACAAACCGAACTTTTTATAAAGAATGACTTTTGGTCGTAAAATCAATAATAAAGATTTTTTCCCCTGGTATGCTAACTCTTGATATAATTTGCAACAAAATTTATAAAACTGAACGAACTAGATCGTTTGGAATTAATGATTCGAACGATTATGGATAGAGGACTATATCATTAATAGAAGTCGATTATTTTGCTTATACACTCGCCGGCGCAGATCGCACCATATCAGAACGAATCTCATATCATGGCGGTTCAGTCATGATTTGGGCAGGTATTTCTACCGAAGCACGCACCAATCTTGTATTGGTTGAAAATGTAGCTCTAACCGCCCACTGTTACATTGAGAAAATCCTCCAAGAAGTTGTTGTTCCATATGCTCCTTTCATTGGGAACTAATTTACATTAATGCATGATAATGATGTAGTGAGCGAATTGCTGGATGAAGTTGGACGTCCAAGGTTGGAATGGCCCGCATGTAGCCCGGATGTCAACCCAATCGAACATCCTTGGGATCAACTTAAAAGGGCCGTTCCAACCACAAACCTCGCAAGACTCACGACTGGCGCTGACCGAAGAATATCAGACTATCCCTCAAGAAATGATAAGTAACTTTATTCATTCGATGCCACGAAGACTGCAAACTGTCATTGCTGCGAGAGGAGGAAATATACGATAATAAAATTGTTTTTGTTAATTAACTGATAATTAACTTTATGATATACCTAGTGTTTGTTTTTAAAATAATAATAGGATTCAAATTAGCGTTCCCTTCAAAATTTTGCAGCTCGCAGCAGAAATGAGATAACGGGATGAATCAGAAGACGAAATATTTAGAATACATCAAAGTTTATAAGAAACATTATGTAAATACAATTATCCACCTCAATTTTCCTACAGGGTGTTTTGAAATTGCGACAAAAACAACAGTTTGATTTACTCCTGTATAATATACCCTAATCGAAAAATACTACTGTAGAAAATAATTAAGGAAAAACAGAATAAATGGCTGATAAAAATTCATGAAAATCGCATAAAAAATAAAAAAGTTATAAAATATCAAACTTGACCAAAATTTGAGGTTGGCGGAATTTTGTGCCGGCGAGTGTAGATAGGTGAATGGAAGTAAACATTATTTCACAAAAAAGACTATCAAATGTCAAATTTTAATTTTCACTGTTGGTTTACTAATTGCAATCAAATATGGGAATAATTTAAAAAATATCTTAAGACCGTTTCCTATGCGATTACGTCTATATTTTAACTTGTAAGGATACATTACATGTTCTTGGAGCTGTCTCTTGAACAAAACGATCTTTGTGTTAGCCTTGTCTAATGATTCTTGCAAAAGGCAGATGTTCTTCTGGTCCTCTTCGCATTGAATCATGACTTCCTTAACGGTGCGTTCCTTCTTGCGCAAAATCTTGATAGTTTCGGCGTGACGACGTTTCTCTAAAAAAATAATAATAAACCATTATTTTATTTGTGTGCTTAGATGATTGTGATAGATATGGAAGTGGTTTATTGTATTTAAACCAGCAAATCTTCCCTGTCCCTTCATCACCATATCGACTGATTCTTGATAATTCAAAATTATAGAAATTTCGTTTTAACAACTTCAAAGTTGATTATACAGGGTGGGTTTGTTCGGGTTTGTTTGTTTCAAGATATTTCCGAAGGGACTTTAGTAATTTTACTGAAATTTAGGTTATCAAAAGTACTTAAAATAGCGCATATGTTACAAATAAAAATGTGTGAGCAGGTCTACCATTATGTCACTCATTCACGTCAAGTTAATGCTTTCTATGTGTTACTTGTAATTTACCTCTTTTAAGACATACCTATTCATATGGTACATGCAGGTACCCTCATATAGGTGCCAGATTTAATATATATTTTTTTGATGTATGGATTTATTTTATTATTATGTATAGTTATATATATATAGTTATATAGTATTCATTGAAAATGGGGACACTACATTTGTTATCATGTAAATCGGTCTTCCTCGAAAGTTTATGATTGACAAAGCTGTCACTCTCAGAATTCGCAAAATGCTTCACCATTTAACAGAACTTGAAAAAGTAGTAGCCAGAATTGAAGATTGGTGGTCAATACTGGCATTGGCAAATTTATACGGAAAATGCAAGAACAGAATTTTAACAGTTAAGCAACTTTGGGAACAAGAAGGGTATTTGAAGAGAAAAACTGGTACTGGTCAGGCCCGCATTTCCCACCCAATAGAATCGGAGCTAAAAAACTGGGTAGCTGCGTAAAAAATAATGCTCACAGATGAACGTCTTGGATAGTTTTCGCCTTAAATTATATATCCCGCGGCTGTCAGTTGTAGAATGCGGCAGTGTTTACTGTCGAAAAGGTTTTTCAATCTAAATATAGGTAATAAATTCGGGTATATACCTATACGTTATTAGTTATGTTACGTTGAGTAAAATATATGTGTTATTACGGAAATACTTTTATATATTTATCACATTTAATTAGATTATTTTATTTTATTTTGTTTAGCGACGCCAATGCTTATTACTCATAACCTTAAAAACAATAGATCAATTCGAAAAGCCTGATTTAGGCAAATATGGCAAAACTAGTCATAAGACTTGTCTCCATTTTCTATGAATACAACTGTAGATATTTTGTAATTTTTATTATTTTGTAGATTTAAACCATTTTTAGCATTGCTTTACCTTCGTCCAACTCAGCTTCCATATCATGAATGCGGGATTCCAATTTGCTGATAATTCTCCTTCCTCCAACAATGGCGTTGGCTTCAACTTCTTCCAAGCGGACGGACAAGTTCTTGACTTCAATTTCCAAAGATTTCTTGATAGCTTCAATCTTGACTACGCGCTCTTGTTCTTCGTGGAGAATTTCGACGGTGTGTTTAATTTCGGCCTGAAAAAGATATCAAAAATTGTATCGCATATACTTGACGGTATTACATTTTCAAATCTGTGATTAAATTGGAAACTGACATAATATCTCGTTCGCAGAGCAGTCAGAAGGTTTGGAATTAATACCCGTTCACAGAGACAAAAAGCTGCAGAATTCCGGACAGATCTCGAGACCAATCTGTCTGCTAGACCATATTAGGAAGACAAATCAGACATTTTTCTCTGTACAACTTCAACATGGTCAAATTAATAATAACTATTGTTACCTGGACACGTTGGTAACGCTCGTCGGAAATTCTCAATTCCTTGGTGACTTCATCGTAGTCGGCAACAACGGCGGACAATTCTTGTTCGATCTTGCTCTTCGAGGATGCCAAGTTGACGTTGATTGTAGTCAATTCATTGATGCGGGTGCTGGCTTCTTCATACATTAGTTCAACTTGTTTCTTGCTACGGAGGGCCTAAATAAAAATATACATATTAATAGATATATTATATTTATTTATGTAAGTGTACTTACTTGTTCATAGTTGCCCCTGATTTCTTCGGCTTCAGCACTCAAGGCTTGGACCCTTCTGGTAGCAACACTTAGTTGATCTAAAGTGACCTAAAAAACATATATATAACTTTAGCAATGTCGACTACTTGAAAAATTTCTCTAAACAACCCTTGATGCCACAAAAATTGGAATTTTCAAGATACTTTAATGCCGAGGAAGTATGGAGCAGATTTCTACAAGCAGAAACAAGAAGAAAAGTTCGTGGGTATAATACCAAGAATGTACACAGCGCACAGTTGTGACATTGTATCGTGGATATGTCTGTCTACATATGGGTCATTATTTTATAAACCGCACACTTTTTAACCTTGACATTTAAGGATCGTCCGCATTTTTTTTTCCAACTTATATACATCTAATTAGTTTAAATATTTAAGGATTTTAAATATATAAAATGAAACAAATGTTTACTTTGTCATTTGTCACTATATTAAAAGAGATTTGGCGTTACGGCCGTTTCGTAGTACAGCTACATCTTCAAGACGCTCACACGAGAGTGTGACCCGAACAAACCCGTCTCGCACTTGCTTGGATAACCGCCGCACGCGTATTTGATATGTTTAACTTTCAGTATAGTTGCTTCAGTATGTTTCGATATTCGATGCTAATACGATGTTGCCGATGGTTTCACGTGCTTGATATACACGAATTTTAAACGTTTTGTTAGTTGTAGCATTACCCGATTTTTTTTCTGTTGTGAAATAATTCATAATAATAAAGTGATGTGTTTTGAAATTTGTGTGATATTACCTAATGTTGGTTCTCTTGCAAAACATATTTTTTGTGTTTTATTTTCTTATGGAATTTATTTATAAAACGGATTATTTAAAAATAAGATCGAAGGTAAGAGAGTAAGTACCTTAAAATTGTAGTTTTTTTTTTTCTAATAAGTTTGAAAAAGAAGTGACAACGCTGGTCAAAGACGTCTTGTTGTCAAAAACTGAACATGTGCGTTTACAATTCTGTGTTGCAATATGACAACACCGCTTAGAATGCTCTGACCTCTTTTGAGACTTGAGTCTGCCTCGATAAATTATTGATTGCGAACGTCGTCAGTAGCGGCCACGTAAATTTTCAGATTTCATGTAAAGTGTATACTTCGCTTAAAAATTCAAAGCGCCATTTATGGTTATTTTCCTTCAATTTATTTTTATTTCAGGATTTGCCGGTTTAAATATAATACGTAATTTCCATAACACCCTGTGAAGGTAGATTCGTTCGAGGTTAAAAAGTGTGCGGGTTGTACAAGAATGACCCATATATGCATACAACTGGTTATAGATGGACATGAATCTTGTTGAAGTAAACATTATTAATCCATATTTTATACCTGCAATTGTCTTTGGACTTCTTCATAATGAGCGGTGATTTCAGTAAGTTGCAGAGATTGCCTCTTGATTGTCTTCTGCAAGTCGATGTTTTGCTTGTTGGCACTGTCGAGGGACATTTCCAATTCGGTGATCTGGATCTGCAACTTCTTCTTGATGCGTTGAACTTCGGTCTTAAGACGGATCTCGGCTTCGACGACACGAGCGTTGAGCTGCTCAATTTCGATGCTGGCGGCCTTGCTAAAAGAATATCAATTTTATAATAAAAGATATATTATTAATCATACCGTATATCCAAATCAAGCATCCACCTTTGATAACTTTGTTGTTAACTGAGATACATAATTATTTAAATTGGCATTTTTAACTCTTTTGGTGGTGACTTTGGTTGGAGTCATTCGGATTGACTACCTACTGACCTACTAAAATAAAACACAATCTATGCCTCTCTTCACAATAAAATTGACGTGTCTCTGATTTTTAATATTATTTACTGGCAGCCAGATATGAAGGGTGGGAGGTTTTCAAATTGATACCCTGTTTATGTTTCAATAATAATAATAATAATAATAAACATTCTTTATTTCAGAATTACATTACTTAATATAAAATGAAATAGTGTCAAAAATTCCATCAGATTATTGGGAATCATATATTTGACGTGTTTGTTAAATATTCTTCAATGTTGTAGGGTTCAAGTTAAGTAGCTTAAATACAGTTTTTTTAACTTTTTTAATGTTGTCACAATTTTTAATATGATGTGGAAGTCTATTGTATAGTTTTATACAGTTGTAATACGCACCACTTTCGTACAATGTTAGCCTGTGTTTGGGAAACCTATAATTCAAAGTTCTTGTTGAATATACATTTTGTGATGCACTACTTCTACACAAGTCTCTATTTTTGAAAAAGAATAATATGCTTTCCTGTATGTACATTGCAGGGACAGTAAGAAGCCCCATTCCCTTTAAATTTACCTCTACAACTTTCTCTAAAATTGTAACCAAATATGGTTCTCACTACTCTTTTTTGACATACAAACAACTGTTCTGCATCCCTACATTTTCCATACAGAATAATTCCATATCTATGTGATTCGAATTTTGCTACACGTTTGTCTATCCAAGTATTTAGATAAAATGCGCAAGGTGTAGCACACCTTATTCAATTTATCAATCACATACTGTACATGGTGATCCCATGACAGAGTATTGTCCAAGACCCTTCCCAATAATTTAGTTGTGATATTTTTAGTTGCTCGGCATTAAGAGAGATATATTCCAATTCTTCTAATGTGGATCTTGTTGTTTTAAATATTATAGCATTAGTTTTTGAGGTGTTTAGTATGAGCTTATTTTTGACAAACCACTCATCTGCTTCCATCATGATTTTTTTAGTCCTTATGTCAAGAGTAAACTGACTTGGAGCAGTAATAAGAAAATTGGTATCATCTGCATCATTTGTTAGTGTATTTTCGGTAGAAAGCAGCTCGGTAATATCATTCACATAGATAACAAATAATAGTAGTCCCAATACACTTCCCTGTGGTATTCCCAGTTTTATGTCCGGTCTACTAGATGTTACTCGGTTCCTTTCCTTACCCATTACTACTTTTTAACATATTTTCGTTAGATACGATCTGATCCATTCCAAGTGCACATTTAGTTTACTAATACCACCATAGGTAAATACTTTAATTGTTATTTTCGTTTATTTACTTATGCATAGTTTATGTAATCGATGACGTTAATTCCTTTTTCTATTGTTTGTTCGTAGCTGGCCGATCTAATTTTAGGCCCTGCAATTAGCCAGACTAAAATCAAAAAGCATTTAATTTGGCACGTACCGTACATTGCCTCTAATCTAATTTCCGATCTATTTATATTTGATATAAATAATTGGAAAGTTAGATTCCGAGTATTCTAAGAATTCAACCGTCTCGTCGCTTTTTCATTTCTGTGACTGTGCAGCAAATATTTTCAGCTTCGAGCATTAAAAGCCTCCAATTGGCTATATACAAGTTTTATAAGAGCAATTAGAATACATCAACAACGAAGTTATACAGCATAAGCTTACCAAAACCAGTTTGCTATATATTTAAGTTTTATTTTGTTTCTCACAGCTGTTAAAAACGTCTATAAAACAGAACATTAATAACCTTCGACAAAGCTCTAGCGCTAAAACATATCGCAAATATAAAGACATCGATTGCGATATGACCGTTGAAAACGTATCTCAATATTGTTTTTGGAAAGTTGTTTGTCTGTTAATACAATTTACCAGAACAAAAACTTCTATTAGTCGTGTGATACCTTACTGTCGAATTTGACAGGTTTTAAATGTAAACACATATATTCTGTACACAGTTTTAAATTTAGAACGGTCCTAATTAGACAATTATGGTGAAGTAAGAGATCAGGGATCTAAATTTTCTGATTAAGTTTAATCCCCTTAAGTGGTTTTAATATGTGTTAAGTTCGTCTACAAGTTTATACAGGGTGTCCCATAACTTATGGGCCATAGATCAGCTGGAGATACTTAACATCAAACTAGCCCGATTAAGTCATATAAGTTTTTTCGAAATGTTTCTTGTTGTAGAAATACAGGGTGTTGAAACTGATAGTAGATATTTTCGAAAATCAGCCATAATTTGAAAACGGTTCTATGTATCGGATTGAAAGTTGACGGTATGATGTTTTTGTGATTAAGAAGTATGAAATTGTAGAAGTTTCACATTAGAGGGCGCTGGTTACATACACTGGGTTTAACAAATCTGTAATTTTCATACCTGTTATTAAGTATTTTGAATCCAAGATTCTCAAAGAAGGGCAATTTCTAAACTAAAAAGTTATACTTGCTCGACCATAAATTTCTAACCGTTTTCGAGTAATTTCCATTTTTACTTTGATTTTTTGATGCATTGTGATGTTTAAATGGAAATATACTGGGTACACCAAGTAAAGTGGCCTATTAGAAGTATCTCGAGAATTAAATGAGATTTTATTTTGAAAATTGGGCTGTGGCTATAATAGATGGTTTTCTACGTTTATAAAATATTTTGGATGGTGCGGTGTTGCCGGATCATACCGAGAGTGGTAGCAACTTAGGAATTTTAAATGAATAACCATATACAGGGTCTCCAAACGAAGCGTGGACGGAAGATTAAATCGTTATCAACAATACTAAAACAGCTTAAGATATTGGATTAAAAGCGGCATGTTTTAAAAATATTTAACATTATACAGGGTGGCCCAAAAAAGTGTGACAGCATAAAGTTATATTTTTTAAATGGGACACCCAGTATTTTATTGCATATTTAGGTTCGTATTACTATCGTGTATAAGTGCCTCAAATTTTATTTAATTTGGTTTTGTAGTTTCGGAGAAATAAATTAAAAACTAAAAAAAAAAGTTTTGCAGTCCTGAATAAAAAAATCAAAAAAACAATCCAGAACTATTGTTTTAACCTCGGCATTGAGTGAAATTTATGACAAGAGTTCTAGAGATACTATGAATGTAATTGCGTTTATTTATTTTATACAGGGTGTTCATAATAAGCTTTCAAAAACCCCACATTTTAAAATAATTTTTCTCAAGTTTTTCAAATGGAACACCCTGTATATTATTTGGCTATTTCACGTAGAATTCATAGACAATTTTTTTTTGTAATAAAAGCATATAAGTTATATCCAGCCATTTTCGAAATAATTATAAATATCATAAATTATGTTGTTTAAATAGAGTTTTTATTGGGAAATTTTGTTATAGGCGACTAGACTAATAATTGTAAACTAAAGTAAATGTTCAAAATAGCTTCCTTTTACTCTTAGAGTTTGCCGTATTTTAGTTATTTCGATATAAATTTTAAAGGCCTACATTTTTGCAAAAAAACTACGTAACCAAATTAAACAAAATTTGAGGCACTTATAAACGATAGTAATACAAACCTAAATATGCAATAAAATACTGGGTATCCCATTTAAAAAAATATAATTTTATGCTCTCACACTTTTTTGGGCCACCCTGTATAATGTAAAATATTTTTAAGACATGCCGCTTTCAATCCAATATCTCAAGCTGTTTTAGTATTGTTGATAACTTCTTCGATAACGATGTAATCATCCGTCCACGCTTCGTTTGCGGACCCTGTATTATATTTTTTCTGGAATCTAGGTAAAAATCTAGAACAGTTTTCTGTATAATATCATATACCTATCTTTAAGAGTTTTTGAATTATAAATAATCTTGTGCTATTTTAACGCCGTATCGGGAACTGAAAAGAAAATCATATCTTTTTAGCGGTTACAGCTAGAAAGCTGAAATTTTGACAATAGTTTCACAATGCCATCGGAATTTTATAATTTTGAACAGTATTTAATTAGTTTTATACAGGGCGTCTCCATAACAATATTTCTGAGGGAGATGAATTATTGCAAAAATCTTGTTTTTTTTTAAATGGGACCAAAAAATATATTTTTATAAGATACATTTTTAAATTTCGCTATAAGTCCGAAAATATTGAAGATATGTATAGGAACACTTAATATCATTAGATAGAAAATTCAATCCTCCATTAGTAAAACATATCAAATACAGGGGTCCCATTTAAAAAAAGAAGATTTTTGCAATAATTCATCTCCCTCAGAAATATTGTTATTGAGACGCCCAGTATACAACTAATTAAATACTGTTCAAAATTATAAAATTTCGATGGCCTTACGAAACTATTGTTAAAATTTTAGCTTCCTGGCTGTAACCGCTAAAAAGATATGATTTTCTTTTCATATCCCGTGACGGCGTTCAAAAATCACAAGATTATTTATAATTGAAAATCTCTTAAAGATAGGTATATGATATTATACAGAAAATTGTTCTAGATTTTTACCTAGATTCCAAAAAAAATATAATATATCGGGTAATTCATTCAAAATTCCGAAGTTGCTACTACTTTCGGTATGATCTGGCAACACCGCACCATCCAAAATATTTTATAAACGTAGAAAACCATCTCTTATAGCCACAGCCAAATTTTCAAAATAACATCTAATTTAATTCTCGAGATACTTCTAATAGGCCACTTTACTTGGTGTACCCTGTATATATAAATATATAAATATATTAAGATCGAGTCAAATAAATCTTTTTAGTTTAGAAATTGTCCTGCTTCGTGAATCTTGGATTACAAATACTTAATAACAGGTAAGGAAAGAATCATAGATTTAGAACAAACCCCATTTCTTACTCATAAAAACACCCTAACGCCAACTTTTAATCCGATACCTTTGATTGTTTTCAAATTATGGCTTATTTTTGAAAATAAACTTTTACTTTCAAAACCCTGTATTTCTAGAAAAAGAAACATTTTGAAAAACTTATACGACTAAAATCGGTCTGGTTTGATGTTTACTATCTCCAGTTGCTCTGTGCCCATAAGTTATGGAACACCCTGTATCGTATCAAAAGACTCAAATAATCCCACTAAATAATAAATTTATCTTTTTATAAATACACAAAAATTAACCACCTTTGATCAGTGAAATAATGAGTCGCTCTCCTGTCCAAGCCCCTAAGCTCCTGACTCAAGCTACTTAGAGGCTGCATAAATGATTCTTCCAATCTTGTCGTAATTCTGTCATCAATATGTTTGACGTGTGCCGTCATACTCCGACCTGAAAACCCCTTAACTTGCTGCCGTGTTTGTACCGACTTCAGATCACGATTTACCCGCTCCGAAATGGCATTTCTGCTCCTCGTCAAAAGTTGCGCTTCAATTGACTTAGCAGATTTGCCCCGAAGAGACTTTTGTTGAGCTTTGAGTTCATATTCGATCGCTTTGTCCTCGTCGGGGTTATAATAGTCGATGTCATCTGTCATATTTGTTTTATTTTTCCTTGCGAATTTGAGGATCTTCTCAGATTTTCGAAGCACTTATTGATTTAACGGCTCGCATGAAATTTAAACTCGCATGCAATTTAAACTCGCATGCGATCTGGTAAAACCAGCATCTATTTTATCGTTCGCGTTCTTCGGAGTTTTGTGGGATATTATCGACAGAACGCGATTGCTATAACTGGCGGACGTGGAGAGAATCGAACTGGCTTAAGCCCAACTACCGGATCCAGGGATCGGTGGGGAATTATTCGTGGATTTTTTTATAAGTTTATTTAAAAAATTATTTATAAACGATTTTCAGGAACAAATTTGTTAACAATTTTTAATTCGGCCAATAATTAGTATTGTCTGCTTTGAATTTACCATTTACTTTTAAATTATTGCTGTTCTTTTTATGGGAAAGTTAAGAGAAATTCATTTTTTTTAGGAAAATACCCTATTTGTAGACATTTTTAAGTTTCACATTAGAGGGTTAGTTTATTGTCTGCTTTGAATTTACCATTTACTTTTAAATTATTGCTGTTCTTTTTATGGGAAAGTTAAGAGAAATTCATTTTTTTTAGGAAAATACCCTATTTGTAGACATTTTTAAGTTTCACATTAGAGGGTTAGTTTAAATAAACTGGGTTTAATAAGTCTATGATTTTTTCTTAACTCTCATTAAGCACTTTAAATCCAAGGTTCTCAAAGAAGGGATATTTCTAAACTAAAAAGATGTATTCGGTTCGACCTTAATATCTTCAACCGTTTCCATGTTCATCTTTATATTTTTAATTTCTGTTATGACTTTATTTTTCTTCCTGGTTTCATGCTGAATCTTTTTGGTAGATTTTGCCGCGCCGATTCAGCTTTTCCTAGCACATAATTTATAGGCTTAGCCCTTATCGATCTTGTTGCAGTCTACATTATATGTCACGTTACAAGTGCAGCGGCTTTATTTTGCCCAATCATAGCGAGGAAGACCGTTTTTCTGTTCTGATCTTGCTCGTACCTGCCGGGATTACAGCCTTTAAATCATTACACTACCCGATAAGAACTGTGATTCGATAGACGAAACTACATCTTCTCTGTTATATGTTCACGTTCCCTTTTTTATCTCTGTCGGGGTCATATCTTACTATGTCATCTCACTTTTTGAGTTGCGTTCGGGTTTGTTCGCTTGTTTTGCTGGAGGTTTGTACTGATCCTAGTAACAAGAACTGATTATGCTATCATGAAACCTGAATTTGCATGTGATCGACCAGTACGTACTTTGATTGCACTGCATTCAGTTGTGTCTGAAGTTCTCGACAGATCGCACTCACTCTAACGCTGCACATGCAGTGAATCGTACTGAGACAGACTTAGTTCTTCAGTCCAATGAACATGGGGAAGCTTACTCGATCTCCCTTTAGATATATCATTGATAAAATTTAGCATTGACTGATAATAATTCATACCTACACCATCGTTGTAGTCATAGTATGAAGTTTTTCGTTGTCACTTTGTTTTGGAATTTTCAAAAGGCATTTAAATCCAGGTTTTATATAGTGCGAACCTAAATGTGATTCACTATCATTAATATCTTTTTCATCAACAAATCAGTTCGCTGACTGGTTATTTGTTTTGTTATCCGCCCAGAGCCGCGAATAGCAGAAATACGCGACGAACCACTGCCGCCCATCCATATGTGGTTAAGCTTAGTACTCCTCGAACTTCATTATTTAAGACTTCTTTCATTTGGAGGACTTCATCCTTATGGAACGACCTTCCCGAGGTCGTTCTTCCCAACGAATATAACCTCCAACGATTCAAAACCAACGTGAATCGCTTTTTGCGCACACGCACCACTCCTAGAGTGCCCTAAAGGATTTTTCCTATAGTGCTTGTGTTTGACCATAAAAAAAATGGATGTATTTAACTTCTTGTACGTATTTAAAGTTAATTTGCTATAGATAGGGCTCCTGAATATCGAGCAAAGTTATTTTAGTAAGCTGACGTATTACACTCATCTTGTAAAGATGCCAAATTATTTTTGGTTGTGTCGTAATACTTTCATATTTAAAAGTGGTATAATCACCGACCTATAACTATGGATACGTACAACTTATGGGGTATGCAGTAAAAAGTGAGTGAAAAAATGGGTTGGTTCGCACAGTTCGGGTTTGTTGAATTGTATTTCGTTTACTAAGTAAAACGTTGTCTGTTTTATTATTCTTCATTCAAAATGACAGTTCTTTGATTATTACTGTAAAGTTACATTACTTTGGAAACACCTTTTATGTATAAATGCAATCACTATTTCTAAACTGTAAAATCTCTTGTGGGTCTATCATTGGTTAACTATAATTCTATTCTAAGGGCCGATATTTCAATGTTAACTTAAGTTAGACCTTAGCTAAGGTAGCCTTAATGTTATGGTAAACCTTAAAAAAACTACGTTTTAAATTAATTTGAGGGTCAATTGACGCGTTAAGTGGAATATTACCACGTTCTTAAAGATCTATTCCTTTAAATGAGAGTAAAGGAGAACTTCAATATACGAACAAACTTCTGTTATGTCATTCTGTACCTTAAGGTAACTTTGAAATATCGGCCCTAAGGTCAAACACAAGTTTGACAGTATATTAAAGTTCTTCTTAACTCTCATTTAAAGGAATATATCTTTAAGGACGTGGCAATCACTTAACTTCAAATTAATTTAAAACATAGTTTTTTAAAGGTTTACCTTAAATTATGGCTATCTTAGCTAAGGTCTAACTTATCTCAAAGTCACCTTAAGGTACAGAATCACGTAAGCCATCAACACAAGTTTGACAGTAGGTATATTAAAGATCTTTTTTACTCTCATTTAAAATAATAGATCTTTAAGACGTGGTAATCTTAAATTTAACACGATAATTGACCATAAAATTAATATAAAACATAGTTTATTTAACGTTTACCTATACGTTAAGACTACCTTAGCTTAGATCTAACTTAAGGCAATATTCAAATATCGGCCCTTAGGGTAAAAAACCGTAATATTTCATGTTATGTACTTACCGAATAGCTTCAATTTCTTCGTCTTTTTCAGCAAGTCGTTTTTCGGCTTCATGACGGAATTGGGCCAATTCAGCGGACAAGCGTTGAGAACGTTGTTCCTCGGCTTTGCGGCCCTGGAAATAAAAAAATCGTTTTAATTATTTTGATCAATAAGCTGGACTATTGTATATAAATATTGACAATTTTCGCTAGTCCATTCGACCACGTCCATTTTACTAACGGTAATATTTGCTTATATATTATAACCCCATAACTATACAGGGTGTTATGGAAATGACTTATTATATTTAAATGGGTGTCCTAGAGAAAGTCTACATATTTTTTTTTTAAATCGAATATCTAAATACTAAGGTGAAAACCCTTTTAACCCACATACTGTCGCGCCGTTCCATCTGGATTCAATTAGCAACAATGTGGGTCACTAGAGTATACTAACTGTGTTGTCAGATCACACCGCATGTTTCGCCCTTGCTTGGATACCTGCCGCGCGCGACTAGCGTTGCTTCAGTACGTTTCGAGACTCGGGGGTGGAATGACACTGTCGAGGGTACCACGTGCTTGATGTATACGAATTTTAAACGTTTTGTTAGTTGTAGCATTAGCCGATTTTTTTCTGTTGCAAAATAATTCATAATAAGAAATATTGTGATGTGATTTCAAATTTGTGTGATATAACCTATTGTTGGTTCTGTTGCAAAACATACTTTTTATGTTTTATATTTTTATGCAATTTAATTCAAAAGCGGATTATAATATCGAAGGCAAGGTACCTTAAAATTGTAGTATTTTTTTCTAAAAAGTTTGAAAAAGAAGTGATAACGCAGGTCAAAGACGTCTTGTTGTCAAAAAATTAACACGTGCGTTTACAATCCTGTGTTGCAATATATAGCAACACCGCCTCAATAAACTATTGATTGCGAATGTCCTCAGTAGCGGTCACGTAAATTTTCAGATTTCATATAAAGTGTATATTTCGTACAATAATTCAAAGCGCCATTTAAGGTTATTTTTCTTTAATTTATTTTCATCTCAGGATTTGCCGGTTTAAATATAATAAGTCATTTCCATTACACCCTGTATACAGGATGATTCACGGCAACTGGCACGTTAGACGTTTGATACGATTGTTTTGAAACTTTAACTTTCCAGATAACCGCCATGGCCTATCATTTTAAAATATTTTCAGCAATTCAGCATTAGCGCTTCTACCTAAAACCGGTGGCAACATCGTTATTGAAACTCCATATATTAACACATTTTCAGGTTCTACATCTATTTCTGAGCAACTTTTCTAGATACCAGCCTATACCTATCTGTTACCTGTTTTTAGTTATTAATTCTTCTATTTTTTTTAACGAAAACATTACTTGTAATAAATATGACTTTCTCCAAACTTTGTTGAAAGTTGAAATGTTGCGTATGATTTAAAAACGCCTTTAGGTATTGATTTTTTGGTCATGGTTCAAGCATACAGAGTGGTTCAAAAATAATTGTTTGTAGTCTAGTTGAAAAAATTTCCGAAAATTGTTGTTTTTTAAGTGGGACACCCTGAATATCAATATAGATTTGAAAAGCTGATAAAAGTAGCTTTTTAACAATGTATACTTGCTTATATTTAACTTGAAGTTTTCGATTTATAAGCCGAACAACCCCAAAATTTCGTAAAACATATAAAGTTCAACGACTTTAGTAGTAGGTTGCAATAAAAACACTTGGAAATAATTTAACAGAAGTGCGATTCCTTCATTTGTGATTTTAAGTATTGGAGGTACAATGAAAGATCTTAATAGTTATTCAACAATTATAATGAATTTATTTATTCTACACGGACAACGTGATAAGAATTTATCCAGATTTATCAAAAATGAATATCAGGAAATTTATACGAATCCATAACAATTCCAGAGATTTTGATTTTTTTAATGTTGAACCAGGTAAGAAATCAAAGGTAGAAGTAATTAGAACTTTTTTTAGGTGGTCTGTTTGCTCTTGGTAAAGAATTCGAAAGGGTGTCATCCGGAGTTAGTACCTATGGATCCCGAACCATTCTATTAAAAGAGGAGTTAACGCAATAATGTTTTTATTAATAATAACCTAAAAACCATAAATGCCAATTTATTGGAAACTACTACTCAAAAAATAATACGGTATGGTATTATTGGAAAAATATTTAAACGAGCCTTAAAATCATGTGTCAGTTGACTCCCGTTCCGATCTAACATATCAAGGGTAATATCTCCCCTCGCAGAAGGTTAAACCACGAAAGCTGTTAATATTCGTTTAAAGTGTCTCTCTTCACAATAAGATCGATGTGTCTTTCCGATTTTAAATATTATTTACTGGAAGCGATATTGAGGGAAACTGACACCCTTTATATATCATAATATGAAAAAGCGTACAACCGCTATGTTAGCTTCAGTCGTCTATTTATCCAAAAAGCTAATACTATTCAGTAAGTTATGTGCCGGAGCTTAAACCAGCTCTCGCTTATGTTTTAGCTCATACTTACAGCTTCGGCTTCCTTGTAAGCGGCGGTAAGTTCGTCACGTTCGTTTTCAAGGCGACGAAGTTCGAGTTCCATTTCATGAAGACGGCGGGTGAGTTCAGTGATGGTAATTTTGGCATCTCCCAAATCGTCTGTAATCAAATGAAATGTGTTTTCATTATGAAGGCTCAATTAGAAACAGAAGAAGAAAAACTTATGTTAGAGACAGACCAGTAACAAGTACAATAACAAGTTACTTAAATTCAATTTCTTATTTCTGTAAGCATGAAATAAAAACCATAATAGAATAGGGATGCAAAACATTTCATGGTAACACATTGTTCGCCATTACTTTAGCTTTGCAAGTTAGCGGTCTGTAGTTAATTCATAAGTACATATGCTATGTCCTACAGCCTCTGAGAAAAATAGTATGATAGACAGGCAGATAGATAGATACCTAAGAGATTCATTAAATGTTTCGTTCCTCCAATTTTATTATTGAACACTGACGAACAGAAAATACTATCATGATGAAACTAATTTAAAGTGGAAAATTAAATCGACAATGGTCGCCCAGGTTGATGGTTGCAAATATTATTTTATTGCATTGGAAAACTTCGATATCTGATCCCTAGCTATAAAAAAATAAGTTACACGTCTGTTAATAGATTTACTGAGAAATGGAGATTTTCAGAGCGATACTGGCAAAGAGTTTTTTAACAATTATTTATTTGTAACGAAATTATCAAAATTAAAGGATTTTTTATAGTACTGAGTTAATAGATAATAATGTATATGGCTCGAAGGATTAGTACTATAGTCGCTTGAAGTTATAATGCACAGATTTGGAAAACCAACTATTACAATAACAATCAGATGTATTTTGAGTAATGTCAGTATTCCTCAAAAGTATATTTTAAAGATAGTATTCTTTAAGCCAAGACGCTTTTCTTCAGAACTCTTATTTCAGCAGTCTGGTGTCTTTACAATTACTGAACTGTACATAAAAATATGCTTAGATTTTCTCTTACCAAAAATATTTTTCACAATTACATAGTTCACGATATAATGACGAGAGCAAATGTCAATCGTAATTTGACTTTGCCTAACATGCACTTTAATGTCACACAAAGAGCAGTTTCTTATGAGGTTCCCAAAATTGTAAACATATTACCAGAGCAAAAGAATTCCAATGTATAAAAAAAGACTTAAACAAATGGATACGAAATAATGCCCTGGTGCTAATTAATAGGATAGTTAAGTTTTTTTAAATTAGTCTGTAATTTGAGAATTTTACGTGATTGAATAATATTACTGAACATGGTCTTATTGATAAGTATATTGTATGTTTACTCTATGATAGTGTGCACACACAGACTTTAGTCCATTGCGCATACATTCATTTGAATTTCATAACATTATTTGTAAATTAATGCATAAATAAATAAATAAATCTGTATCCTCATTCGCTTGTTTTCCCCTTCTGCCACTGTATGGGCAGTTTCGTACTCTCCTCGACTTTACGAGGCGATCTGTCGACACAGTGTTGCCGGGTTTAGTAAGATTTAATAGATCTAGTGTGTTTTTCAATCTAGGGATTTAGTAAAAACTTTTTATAAAATAGTATTTTCTATTGATTAGTCTATTCACATCCAAAATGTAATTATTATTCTAAAATTTGAATATTTTGCTTTACCATGTAATTCCCTTAAATATCTTTGTTCCGGATTGCTAAGTAATCAATGTACACTACCTAAATCGGTGGCGTAACCAGGCACTGACCTAAATTAGGTACTTATAAACAAGATTTTTCGAATTATTGTATTTAATAGGCTTATTATTAACTAACCATTTGGTTTTAAATCCACTGAATTTTAGTGAATTCTTGAAGCAATTCTTGCTAGTGATTTTTTAATTTTTGACCTGGCAACATTGCGTCGATAAGCATACAACGTTTTCCTTTCTCCGCGCGTAACGCACAAGGCTGTTAAAGTAGTTAATGTACCATTTACTACGTGCTCTTACTATGTATTTTGTTACATTTACTACATTTATTACACTTATTACTTTCACCTTTCATTTTTAGAATATTTTTATTTAGATCAAATCGTAAAGCAAAAAGCAACGATACAATAACCAAAAACTACTATTTTCTAATTTTCCACTCGAATCCACAACTTTTAACATCAAATTAATGATAATAAGGTAATGTAGTATTTTTAACACTTTCAGTCCATCAAAACAATAATTACATTTATTACAGGTAGTAAATTCAATTTACATTACCAACCCTGGTAACACGACGTCACGCCATTTTTGTTGATGGTGGAAGCAGAAATCAATGGCTTTAAGATACGATGGGGAATTCTACTTCTCTTTCTTTAATTGTCTGATTGTAATAGATGTGTGCCAAACCTGTATACTAGGTCTGTAACTAAAAACAGGCCACCTTGCAACTCGACAGTGTTCTTTTAAATGAAATATTTTTAAAATGGGGGAGAGATTGTGTTTGCGTTTTATCAATTTACCAGCAAGTTTCTTATTCTCCCTGACCAAAGCATCTTTAAGTTCCCTGGTCTTGTCCAATTCGTGGACGGTGCGTTGCAATTCGCTGACCTTTGTCCTCAAGTCCCTCTGGCTCTGTTCGTAGAGCTGAACGGTCTCGTCCAAACGACTCTTGAGGTCGATATTAATCCGTTCGAGCTGTTCCACGCGTTTTTGCAGTTCCCTAAAAAAATCATCGTGTGTTATTGTTTACGCCAATTTAAAAATTATACATTACTTTGATTTCTACAGCCCTAAGTTACAGGAACCCTAAAAAAATCTCACAAGGTAGACAGAACTCAGTTAGAGTTTTATATCACAAAATAAGGAGAAACGTCAATAGTGTCCCAGTAAAAATTTTATTCTGATATACATGTAGTTTCTTCAGGGCCGTAACCAGAGGTTGCCCTTAGCTCCCTTGGTTACGACTCCGAGTTTCTTTATCTAGGAGTTAAATTCAGATATAAAGAACCAACAGCATAGTCAAAAGTGATATTGCTTGATTTTCTAAAAACACTATGACGCACTGAAAATTTCTTGAACGATTACTTGGTCTGAGCGTTACCTAAACTACATATTTGTCTAGTTCACCTACCTAGCAGTGTTATTGGCCTTCTCCAAATCAATAATGAGGACTTCGACTTCGGATTGGAGACGTAATTTCTGTTTCTCCAAGTTGTTGACCTTAACCAAGAGGGCCTCAATGTGCTCTTCCTGTTCTTGAAGACGGGCACTGAACTTACGACGGAGTTCCTCGACTTCCTCGGCACGGGCAGCGGCTTCAGATTCGAATTTGGATTTCCATACCTAAAATATTTAAATTAATTTAATTATAAATATACCTGCTTCAGCTATTGTCATTTTTTTTTTGTTGCAAATACATATAGTTTAAACTTTCAGAGTCTGTTCATTGTTTTCAATTGTTTTGCAAGTAAGTGATTTAAATTTCCAGTTTCTCAGTTCTACAATATACGAGTAGTATAAGAAATTTCTACTTAAACCCTTTGGCTTCTGACTATCGTCAAATATCAGTTTCATAATTATGCATACCTGTACTTCTCCTTGAGACTTGACGAGCTGCCTCTCGAGGTCCAACCTAGCTTCGCTCTCCTCCTCAAGCTGTACCCTGATGGATTCGAGTTCAATTTCGACTTGGTGGAGGTTGGCCTCCAAGAGGGACCTCCTCCTTTCGTCGTCTTCGGCGCGACGACGAGCGTCATCAAGTTGACCGGCCAACTGTGATTTTAGGTAGTTGGCGTTTTCGAGAGTAACCTAGAAAGAGAGAGTTTTAGTAAATTAATAGGTAATAACGTTTGCAGTTGGACTTGTTGATGATAATTGATAATCTCCTCCAGCCAGGGAGGCAAATACCAATTCTCTTATTTCCTGATGCAGCGTATTTTGTGTGATTGATGGTTTCCAGTGTTATTACCTTGAAATCCTGAACTTCCTTGATAAGTTCAATGTTTTCTTGCGACAGACGTTGCTTGTGTGAAGTGATGTCAACGACGGTACGGTTGAGTTCTTCAATTCTAATGTTGAGTTCATTAATGGTAACTTCTAATTTTTCAGAGTGTTTGATGGAAATGATACGTTCTTTATTCAAACTCTCTACCTGAGACAGGAGTTCGTATACTTCAGATTGGAATTTGGATTTTTCTTTTTCCGCCCTGAAAATAATAATTAAAATTAATATTTGGCTTAAGCATTAAATTTTGAGGCTGAAAGTTTACTCCATTATTTGACTAGAATCTTAGAAAAAAATTAATTTCAAGTCATAGTATTTAAGGGAAACAGGTACGTTATTTAAGTCTCGGGGACCTTACTGAAATTGGTGGAAATGAGTGTAAGATAATAGGTATGTGAAACATGTAAAACCGGATTTACTGTTTTAACAGCTAAACTGTAAGTTATTACTCTTTCTGTCATTATTTTCAAAGTTAAGTAATTTTTAAGAATATGCATTTTAAACTTGCCTTTCAAAGTTCATGTATGTTCATTGCTAGCTTAATTTTTGCATGATACTTAACATGCTTCTACAAAAATTTTAAAAATGGCAATCTCTTAAAAAAAACACTGTATTCTGGGGGCTTTTCAAATTTAAAGGAAGTTATTATTTGTTCATAAAAATTATTTTGAAAAACCATTTCATTATCCTATTTTGATAAAATTGGCTCGAATTTAAAATACAATTTTTAACAGAGAATTAAAATTTTCTTAAAAACTTCTAAACCAACACTTCACCTGTTCCTTACCAGGAGTAAAGTTCCTATTACTTCCACTTGACCATTTAAGATTTTAAGGGTAACTTCTACCCCTTCCAGGGTTTTAAACTACGAATGCTGCAAATACTCTTTAAAAGCGTCGGGCTTCACAATAAAATTACATGTCTTTTATTTAGCTTGTCAGTGTCAAAAACAAGGTTAAAAACTTAGTCAAAATTTGCTCGAAGACAGACAAAATTAACTCGAAAACGAATTTAATGATATTTATAATTAAAATACTTATCGCTTTTTAATGCTTCAAGTTATATTAGACTTATCTCTACATATATGTTTCGCCTTATTAGGGCTTTTTCAAGAGTATTATTTGTATTCTAAAGTTTGCATTTCGTTTACAATATTTATAATGTCTGTTTTATTACCTAGTTTATTATAAACCTTATTTAAATTTATATTATGTTAAAGGTTTGGGAAGTCCGGGCTGTAAAGATTCTAAGAATTTATCAACTATTGGGGTGTTGTGGAAATTTTGTTCGTCATTAGTACAGTGAATAACATTATTTCTCATGGATTTTTTGATTTCAAGTTGTTCTAATAAATCCAATCTTTTACCTTTGTTTTCAGCATGAAGTAATTGAATGTTACTTAAATTTACAAAGTGATTGTTTTCTATACAGTGAGCGGACATTCCTGAATTTTTTATATTGTTTAAAATAGCTGTTTTGTGTTCTTTTAATCTTGTCTTAATACTTCTGCCGCTTTGACCTACATATATAGCATTACAATCTGCACAATTAATTTTGTAAACTCCTGATTTGTCAAATATGTCCGTTTTGTCTTTATTATTTACTAGTATTCTGCCTAAATTTTGTTTATTTACACATATTGTTCTACATCCTATGTTATTCAATTTAGTGCTTATCATGTTGCTGAAGTTGGAGGTATAATTTATGAATTTAAAATTATTATTTTTTTGGAGGATTAACACTATAACATTCTCTTCTTAATACCTTCCTCTGGTTGTTTTTTATTAATTTATCAATTAGGCTTTCTTTGTAGCTGTTGTTTCTTGCTTGATGTTTAATTGTACACATGTCGTTGATGAATTTTTCTTTATTTAGAGGAAATGTTATTAGTCTCTGTATGAAACTGTGAAATGGAGATAATTTAATCTTCCATGACTGTTTGGATGTTTGATGTATGATTGTATCTGTAGTGGTGGGTTTTCTGTATATATCAAACTCTAATTGGTTTTTAATTTTCTTAATCGTGACGTCTAAAAAATTAATCATGTTATTTTGACCCTCTCCATTGTGAATTAATTATTTTTATTTATTGAGTTTAGAAAATTTAAAAATTGATCTAGCTACATGATTATTTGAGCATACAAATAATACTCTTGAAAAGCCCTTATAAGGCGAAACGTATATGTAGAGATAACTTTAATATAACTCGAAGCATTAAAAAGCGATGTGTTTTAATTATAAATATTTAAAAAATGTTTCATAACAAAACGCGGAATCAACACAGTAAATTTAATGATATTTGTAATTAGACTTATGAGGAATTCAAAGAAACAAGGAATCTAAAATAATTAAAGACAGAGGAAAACATAAAATTTTACAATTTGAAAAAATAAAATCCAGATATGGTTATACTATTTGTATAAAGGGCCGGGCAGCGAACGAATGTTAATTCTAATTCCCGGAGTGTCAGCGGATTTTTAAAATGCCGTCCGCCTGAATGTGCTTTGTATAGTCTGAATTTTTAAAGAACTCGCAAGATCGTGGCCAAGTCATGTGACATTAATGTCATGCCTGGTTATTTTAAGTTTATAGGTTGGCATGAGTTTGACATAAATTCCAGGACAGGCCATTTATAATTTGTAACGTTTATTTGATACAATATACTTTAAAGCAGCCCGGTGAGACTGCTTATGGGGGGGGATCGAAACACGTAAGAAGGCCTTGGAAGTGATGCTAAGCCTACTCTGCTCCATACGCTCACAAGTAACCTACTTTTATCTATCTGTTTCACTCTATCATTTAAGCGTCAATATCAGACTTACGTAGAGTTAATATGAAATGCCAAAAAGTGATTGTTTATGCAGGCGACTTGATCCTAGTCATATCTGTCTCACTTTACTGAATTACGGAAGGTTGCTGCAGACAGAGACAGGCATAGAATGGGAACAGCACGAATTGTTAAACAAGCTAACTTCTTTCGTCTGGCGGGAATGGAAATCAAGCAACATCTGATGTGATTTAAAATGGTGGAGAAGACGCAACATCTTTAAATTTTAAAATAATTTTTAATTTTCTAATCTTTTCACGAAAAACGTCGTTTCCTTTTTGGTGCAAGTGAGTACTTTGTAATTGAAATATTCATTTAGTCATCTTTGCTGAGAGTAAGCATCAATAATAATTTCTTTTCCTAAATCATATGGTGCCCAAAAATATGCTTGGACTTGAACCTTGAAATATTTGCTAGGATCTAGAGCCCAGTTGAAGATGGTAAAATATTTTATGTAAATTATGATTTACTTCCGATTTTTTAATAAAACTACTTACAAGCTTATTTCTGAAGTTTAATTTTTCATTTGTAGTTACGTTACTAGTTCAAAAAATGATATGAGTGTGTAAGGATTATTTTAAAGTAATATGTACAGCTTAAAACATGTCAAAATCCTAATATTTGATTTTCACCACTTAGTAAATCAAATAAAGGGGTTTTGAATATTTTTGTTGGTTAAATGTCACTTTAAAATATTGGCAGTAATAAAAATTTGGACAAAAGTGACATTTGAAAAGCACGTGCGTTTGTCAGCTAATTCCAGACGTAATGGATGCCGGGTTTATTCGTTTGTTCATACTTGTTTCGATTTGTTAACACGGCTGTTTGTCTTCTTCCTGTTTACTTATAAGTATTCGTTGCTTTAAAGCATTGATAATATAAATGTCCCCTGGTAAAAAAAGCTGATAAAATGGGTGTTTCTGTTGCAGTAAAATTAAATATGAATTAAGCTATTTAACATTATGTGAACCTACAAACCTGGAAAGAGAGGTAATCGTATAAGTGTATAGTATCATAGCGAACAAATTCAAAATGCATAATTTTTAAGTCTACGTTGTCTACATAAGTCAAATATAAACGCAAATAAACTGATGAAAGTAGCCCATATTACAAGTTTAGCTAGGTAACTCCATAATGTACGTAGTTGCTTAGTTTAGCAGAGCTTACCTATGGTATTATAGTATACATGTTCTTCAAACTTGAACAAATATAATAAAAATAACAGTGAAAGTGAGCCGATATCGTGACTTGACACACAAGATTATTGATTTCAGCTGAAGTACTGGACAAACAATAATTATTATCCATAATTAAAGTCTAAAATATAGAAAAACAAAAGTTTATAACCTCAAATATTTTGGCAAAATCAATTTTACTTACAGCCAATTTAGTAATAATATCATAACAAAATATTCAATAAAAATTCAAAATTAAAGAATAAGGGTTAGCATAGCACTAAAAACGTTCGAAACTATAAAAAAAAGGGGCTGCAAACGGCCTAGTCCGTATATTTACAAACCGAGGGAATTTCGGAAATTGTTTATCAGTTTCTCGATCTGTCATGTCTGGGTGTCAATTGTCGTTTTATTATTCAGGGTATACCATAAGATTTTATGGGCTTTATATTTTTCCGTTGTGTGCCATCCGTCCGATGTGCGCTAACCTTAATTTGGCAATGTTAAACGTTTTCTCATTTTCCAACTTTCCAGTGAAGATGAAGGTTTATGCCATCGAAACATGTATGGATGATTATTTTTAAATATTGTTATTACACTGGTGGATAAGATTTGGAGTTTCGTTCCCTATTCGTTAAGATAATAGTTTTTTATGAACTGTTCGTTTCCTCAAAGTTATTTGTTTGAGCCTTAATTTTTGAATTGTTGATTTTCAAAATAATCCAATGAAACTTATCATTGCATTGGTAGACTAAACTAAAAACACATTTCGGTATGCAATATTTCAACGTGTTTTACGATTATTATTCTAGGTAAAGTGATTAAATTTCGAAACGACGCCGTTCTCACAAAATAAGAACCTCATTTTCCTGCTAAAATTAACTAAAAAATTCAAGTAACTGGAACGCGCGCGCCAAATCGCACGAATTTATTTGCTTTCCAAAAATATCTTCGACGGGATCGTCTTAAATAGTTCGCCGGTAGTCAGTAGCGGCTCCCGGAGTGCAAATAAAATTTGTTAAGACGTATTTCCGGTTTTCAGGTACAGGGTGTCCCATTTTTCTACACTTTTATAGGGTTCTCCGTTATTGTTAGTACTATCAAAAAAGTAATGTAGGTGTCATATGCTCTTCTTGGGTCAAACTTAAAATGGTAAAATCAAAATTCGAAAATTTTCGCTCGCTTAAGAGATACGGGGGAAAATCAACAAATTGATATTTTCTAAATTACCCTATATTTTCTTAGTTAAAAGAGATACAGAAAAATGTTTTATACAGAAGTTTATTTATAATGATTGTTGAATAATCTGCCGTTTTTAGAATTAGTGTACAGAGTCAGGTAAAAAAGTTACCGGACCTAAACTCATTATTTTTTTAAATGGAACACCCTGTATATTTTCATCTAAAAAGATAGCATTTTAAACTCTATTTTCAAATTTATAACACACCATGGATGATAGATATCATATCAAATTTTTGAAAATGTTGATAAGTCATTTTCACAAATGAATATGTAAAAATTAAATTGACATTAAAGGTTAATAACAACTAGAATGTCAACATAGTTGTCTCTAGTATATTAGCTTTTGTTTCATGGCCTACTATGTTTTAAAGCAATCTAGTTTAAATAAATCGCCTAGGAAACTATTGTCATCCATGGTGTGTTATATATTTGAAAATATAATTTAAAATGCAATCTTCTTAGATTAAAATATACAGGGTGCTCTATTTAAAAAAAATGGGGTTAGGTCCGATAATTTATATAATTATATAATTTTATATATTCTAAATACGGCAGATTATTCAAAAATCATTATAAAGAAACTTTTATATAAAACATTTTTCTGTATCTCTTTTACCTAAGAAAATATAGGGTAATTTCGAAATTGTCAATTTTTGATTTTCCCCCGTATCTCTTAAGCGAGCGAAAATTTTCAAATTTTGATTTTATCATTTTAAGTTTGATCCAAAAAGAGTACATACTTTTTTTATAGCAACAGTTACGGAGATACCCTATAAAAGTGTCGAAAATGGGACACCCTGTACAAAAGCGAAGCGGCAACATTATTTTTAGGAGTTCACCACGGATCGGAGTCCACGTTAAGCTGTAGGTCCCCCGGGAATGGCCCTTTTAGGCGAACAAAGAGGAAAAAATGCGGGAAATTTTGTTCTATCCAATGCAACGCGGCAACGGTTGCATCAAATAACCTAAAAAAAATAACGACGTAAAAAAATAAATAAAAAAAGTACAGGGTTTCTCATTTTTGAGACTTTCTAGGGGGTCTGTTATAAGTAGCATAAATTCTTCAAAATATCGCATTTTTAGGTTAATTTATATTATAAATATAAACAACTATACATTTTTGTAATGCCCCCAGTATGTTCAATTAATTAAAAATATATATGGTGTCCCATAAAATTTTTTTTACTTTTGTTAATATCTCAAAAATTAAACTCATTAAACTGGCTACGCTACTGAACTTTACGTAAAAATCTCTAACACAAAATTACTCATTTGATAAGTTAATGCGTAACGAAAATATGAGGGCTGTCTAAAAAGCGAAGATTTTGACAATCGCCTATTTGTAACAAAGAAAAAAGGTGTATAAATAAAATATAAATTTCTTCATTCTATTTTATTCATACGCCTTTTTTCTTTGTTACAAATAGTTCTGACGATGGTTTCGTTAATAAACTGAAACGTTAACCAAATATTGGAATTTCATTTCAAAGTGCCCGAAACCCAAAAACAAACTACCTAAAATTTATAATTCCGAACGCCCGAAGGCGATGTAATATGTCTTTGTCTAATAACAGGAAGCGACGAAGAAAAATTATACTAAATTTCAGAGCTCCCCGATTGTTCTTCTGGAAAGTTGTTTACAATCCACCTAAGGAAGTGAATTGTTTATTTTTCAAAGATTGTGGACCAAAATTGTATCCTGTTTGATCTGTATGGACTATTCTTTATGTACCTACCAATATATTCTATTCGATTTCCAGATCACGATGTTTTACTCGACTAATTATTACTTTATAAAATAAATCTTTCCTACAGAATTTATTGCTGTAAATAAACAGGCTTACTGTTTTAGAGATTTAGTTAATTTAGAATTTTATGACTCATTTTTATAGTCGCTATGCCTACCCGACAGGAAACATACGGCAGTAACTGTTGGTATTGTGGAATTTGTTGAAAAATATTAAATGTGCAAGATTCCTATCATATACAGGGTGTTTCTTAATGACGTGCTGATATTTCATTAGGTCATGGTTATGAAGACAAGTTCATATGGACATATACAGGGTTATGATAAAGAAACGGATCAGCCTTTGATATAGACTTACCGCCCACTTAATCAAGATTCTCTCGGAACCGCCAAACTTATTTTTTTGAAATTATTTTTTTTTAGGAAAAATATATTATACAGGGTGGATCATAAATATGCTGCTTGTATCAACTTCAATTTTTTTAATGGAAGATATTATACATTTTTACATTTTCACATTCTACAATCAATTCTAGACATTTTTCATAAATTATGCCCTATCTTGAACCGTTTACGAAATATTAATATGTACTTTAATGCTGATATGCACCCTTGAGATGTTCCTCGACATAGCAATTCTGCAAATTTGATTAACATTCACTGACATTCTTTGAAGTCTCAAACTTAAATAGCAAATTGTATTATAAATGCCTGCAAGATTGTCATGAATTCTGAACGTTGCTATGTCGAGAAACATATCAATGCATACCAGCATTAAAGTATTAATATTTCATAAACGGTTGAAGATAGGTATAGGACATGATTTATGAAAAATGTCTGGAATTAATTGTAGAATGTAAAAATATACAATGTGTATAATATATATTTTCTAAAAATAAATGCATTTCCAAAAAAATAAGTCTGATCCGTTTCATTATCATAACCCTGTATTATGTCCGCAAAAGCTTAAATTTTATGCTACAGGGTATTCAATTTTTTTTCTAAAAAGTATTTTTTAATATCTCCGAAAGTACTTTAGATATTATTTTCAATTTTGGTATGTGTTAATAAGATATAAAGCGACACCAATGGAGTCCCTGTCAACAGGTTCTTTAATATTTTTACAAGAAAAGTAGTACGCCACTGACATGGTGTCAATTAAATAAAATTTATCAATATAAATGTTCATAAGGGTGTAACAAATTCGTTTCTCACCATTGGGATTTCGGGAACGGTAAGAGATACGAAGTCGGTTAAATTGGGGCAAAAGTAAATACAGGTGCTTTCAAAATATTTGGAAAATCTATAATTTTTTCGTTTCTGTTTTGATTTTCTCCTGGCTTTGTTCAAAGAGATGTCCGAAGATAAATTTCACTTTCTCATTGCTACTTTTTATTCTCTCCACCTCCACCTCAGATGGCATGATCAGATTTATATTGCGACGTTTCATCCTCGGGTCACCATCATCAATCTCATTTTTTAATACGGGCCTGGATTTTTTTGTTTATATTATGAAAAAGGAACTAAATCTATGTTGAGCGGATACAACAATAGAGGAATATGAATGGACGTCGTTAGTAAGTTTTGTAAAGGTGGGCAATGATGAGGTGGCCATTTTTGTAAACTTAAAAACCAGGACACTAGTGGCGGAAAATGCCTGCCGGAGACGAATGCGCCTTACAAAAAAAGAGACAGCGGAAAACATACCAAAAATTAGCTCCACATTTATTTTAAGAAACATTAATTACTCTTATATTTTAATGGTAGTCTACGGTTTTAATGCAAAATAATCAATAATCTCACCATAAAAAAGTGCATTGTTTCTTAAGTCTACAACGACATTTGTATTAATTGAAATTATTGATATATTGGGAAGGCTGTCCTTGGTCCTGGTCAGTTGTATTTCGTATTTCTGGCATATGTTTTGATTCGTTTTAAACCAAAAAAGCTTCTCTCGACTGAGGTGGGATTAATGGGGTTTTAAGTTCTTTTTTCAGTTAAGCAATTTTATATTGCTTCAACAAACTGTCGGGCTTTGAGAGTAAATTTAATTGCCAACAGTCCTGGGTGGCGGCAGAAAAATGTCCTTCATAATTACGACAGTGCGTGAGTTTAGAACGCAGCCAAAGTCCAACACATCCTTCACGAGTGTAACTTTCTTGAGCTCGACCGGTTTCGTCAGACTTTTTTTTATTCACTGAAAGCGAGATATACGGGTGGGACGTTTTCAAATTGACACCCTTACAGTGGCGTAACTACCGTCGGTCTGGCCGGTTAGATTGTCCGGTGCCCCGAGCATCAGGGGGGCCCCCAAAAGTGGTGAACGAAAAAAAAATTTTTTTAAATTGCTGTGTTGACTTTTTATAGAATTGAAACGATCTAATAAAAGTTTTTAGTGAAAAAGCTGATTTTTCAGTTTTTCATATTCGTTATCTACCTTTTATATTTTTACGTTTCTTATGTTTTCAATTTCAAATTTGCCCGCCATTGCGGACATGCATATATTAGGTTTGTTCCAACACCCTATTTTTGTATCGTTCTTCATAGAATAGCCAATCGTTTGAGAAGTAACCTTGATCAAATTATTCGCATGTTTACTGATGCAAAAGTGAGGAGTATAAAATTCTAAAATTGAATATGAAAATTTCGAAAACTTGGCGTGTTATGGACTGTTTTTCATTTTCGTTATACAATCAGAATAAAAAGTTTAACATAGATCAATTTTTCTTCGTACGTCTCCGTATCCATACTTAGATTCTCGTACAGCACCAAATTACCGTGAACTTGAATACCGAAAAAATCAATGTTCCCGAAATTCCAGTTCGATTCCCGTTCGACTCTTGTTCGGTTCCCGTAATATTGAAATAATGTAACATATTTCCCTGGCCTGGGGCCCCCGTTTATATAGTTACGCCACTGCACCCTTATTATGGAAAATGAAATTTTTAAAAAATCTCGTATTCCGTTTACGTCGAAAACTTTTATAATGCTCCTCGTACGCGCAATACATAAATAAATATTTTTGTTCATGGAAGTAAACAACAAGGAGCCGTAATTACATTGCGACATTATTAGCGACGAATTCTCTCAACGAAACAATAAAATTTGAAACAGTTATGCAGGACTTTCGACGGTTGATTAAACGAAAACTTAGCCAAATGGAACGTTATCCGAGACAAATATGGCCGGGAGGTCCACGGGGAAGCTATTTATAACAAAACGACTGAGACCGACCGACAGTGAATATTTTCAGAGCTAAACAGATCGCTCGATGAAAAATTTTGATTTTTGTAAATTTTCCCAAGGAGAGAATAATATTTCCGCCGGTTTTGGGCTTGGCTAGTTTAAACAATCGTCGCCGACGAATACCAGCTATTATTTTATAAATTGAATCATTCTATACAGGGTGTCCGCCAGGCCCGTAGCCAGGGGGGGGGGGGCCAGAGTGGGCAATGCCCACTCTGACAGAAAAAGTTGCCCACTCTAGCAAAACCATGATAGTTGTATATTTATGTAATTTCTTGGGATTCAGTCTCAGCAGAGAATGGCCAATCTGATATATTTAGCGTTTGAGAGTAAACAAACAAATAACATAAACTTTGAGGTGTTTTTACAAAAATTTAACGAAAGGAAGAACAGAAAACTTCAATTATATTAAAGGTATTTACCTACTTTGCGTTTTTTGGTTTTGTTTAAGTTTTATTTTTTGTAATTATATAAGTAGTTAATTCAATGTTGAAATCAACGATGTTTTTTTTTCTCTTGATCTTAGAAAAATTATTTTCAAGTTTGCCTCCTCTAAAACTTTGACTGCCCACTCTAAAATCTAATCCTGGCTACGGGCCTGGTGTCCGCTAATTAATGGGACATGGAAAAACCACAGACTCCTTACGTAAAAATATTAGGGTTTAATCATACTTAGCTATATCCGAAAGTTGATATTAACTGAGATACAGGGTGTTAAAGTTAAAACTTCATTTTTGTTTTTCTCTAATAACTTTGACAGAAACCAACGGTTTTTTACGAAAGTTGGCAATTATGGTTTTTTTTAGGACAAGAAACTGATTTTTTGGTGAAATTTTAATGTACAATGTAGGGGGCGGAGCGCTGTCTGCGGTATTTTTTGAACATTTATTAGGTCATAACTTTTGTGTGCCTCTGTGTATTTAAGTTTTTAATGAAAATAATACTTTTCTCATATTTATTAAGTAAAAAGGTATACAAAGTTCAGGTCGCCCAGAGTTACCGTTTCGGATATATTTGTATTTAAATTGTTTAGTGCACCTTGCCCAATTTATTATTAATTTGCAAACAAAATTTTCTTCTTAGAAGTAACCTATGAGAAAATAATTGAAATTTGCAGATGCAGTTGCTATGGAACAGAAAATGTTTCATTGTTGAGTTTATCGTAAGTTTGTGTTTTCATTGCTGTTAGTTTCTTTCGACACGATATTTTCTAGGGTCAAAGTTATTTTAACTAAAGTAAATTAAATAACAATCCGATTTTTGTATTTATTATTCCCAATAACCATTACTAGAACATTATTAAATTATCATGTAAAAGTTAATTGGTAAGAAGTACCAAAATATGATTTGCTTGCCTGAGCTAACGCACTAAACAATTTAAATGTAAATATCTCCGAAACTGTAACTCTGGGCGACCGGAAATTAGTATACCTTTTTTACGTAATAAATATGAAAAAAGTATTATTTTCATTAAAAAGTTAAATACACTGAGGCACAAAAAAGTTATGAATATTCGGAAAATGCCGCAGACAGCGCCCCTACATTGTACATTAAAATTTCACCAAAAAAATCAGTTTCTCGTCCTAAAAAAACCATAATTGTCACCTTTTGTAAAAAAACGTTGGTTTCTGTCAAAGTTATTAGAGAAAAACAAAAATGAAGTTTTAACTTTAACACCCTGTATCCTAGTTAATATCAACTTTCGGATGTAGCAAAGTATAATTAAATCCTAATATTTTTACGTGAGGAGTCTGTGGTTTTACCACGTCCCATTAATTAGCGGACACCCTGTATATTAAATATTGCTTGGATATAAATATTTCATACAGGAGGTTCGATTGGTGCAGTGTTTACATGACAGAATCAATAAGAAATATGTTTTGCGTGACAAGAAACGGTTAACTTGTATTTATAAGATGTTCATCAGTTTAACAGAATCTAGTCAACGCAGGGCCGCATTTACGACCTGTAGGCCCCTAGGCTGTACCTGTAGCGCTCGCCCTACTCTGTATGAATTTACCACACGCCTATATCTATGAATTTCCAAATTCTAAAAGCAATAGTGGCAAATTTATTGCCTCGCTCATGCAAGCAAAACTGATCGTCAGATGTCATGCGCATTGCCTATTGATAAACTATTTACCTTAACCGGCGAACAGGACCGTACTTCGCCCTTAATGCAAACTATTACACGGCAGTATTTTGGCACATCTTTACTGGGAAATAAACAATCTATTTTCTCGCATAAAAGAAGGCCTTGTGGCCATCACTGAAAAGTCACTTTTAGAATTAATTTTTATATCTATTGTCCATGTATCGCTAGATTTTAATATCGTTATATCCCTACGACTGATTTCGGTTCTGGACGGTCATCGTTGGTTGGCAACCAAACCGGCACCAATGCCGGCGGGTTGCCTATATGACGGCGACAACATTGTGCGCAAGACAACGGACGAGCAACCTTTAAAAATATGACCGGTAAACCGTGCGCACCCACCTATTTTTTCACTTATAAAATTTAACTTTTTACTGCCCAGCCTGTAAGTTGTAAGTATCCATAGTTATTTGCCAAAAAAGGTCAATAAAATTGAATAGTAACACAGTAAGTGGCGGAGATTGTAATGGAAATTTTGAGATGTGGGTCCTCTTAAATTCGGCCCTGAGTTTATGACAGTAACGAGACTTCCTAGCTCGAAATAAAAAAAAATAATTTTACGAATTTGCCGCGTGAACAAATCCTCAATAATTTCAAACTGGGGGTTATTAAGGTAAAGGAAAACCACTCGTGACCTTTGATCATTGTGATCCAGTAAATGTTACCAAGATACTTTCGCATCGTTAGAAATATCTTTCGGAAATGTAGATCAGAAGCTTAGAAGCAGTGTTGTCAATTAGAGTGTATTAGGGGAGAGGTGGCGAAGATGGCGCAGCGTGAAAGATGACGCACCTCAATAACTCGTCTGCTAAAAGGTTTGAGAAGTTTATTTCGAATTTTACACTAATATTACGCTGTACAAAGATAGCTGGCAACACGGTATACCGCGAGCGCCATGTTTAGTTCGGCCAAAAATGACAAACGTGTTTTCCGTTTTCGTGATCCTATTTTTACGTGTTAGCAATTAAGCAGTAAGTATTTTATTTTTCTTATTAAAAAAATTATCTCACTGCAGGCATAACTATATATCTATTACTGATCTTGTCACAGCGACGTTTTTAAATAAAAGATGTTAATATGGAAAATAAATTGAGGTTATTAAATTAAATGCATGCCCGCCAAAGATGGCGCAGTGCGCCATCTTGGCCGCATTAATAAATAAATTTATTTTTTGTTTTTTTTTATCTATTTTAGATGGGAAAATATAAAAGGACGACCGAGCGAGGGTCCTATACCAAAGCAGCATTAATCGCAGCATTAGATGCAGTTAACAATGGAATGGGCAAAAGGGAGGCAGGAAGACAGTTTAATGTGCCAGAAGCTACTCTCAGACGGCACCTGGAAATAAGAAATGAACACAGGCAGTTAAACTCCAAGTCCTTGGGAAGAGCTCCTGTTTTTACTATTGTCCAGGAAGAGGAACTTGCCAGACATACCCTCAAGTTGGGTAAATTATTTTTTGGTCTAACACGTGTAGAACTACGCTGTATTGCTTACGACTATGCCGAGGCCAACAAAATAAAACATAACTTTAATATAGAGAAAAAAATGGCTGGAAAGGACTGGTATGCTAGCTTTATCAGACGAAATCCCACAATAAGCCTTCGAAAACCTGAAGCAACCAGTATTAATAGAATTACAGCATTCAGTAGGGAGGAAGTTAATCGCTTTTTTGATAATTTGGAGAACGTCTTGTCGAAGTATCATTTTGCATCTGATCGGATTTATAACGTTGATGAAAGCGGCATATCGACAGTTCCCAAAGAAAACTCAAAAAGACTGGGTCCAAAAGGCATAAAGCAATTCGGAATTATCTCCTCATGGGAACGAGGTAAGAACGTAACTGTAATATGCGCCATGAGCGCAAGTGGAAACTACATTCCCCCTCTCTTTGTATTTCCAAGAGCAAGGATGTCACCATTGCTAGAAAAAAATGGTCCACGAGAAGCTGTTTACACTTGCACCAAGAACGGTTGGAGTAATGAGCAAGTGTTTTTTCAGTGGTTAAATCATTTCCAAAGTAAAGTCAAGTCTGATGGAAATAATCCTGTTTTACTAATTTTGGACAACCACAGCAGTCATGTCTCACTTCAGATTTATAAGTTTTGCAAACAACATTTCATAGTGATGCTGAGCTTACCCCCGCACACGTCGCACAGACTCCAGCCCTTGGACCTAAGTTTTTTCGGACCTCTGAAAAATGCCTATAGCAGACAGTGCAATATTTTTTTAAAACCTAAATTAAATTCTGGAGACAGTGATGGTAAGCTATCACATTATGATATCGCTGAAATCTTTAATTTAGCTTATTGTGATACCGCAAATATGGAGAAGGCCATTTCAGGCTTTCGATCAGCAGGAATATATCCCCTACACCCTGGTAAATTTTCAGAAGACGACTTTGCTCCAGCTGAAAATTTATTAAGCCAGGAACATAATGACATGAAAAACATTAATAGGATAAATGAACATCTCACTGCTACAACAGATGAAATTTGTGAGCCACATTCACCTCAGCCATCATGTAGCGGTCTTCAACAAACTGTAAATAACTCATTTTCAGATCATGTTAGCGTTGAAGTTGTTTCACCAGTGCCAGCACCACAGAAGAGAAGAGTTAATCAAAAGAGTAGTCGTGCCAAACAACATTCTGAAATATTGACGGCTACTCCTTTGAAAATAATACTGGAAGAAAAAGAATTGAAAAAATCAAAGAAAATTCAAAAAGTTAACGTACAAGCCAAAAGAAAAGTAAAAAAACAAGTATTTATTGAATCTGACAGTGAAAGTGAAGGAAGCTTGAATGGAAAGGACCTATGCGATGATGATGAACTAGACGATCTTGATGATGATGATGATGTTAAAAACTATTGCAATATTTGTGCAGAGCTCGGCAAATCTGGAGAAATATGGTATCGATGTGTGTCATGTGGTGATTGGTCTCATAAAGACTGCAGTGGCGAAATAACTCCAAAAAACTATATTTGTGAGTTTTGTAGAAACTAAATGTATTTTCAATAATTTGTTTAATTTTTTTATTTGTTTATTATATAAAACTTTTTAGTTTCCATTTTTGCGTTTATTTTCATCCTAAGGAATATATTACTTTACTAGAAGAATTATTTCAATGAATAGATAAATTCTAAAAACATACTAAAATATTCTTTGTTGTTGGTATGAAAATATCTATATTGTTAATGGCGTAGTTAAAGGTTTGTATCTTAAAGGTAATGTCAATCGTATACTATAACAGTATTTTACTCTTTTAGAGAGTAAAACGTACTATTCCATCAAATTTACCATGCGTCATCTTTGACTACTGTATGCGCCATCTTTCCCGCGTGTTCGGGAAAGATGGCGCAAAGACACATACATGAAATAACTGCAATAAACAAAAATTTTCTAGAGTTTGATTAGATTTGCTTGATCATATCGTTAGTATGCATATAAAGCTATAACTTGGCGCAATACAATTTTTCTTGATAAATATATTCTATATATAATATAACATTTTGCTTAAGTGCGCCATCTTCGCCGCCTCTCCCCTACACGTGTATTCGCGTGTATTTTCATTGCTTTGTGTTTAATCCAACCAGTGTGTAATTTACGTGTAATTTAGTAATCCACCACCTAAGTGTTACTTTCGTTTTTTTTTTTGGTAACTACTAGTCAAAGCCCGAAATAATTACAGTTGTTGACCTTTTTAGAATTCAGTGCCCAAGGACTGCTGTACACTTGCTTTTTACAAAATATTAATGGTGGTGGAAATCGTGTATTTCTGTGACTAAAAGTGTGCAAAAGCGTGTAATTTTTTCAGCTAGTTGTGAAATTTGACAAATTCAGAGTGACAACACAGCTTAGAGGACCATTGGGATTTCGAAAACAGTAAGAGATACGAAGTCGGTTAAATTGGGATAAAGTCCGTAATTATGGGCCCAATAATATGCTGCAAAAAAATCTTAAATATATACAGGTGCTTTCAAAATATTTGAAAAATTTTAAATTTTGCGTTTCGGTTATTAGTTTGTCCTGACTTTGTTCGAGGAGGTGTCCAAAAATAAAAAAAAATTCACTTTCTCATTGCTACTTTTTATTCTCCACAAGATGGCACCATCAGTTCTTGAATGCGACGTCTCGTCTTTAGGTCACCATCATCAGATTAATTTGTTTAAATACGGGCCTGGATTTTTTTTAAATTATGAAAGAGGACCGAAATGTATGTTTGTTTCGAAGAAACTGAAGATTTAAAAATTATTATGGCTACTTCTGTCTTTAATTGTTTACTCCTATTATTTTTTTTTCAACTTAATAGTTGTATAAATAAAATTTGAGATTGAGTTTTACGAAAAAAGGAAATTACTGGAACGTACTAGGGGTATTTTACTGAAGATGGTCAATTTAAGGAACAAAACGTTGGAAACCCAGTAAGTGCTGTAAATCACTGAACGTAGATTTAGGTCCCCTTTCATAATTTAAACAAAAAGATCAAATCCCATATTAAAAAAATAAGTTGATGATGGTGACCCAAAGACGAAACGTCGCATAAAAGATTTGATAATGCCATCTTGTGGAGTAAAGAGTAACAATGAGAAAATAAAATTTATTTTTGGACATCTATTCGAAAAAAGTCCGAAACACTTTAGATTTTTCCAAATATTTTTGATTTTTTTGCGGCATATATGAGCCCATGAGCCCAATATCATAATTACGCAACTTTGCCCCAATTTAATCGCCTTCGTATCTTTTACCGTTTCCGAAATCCCAATGGTGAAAGCAGAATTTATTACACCCTGTATATGTGCATATTTTCACAATTATTTTGTGCTTATAATCCGAGCTTTACTTATGACGGTTGATAAAAAGAGAACATGAACCAAAAAATACTAAAACTAGCTGAATTCATTATCAAGCTGTACGGCTTCATGTTCCGTTTTAACTCTAAAATTACAAACATCAGTAAAAGTATAAATATAATTTGAAAATGGTCCAGAAATTCCAAAATCTTCTTAAAAAAATTTAAATTTGCTTTGTCAGTGCCTTTTTATATACGAAAAGGAAAAATCCAATCCAATAAAAACCACATTGTTCAAGGTCTGAAATACAAGGTGGTTTCATCCACTTCAGTAGAAAATTTATGATTAAATGAAATGCCGTAAGGTTTAAATATTTAGTCCAGCCGGTCTTATTATAGATCACATTTGTTATTACAAGAAGTATGCTGTTCATGTAGGTCATATATTTGGCGAATAAACAGTTGTGGATTATGGGATTCGTTTTTTAATTTACAGAATAAATATTTTGAGATTTGGTTTATGCGAAATGATATTATTTGAGGGATTGTATAAATGTTATGATTAGATATTTATCGAGCAAAGAAAAGTTCTGTAAATATATTGTAAGTTCGCGTGTTTGCCTTGAGAGAGTTAGCGGGGATAAATAATGAAATTGGCTTCCGAACTATTTGGTTATGCATGTCCAAGGTCGGTAACCCAAACAGTTAAATCTGTCGGAGTTCGATAGAGGCATTACTACCACCGACCTAGAATTATAGATACGTACAACTTGGGGTGCGCAGTAAAAAATTAAATTTTATGAGTGAAAAATGGGTTGGTGCGTACGGTTTACCGGTCATATTTTCAATGGTTGCTCGTCGTTTGTCTTGCGGACAATGTTCTCGCTGTTACATAGGTAACCCCGCTGTTATTGGTACCGGTTTGGTTGCCAACCAACGACGTGAACCAACGACGACCGTCCAGAACCGAAATCAGTCGTAAGGATGTAACGATTTTAAAAATCTATCGAAAATTAATTCTAAAAGTGGATTTTCAGTGATGGCCACATTGTCTTCATTTATGCGAGGAAATATATTGTTTACTTCCCAGTAAAGAAGATCTTGATGTGCCAAATATTGTCGTGTAATCATATTCATAAAGGGCGAAGTACGGTCCTGTTCGGTAAGGTAAGGCATTACGCATGACATTTGACGATTGACTTTGTTTACATGTGCGAGGCCATAAATTTGCCGCTTTTAGAGTTTGGCTATGCATAGATATAGGTAAGTGATTACTACTCATTTATTGGCTGACATGATCCCCACAATGCCGCGTCCACATCAAACCATAAAAACAGTTCAATAATTTAGAAACAAACCGGCAACATTGTACCGATTCTTATGTTGTGTCTTCCCGTCGCGGAGCGGTAAATATCAAAGGGTTCCTGTTTTGTTCCTATTTCCGTCAACACTATCGTTGCGGTGCGTATAGTTGATCGAATTCCCACGGAATTTAAAATTCTCTCTTGAATTATTTATTTCATAAATATTATTTTTTGCGAGCAGATATAACGAAGCTGACGGCGCCTGCTGAACTAATTGGACCGATGACGCCGTGGCGTGGGGCTTGAAATAAGCCGTCGCCAGCAAAAAATAATATGAATAATTTAAGAGAGAATTAGTATTTCCGTGGGAATTCGATCAGAGGATCAAATATTAGCTCAAAAATGTAGAGCTTTAGGACATATGCTAATATTAACTTTTCTTCTTAAAATCACCCAAGGATTCACAATCTTAAGTATCGCCACTCAATTAAAAAACACCCTGTGTTGTTAAATACACATTTGGGCATATTAAGTATAATTTAAGTATTGAAAGAGCGGCATTTACAGATCGCCCCCCTGCGCCCCCTGTGGCTACGTTACTGTCAACTATGTAGTTGTGGTTTTGTTTCGTGAAACATAAAAGTTGAAAAAATATTTCTGATTTGTTGCTAAATTGTTGGAAAACATTTTGTTGCTGTTTTGTTTTTGTCTACTTAGTTACTACAGACTTTTGTTGACATTTTGTCTCGCCAATGTGGACGCAAGTTTCCTTTGTGTTTCCAGAAAGTTGCCAGTTTGTTGTGTTGAACGTTTTTATTTTGTTGGTTTGGTGTGGACGCGCCATAACAATTTATTATACTGCGATTGTGCTTATAGCGCAAGCGCCGCTGCTGGCCTATATTATTTTTAGTTCAGTTGTCAATTCTTATAACCGTTCACCATAGAAGCATTGCGTGACTCAGGACTGTTGCAGATGTTTCCACTTACAATGAGTATAAAAAAACCAAACAAACACTTTTGTATAGAATGACAGATGACAGATGACATCTTTGCAGAGACGCCACTGGTGAACCGTTAAAATAACTCTTCTAATATGTGATTTTGTATTCTATTAACACATATTAAAGTTGGAAATATTATCTAAAGTTCTTTGGGAGTTATTAAAAAAAATTTATTTCAACAAGCTGCCTGTAGCGAAAAATTGAAGCCGTTGCGACCATATTTTTATATGAACTAAAATCACCTAAGGAATTACACTTCATTTAAAAACATCCTGTATTTGCGAAGTCTATCCAGTATGATCAATCAACTGATTTAATAATGGTTATTTGAATCTAAACCATGGTTTATTGATTTGTATCTTCCTCAAAAATGTCCCACGCATGATGTCTGTCATTCATCTCTCAACTATATGCTTTCATCATTTCTCTCAATGAAGAAAGGAAGATTATATTAAAAAGAATAGGAGGGTTGATTATTCCCAAGCTATTGGAAATCTCATCTTCCGACTTGACGAAGATCAAACCGGCGATAGAAAATGAACATTTATCTATCTAACTAACTAGATAACATGTCAACCGTTTTGCTAAACTAAATGCTATCTTGTCATTACTCCAAGATTACTAGTGCAGATTTTTGGATTCGCACGGTTTCCCACAGGACATCTACGCGAAGCATGCTTTTTCGAACCCACATTCTATCGATGAATTTAGACCAGAACAAATTCTGAATATGACAACATCAACAAATTTTAAAACATATACAGTATAAGTAAACTGCTATTATTCAACAGTGCTCTTCTAATAATAAATTATCTGCTAAATTTAGGATTTAGTTGGTAACTAAGTAAATTCTTGCTCAACGTAATTTAATCCAATTCTTTAGTGATACATATCCTAAGATTTCCTCAAGTTCGAAGGAACATATGTATGAACCAGCTTCTTGAAAATACTAATAATATAATGTTTTATTTTAAATTAGATTCAAACGATAGCTTACCTGGATTTGGCTTTTCCCATAGTATCAATTTGTTCCTGGAAATCGACGACAATTTCCTGGTGTTTCCTCTTGAGGATGGCGGCTGTTTCTTCAGATTCGAGGTGGACATCTTCGAGAAGTTTGCGCAATTTCAGAAGTTCGGTGTCGCGTTTCTTGTTGATTTCGAACTACAAATTAAACAGGAGAGTTAGAATATGATGCTAAGAAATCAAGTGGCAGTTATGTCTCTTTAGAAGAAAGTCTGAAAACCCCTAGTCCGTTTAATGTTGACTCTCAAACGATCAGCTTTAAAACCTTACCAAATTAATGTAATAAATTAGCAGATTATTTCAGTAGTTTATTTAATGGTTTAAGTATGCTTCAAATTATTTTACTGATATATTTAATTGGAATAATCAATCAATCAATTGATCATTTTTGATAGTTCTAACGTATCTGGAAAGTTTGAGGTATCTATTAGGTTAATATCGGATTGAAGAAAGAGTTTAATCGATAATTTCTTTTAATCCATTGATTAGGACGTAAAAATGTCATTTGCAGAAATGATTTTATCACAATCAAAGTTTCCCATTGGCGATTTCTTGATCAACATAAGAACAATAAATGGAATGACTAAAATCTCTTTTTAACCCGGCCGAAGTATTTAAATTTTGAATTGACAGTAGAAAGGTTATACCGGGTGATGCATCTTTAAGTTGACCATAGGAAATCCCAATTTTTGAGGTGGCTCCCCTGTACATTTTATAGAAAAACTGTTTACAATTTCTTGACCCGGCCGACATGGTAAATCCATGTGCCGAGTTTGAATACATTAAAGGTGATGGCAAAACCATGAAACTCTCAGTTCATACAGCAAATACCAGTAACTTAAATTTGAAATATAAACTAGTGTCAGTGGGCACCATCAGCAGATCCCATCGATTTGTAAGCGATTAGTGATCATCTGCTGAATGCACTAAAAAAATTCGATTTCACAAATCGATGGGAAATCGGACGCCATTTTTTCCATCGAATTTGAAAAGCGATTTGTATCAGTTTTGTTCATCAGGTTGAGGAGTACAATTTATAAAAAATGACGAAAGAAGTAAATTATAATTATATGATCATATTATACACGATCTTTGCTACTGAAGAGGAGTATTACAAATAAAATTATCCATTTCGTACAGAAAAAACGTATACTATTTGATGAAAATATTTAGAAGAGATCCTAACCAAACAAAAAACTGACAACAAAATGTATTCAGCAGAACTATAAATCGATGAGCATCGTGACATCACCGATTAAAAATCGCTTATAAATCGATGGGCTCTGCTGAATGCAGCCAATGACAATATTTTCGTTATTCGTTTACGTCAATTTTTGGCAATAGAAATTATTTGCTGATGTTTGCTGTATTACCTGAACTATGAGAGTTTCGTGGTTTTGCCATCACGTTTAATTGAATAGTTTAGGATTGGCTTACCAAAATGTATTAAAACTAGGCAGGAAGAATACGACATATTAAATGGAAGAGTAAACAAGATTAATGAATCTATAAGTAAAGTCATTGCGGAAAAGTCGAACCCAGTTTGTGGATCATGACGCTGTAATAAAAGAAGAAGCCAAAAAAGGGGAAGTTAAATAATAACTGAAGAAATAGTTGACTCTTTATTATAAATAATGTCGATAAGTTAATAAAGTTTATCTTCCGAATCAGCAGACTATGATTAATCTAGAATTATTACGTATTCCGTTTCAGAAAAAGCTTCCTTTATATTTGTGTCTATAATATACAGGGTCGCTTTTATGTATGGAAATGGTCGATTATTTGCTAAAGTAAGATAGCTAGCGAAGAATGTTAAATACAAAACTTTTAGGGTTTTTAGAAATCTTATATTATACTACATATAAGCTAAGTATCCAGGATCAGTCAAAAAGCCATGGAAGAACAAAGTTACTTTATTTTAAATGGAACCCCCTGTATATTATTCAATATTTCAATTATTTACAAGATTCTAAAAAAAAAATGTTAAGCACACCACATACCCAATCTTAACCGTTTTCGAGATATCGAGTTTCGAATTTCGTTTTCAAATAAATTATTAAATTCATTAATTCTACGCCATCAAGTTACCTTAGAAAATATTTATCTTCATAACAATGTTGTTTTGTCATCTTCTCAACAGATATGCCAAAAATACTTACATTTACAATTTGTGAACAATTTTCGCGTAAATATGGCACGTTTAAGTGATACCGAGCGCATTGAAATTTTAATGATGATAGGGTACGGCGATAGGACACGGAGTTTTACCCAAGTGGTGAATATTTTTAATGAATTGCATCCAGATCGGGAACCTATAACTAAATCAACTGTTTCCAAAGCATTGCAGCGTTTTCATGAAACTGGAGGTGTGAAAGATCGACCAAAAAGTGGAACACCGGTAAGCGTTACGATGAAGAAAATTCTCTAAATCTCATGTTAGATGTGGTAGAAAATCCAATAAATTCGACGCAACAGCGGGCTTTAAATCATAATATGAGTCGATATTCCATTCAAAAAATTACCAAAAGAGAAAAATTTAAACCATATAAAATTCATTTATTACAAGAATTGAGTGAAGACGATTTTGATTGCAGAATTCAGTTTTGCGAAATCATTATAGATAAATTGAATCAAAATGTCAACTTTGTCAACCACATTTTATTTTCTGATAAACGGGCACGTAAATCGACACAAGTGTAGATATTGGTCAGACCAAAATCCACATTGGATGGAACAAGTTCATACCCAACGACCACAAAAAACCAATGTTTGGTGTGACATTATTGGTGGAAAGGTCATAGAACCCTATTTTATACATGGAAATTTCAACTCTGAACGATATTTATTACTTTTACAAGAGAATATTGTTCCACAGCTCAGACGATTATTCCCGAACCATAATAATCCCAATTTACCGGCTGAACAAATATGGTTTCAACAAGATGGGGCTCCACCACATTTTGGACGGATGGTGAGGGAATATCTAGAGGAAACTTTTTCTGGTAAATAGATTGGGCGCAGAGGTGCAATTGAATTGCCTGCTAGGTCTCCTGATATGACCCCTCTTGACTTTTGCCTGTGGGGCCATATCAAAAATTTAGTTTGTACAAAAATAAGCCACAAAATATCGAAGATTTGCAATAAAGAATAATGCATGAAATTGCTATTATTGCTCCCAATATCCTTTTAGATTCGCTACAAAATTTTGTTCACCGAATTCATTACTGCCAGGAGGTAAACGGTGAACACTTTGAGCACCTTATAAAATAGGATTTTAAATTGTTGTTTACGAAAACTTAGTTTGTCTTTTTTATTATTGTTATTAGATTTATTTGAAAACGAAATTCCAAACTCGATATCTCGAAAACGGTTAAGATTGGGTATGTGGTGAGCTTAACATTTTTTTTTTAGAATCTTGTAAATAATTGAAATATTGAATAATATATAGGGGGTTCCATTTAAAATAAAGTAACTTTGTTTTTCCATGGCTCTTTGACTGATCCTGTATACTTAGTTTATGTGTAGTATAATAGATTTCTAAAAACCCTAAAATTTTTATATTTAACATTCTTCGCTAGCTATCTTACTTTAGCAAATAATCGACCGTTTCCATACATAAAAGCGACCCTGTATTCTGTTAATTTGAAATAAAAATATATTTTCCTGGTAGCAAGAGCAAACCTGATAGGTTTAGATTCTGGAACATCATTTTTCTAATCTGTTTATTTATATCGTACAAATATAAATAAAAATTCAAGAACATATATTTTAGACTTATTTTTTAAAAATCGCAATAATAACAATGGAAAATTCTCGGGTAGAACAATAATGGATGACATGTGGATCTACATGCCCTACTTTGATCCTTTCATGTAAACACAATAGGTTATAAACGATACTGTTCACATTGTTGTTGATTACTCGTTAGGGGTTTCGAATACTTAATACTTTTAAAAATAGACTATAATATAAACCATACAACTCACCTGACTTTCGGCACCTCCTTCGGCTTCTTCTAGACGTTCCGAAAGTTGGATTACTTGTACGCTAAGGTCAGCCTTTTCTCTTTCTATCTGTAATAAAACAAAATTAGCCTTAGTACTTTCACAACAAAATAATTACAAGCAGAAAAATTATTTTTCAATGTTATTAACGCATGCAAGGAATTGGAAGATGGCTCACATTTTTCCTGTCTGCTGCAGATTTAAAAAATATACTTTTTTCCAATAAAAACAGCTTCCCATAGATTAAACACAATTAACTTTATGCTTGGTTACTGTACACAGGGTGGTCTGTAATGATTATGCGATAAAGTAACCACAGATTCTACATATTATGATAATAATAGGTTCGAACTAAACATGCCTTATTAAAATGTTTATATTTAGCGAGGAACAGGGTGATATAGTGGGCTTATAGGGTGTAACTAGCGTCCTCTACAAGTTCTATATTCAGGTTACGTGCCCTCAAAAACCCTCAATTACAAATTTTTAGGTCTACAGTATGTCCACGGATGGGGTTTACAAGAGGACAAATGGACTAAAAATTGAAAGATACGAAAAAAAGTCACTCTTAATAAACATTTTTGCTTTGCTCATTTTTTTATACAGGGTGGGTAAAAACTGTAAAAATGTTATTTTGCTTAAGAGTAAACATACTTTATTTTGAAAGATACGAAAAAAAGTCACTCTTAATAAACGTTTTTGCTTGTCTAGAAAATACGATTCATCATAAGAAACTTATACAGTGAGGACGTAAAGTAAGGAATAAATTCATTATCTCGCAAACTACAATTTTTTTAAAAAATCGCTCGGACCCTTCTATTTTGTTTTTCGAACGCTCATATTCTGACATAAAATGTAGATATACAGGGTGTTGCAAATAAGAGTGACACAAAAAAATGTTTTTTCTTAAATAGAACCCACTGTATATTATTGTATGTACGGATTCTTCGGAAAATCCTAAATATTTTTCATGTAGCATGTGCTACATGTGTGGGTTCTATTTAAGAAAAAAAAATTTTTGTGTCACTCTTATTTGCAACACCCTGTATATCTACATTTTATGTCAGAATATGCGCGTTCGAAAAACAGAATCGAAGGGTCCGAGCGATTTTTTTAAAAAATTGTAGTTTCCGAGATAATGAATTTATTCCTTACTTTACGTCCTCACTGTATATAGATATCGCAGGAAGAAATCAGAAATTCTTTCACTTATTTGAGGAAGCAATTAGAAAAATGTGTCGAGTATGGGGGTGGAGTTTTTGAATTATGAAATCGTTATCGTATTCTTTTCATGTTAATAAAAATGTTCGTATTATTATTATTATTATAATTACTTCATTAAATAAAGACATTGACAACAAGTATCACCTATTCATTATTCAAGTAAAAACGTTTATTAAGAGTGACTTTTTTTCGTATCAAAATAAAGTATGTTTACTCTTAACCAAACTATCATTTTTGCATTTTTTACCCACCCTGTATAAAAAAATGGAAGTTTCTTATGATGAATCGTATTTTCTAGACAAGCAAAAACGTTTATTAAGAGCGTTTTTCGTATCTTTCAATTTTTAGTCCATTGGTCCTCTTGTAAACCCCATCCGTGGACATACTGTATATCTCAAAAACAGCTTGACCTATAAAAGTTAATAAATGTAGAAATTAATCTTAATCATCTCATTAATGACCAACATTTTACGAAGCCAACCTATTATTTTTTGATATGTAGAATCTTTCGTTGTTACTTTATGGTGCATTCATTACAGATCACCCTGTCTACGTGTTGGTTAAAATATATTTTTTATTTTTCCGTTGCAGCAAGTAGAAAATATAATTAATTCACTGAGTACAAGGTGTGACTCGAAACTCGATCCAGAGATCCAAAAATATCGAAATATTTAAACGCGAAAATATGTCGGTAGGTGTGAACAAACGGTTAAAATTATTTTAAGAAAATAAATAGTTTTTTTATGTTTCATACTTCAGTTACATTGCCAGGTTGCCAAAAAATAATTTTACCACGTAAATATCCCGAGATATTTAACATTGATTCAAAACTAAAGAGAATGAAAAATGAAGAAAAAATGCAAGCAATTTCTTCTTAGTGGAAAGATGTATTAAACTCACAAAGTCTAAAATAGTATATTAAGATACAAGTTTCATAAGACATTATCTTAGAGCACGCGTTTAATTTAGAAAACGACCCGAAGAAACCCGAAGCGGGGAATTTTTTAAAGTACAAGTCTAATTGTTATATGAACCGTGTATTTTATAATCCTTTTTCTATTTGGGTCTTTAAAGTATCAAATATGCCATGATAGAAACAATTGAGCACAGCAAAGCTTCTTCCCATCTGTCATAATTAAAAATAAATATATTATTAAAGTTAATAAAAATGAGTCAGAAAGAAAGTTGTACTCCGTATAATCTATAAAAACTTTTAAAAAGAATATGCAAAACGTTAAGTTATGGTGCGAGCAGAACAAAGTTCAAAATATTGAACAAAATAATAAATAATACTATTGAATTAAATATTGTGTCGACACAGAATCTGACAGGAATAACAATTAATGCCCAGGAAATGTCTACAGTAACTATAAATATGTATATATAAAGTAATATGTGTAATACTATATTGAATTAAAAGTAAAAATAGTACTTTATTGAATAAAACTTTAGAAATAGAGCATAAACTGGAAGATATTTTTATTATTTTGAGGTGATGTTGTTATATAGTTGTGACTAGAAATTAGTTGACTGGTTTGTCGGGTCGGTCGGAAACCACCAGGTCTTGGGACAAAATTCAGCGTGCAATGGCTTTGAGAGCTTTAGAGCAAAACCGGATAAATCCACTATAATAATTTTTTGGATAAAGACGATTGTTCTGTAGCCCAAAAAGTACTACCTGTTTCGTTTGTTTGGTCATTGGAAATTTCCTTTGTCCAAATTTAACTGCAAATTTTACCCGAAAAAGAATAAGGTGGAAATTTTTGGAAATACCTCCGGAAAATTTCCAGAAGTGTAATTTTTTGACATTGACGGTTTTAGTTTCCTTTATTTATTGGCGCGAAAACCCAGTATTTCAAAAAGTGGGGTACGTTCTATAGGAATAAGTCATGGATATTAATAAAAACATTCTTGAAACTAGTACAAATATAAAAACAATGTGTTTACTAACAAAACACCAAACACCAAAATCAAAAACAGAAACCTGTTTTTAACCTTTAAATGTAGTTATCAAAAATCTGAAAATATTATGTTCTTCATCAAAAATAGTGCATTGTAGACCCTGTAGGAAAAACTGAACATTCCAGGATGACCATAAAGATTGGCAATACCGTGTATCCTTTAAAATATGTGTTGTCCCATAACTAATGGTACACAGGAAAACTACAGATTTCTTGAGTAAAAATACTGCGATTTGGCAATACTTAGTTTAGTTCAATAGCTGGTAATAACCGAGTTACAGGGTGTCAAAGTAAAAATTGAATTTTCAATTTTCCCAAATAACTTATTTCTGAATCAATATTTTTGCACAAAATTTTGTGACTAGGGTTTTTTTGGGGAAAGGAATTTGAATTTGTTAATAATTTTGATGTAGATTATAGAGGGCGCTCTCTGCGGTACTCTGGATACATAAAAAGAAATGTAACTTTTTTGTGCCTTAGTATAATTATATTTTTATTAAAAATATCAGTTTTCCGTAATTTTTAAGCAATAAAGGTATACTTTGTAAACGTCGCTCCGACTAACCGTTTTCGAGATATTTTCAATTACAATTTCTAATGCGCCCGTTTTTTTTTGTAAATGTGAAATTTCTCACAGTAGGCTTTGATAAAAACAAATACAATGAAAGCACTTTGAAACCTCATGTTTTCAAAGTTTATTTTCATTTTTCAGCACTGTGGGTGTTTTTAAGGAGTTTTTGAAGATACTGTTATCAAAAATTAAACTAAAAATACCGCGACATAACTGTTTTCTAACGGAGAAATACGAGACAAGGTATGTTTATAGGCACAAGAAAATTTTAACAGACGCGGGGCATATCGGCGGTATTTGGAAATGTATCCAAATATAAGGTATCCAGAATTTAAATTTTTTAGAAGCCTATACGACAGACTGGGAGAAACAGGATCCTTGCGTCCAAAACGTAATAGTGAAGGATTCTATTTCTCACAGTCTGTCGTATAGGCTTCTAAAAATTTTAAAATCTGGCTGCCTTCTATTTGGATACATTTCCAAATACCGCCGATGTGCCCCTCGTCTGTTAAAGTTTTCTTGTGCGTTTAAACATACCATGTCTCGCATTTCTCCGTTAGAAAACAGTTATGTCGCGGTATTTTTAGTTTAATTTTTGATAACAGTATCTTCAAAAACTCCTTAAAAACACCAACAATGCTGACAAATGAAAATAAGCTTTGACAGAAATGAGGTATCAGTGCTTTCATTGTATTTGTTTTTACCAAAGCCTACTGTGACAAATTTCACATTTACAAATCAAAATTTAAACGGGCGCATTAGAAATTGTAATTGAAAATATCTCGAAAACTGTTAGTCGGAGCGACGTTTACAAAGTATACCTATATTGCTTATAAATAACGGAAAAACTGATATTTTTAAGAAAAATATAATTATACTAAGGCACAAAAAAGTTACATTTCTTTTTATGTATCCAGAGTAGCGCAGAGAGCGCCCCCTATAATCTACATCAAAATTATTAACAAATTCAAATTCCTTTCCCCAAAAGAAACCTAGCCACAAAATTTTGTGCAAAAATATTGATTCAGAAATAAGTTATTTAGGAAAATTAAAAATTAATATTTTACTTGAACACCCTGTATCTCGGTTATTACCAGCTATTGAACTAAACTAAGTATGGCCAAATCGTAGTATTTTTACCCAAGGAATCTGCAGTTTTCCTGTGTACCATTAGTTATGGGACACCCTGTATATATTTTTGAATCTTAGCAAATTTTGACTCGCTCTGTACAAGTAACGATTAAAGATGAAAAAGTTAAACTCGGCACCGCTATAGAACTGTAGTATTTCCATTGGATATTGAATTTGCTAGTTATATTATGGATAGAGTTATACTCTATCTTGGTAAAATTGACTGCAAAAATGTCTGACCCAGAAAACAACGTAAAAATAAATATTCGAAATACCTAAGAATTTTTCCCTAACATTAAAAACAGATTGCCATATTTTTCGTCGTGCAGCAGTGACAAAGCTCTCAAAAAGTTTATTTTTCGCAATCCGGGGTTATTTATAGCGAAAAGTGAAACAGAGTACGAAGTGGACTGGACTACATAAGCTAAATCGGAAAAGCACCTTGCCAAAAATAAAAATAGCTCCATTGCGAACCTCGCGTTGATTCATTTTTCTAAATCCGGATTATGCGTAATAAATACTCTCGAATAATTTTTCTACAGTTTTTAGATTTTTGCTGGGTCATAATATTTAACATGCTGATACTTCATAAACCTGGTAAATCAAGGTACCTTTTTATATCAATTAATTATCAATCCCATCACACTTTTTAGTCCATGAAAAATTATTATTTTTAAAATCTTATGTCATTGGCGTTATCGTTTGACACTCAACTCGTGCTGCCCAATTAGCAATTTTTCCAATATTTTTCCAATGTATAGTAAAATCATATTCGGAATCTGCTCTTCCAATTAGAATTAAGACAGTTCGATGCCTTTTCAACTAACTATTATTTTTTATTTGCCTGGGTTATGTTGACCATTTCTTCTTAAATCAAGTGACAGCTAATTTTAATCTTATACTGTTTGTTGATTTGATATTATAAGGTCCCCAGTACCTATGACAGAGAATTCAGTGCACAATGCAAATTTTCTTTTAACGCATTACCTTTATATTCCCTTCCAAAATTACTAAAGTCCATTTTAGTTAGAGAGACGGTGACAATAGGGGGTCCGTGAAGTGAAAAAAATTTCAGACGAATGGCACCTAGCTAGGCGGAATTCTGACAATATTACTCAGAGATGCCGGATATAGGAAGGTATCGTTCAGTTGTATGACGGGATATTATATTCGCAATATTACCAAATTAAGCCTATTTTTCCATAAGGTGTGTATGATTTATTCAAATCTGAATCTGATTCTGATCTGATCTGATTTAAACATTTGCCCTTGTCTACTTTTCACTAATTACAGTAAAAGCCACGCCTTTCATGCACTTATCGCTGATTGCATCTGTATCACAAAATGCGAAGAAAAATATACTCTATTGTAGCAAGTAAACTAGAAGCAACTGACCTACAAGTTTGAAAGAACTGCAGCTGATTTTTGAAAGACAAACCATCGATCACAGTTTTCTAAACTATATATCTCTAATAATTAGAGATTTTGATTTATTCTGGTTTGTTCTATATAAATACTGCAGCCCGATAAAATAGAGTAATAACTCTATCGGAGAAAGCAGTAAAGTAGATACAACTGATCTACAAGTTTGGAAGAACTGCAGCTGATTTTTGAAAGACGTATTTTTAAACTAAGATTTCAGTATAAAAATAGGTATTTTGGTTTATCCTGGTTTGTTCTATAGAAATCCTCGAGTCCAAGTGCCAAATTCTAGGTCGTTTTGTTCCTATAGTACAATAAGAAGAATACAGAAATAATTACCTAATTAAAATTAAGTGGAATTATTTCGGATTTATTGTTAAAATGTTAATTCAACATAAGCAATTATTAAAAATGTAAATTCCGTTATGATTTCATGACGCGAACTAAAAATAAAAAGAGTCTACTAGTTGGCACAAAAAGAGACTTTGTAATTCCTTTATAATAAATCTTGCCATTCTACCCACATTGTCTACATATTTTCTTATTATGATTTGTAATGATTAATTCATATATTTTGAACTTCCTTTATATCAGTCCTAAATCAAAATGGTTTATAAGTGATCTGGAAACCTATGCTCCTTTCAGAGATTAGTAATAAAGTTACAAGTAGTTTAAGGTTTCTAAACAACAATTAATTAGTCAAAAATGTTTTTAAATGTGCAAAAATACTAAAAGTTAATGAGCTAGTATAGTCATATTTTAAAAATTTACATGGTATTTCAAGAAATATTTGCCATGGCTCGTGTGATCATTCTTTACCCAACACTAAGATAACTAGTTCTTATCAACATGGTCAGCAGATGCTTTGTTTGAAAGATAGAGACAAAAGTACACAAGATAAAAAGTTACTCTTTGTCCAAGTTAATAAGCCACACTGTTTGCGCGTAACCTGGAATTAAAGTTCTTGTTAGCAGTAAAATCAGTTTATCAAATGGAAAAATTATTTAGTTTTCGACTTTTTGTTGTATGACTTTTAGTTTAACATGTAGAATCACCTGTATGAAGTAAATATCTGATAATGATGCTTTAGACTCCAGCGTAGAATAATTTAGTTTACTACCGTTAATCATATAATAGATGATAATAATTCAAATGGGTACGTTTTAGTAGTCAAACCCTAATAAAGACTTTACAGACTTTCATATAATTGTTTCTAGTCCGACCAGAAAATATATAGTTTCCATCAAAAATTAGTACACGCCGGCATCTCATTTTAAACCTTGCTTGCAAAGAAATCCAGTTAAAAAATTAAGCAGGTCTTTCCAAGCTTCCAAATCTCCTGCAAACACTATTTTCCGATTTCGCATCGTAAATTCCTATTGAACTTTTGAAATTCTGCGACAATTTTAACTCGACGGACAATCTTTATAATTTATCTCATAATTTTTACATGTTCTAAGGTTATGTTTGTTATACATTCCAATTTCTTTCAGTAATAATTAAAGAAAATTAATTTTAGTGAGAACAAGCAAGCAAGTTGAACTAGTGATTAGCATAACATGCATATCAGGCAGTTGTGCCGACAAATTTTGATGAAGGAAGTTTGATATTAGATGTCAATATTACAATCAAGGTGAAAACATGTCAAAATCATGCTGGGCCATTATGTAGTGTCTCATTCGCATATTCATAGTGTTACTGTTCATTTGCACCGCATTATATAATTCAAGATTACTGCTTAACAGTGGATTAACGATTGAATTTCGCTTGTACTCCTTCTGTAATCATAGATTATCACCTAATCAGAGATGATTTTAATCCGAAGAAAATAAGAGATTAATCGTAACCTTAAAAATAGGAGGGTATCCTAATATGATAGCAAAAAGCATTGAGCCACCCGCTAAATGCCACCAGCCATGTTATTTTGCCTTCAGGCGCCATTTTTGACATATCGTCTAATTGTGGTTCGGTTTGCTTTGGAATGCCTGAGTGTGGTTGGGTCTGCTTTTTTAAAGTCTACCGAAATTACATTATGGATGCTTGATTGGCTAACATTTTTTAAGACGATGGAGGTCCCTTGTATTGTCGATTTTCCTTTCTAAGGGGAAGATATATATAAGGAGTAGTTATTTTGAAGACCTTGATAAACTGCAGTTTTCCCAAAGATTTAGGCTGAAGAAGGCCACAGTACAGGGTGTCCCATGTTCGACACTTTTATCGGTTATCTCCGTTATTGTTAGTGCTATCAAAAAAGTAATGTATGTGTCATGTGCTCTTTTTGGGTCAAACTTAAAATGGTAAAATCAAAATTTGAAAATTTTCGCTCGCTTAAGAGATGCGGGGGAAAATCAAAAAATTTTGTTAAAAGAGATACATATAAATGTTTTATACAGAAGTTTATTTATATTGATTGTTGAATAATCTGCCGTTTTCTGAATAAGTATACGGGGTCAGGTAAAAAAGTTATCGGACCTAACCTCATTTTTTAAAATGGAACACCCTGTATATTTTTATCTAAAAGATACTATTTTAAATTTTCTTTTCAAATATATAACACACCATGGATGATATTGATTTCCTAGGCGATTTATTAAACTTTATTACTTTAAACCACAATAGACCATGAAACAAAAGGTATATCCTAGAAACAACTATGTTGACTATTACCATTTAACTTCAATATCATTTTTACATATTCATTTGCGAGAATGACCTATCAACAATTTGAAAAATTTGATATGATATCAGTTTATATTGAAAGTGGAAAAAACGAAGAAATGGCGCAAAATTTATATTTTGCGCGCTATCCGGAAAGATGGCAATTATTTAAGGACATATTCCGAACATTTGCGATGATTCCCGTTATTTTTTACCTTAATCTGAATCTCTTATTTCGTTTCAAACTAATTAAGTTTAAATAAATCGTCTAGGGAGCAAATATCATTCATAGTTTGTTATATATTTCAAAGGAGAATTTAAATAGTATCTTTTTAGATTAAAATATACAGGGTGTTCCGTTTAAGAAAATGAGGTTAGGTCCGATACGTTTTTTACCTGACCCCGTATACTTATTCTGAAAACGGCAGATTATTCAACAATCAATGTAAAGAAACTTCTGTATAAAACATTTTTCTGTATCTCTTTTAACTAAGAAAATATAGGGTAATTTTGAACTTGTCAATTTTTTGTTTTTCCCCGTTTCTCTTAAGCGAGCGAAAATTTTCAAATTTAGATTTTACCATTTTAAGTTTGACCCAAAGAGAGTACATGACATCTAAATTACTTTTTTGATAGCACCGACAATTACGGAGATACTCTATAAAAGTGCGAAAATGGGACACCATGTAGGTACTTGTAGATATTGAAAACATCTCTCCCTTGAATTCCGAAGTTTGGCTAACTCTTCCTCTTCATAGTTAATAATTAAAAAGAAATTCAATTTTTCTTTAACGCAAATTCAACAAAACATTTGGGGCCGGATTGATATTTCGGTTCTATCGGTCCTGCTGGTACCTCACATTTTTGTCGCTCCTACCGGTTCTCGCATTTTTATTGACATAATGACAATACAGAAATGCTATAATTTCTTCGAAAGCCCTAATCCAGAATATGTTAATCCCCCTAATATTTGTGTTGGTGCCAAAAAAAAAAATTCAAGATGAAGATTTAATTTCAGATTACCTAATCCTGTATTAAATCGAAAACGGTGCGAATGGGGGCATAAATAAGTAAATAACTCTTAAAATTGTGGAGCAACCTGCTATTAATAAAACAATGAAAGCGTTTTATTTGGAAGAATCAAATTTCACAAAGCAAAAAGTAAATTTGTTAGTAGCAATCAAACGTTAAATTTAGCCCAAGAGGCCAGCCAAAAGATTTCTCTACTCACTCTCGATCGGAGTTCTCTTTCCCCTTCGATGTCATCTTGGAGAAGGCGAATTTTGTCCTGAAAAAATATTTTTGTTTTAGTTCCTAACTTTGAAACTTTGGCAGTAAAAGAAGAAGAAGGTAGTGTTCTCGTTTATGAAGTGTTCTGTTCTGAATGTTAATGTCTGAATTTTTATGTTCCACCTTTTTGGGCTTCATAATTTACAATCTTGATCTCTTTCAGTATTTCTGACCTTTATAAATATTGTCCAATTATTGTACAGCCCACGAATTAAACAACTGTTTAGTTGATATTATAGGAGCTTCGATTTTTTTCTTTCATTTTGGTACGGAATGCCAATAGGAACGTTAAAAAAGAATTTAAATGTTTTTCATATAAATGGTTGGAAAAATATATTCCAGTAGGTAGTGAAACTAGGTTATGTAGAGATTTTCTGTGATGGCGATTTCAGTCTTCAAATGTTATTCTGTAGAGTAAGGATATTGGTGACACCTATGAAGATAGTTTAAAGTCGAAAAACTAGTACAGTACTCAATAATGATCAAAATTTGCTGGCTTTTATGGAAATGATTATTCCACAAAATGTGGCAACTCTAAGTATTCCATATTATTATTTATACACAAAAACCGTTTTCTAGTAGTATCCATAAATTTACATAGCCTTTATAAAAAATAGATCAAAATAATTTTGCGGCAGGTACAAAAATTTGTAAGGACTTTAAGACGAGTTTGGATGTAGACTTTAATTTTGAATAAATGCCGCAAATAAATCATTTCCATATTTTTTCATGGTTTTGCGGTTTCATCGCTTAAATAATACTTGACATAACTGAAAAATATGACTGAACTGATATTAATAATACTTTATAATTGAAGTAGCAAAGTTTCGAAATATTTTTGGTTTATTACTAAATAATATACAGCAGTTGAGTGAGTTGAAAGCTCACTCGACAGCTTTATATATTTTTGCAAAGAAATATGTGATTTAATGCAATTGTACTTTTTCAAGCAGATAGACGTTTCATCATTACTGGTTCCGCCTGTTCAATATAAAGAAACTTGATACCACAAACTACAAAAGAGCTGTTTTCTAGTAGTATCCAACCAAGGAATAAAAATAGATTTACACAACCTGTATTAACAATATATCAAAATAATTTTGGGACAAGTGCAAAAGTTGATAAGACATTCAAGACGAGTTTGAGTGTAGACTTTAATTTAGTATAAATGCCGGCATTGAATCATTTCTATAATGTTTCGTAGATTTGCGGTTTCATAATCTGCCACAGTGTGGCACGCGAAGACAAAATTGAAAAAATTTGAAAAAAAAATAACGTCGTCTTTAGGAACTTTCTCAAAATAAGTAAAACCCTACTCATACGCTACTGAATACAACAGCGCCAGAAAGCACATTCCAACGATGCAGTTTTGTCTCGATTTTGGAGTAAAAAGATTACCACATTGCACATTAATGCGGGAGCTATCTACCAAAGAATAATGCTTCGAACTATGATTTAAAAATTTAATATCCATTTTGCAAGATTCATTCAGTATTACGATTGATGATTTTCAAGATGACAAAAAAAATGCTGATCTTTTCACAAGTCCCAGCAATTTTCTAAACTTACATGATTTGGCTGTCATATATTGTTGTAGGTTTGCATCAACATATTTTTCTGAACAAATGTTTTCTATTATTAACATAATAAAATCAAAACTCTTTCGAGATTAACTAATATGCATGTAAATCACTTGATTTTGATAGCATCTTCAAGAACTACTAATATAGATGACCTTGTAAGAAACCTACAAATTCCAAAGCCACACTACTTAAGTACTGTACATTGAATAATTATTTAGATTTGAGTGTAAGTTATTTATTTTTAATTTTTACATAACCTAACTGACTGAACCTTTAAAAATGATTATTGCAATAAAATTAAATTTATACGTTATTTATTATATTATTTTTTAAATCTCCACGACTCAGACTTACACGTACATCGGCCAAAAAATAAAAATTTGTCACCTTTTTATATTTTTTAGTATGTCGGAAAAGTTGGAAGTGGCACACATAATGAATAATGAAATAGTGGCCCACTTCCAAAAAAGGTTGGCCATCCCTGTCTTACATAATACTTGACACAACATGCTTCTGAAAAATCTGCTACTTTGTAATTCAAGTAGCAAAGTTTCTAAATATTTTTAGATAATTACTAAACAATAACAGCAGAGTTGAAAGCTCACTCGAGAGGTTTATCTATTTTTACAATAAATAAGCGATTTAACGCAATTTTAAAAATTTCATGTCCATTTTTCAAGCAGATAGACGTTTCATTTTGCGTAAATTTCGTTGTGCCAAGCATTTTCAGAAGCTGCCCTTTTATCACTTTTGACGCTGTATCTTATCCAATATTCTCGTCACTTTTAACTTAACCACCAGAACTTTCCACCAAAGTTATCCAAGAACGAACATCGAGAATCACCAAAAAAGCACTTTCATCACTAACGGTAACACGATATCCTATGCATCACCATTTCGTCACTCATATTTTACCTCGAGCCTGCTCAGAGCTGTCAAGTCAGCACTGTATTCGATGCTGACGTCAGCACCACCGCCACCCTGGGCGCCACTGGATCTATAGGAATACTTTGAACTCCTCGCTACGGCACTTGAAGAAGCCATTTTTTTTTGGGGGTTTTTCCTAACTTTTTGGCCCTTTTTTTCGGGTCTTTTCGTTTGAGCAAAACTGCTTAAGCTAGGTCGGAGCACTGGCCAATATGGGAACCGCGCGTGGCAGCCGATCAGTGCGTCGTTCGTATGAACGCCGCGATGGCATGGACGCCCAGAATAAGGCTTTAGAGGCGAGGGGGGGAAGTAAAATATGCGCGCGCTTTTGAATTTTCAGTTTTCCGATATTTTGGAAGGACGGCGTGGTTATAAATAGAGCAGTTTTTCACGATATTTGCTGCGTTCCATTGGGTGATGAGTTGTCGGTTGCCAATATAGAAATCTATGCAATAGTAACTATTTATTTATTCTTGACTACGGAGGCTTAATGGAGCACTTACGATATAGGTACTAATAAGCTGTACAGATAATGGGCTATTGGAAAGGTCATGTTTATGACTTTGTGTAGGTTTTCTTATATAATTTGTCTTAAGAGCTGCGTTTAATCACAGGTTGCCAAACAGGCACTATTTTATGTGAACGTTTAGCCAAATATACTTAATTTTTTTCTAATCTAAAAGATTCGTAAAGTTAAAGTACATAAAAGGGTATAAAAAATTGCGTTAAAAAATACAATGTTATAAGAATAATACTAACAATTTCAAATATGAACAATTTTCAAAGTTTTGTCACATATCTTCCTGAAACTTGTTGATACCCCAAACAACATGTCGGCCAACGAATACTTATAACCAGGAAGAAGACAAACAGCCGTGTTAAATAATCGAAGCAGGCATGATACGGTGACATCCATTATGCCTGGTGCGCACGTGCTTTTCAAATGTCACTTTTGTCCAAATTTGTATTACTGTCAATATTTTAAAGTGACATTTAAGCAAAGAAAACATCGAAACCCTTTCATTTGATTTACTAAGTAGAGTAAATCAAATATTAGGATTTTGACATAGGTTTTCAGCTGTAAATATCGCTTTAAAATTGTCCTTACATACTTTTATATTATTATTGAACTAGTAACGGAACTAGAAATAAAGAATCAGAGATTGGGGGTTGTAATTAGATTTATTAAAAAATAGGAAATAAATCATAATTTACATAAAATATTTTACTATCTTCAACTTCAAACAAATCAAGGTAAATACAATACTATATATACAGCTACTAACCAAGTAAATATATGCACCATCATTATGATTATGGGCTTCCAATTTGTTTGATTCGTAGCATACTCCTGGCAACATTAGTGATCGAAGTCCTCTTTAATTTTCAGTCATTATGGGATTCTCAATTAAACTATGAAAAGAAAGAATTATTATAATAATATATTACCGGACATAATGGGACAATTTTATAATGTAAAATAACAATAACGAATAAGAATTAGTAAAAAAATATTTCAATCATAAATTACTTACCTGCAACAAAACGAGAAGGTCCGTTTTCGTGAAAAGAATAGAAAATTTGAAATTATTTTAGAATTTAATGACGCTTCCTCCACCATTTTCAATCACATTATAAATCATATGTTACTTGATTTTATCCCTTTCCAGACGAAGGATGTTCGGTTGTGAAATAATTTAAGAACGTGTGCTGCTCGCATTCTATGTCTGTCTCTGTCAGCATCAACCTTCCCCGCTTCATTAAAGGCAGACAAATATTGCCTAGATCAAATCGAACAAACCCGAACAAATACACTCACGTTTTTGACTTTCAGATATAGCTACGTAAGTCTGATATTGACACAGAACGATTGACACAAAAGGATAAACGTATGGAGTAACCTGCCTGGCTGTGACGTCACTTGCACGGCCTACTTATATGCTTCGATCCCCGCCATAAGCGGTCTCACCGGGCTGATGTCGGCCAATCTGAATATCTTTTTTTTTTAACTTAATAAATTAACTAAAAAACTTGATTATTAACGGCTAAAACTTCACGAAAATAAATATTCATCAGCTGATGACCCTCGTCTCTTTCTAACCTGCCAAAAAGCGGCATATTTTTTAATTAAATTGATGCAACTTAGATGGCTCTGATTGCTAATTTGGGATTGTTTGGGATCCTCTTATTAAGCTCGAATAAGCGTGATATGGAGTCCAAGAATTTTTACTCAGCCTAAACAGAAAAAGAAAAACTAGCGGGTGTTTCAGGCGGAACGTTCACCACTATGGCTTCTTTATTGTTTAAATTGCAGAAATGAAATTTGGTTTTTGGTATATGAAATATTATTTTTCATTTTATGACATGACGGATTCCAATTTATCACTTCCGTTTTAACCGGAAATGACCTCAACTTTAGATTTTTAAATGGTACACCCAGTATATTTTTGGCTATATTGACACAGAACACCTTTTTCAAATTGAACAACACCCCATACGTTACTTTTTTCATTTGTTTCATCTAGATTGCTATGAACCAATACCTCCTATCAGGGGGTGCTGTGGCTAAAGGTTAAGCTACATGATGGCGGATTTTAAATTTATAATTATGTTTATTTCTTTGTTAGCATTATGGCGTTATGGGTATCTAGATAAATGTAAAGCCGTTTACGCTTCTTGTTGTATTGTCACGAATTGATATTTTTAATAAATTATCTCTCCTTTTTTAACTTGATATAACGAGTGCTCTATCTTTTTGCTTGAGTGAGCCAATATGTTTATATTTAAAAACAAATGAGTTTTCTGGGAAAAAGCCTTCTTAAAAAGTTAAAAAGTGTATACAAATTTAAAACAAGAACACAATAAAACTTGAAAATTGCAGTTTTATCAAGAATCTGGCTTAGAAGTAATCTATTTTAGCAAGTTCATAGCAATTTAGATGGAAATTTCGCACTAACATTCTTCAGCCAATCAGGAGCTTGCTGTTTGTTCCGTTACCACGGCAACTAACTCGAGGCAGCAGGAAGTGAGTACACTGGAAATTTCTTGACGCTTGTGTATAGAATGACATTTTGCTTGACTGAACCTGATATTTAATTATTTTATATTTTTGATTATTCTAAACCTTTTACTAGACATTATTATATAAATTAAAAACAAATAAAAACAGCAAATTATTGTTATTTATTATAGTTTACAAGTATCTAATTATTTTCGTTTACAACGTCTAAATGTTCTTGAAATTCTTTGGCCACTTATTATTTCTTCAATGGGGAATAAGAGAGCACGCAGTCATCAAAATTTATAAATTTTATATGTTTGATGAAATAAATGTAGTACTTCGAAACAATTTTGCTATGCTGTCGTCCACGAAGAAGTCTGTATTTGGTAGAAACCAAAAGGAAACGATATTTAATTATATTAAACAAATTAGACGAATAGACGTCTGACCCACATTCTTCTAATGAATATGTTAGAAACTTTAAATTCCGATGATACATTTTAATTTCACTTAATTCTTCACAAAACTTACATGGAGGATACTTCTCAAACCGTTCCATTTTAAAATTTAACCGCTGGCAGTAATTGGGGCTACGGGAGACAGCGCGCGGCGTTTGACATGGATTCCATGGCCTCCTATATGGATGACTACAATACGCTGGAAAACTATCTGTATAAAATAACTTTATAGGGTAAAAAAACGTATTTTCTACCAACTTTAGTTAATTGAATAAATATGGAAATAAATATTTGAACCATTTTTACTTTGTCATAACAATTTCAGGCAAAGTTGGTAAATAGGAAATTATTGCTCTTCGAACTAACAACTAGCATAAGTTATCAGCTCTTAAAATCGTAACACAACTTCTTTTTAAATAATATAAGTTTCACCAACTTTAGTACGTTGAATAAAAATAAAAATAAAAATTGAAACTATTTTTATTTTGTAAATATCAATCTTGGTTTTCTTCCCCAAGACGAGTCATCTTGAAAACACTACACATACATAAACATAAACAGCAAGCGACATGACAACATAACTGACAAGTCATTCTTTTTCATTGACAAGCAAAGCCTTTTCATATTTTAAAACCATTAACATAAAATATCATGCAATCCTCATCTACCTTCAAATTAATAATTTAATGCGAAATTTTCTTACCGAATCTCCCTCGTTCTTGAGTTAATATGCGGAAATTTTCCTTCTGCACGATTTTTTTGAGTAAATTTTCAAAAAATCGTGTGGTCGAAAAATTTACGATAATAATTCAAGTACTAGGGAGATTATAAGTGAAAAAGAAAAATGATTTGAATTTTCTAAAATTGTTGTATGGGATGTCATTGAATTTGGAATGGTATTATGAATCGATATAGCTAAAACTATACTGGGTGTTCCATTTAATATTTTTCATTATTTTGTTTCCATGAATCCATTCTATAGCCAACTACCAAGAAACATATTTTTGTAAGATAATTTTTAATTTCGCTATAAGTCCGAAAATATTGAATATAGGTATAGGAACACCTAATATCATTAGATAGATAGATATATATAAATAGGTTCGATCTTTCATTTGCAAAATATATGAAATACATATAAAAAATAGAACGTTTTTACAATACTTCATCTCCCTCAGAAATATTGTTTTACAGAAGCCCTGTATGAAACGAATTAAATACTTTTCGAAATTGTAAAAGTTCTATTTTTTTGTGAAACTATTGTCAAAATTTCAGCTTTCTAGTTGTAACCCAGTGCCTCCTAAAACTCCGGGCCGCGAAGAGTAGTCACTCCGGCATCACTGTCGTGGGACTTTTGCGCCATTTTAGAACTGTCAAATCTCGTTGACCGCCGGGTACAAATTTTATTTTGCAGTTCATTTTTATGATATTACGAACAGTTATTTATTAAAACGTTAACAGGGTCTTTCCTGGGTTTGTGTAGAGGATATTAAAAGTGTTTGTGATACAATATCTCATATATTTCGTCCAGAGTCGTGTGCTAACCGGATCGGCTCTCTCGTAAGAAAGTCCCGCCGTGTGTGTCAATTTGTCAGCGTTTTAGTGCTTATTTGCGTTAGAATTTCAGTTGAATACCGGAAAGCCGGTAATTTAAAAAGCAGTGTGTGCTCTTCTAGTTTGTCACATTTTAGAGTTTAAAATTGGATGTAATCATTTGAAAACTCAGATATAATTAATAGTTTTCAAGACTTACTTTTAAACTATCTTAAAAAAATTAATATTTCTTGTCTTGGACAGTAAAAGTAGAAGAAGAAAAATTTATTTTTATATTCTAAATTTAACCTTTGACCTTATTAGCATTGTAAGTCAAATTTCAATTGATAAAAATATGGTTGTTAAGGTATTTATAAATAATACAGAATTAACTTTTAAAAACTTAAATTGGACTTTACCTTTTAATTTGAAACTAACTAGATGGTACCAACTAGAAAATTTATTAGTTAGATACAAAGATAAAATATCTATCGACCAATCATTCACTTTTTTAATAGAAAGGAGTATATATTTTTTGAACGAAGCTTATACCAAACTGGTTTCAGAACCAGATATATTGCAGGAGGAGAATGATTCAAAAGACAATAATAATTTAAATTATATGTTACCAATTTTAATTAATCAATGACAATTACTCATTTTGAAAAAAAAGCGCTATTCATCGGAAACTATAATTATGGCTTTTATGTTGTATAAACTTTCTCCGTGTGCATATGATTTAATACGGGATTATTTAAACTTGCCCACTAAAAGATATATACAATATATTTCTTCTAGTCTCAATGTACCGTACCCAAATACCACTGATAAGGACCCAAACACCAATAATTACCTAAACTATGTCTCTGATTCCGCATACATGTTATGTATTTTAAATTCCATTCCATTTTAAACTTCCCACCAAACACCATTTGGCAACAGCGCATTGCTGCTCTGTACACGGCCTTATCTGAAGTTGGCAATGTGTAACCACTAAAAATATATAAATTTCTTTGCAGGTCCACTATGGCCTTAAAAATTATAATTAAAAAAATATTAAAGATAGATTTATGATATTATAGAGAAAACTCTTTTACATTTTTACCTAGATTCCAAAAAAATGTATACCTATAATATACTAGTATATAGTAATCAATTTAAAATTCCGAAGTTGCTGCCACTTTCTGTATAATCCGGCAATATCCACATATATATAAACAGTACCTATATTGCCCATACGAACGTTCCAAAATACAAAAAGTGTCCTTGCTATGGGAGATAGCGCGGGCCTATTGAGTTTGCGCAGTACGGTGGAAATTTTATCGATCGCGTCAGAGCCGGCCCGACAATATTTGTTTGTTGTTATTCGTCGCCATCTTTGGTTCTAGATGCTTTTTCAAATTAAAGAATAAAAAGTGGTTCATCCGTATTGTTGTCGGTATATTAGTGCTTATAAACTTTCATTACCTAACAACAAATTTTTGTAAAGGAGTTTTTAATTTGTGGTGATTCGATTCGTTGTTTGGTAGGTTCTTGTTTTGTTTAAGATGAAAGGACACAAGTGCATGGTGCTTTTTTGCAAAAGTCGTGGATCAATACCAGGTATCGAGTATTTCAGGTATATACGAAAATATTTTGCTTATCACATTATCCGATCTTCGGAACTGAATTTCACTAAACAGCTTGTAAAAAAAGAAGAGAGTCTCACTCGTATACAATATAATATACAGGGTGTTATGGAAATGACGTATTATATTTAAACCGCCAATTCCTGAGATGAATACAAATTGAAGAAAAATATCCTTAAATGGCGCATTTAGCGGTAAAAATGACCTGACGTCAAACCAGAAATACCTCTGTACCGCACTGCGGCACATCCGAATTCTCACCGATGTTGTCAGAATTACACCTTACACTCCTTAAGTTTGAAATACCCAACTACGTAACTAGGTCAAATAATGTCAATGACCTTTTGACTTTTGATTGGCTGATTGAATTTTTAATGTAATTTTATTTAGGCCACACACATACCCTTACCTTGTCGGTCTAATTTAAAAATTAATGTCAACTTCTATAAAAACTTATACAGCGTTTTAGTAAAGAAACCGGCACATCACATAACCCTTAATCGGAAAACTTCACATGAACACTGACCAAAACACACACAAAATTCACTTGGAGACATCGTTTTTTATTAACATTGGGTTGTCTCGCCTAGATTTGTATGAACTTTTGTTTTTAATTATAAAACACATTGTAAAATGTAAATAACATTTATTTGTTGAACTAAAAATGACGCATTTAAAACACGAACGTCACGAACTGTCAAAAACTAGAAATGATGTTTTCCGGTAGATTCCTGCGCATTCACCAAAAAAGGTTGAAATAAATAATTATAATATCTATTTATTGTTTTCCTTCACTGCTGTAGATACCAATAAAGATTAAAAAACTTGTTAATCGCTACTCTGGTGCTTTATTTCATTCGAAAAGCTTAAAAAAATTAAATCGATCGTTTCACAGCGGGATTTTAAAACAAAGGTTAGCCACATCTCTAGTATAAATCGACAGGATAGAAGTTGACATTTGCTTGACAACAAGCGGCTTCGCGCGAAAGAGTTTTTTCGGGATATTTAATCAACTGTACAGTGCGAATAAGTGGGAAAATGTTTAGTACATACAGAAAAATCAACTCGAAGGCATATTAGAAAATGTTCCTTTAGTAAGAGACTGGAAATCGCAAGGTCACCGGATCTTACATCATGCAATTTTTTTCTATGGGGTACGATGAATAAAGAAATAGTTGATAAAGTCGAAAATATGGATCAGTTGCGATATAAGATATTGGATGCAGCAGATAAAACAATTGCTGAACGTTTTAGTTTATAAAGTGCCAATTGTGTCCTATTTGTGTGTTTGTTAAAGAATGCATTAGTGTGTAACGATTTTGTGTGACAAGGGCCTATCTTAAAAAAACTAATTTGAAACATGTGTGTGTTTCTTTAAGTGATTTATGGTAATTTGTTCAGTGTTTCACTATTTGTTTTGTGTCTGTGACGAAATACAGGGTCATGTTCTGAGATTGGAAGGAAAATCGCCGAAGGGGTTTTAGTGGGGTATAAGCTTTACCCACTAAAACCAAAAAAACTGAAGATTTATGTGCCCTGGATTACTTGCTAGTATACTGGCACCTGGATTCACTTCTATTTGGATACTAGGTAGCTAAATATTTATTTTTATAAGAATCTAAAGTTTTACACGAACAATTTGGCAACATTGCGCCAGAACATCTGTTTATTACACAGCTGCTCAGTGTAATGTGACTGTGCCGAGGAGTTGTGTGTGGGTTTATGGGTGAATTACCCCACTTTTTAAACGTTCGATTTGAAAATGTAGCGCTTCTCTAGGACACCCCAGGAGTCACCCATTTAAATATAATACGTCATTTCCATAACACCCTGTATATGTATTTTTAATCTGGTGCATTACTAGCTGATAATAATTTAAAAAATAGTCAATATAGTCATTCATTCTTAATTTTTCGTTTAGAAAAAAGTGAGGTTAAGAAACATACGATGTCGGATGAAAGTTAAAATAAAGCTCATCGTGTCGATTGTTACAAATATTCTGACGGAATTTGGCACCAAAAGTTTACACCAATCAGGGCACCGTCGGATCATCATATCGTCAGAAATCGTATGCATTGAACGCTGTCTTAAATCGAACTAATCGAAATTTTGATTGCAATATTTTTCCTAACTGTCCAGTGAAATTTACATTAAAAAAGTTGAAATCCGGTCCTGTCGAATGTTTACTTTCACAAGGAAATTTCCGAATTGCACAAACTCACAATGCCCATTGCGGGGACATAATTGCAAATGGTATTAGCAATATACTGTTTATATATATATGGCAACATCGCATCGTCTAAAATAGTTTATAGCCAAATTTTCAAAATAAAATATCATTTAGTTCTCGAGATACTTCTAATAGGCCACTTTACTTGGTGTAGCCTGTGTTTATGACGATCTAATATCAATCGAGATTGATTAAAGAGTACGATTAACCTCAACCATTTTTTAAAATTAAATTTAAGTTATTAAGCTTCTAAAATTAATACCAGAAAGAATAAGACCATCCTGTATAAGCCTCCGTCCATGCGTTTATTTTCGTCCACATTCCAACATGTCGTTCAAATTACGACGCTCGATAAATATACGCCAGGCTAATTGTTTGTGAATTTCAGACAAATATTACTTAAGTAATTTCTGGCATAAAATCGTTACATTCCCCTGCTTCCCATATTACGATATCTGTGGTATTTCCATCTTGATATGACAACACTATAGTAACTTTGGGTACCTTCCAGAACATTGTAGTGCTCCAGTGCTTGCCATAATCGAAAATTCTATCATTATATGAAATGAACGAAATATTGTATCATTTGATTCTTCCAATATAAAAATATGAAATATTAATATATATACAGGGTGTCCGCTAAGTAATGGGACATGGAAAGACCCTTACGTAAAAATATTAGGATTTAATTATACTTACCTATATCCGAAAGTTGATATTAACTGAGATACAGGGTGTTAAAGTTAGAACTTCATTTTTGTTTTTCTCTAATAACTTTAATAGAAACCAACGGTTTTTACAAAATTTGGCAATTATGGTGTTTTTAGGATGAGGAACTGATTTTTTGGTGAAATTTGAATGTGTAATGTAGGGGGCGCTGACTGCGGCATTTTTTGCACATCATTTATTAGGCCATAACTTTTTTGTGCCTCCGTGTATTTAAGTTTTTAATGAAAATAATACTTTTCTCATAGTTATTACGTAAAAAAGGTTCACTAATTTCAGAACGCCCAGAGCTATCGTTTCGGAGATATATGCATTTATATTGTTTAGTGCCTATTATTAATTTGCAAACAACATTTTTTTTTAAAGTAACCTATGAGGAAACAAATGAAATTTAGAAATGCAGTTGCTATGAAACCTCTATGTTGTTATTTGCTTGTTGATTATTTTAAGATAGCTGTGTGAGAAAATGTTTCATTTTTGAGTTTATCCTAAGTTAAGTAACAATACCGAAACACAATAATCAATCCTTGGAAACTATGTATGTAGAAGGAATCTGAGTACCTACGTCACTGAATAATTCTACGTAAAAACCTACAAAAAGAACATTCTATTTATTTTTGATACGTTACGGGAAAACCGAGATATGGGGGGGGGGGAGGGTTATTCGGGTTTGTTTGTTTGTAAACCCGAACAAACCCAAAATGCACAATTCTCAAAAACATCCGGTATATCAAAGTTTTTGAGAATTGTGCATTTTGGGACCCCCCCCCCATCTCGGTTATCCTGTAACGTATCAAAAATAAATAAAATGTTCTTTTTGTAGGTTTTTACGTAGAATTCAGTGACGTACTCAGATTTGTTCTACATTCAATAGTTTCCAAGGAAAATAAACAAATTTGCTTTTTTTAAATAGGTCACCCTATATATTTTTTAATAATATAATTGAGTTTGTAACAAGCTTCTCAAAAATATATAACACTTTATTTTTAGTCATAGTATTAGGCCCGAAATATACGTTTTTCAAAAATATACCTTTTTTTAGTAGGCCATGACGGATATTAAAAAATACTGGTGTGATTAAATATTATACACAAAAATTGAAAATTTATTGAACTCCCTCATAAATATTACTCAAATTGTTCTCCATTATGCCTTAGCTTTCACACATGCTTCTTGACAGTCCAAACGGATCAAGGTCATTTTGGTCAGTCGCTAAGGCCGTCAGGCAAAATTTCACCAAATAACTATTCCACCTCTAACACGTCCCGATGGTACAATAGCATCCACAGGCGGAGACAAAGCCAACTTACTTGCTGAACTATTTTCTTCGCATTCCACTGTAGATTTCCAGGGAAGAACACCACCCGACATTCCTGTAGTTCAATCCGAAATGACCGAAATCGTGTTCCGTCAGCGTCCCGTCAAACAAATTCTGAAAGGACTCGACGTCAAAAAAGCTACTGGTCCAGACGAAATTCCTATTATAGTTCTCAAGAGATGCGCCGATGAACTAACACCAGTATTTTGTAGACTTTTCAACTTATCCTACAAGAAAGGAATATTTCCATCTTGCTGGAAGACGGCGCGAGTCCAGCCTATTCCAAAGAAAGGTAAGAGAACCCTGCCTAACAACTATCGACCAGTCGCATTGCTTTCAGTTATGTCAAAAGTAACGGGGAAAGCTATTAACCAACATCTTCTAAAGTACCTGGAAGGCTTCAACATTATCAGCGACCATCAATATGGTTTTCGGAAGTCCAGCTCAACTGGAGATCTTCTAGCCTATGTCACCCATATTTGGAACAACTCAATCGAACATCATGGGTAGTCTCGGGCTGTTGCACTGGATATTTCTAAGGCTTTTGATCGTGTTTGGCATGAGGGGCTTCTAAGTAAACTGCGATCCTATGGTATGCGCAGTCGATTCTGTGCATGGTTGTCTAGCTTTCTTAAGGACCGCTTTCTGCAAGTGGCGATTGACGGATTTCTCTCAGACATCTTCACCATCAATGCCGGTGTTCCTCAAGGGTCTATATTGTCTCCCACTCTCTTCTTACTCTACATTAACGACCTTCTAGTGAAAACTGAAAATCCGATATTTAGTTTTGCTGACGATAGCACACTTATCTCATCTTTGTCTTTGAATGCGCAAACATCGGCTGCCGACGCACATCTTCGCAGACAGCATGAAGTATCACGCCTCAACAAAGACCTGGAAGAAACTTTGGCTTGGGGTGACAGTAACCAAGTCGAATTTAACGCTAAAAAAACCCAGGCAGCAGTTTTCTCTAAAAAGGTTAACATTACAGAACCGGATATAGTCATGGACGGGCACGCAATCCCACTGGCTTCATCTATTAATTTGCTGGGCGTCAATCTGGGAGGAAACATGTCTTGGCATAACCACGTTGTGGCGATCGTCAAGATAGCTTCTCAGAAGCTTGGGGTACTCTTCCGAGCCAGAAAGTTATACACACCTCAACAACTTTTGACACAATACAAAGCCTAGATTCGACCATCACTAGAATACTGCTCTCATGTCTGGAGCTCTGCACCCAAACATACGGAGCTCCAGGCATGAGAGCAGTACCCTAGTGATGGTCGAATCTGGGCTTTGTAGTATCAAAAGTTGTTGAGGTGTGTATAACTTTTTGATTCGGAAGAGTACACCAAGTTTCTGAGAAGCTATCTTGGCGATTGCCACAACGTGGTTATGCCAAGACATATTTCCTCCCAGATTGACGCCCAGTAAATTAGTAAATGAAGCCAGTGGGATTGCGTGTCCTGCCGTGTCTGTATCCGGTTCTGTAATGTTCTGTAATATTCATCATAAAATGTTCATGTTCATGTTCATGTTCATCATAAAATAATCTAATTAATCCGACTCTGAAAAATTAGCGTGATATTAAGGAACACCCTGTATATATTTCTGATTAGTCACGTTTGTTTTAATTATTTTTAACATATAGCAAATTACTGCATATTATAATTCATAGTATAGTACAATTTAATATTTTCGGTTACATGCTGAAGGAAATCCAATTATTACATTTGGCACAACAAGTTCACTGTTACAAAAATAACCTTAGATTGTTTTTTAAACCACAAATTAGTCTTAGGAATTTCCTATTAATAGGTTCACATACATGGTGGCCCATCGCTAATGTACCGCAAGGCATTACAGGCTGGGAGAGAACTTTTCGACAAAATCCAGAAACACGTCAAGTTTGTTTGACATTTTTCGATTTTTAATAGGTGCTAATAAGTTTTAGAATTGTATTTCCGTCGTTTTAGTATAGTTTATTTTGTTTTGATAACTTTGATTAACTACATATCTGTGTCTGTGTATCTGGTAAATCACACTACTCACGTAACGAAAAATTTATAGGTTAATATTTTATTTATCTGTTTTTAGGCGAAAATAATTATTATGGAGCATAATTATTGTCTACCTTCTACCTCAGCTGATGCCACCATTAGAGAAACTAAGGTGAATTTAATATTAATAAAAAAAATTGTAGATGTTTTATTTCTATCCGAGTGAGTTGAGATTTATTTGAATTAAATATCAGGTAATACTTTTGTGTGGCGACTTGAATGTAGACAGTTTGGTTTGCTGGAAAAGTAGGAAATATCTGCATGATAGTTTTAATAGTTTTGGTCAGAATTCAAGTGCAATTATTGATCATATAGTGGGGGGGTTGCGGTTGGGGTCACAGGCCCGTGATGGTAGTCACACTAAGCCTGAATGAGATATAATGTAAACGCCAAATACTACAAAAATATAAAACGTTTTCAAGTGTAAGATAAATTCATTTTTGTCTATGTTTGTTTGTTCCAATAATAATCGGTCGCTCCTATTTTACTTAGGCAAAGGCGTATTCATTTTACATGACAATGAGCTAGCCCAACAGTTCATTTAAAATGTGTATACCTACTTTAAAGAATGTCATGCTCACTTAAGTGTTGTTCAGGTGAGACGTTTTAAAATATTTTTATATATTTGTAATATAATAGCTACATTTCTTGTTTTTAATTAAATTTACACACTCGACACTCATTATATTTCTTATTCATGTATGGCAATAAGAAAGTGAAATTTTTTTTTGGACATCTCTTCAAACAAAGTCAGGAAAAACTATAAACCAAAACGCAAAATTGTCCTAATTTAAACGCCCATTTTATTAGTTTCTTGCATATATGACTTACGTAACCTACGTATTTGCAGTATACGTAGCATACGAGGTGCATATAGAATTTGCTTTTTATGATACTATACACTTATAAGTTACTATTGAACATTAAAGTTAAAGTAGAGGTAACAAGAGTGAACAATCTTTTAGCATTTCCTTAGAAAAGGTCCATAGCTATTTTCAGAAATGTTTTTTTGTGCATCCGGTACAAACATATGGAAATTTTTTCAATTGATTTGTATTTATATAAGCGGGAAAATAAATGATCAAGGATGACTTTTTCGAAAAATTGAAGATACAATTTTTACAGGTATAGATAAGTCCATGTGTATAAAGTTAAGTCACACTGTATAATGTTTACTGTAGGTAAAGCTGGATATACATGTAGATACGTATTTCCTATCATTTATGAAGATAGAGGTACCTACTAGACATTGTAATTATAGATAATGACTTTATTTTATATATTTTAATAAATAAATAACAAAAAACTACAATGTGTTTGTGTATTTTATTCCCTATAATAAATAATAAAAAATGCATTTAAAAATATAAATAGACTCGTTTCATTTTTAAAATAAACGTAGGCACTATTTTAGCATGGTCCTGGAAGGCCCCTGGAATTTAATACCAACCTATGCTAAATAAAAAACCAGAAAAAGCAGGCAGGTCATTAATGTCACGTGACACTTGATACATCTGGCGAGAGGTTTCGCTGCAACTACTATATTAAAACGCAGTATTTATTTATTTATTTTATTTATTGAAAAAACTACACAATACACGTTGATATAGAAAATATCATTAACCTAATTATAAGGCAGAATTTAGTAATAAAACTAAGACTCACACTATTTAGTTCTCGACCTACTTAGAAATGCTTTTTAAAAATAGTGTGGGCCAATGAGACAGTTCTATTTGTAAGGAAGATGAAAATTTCATCAGTATAATCGTATGCGAATAGTGCAAATGAAACAATTTGATTGGTCGAAACAGATTGACAGGTGATGGAAATAATCGGAGCAAATTTTATGCTGATGCTTGATAACATGGTACCATTAACGAGATCACCATCTTGGGCGCCCTTTATTCTGAAAACTTGCCCAACCTTAACCAACAAGATTCCAGTAAATAATTTGCAAGAGAAGAATGTTTTCTGGAATCGGGAAACCAGCACAAGCAGACCTCTTATTCCAGAATTAACTGACCAACAGGTGAATGCACTAAAGATATTTCCAGGAACTGGACAAAGTGTCACAAAGAGATAAAGTGGCATAGTTTGAATTTATGTTATTGTTAACGTTTAGAAATTTAGATTTATAGCAGGACCCGGAAAATGTAATAGTTACAATAATTATATAGCTACTAACACTAGAGGAACTAGAAATTTTGTTGTAATTTTATTTTTATACATAATCTCCTTTTATTTTGAGATTCTTGCGTACTACTTTAAAAAATGTCTGGTTACTTCAAACATCAATTATAAAGTCATTTTCGACATTAAATTAAAGCAGATGTGATAAAACACGCAATTCCAATGGTCTCATAATTTTCGTTCAAATCTTTTGAACGTTTTGGACGTATTTTGTATGATATTCCAATGTTGAATTATTCGATTTCTTAAGTCGTTTATACTATTTTGTAGACAAGATGACCCCCATAAATAAAAATCTTGAGGATTCATATCAGGATTGCAAGCTGGCAATAAAAAATGGTGATGGTTTTGTCATGACCCACATTTTAATATGATATAGTATTAGGGGTGCACATGAGTCAGCATGACCGCAAGGTCAGGTAGTGGAACACCTGGCGGCTGCGCGCCTTTGAAGTATACAATACAGTGTGGCCGTTTAATTAGTTCACCAGCGACCTCTACAAAGTTCAAAGGTAACCGCCTGGTGTGCCATTTCCTCGTGCAAGATTATCGGATTATTTTTTTTGAAGGTAATACTGCGACTATAACTGTTAATGCTTTACGCTATGCAGAAATACTTCAAACGTTATTTTTACCATCAATTCAAAACGATCTGATAGTATATTGGTTTTGAACAAGATGAAAAAATAAGTCGTACTGGGAGAATCAACAAGGCTATTTTAAAAGATGCTTTTCAAAACTCATTTCAAGAAAAGAAATGATATTTTCCTTGCCCTGCAAGGTCTCCAGATCTCTTAGCCCCAGATTTATCCCTTTGGGGTTTATTGAAAGGTAAAGTGTATATCAATAAATCAATAAATCTGCAGGAACTAAAAACTAACATAAGAAATAAAGTGAATGCTATTCCAAGGCACATCCTTCGAGCAGTAATGCATAGATTTATCAAGAATTTGGAAGAATGCATTGCCCAGGGCGACATAATAATCTCCTGTTCCTTTATTCCTATTACTTTATTTATTTGAATTTCTAGAAATTTTGATTATTCCCTCGCAAAAACAGACAGATTACTTGCTGCAGCTGACCCATAATTCCTTTTCCCTATATCAGGTGTAGCACCAACCAACCATTATCACTCCTTAGTCTTTAAGAGCTTCGTTTCATCACATGTTGCCAAGCAGGCACTTTTGTCACAGATAACCCCGAAACTTGCTTTATACCCCAATTAACATGTCAGGCCATCTAAATAATAATGAATTAACTAAAAAACTTTAATATTAACGACCAAAACTAATATTGATCAGATGATGACTCTCGTCTCTTTCTAACCTGCCCAGGAGCATATTTTTTAACAGAATTGTTGCAACTTAAATAGCTCTGATTACTAATTTGGGCTCCTCATCTCAATCTCCTATATCTTTATCTACCTACCTATCTACTAATAATTTCTAACCTTAATTTAACAGCATGCTTGTTAATTTAATATAGGTCATCTAAAATTAATAAATGCGGTGTCCAAAAATATACGCTGACTTAAAAATTTAAGTAACTGCTTATACCTATTTTTTCCGGAATTCTTTGGATTAGCCAAAATAAATGCTGTATTTCGAAAGTTGTAAAGACAAGGCCAAAACCGTGCAGTGTTGTCAAATATGCGGATTTCATATGAGTTTAAAAATGTCAGTAATGATTTTTTTCTATTCCTTTCCAGTAAATAACTTTAAAATACAATTATTAATAATAATATTAATAATCTTTAGTGTGTAACAGAACAGGTTCCAATATAATTTAAAGACATCATAGAAAATATATACATATATAGTGTAAAAGTATTTTCATCCTCATTAACTACTTTATATGTGCAGGCAATATTATATTAATGTAATTATTGTACTTTGTTGTTACACTGTATTCTTCATTGTAAGAGTTGAAGCTTTATGGTATTAGTAAAATGGGCATTGGAAAAGCCGAATACATTAATGTCATTACAAATTATTGAAAATGAACATAGCTCGATAAATTGACGTTTTAATTAAAAAATCTGTTGAGGGAGTCGGCAGATGGAAGACAGGATGGCAGTAAATAGTTCGCGAGGGAACATGGAAGTTCATGCAGGATAGTAGCATTGGACAATCGATGAGCGACTTGCACACTTTGCACAAAAACTGCATGAACATGTAGTATCTGCGATTTAGAAGCGATGGTATTTAGAATCTGGATAAAAGAGTATTTTGTTAAGTTCCTCTAGGGGGATATACACCATCTTCCCTAAATGCAATCTACTTAATGAACTTTCATTGTACGTTTTCTAATAGTATAATATATTTCTGGAAGATAGGATGCCATGTAATGCCGCTATATTCAAGTTTAGATGGCACAAAACTGTAATAAAAGGTTCTCAGTGTTGGAATAACAGATGGACCAGGCGAATATTGGAGCGGAGACCGAGACAAGAAGCCTATCGAAATAGGGGCCGCCCTCCAACAAGATGGACCGATGACCTGAAGCGTTGTCATGGAAACTGAATGCAGGCAGCACAGGATTGGAACACGTGGAGAGAATTAAGGGAGACCTACATCCACAGTGGATACAAGAAAGGGTTGATTGATGATGATGATGATGAGTGTTTGGTATTTGGTCGGATGCTGTATAATAAATCCCAATACCTTCATTGCATTGAAATAAATCTTACTGATGTGGTGGGTGAATAAAAGCTTATGGTCGAAAACCACACCCAGGTCTCTGAAAGTGTCACATTGATTTATGATTTTGTTGTCCAGACTATAGTCGAAGCGAATCAAGTCTGTCTTGTTTGTAAAGGTCATGGTGAAGCATTTGTTTCATTCAGAGGCAAGTTATTCCTGGTCATTAACTGGTATGAAAAACTATTTCCTAACCACCTGAAGACACCGTATACAATAAGGATAAACAAATAATGCTAAGCAGCTATCCTCCGTGCTAAGCCCCATCGGGCTAGCTAGATATCCAAGTACCTACTAATTTAGATTAAATGATAGTATCTAAAAAAGAAAGCCCCATCTATTGGTTGGAACTTTTTCTCTCCATGTTTATTATAATCTTGGGTCAGAATTCTTAAGGCTCCATTTCTGGAAAATTGATTAGTGATACTAATAAGAGTCTTCCCGATTGGTGCTAAGTTTCCTCCGTAATTTATACATAAAAAATGATACTCGAATTATACGACATTTTTAACTAATCGGCAACATCGCCAACAGGTATACTCACTCTCCTTGCGCTGAGAACGTCGTCGCTGGGTAACCGTCCGTCGTAGCCTGTGCCTATAAAAGGACGACGCCCCCCACAGGTAACTTGAGCTATGCGCCGATTGTGCTGAGCCAGAATACGGCGATGCCACGTTATTATAAATGTAGGGAATCTCAAGGAAGTTCACTATATTTTCTTACATTTGGGAAATCGGGTTTCATCCGATTAAAATATTTGTATTTTCATGGCGTTGCAACTGGGTATTCTATTATGAGTTACGGTTTTTATTATTTTTTGTTCGACATGAGGGAATTTGGGAAACGTATGATTAATATAAAGTATTTTTAGTAGGTATCGTCAAAAATATTTTATGCATGCGCTTTGAGCGATATGCTTTCCTATAATCGATTTATTTAATAGATCGTCATATTTTTGTCTGGTGAGTTAAATGTCTGAAATATTCAAGGCAGATATAGGGAAATAACTGATAAAGTTGGACGTAATACTTGTATGTCTACTACGCAAATTAATTATCGAATATTATCGTCCTAATTAATAAGTTGTTGTTTCGATATTAACTATAGATAGAAAATAGCTTCTAGAGTCTAGAGCAGAGCAGTTTACGTCCTGATGCGTCTAATTATACGGGGTAGAGCATAAAATCTAAATGCATGTAAATTTCCTGAAATTGAAAATATGACATAATATCTTACATAAAAATTGTATTTAATTAATTTTTACTGGGTTAAACACTGGCCCAAAAGAATCGCCATATGCCACTCTAGGGAAAAAAAATTACCATTTCTTCTAAACACTTTATATTATTGAAAAAACGTTTCCTAAACAATCATGCGACTTAAAAAAATAAAAACTAGGTATGGCTATGATGTATCTAATGATTTGGAATTTATAATGTTAAGTAAATGAATCAAATGAATAGATAATTGCGTAGCACTCTCTATTATAGACTTTAATCGTTGAAATTATTTTTATTTTTAATTTAGGGATAAAATGGCGCATTTATTGTTTATGAAACGAGCAATAAAGCGTGTTTAGAAGAAACGGTATTTTTTTTTGTTACGTCGAATGCCATGGCGTTACTTTGGGGTTAGTGTCTAACCCACATATATATCTCTAATTGATTTAGTTCAAGAAAGAATGAAATTTTTATGTAAGATATATCCAATGTAAATTTAAGGAAATTTACATTTAACATTTACATTTTTAATATTTTAAAATTTTTAATATACTGGGTGCCCCAAGTAAAGTGGTCTATTAGAAGTATCTCGAGAACTAAATGAGATTTTATTTTGCAAATTTGTCCGTGGCTATAAAAGATGGTTTTCTAAGTTTATTAAATATTTTCGATGGTGCGGTGTTGCCGGATCATACCGAAAGTGGTAGCAACTTCGGAATTTTAAATGAATTAACCTATATATTATATTTTTTTTGGAATCTAGGTAAAAATCTAGAACAGTTTTCCGTATTATATCATATACCTATCTTTAAGAGTTTTTGAATTATAAATAATTTTGTGATTTTTTAACGCCGTATCGGGACCTGAAAAGAAAATCGTATCTTTTTAGCTGTTACAGCTAGAAAGCTGGAAATTTGACAAGAGTTTCACAAGACCATCACAATTTTATAATTTTGAACATTATTTAATTAGTTTTATACAGGGCGTCTCCATAACAATATTTCTGAGGCATATGAATTATTGCAAAAATCTTCTTTTTTTAAATGAGACACCCTGTATTTGATATGTTTAGCTAATGGAGGATCGAATTTTCTATCTAATGATATTAAGTGTTCCTATACCTATCTTCAGTATTTTCGGACTTACAGCGAAATTAAAAAAATTATCTTATGAGTTATTGCAATAAAAATGGATAATTCACATTATTCGAGCTTAGATATTTTAAGTGTTTATTTTATATTCTTGAGGAGTATGGTAGAGTTTTATCTAGATCTTGCAGAAAATTTAATGAACTGCATTCTGATGCAGCTCCTATGACTCCCAAAAAGTTCATTGGCCGAGGTGGTCCATGGAAATGGCCCCAAGGTCTCCGGATCTTACCCCCTTAGATTTATATCTATGGGGTAGGATTAAAGAAATAGTATACAAGACACCCGTCACAACAATGGAAGATTTAGAAAATCGAGTACGAACAGCTTTGGGGTCTCTAGAAGGGAAAGAAATGAAAAAGGTGACAAATGAACATGTTATAACTACAATTTATGAATGTTTAAGAGCCATCGGAGGGTATTTTAAATAATTTAGTTATTAATTATTTTATTGGTGTAATTTTCATTTTGTTTATTTATTTATTAATAAATTCCTTCTGGTTAACCATTTCTTTTTACAAAAACACAGACATAATGTCACATGGATTTTTCATTATTTTGTTCCTATGAATCCACAGCCAACTACCAAAAAATATATTTTTATAATATAATTTTTAAATTTCGCTATGTCCGAAAAACTGAGGATAGGTATAGGAACACTTAATATCATTAGATAGAAAATTCGATCCTCCATTAGCTAAACATATCAAATACAGGGTGTGCCATTTAAAAAAAAGAAGATTATTGCAATAATTCATCTGCCTCAGAAATATTGTTATGGAGACGCCCTGTATAAAACTAATTAACTACTGTTCAAAATTATAAAATTGCGATGGTCTTGTGAAACTATTGTCAAATTTTCCGCTTTCTAGCTGTAACAGCTAAAAAGATACGATTTTCTTTTCAGTTCCCGATACGGCGTTAAAAAATCACAAAATTATTTATAATTAAAAAACTCTTAAAGATAGGTATATGATATTATACAGAAAACTGTTCTAGATTTTTACATTAATATATAGGGTAATTCATTTAAAATTCCGAAGTTGCTACCACTTTCGGTATGATCTGGCAACACCGCACCATCGAAAATATTTTATAAACGTAGAAAACCATCTCTTATAGCCACAGCCAAATTTTCAAAATAAAATCTCATTTAGTTCTCGAGATACTTCTAATAGGCCACTTTACTTGGGGCACCCTGTATAATATAATGAATAGCCAAACACCAACAATAGACACCTAGGTGCAAAACAAACGTATGTGTCGAAATCTAAAATTAGAAATATGTATATTATTATTTTGTATTTTTATTTATATTATCTATATATCATTCTATGTTGCACAGTTTACTGAAACATGACAACAATCCTTATTGACTTAGTGAATTACTGAAAAAGTATTGAAAACTTTTCTGTACTCCGATAAACATACTGATTACACATTTTACTAAAAGTTTTTATATCTTTAATTGATTTTATATTATCTGGGAGTAAATTTAATGATTTTGGTGCTAAGTAAGTAATCCATAAACTTTTTATTGGCGGTTGTTAAATTTTTTTGGTAATTTAAATTTGTTATTAGATTAGTCCCTGTTTCGGTAGAGTAATCTACAATGACATAGTTTAGCTTGCTAACCATCAGCAATGTTTTCTCATTTAGAAATTCCGTTAATATATAAAATTTGTGTATGAGTCTACGTATTTTATTAGGAACATAGTCAATATGTGGACTGTACTTCATAAATTGGTCAACCAGCACACCAAGATATTTTGTGTGGGTTACTTCTGCAATTCTATCATTACCGATAGTAATATCTGTAAAATTGTGATGACCAGCCCTTGTTAACCAATTTAAAACCTACTATTGTCGTATTTTTAACTTCCCAATTTTTACCAGTAAATATTATAGGCGTGTCGTCAGCATAAGATATAACTGTACCTCCTATATTTTCTGTTAAAAGAGCATTAAGATAAATGATGAAGTGGATCGGGCCCAAAACCGTTCCCTGAGGAACACCAATTTTGATCACCCGTCTCTCACTCAATGCATTATTGATTTTAACCATTTGTGGTCTCTCTTCCAGATAATTTTTTACTAAATTGAGTAGGTACAACTCCTCTTAAAAGTGGGTTGTGTAGCACCGTATCAAAGGCTGTAGCCAGATTCATAAATATCCCTAAGCATTTTGTACCCTGGTTTAAAACTTTTGTTACCTCCATTATATGCATCTAGATTTTATGCACTGTCCTGTATAATTAGACAAATTGTATTATAATAGTTAAAATAGAAATTATTAAAATTGGTTCAATATTAATCAAAGAACAGCGTATTGATGTTTGAATATTGATGTGTTTAGCAATTTCATTAATTGTTAAAATTTTAAAGCATTTGGCTCAGTCAGTTTATTTTTTCAAATACGTCGCAGAACCAAATAGTGATTCATCATTGCTATTCATGTATCACTTACCTGATGACAGATACATAATCAACAAACTCTTAGTTTTAATAAAAATAGAATCATATTATACCGGGCGGTGCGTCCGAACAGGAGATATGGGATTTCCCATTTATACATATTACGCGGTGGTCAAATATTAAGACAAAGGACCCCGCCGACTTTGATACTCGGGGATATTATCCAAAAATCGATGCTGATCAAAAGTCTCCATGGACCTTTAATTCTTGTAAAGAAGCATTATTTATGCTTGGTCATGTTTACAATAACAAATACTTAAACTACAATACGTCAGGCGTCAAAATATTTAAACTTTTTAAAGACTACAATACGAAAAATGTCTGGGTTTAATTTAAAGTGTATTTTTCTAGTATTTTTTTTATGGTGAAACACAAGCACTATAGGAAAAATCCTTTAAGGCAATCTGGGAGTGGTGCGTGTGCGAATAAAGCGATTCAGGTTGGGTTTGAATCGTTGAAGGTTATATTCATTGGGAAAAACGACCTCGGGAAGGTCGTTCCATAAGGATGACGTCCTCCAGATGAAAGAATTCTTAAATAATGAACTTTGAGGAGTATTAGGCTTATTCATATATGGATGGGCGGGTTTGTTGTTGAGGTGTGTACAACTTTTTGGTTCGGAAGAGTACACCAAGTGTCTGAGAAGCTATATTGGCGATTGTCACAGCGTGGTTATGTCAAGACATATTTCCTCCCAGATTGACACCCAGCAAATTAATAGATGAAGTCAGTGGAATTGCGTGTCCTGTCATGACTATATCCGGTTCTGTAATGTTAACCCTTTTAGAGAAAACTGCTGCCTGGTAATGTAGGAGTTAGTTTACCAGATTAGTACGCTTAGATTCAAACTTAACACTGTTAAGATTACACGTGCTTATAGTTCGTAAAATTGGTTTCTTAAGTAATGCCAAAAGTGAAGTAAGTGTAATCCAGCATAGACCAAACCTTATCCAGAACTTAGAGTGGATGGATAAACAAATTTTTAAACTAAAAATATTCTGTTTTTCTGTTATCTTGTCTTTCCCTTTATTGTTCTAGATTTGCTGTGAGAAAATAATTATTGTTGATCAACACAGCAGAAATCCCAAACGTCAGTCAGTGAATTAAATAACGGCGAAAAACCGCAACAGCCTTTAAAAAGTTGCTTGCAACCGCTAACTTCCAGAAACAATAACAATAAATAATTCAACCAAAATGCATGCATGGTGATTGGTGATATCAAATATACAGGGTGTTATGGAAATGACTTATTATATTTAAATGGGTATCTCCTAGGGTGTCCTAGAGAAAGTCTACATACTTTTTTTTTAATCGAATATCTAAATATTAAGGTAAAAACCCTTTTTACCCACATACTGTCGCTTCGTTTCATCTGGATTCAGTTAGCAACAATGTGGGCCACTAGAGAATACTAATGTCAGATCACACCGCATATTTCGCCCTTGCTTAGGTATCTGCCGCGCGCGACTATCGTTGCTTCAGTATGTTTCGAGACTCCGGGGTAGAATGACGCTGTCGAGGGTTTCACGTGCTTTATGTATATGAATTTTAAACGATTTGTTAGTTATAGCATTATCCGATTTTTTTCAAGTGTGAAATAATTCATAATAAGAAATATTGTGATGTGATTTCAAATTTGTGTGATATTACCTATTGCTGGTTCTGTTGCAAAACATACTTTTTGTGTTTTATTTTTATGGAATTTAATTATAAATAAAACGGATTATAAAATCGAAGGTAAGATAGTATGTACCTTAAAAATGTAGTATTTTTTTTTCTAAAAAGTTTGAAAAGCAGTGCTAATGCGGGTCAAAGACGTCGTGTTATCGAAAACTGAACACGTGCGTTTACAATTCTGTGTTGGAATATATGACAACACCGCCTCAATAAACTATTGATTGCGAACGTCCTCAGTAGCGGCCACGTAAATTTTCAGATTTCATATAAAGTGTATATTTCGTACAATAATTCAAAGCGCCATTTATGGTTATTTTTCTATTTATTTTCATCACAGGATTTGTCGGTTTAAATATAATAAGTCATATCCATAACACCCTGTATTATTAAAAAATTGAATATAAAGTTGATATAATTCCTATAAAAATATTGCCCATTCACATTTAATATTCCTCATGAATCTAGTAATGATTCATTGCTCATGGGTACTACGGTGAATATTGATCAATTGAATTAACTACTAAATATTCGCCGTCCCGGCAAAACAATGATGCGATTGCGAAATTATGACAATTTTAATTAACATTGTGATTCGTTCATAAATTAAATATGATAAATAACGACGATAGTGTATAATCACCGTCGATGTCACAATAATGGTAATTTTACTATACTATACCGGATGTATTATTGAGTTGAACATAGGAAATCATATATAACTTTTGAGGTGGCTCAATATTGAGTTCCCTGTATATTTTATACAAAACCTGTATGAAGAGGCCGACATGGTAAACCTACACACTCTCATAGCTCATAAAGCAGCAAACACCAGCCAATAATTTCTATGACGCTATTGCCAAAAATAATGAATCTATTCTCACTGACAATTATTTTCGTCTTGTCAATGTCAAAATTTAATTCGCCGGTGTTTGCTGTATTACCTGAACTATGAGAGTTTCGTGGTTTTGCCATCATATTTAATCGAGTAGCTTAGGATTGTCTCACCAAAATGTAGTCAAACTCAGCAGATGTCCATGTCGGCTTCTTCAAGGGGTTATAATGCAGTTTTTGTATAAAATGTACAGGGGAGCCAATATTGAGCCACCTCAAAAATTATATGGGATTTCCTATGTTCAACCTAACGAAGCATCATCCGGTATATAAGTAGTCGTATTCTCGACTTCTTGCCAACCAACCATCCAAATGCCGAGATGGCTATCTTTGGCGACTTTAACGTCCACCATGTCAACTGGCTTAAATACTCAACTACAGACGATGAGCAAAGGCCGCGAGGCCGAATCCTTCGCGATCAGTTCTGGTCTAACTCAACTCGTAGAAGAACCAACGCGGATTCCAGACCGAGCTGGAGATTTTGCTGGTCTTTTGGATCCTTTCTTAACGTCAAATCCTGATCTATATACAGTCACCGTACAGCCTTCGTTAGGATCTTCCGATCACAAACTTATTTCAACTCTAAGCGAACTACCAATTAATTCTGAACAACCTCCTAAACCTCGCAAGATATGGCATTACAGATCGGCCAAGTGGGAAGACCTGAAAGACCATTTTCGCACTTTTCCTTGGATGAGCTTATGCTTCTCTTCTGATGATCCATCCGACTGTGCTGGGGAGATCTCCGACGTCATTCTAACGAGCATGGAAGCATTTATCCCCTCCTCCCAACGACGCCCATTAAACGGCAAGCCCTGGTTTAGCAAGGATTGTGAGTGTGCTATCAGATCAAAAAATCTGGCTTACCGACAGTGGCGTAAAAACCCGAACACTGAGAATCGTACCATCTTTGTTACCGCTCGAAACCAATGTAAGTTAACAATAGATCAAACCAAAGAAGCCTATAACGTGAGGATCAGAAACAAGCTTCTTGACAGTCCTTTTGGTCAGTCGCTAAGGCCGTCAGCCAAAATTTCACCAAATCAACTATTCCACCTCTAACACGTCCCGATGGTACAATAGCATCCACAGCCGGAGACAAAGCAAACTTACTTGCTGAACTATTTTCTTCGTATTCCACTGTAGATTTCCAGGGAAGAACATTACCCGACATTCCTGCAGTTCAATTCGAAATGACCGAAATCCTGAAAGGACTCGACGTCAAAAAGCTACTGGTCCAGACGAAATTCCTATTATAGTTCTCAAGAGATGCGCCGATGAACTAACACCAGTATTTTGTAGACTTTTCAACTTATCCTACAAAAAAGGAATATTTCCATCTTGCTGGAAAACGGCGCGAGTCCAGCCTATTACAAAGAAAGGTAAGATAACTCTGCCTAACAACTATCCACCGGTCGCATTGTTAAGTTGTATCAAAAGTAATGGAGAAGGCTATTAACCAACATCTTCTAAAGTATCTGGAAGGCTTCAATATTATCAGCGACCATCAGTATGGTTTTCGGAAGTCCAGCTCAACTGGAGATCTTCTAGCCTATGTCACCCATATTTGGAACAACGCAATCGAACATCATGGGGAGTCTCGGGCTGTTGCACTGGATATTTCTAAAGCTTTTGATCGTGTTTGGCATGAGGGGCATCTAAATAAACTGCGATTATATGGTATGCCCAGTCGATTCTGTGCATGGTTGTCTAGCTTTCTTAAGGACCGCTGTCTGCAAGTAGCGATTGACGGATTTCTCTAAGACACCTTCACCATCAATGCCGGTGTTCCTCAAGGGTCCATATTGTCTCAAACTCTCTTCTTACTCTATATTAACGACCTTCTAGTGAAAACTAAAAATTCGATATTTAGTTTTGCTGCAACAGTTTTCTCTAAAAAGGTTAACATTACAGAACCGGAAATAGTCATGGCCGGACACGCAATCCCACTGGCTTCATCTATTAATTTGCTGGGCGTCAATCTGGGAGAAAATATGTCTTTGCATAACCACGTTGTGGCAATCGCCAAGATGGTTTCTCAGAAGCTTGGAGTACTCTTCCGAACCAGAAAGTTGTACACACCTCAACAACTTTTGACACTATACAAAGCCCAGATTCGACCATCACTAGAGTACTGCTCTCATGTCTGGAGCTCTGCACCCAAACATACTCTTCGGCTACTGGATTCCATCGAAAGGAGGGCTATTCGTCGGATCGGAGACCACGAGCTGACGAAGAACCTTGACAGCCTAGAACATCGGAGACAGATTGGTGATTTAACTCTCTTTTACAGATATTTTCATGGAAAGTGCTCGGCTGACCTTGCCCTCTTAATTCCACCCAGAGCGACGAATAGCAGAAATACACGACGAACCACTGCCACTCATCCATATGTGTTTAAGCTTAGTACTCCTCGAACTTCATTATTTAAGAATTCTTTCATCTGGAGAACTGCATCCTTGTGGAATGACCTTCCCGAGGTCGTTTTTCCCCAACGAATATAACCTCCAACGATTCAAAACCAACGTGAATCGCTTTTTGCGCACACGCACCACTCCCAGAGTGCCCTAAAGGATGTTTTCTATAGTGCTTATGTTTGATCATAAAAAAAAACAAAAAAAAAACATCAATAAACCTCATTGAAGGTAGAAAAAATTAGGATTGCGTGATATTTTATGTTAATGGTTTTAAAATATGAAAAGCAGGCTTTGTTTGTCAATGAAAATGATTGACTTTCAGTTATGTTGTCATGTCGCTTGCTGTTTATGTTTATGTATGTGTAGTGTTTTAAAGGGCATAGATTTTTCATTTAGCAACTTTAGTTGCATGAAATTGATATTGACAAAATAAAAACGTACTAAAGTTGGTTAAACTTATATTATTTAAAAACAGTTGTGTTACGAATTTAAGAGCTGATAACTTATACTAGTTGTTAGTTCCAAGACCAATAATTTATTATTTACCAACTTTAGTTGCATGCAATTGATATTAACAAATTAAAAATAGTTTGTTTTTTTATTTATATTTGATCTACTAAAGTTGGTAAAACATATAATTTAAAGAAAGTTGTGTTCTCATTTTAAGAGCTGCTGACTTATAAATGGCATGGTAGGTAGTTGCTAGTTCGAAGAGCAATAATATCCTATTTACCAAGTTTGCCTGAAATTGTTATTGACAAAGTAAAAATGGTTCCAGTTTTTTTATTTCCATATTTATTAAACTTGCTAAAGTTGGTAGAAAATAAGTTTTTTTACCATATAAAATTATTTTATACAGATAGTTTTCCAGCATATTGTAGTCATCCATATAGGAGTCAATGGAATCCATGTGAAACGCCGCGCGCTGTCTCCCGTAGCCCCGATTACTGACAGTAGTTAAATTTAAAAATGGAACGTTTTGGGAAATACCATCCGTGTAAGTTTTGTAAAGAATTCAGTGAAATAAAAATGTATCATCGGAATTTAAAGTTTCCAACGTATTTATTAGTAGAATGTGGGTCAGACGTCTATTCGTTTAATTTGTTTAATATAATTAAATATCGTTTCCTATTGGTTTCTACCAAATACAGACGTCTTCGTGGACAGAAAAGCAAAATTGTTTCGAAGTACTACATTTATTTCATCAAACATATAAAATTTATAAATTTTGATGACTATTCTCCATTAAAAAAAAGAAGAAGTGGCCAAAGAATTTCAAGAACATTTAGACGTTGTAAACGAAAATAATTAGGTACTTATAAACTATAATAAATAACAATAATTTGCTGTTTTTATTTGTTTTTAATTTATATAATAATGTCTAGCAAAAAGGTTTAGAATAACCAGAAATATAAATTAATTAAAATATCAGGTTCAGTCAAGCAAAATGTCATTCTATACACAAACGTCAAAAAATTTCCAATGTAATCACTTCCTGCTGCCTCGAGGAGGAGAAAAATTTCCGGAAATTATCTTAGTTGCCGTGGTAACGGAACAAAAAGCAAGCTCTTGATTGGCTGAAGAATGTTAGTGCGAAATTTTCACAATAATTTTATAGGTCGTTCAAAAGTTGAAACTATTGAGTGATTATGGGAGTTTTAACGGATCAATCTTGATGAAATGTTGTCACATGCATTCTTTCCGCCCGTTCTTAATTTATATTTTCTTTAAATAACTTATTTATATAGGGTTTTGCTTCAATATAAATCTAATAATGCATTTCAAAAGTTGCCAACGGTATGACTGGAAATTCATTTCTTACCAATAAATCTTATTTTCGGTATTATCCATTTATTTATTAATCCAGAAAATTTTTGCGTCACAACCTACATATTGCAGCCAAAGGTGGGTGTTGGAAAAATGCCAGTGTTTAGTATGAAAAGGCACTATAAATATTACAAAAATATAATTAGGAATATAAACAGAGGCGCCAGCGTACAGTTTTTTTTTAAACTGATTTTTGCCATGAGAAACGAGTATTTTGGAGTACAGATAAAAGGAAAGTAGCTTCCTGAAAGTTTTAAAGCACACTTAGTGTCAAAGTCTGGAAACCATATGATCAATGTGCGGTTACCGTGTCTATATGTACAGCATGTCTCTCGGATGATGAATGAATTTACTTCATTGAACTTGCAAGCTGGGTTAAAAAAAATACTCATTAGCTGATGACTCCTCTCCCTCTCTTTCTAACCTGGGAAGCAGCGACATAGATGTCTCTATTTATTAATTTCGGCCATCTCAGTAATTTTCGAGTTTTCCTATAGGTAGATACACACAAGAAAAGAGTTTATTTTTCATATATCAATTATTTACTTATGATACCTTAGAAACGGTTGCTATAAACATCATCATAATATCATAGGAAATATTAGTGGGCGATAAAGTTCGTTAGGAACCACCCTGTATACACTGTGTCCAAGATAAGGAGGGCCAGTACAGGGATCTCGGAAACCGTAAGAGGTATCCGAAAAAAACCGAAATCCTGAAAAATCGTTCCATTTTTTTCATGGGTTTTTTTGAGATCGAATTCTAACGTAAATTGCACTTTTACATTGCCACTTTTTCCGCTCTATCTAACAGCGTTAATTGTTTTGTAATCCGACGAGTCGTCTTCGAAGAGCCATTATCAACTTTCTTTTTTTAAATACACATACACATTGTGGTTTAATGACGTTTCGAGGGTTTCTGAACAACATCAGGATATTTTGGGATAAGGTCCCGCGTATTTCTCCTAATTTTATAAATATTATCTCATAAGTAAGCTCTAAATTTTTACTTATGTTGGACTAGTTTAATAAGTAACAAATAATTTAATAATAAACCACAAATAAGTGAACAAAATACAGAAACATTATTTCAACTTTCTGTTGATTCGGGATTTAAAAGAAAAGTAGGCGTTTGAAACAAAAAAATTAAGATGGTTACGCGTGATTTGTTACACTTTACATTCCCATTGTGATCGTTTTCAACATTTGACCACGTTCTAAGAGGTTTTGTATTTTCCAGAAAATATGGAACATAATTTTACAAATGCTGAAAAGTTTGATATTCTATTGTGTTTTATTTTATCTCAAAAAACTGATATGTGGCAGAGCGGATGCACTTGAAGAAGTGTCCAGAAAGAAGACAACCAAAATAATGGAAATCATTTTGAACACCTGATTATGTAGTTCCTTAATTTTTTCGTTGTTCGTTTCATTACTGTTTTATTATATATTATTGAATTATCTTTTGTTCACTTATTTGTGGTTTATTATTAAATTATTTGTTATTTATTGAACTGGTCCAACATAAGTAAAAATTTAGAACCTACTTATGAGATATTATTAAAAAATTAGGAAAAATACAGGATGGTATCCCAAAATCTACTGATGTTGTTCAAGAAATCCTCGAAACGTCGTTAAACCACAATGTGTCATACTTCGTTGCATTTGGAAGAAAAAAAGCTCTCAAATTCGAATAGCGGAAATAGTGGCAATGTAAAAGTGCAATTTAATATAGAATTCGATCAAAAAAAAAATCCAGGAAAAAAATAAAACGATTTTTCAGAATTTCGTTTTTTTCTGGATATCTCCGGAACTAATCGGAACTTTAAAACTTTCTAAACGGCATATTCTTAGACAGGTAAATGCGCAACTTCACCCCTATTTAACCGACTTCGTATCTCTTACGGTTTCCGCGATCCTATCCCTAATCTTAGATTTACGAAAATAAACTGTAACTTCCATTATGCCCCCCCCCCCCCCCAAACTAAGATCTGGTTACGCTACTGAATTGACATCCACATTTAATTATAATTATTAACCATCTCTATAACACCTCGAATTTTTTAATTATATTTTAGAGGCATCAGAAACTAATATCTGTAAAACTTTTGAATATGTTTCTTTGTTAAAATCTTTTGCTCTTTGAAAGACAGTCTTACAGAAGTGGATTTAAATACCTAACATTCTTTATGCAATATTGTAGTTAAAACAGCTTAAAATTAGCTCACTGCGTGATAATTTGAGTTGTCACTGGTCAAAATTTATGATACATGTGTCCCATATATTTACTAAATGTATACACATAAATATTTAGTGACAGTAAAACAATTTGAAAAGAAAATTAGAACAGAAAAATTTTGTGTGTTTTCAAAATTCTGAGAAAGTTTGGCGACAAAGGATTTTGACTTACTATAAAAATTAAATAATAATTCAAGATTTTCTAATTAAAATATTGCCGCATATTTTAAGACGGTAGGACGAGAAAGGACGCACAGTATATTTGGCTCATTCTTTGTTCTACAATATTTTTTTTTTATGATCAAACACAAGCACTATAGGAAAAATCTTTTAGTGTACTCTGGGAGTGGTGCGTGTGCGTAAAAGTGATTCACGTTGGTTTTGAATCGTTGGAGGTTATATTCGTTGGGAAAAACGACCTCGGGAAGGTCGTTCCATAAGGATGAAGTCCTCCAGACGAAAGAAGTCTTAAATAATGAAGTACGAGGAGTACTAAGCTTAACCACATATGGATTGGCGGCAGTGGTTCGTCGTGTATTTCTGCTATTCGCCGCTCTCGGCGGAATTAAGAGGGCTAGGTCAGTCGAGCCCTTTCCATGAAAATATCTGTAAAAGAGAGTCAAATCCCCAACATGTCTTCGATGTTCTAGGCTGTCGAGGTTCTTCGTCAGCTCGTGGTCTCCGATCAGACGAATAGCCCTCCTTTCGATGGAATCCAGTAGCCGAAGAGTATGTTTGGGTGCAGAGCTCCAGACATGAGAGCAGTACTCTATAGTGATGGTCGAATCTGGGCTTTGTATACTATCAAAAGTTGTTGAGGTGTATACAACTTTCTGGTTCGGAAGAGTACCCCAAGCTTATGAGAAGATATCTTGGCGAATGCCACAACGTGGTTATGCCAAGACATATTTCCTCCCAGATTGACGCCCAGCAAATTAATAGATGAAGCCAGTGGGATTGCGTGTCCGGCCGTGACTATATCCGGTTCTGTAATGTTAACCTTTTTAGAGAAAACTGCTGCCTGTTTTTTTTTAGAAGAGAGTGGGAGACAATATGGACCCTTGAGGAACACCGGCATTGATTTTGAAGGTGTCTGAGAGAAATCCTTCAATCGCCACTTGCAGAGAGCGGCCCTTAAGAAAGCTAGATAACCATGCACAGAATCGACTGGGCATACCATAGGATCGCAGTTTACTTAGAAGTCCCTCATGCCAAACACGATCAAAGGCTTTAGCAATTCTATATTAGTAAGAACCTACTTACGCTGTGTCTACTGTTACGAAATGAATGTTACGTAATATACTCGTATATATATTACGTAACAAATCACATTACCCGTGATATGCCAAAACCATCAATGTTTCCAATTTTATACAAAGTTCAGGAATTTTTAAACGTCAATATTTTGTATTTGGATATTATTTTTGGGTATATTCGTAAAGTATGGGTGACTACGATATTTATATTGAGGGAACGCCACGGGAAATTATATTACAAGCTGCTTCCATAGCAAATAATTTATTACTAGAAAAATCCAGGGAGCGGTATGACGTCTTTGAACATCTGTAGTTTGTATATTTCTTCTGACATAGCCACCGTGTGCTTATGTTTGGTTTGACATTAGGTTATGTACAGGGTATATTAAATTAAAGCGCCATTTTTGGATATTTTTCTTCAATTTGTTTTCATCTCAGGAATTGCCGGTTTAAATATAATACGTCATTTCCATAACACCCTGTATATTTTTCTTCAGTAAAATCCTGATATATGTGTCAAGAGACACAGAACAAATAGTGAAACACTGAACAAATTACCATAAATCACTTAAAGAAACACACATGTTTCAAATTAGTTTTTTTAACAGGCCCTTGTCACACAAAATCGCTACACACTAATGCATTCTTTAACAAACACACAAATAGGAGATAGGACACAATTGGCACTTTATAAACTAAAACGTTCAGCAATTATTGTATCTGCTGCATCCAATATCTTATATCGAAACTGATCCATATCTTCGACTTTATCAACTATTTCTTTATTCATCGTATCCCATAGAAAAAAAATTGCATGATGTAAGATCCGGTGACCTTGCGATTTCCAGTCTCTTACTAAACGAACATTTTCTAATATGCCTTCGACTTGATTTTTCTGTATGTACTAAACATTTTCCCACTTATTCGCACTGTACAGTTGATTAAATATCCCGAAAAAACTCTTTCGCGCGAAGCCGCTTGTTGTCAAGCAAATGTCAACGTCTAACCTGTCGATTTATACTAGAGATGTGGCTAATCTTTGGTTTTAAAATCCCGCTGTGAAATGATCGATTTAATTTTTTTAAGCTTTTCGAATGAAATAAAGCACCAGAGCAGCGATTAACAAGTTTTTTAATCTTTATTGGTATCTACAGCAGTGAAGGAAAACAATAAATAAGTGCTGTAGATCATTATAATTATTTATTTCAACCTTTTTTGGCGAATGCGCTGGAATCTACCGGAAAACATGCATTGCATTAGTACATTTCTAGATTTTAACAGTTCGTGTTTTAAATGTTTCACTTCAGATGTCATTTTTAATTCGAAGAGTTATCTACATTTTACAATGTGTTTTTTAATTAAAAACAAAAGTTCATACAAATCTAGGCGAGACAACCCAATGTTAATAAAAACGATGTCTCCAAGTGAATTTTGTGTGTGTTCATGTGAAGTTTTCTGATTATGGTTATGGGTTATGTGATGTGCCGGTTTCTTTACTAAAACGCTGTATAAGTTTTTATAGAAATTGACATTAATTTTTAAATAAGACCGACAAGGTAAGTGTATGTGTGTGGCCTAAATAAAATTACATTAAAAAATCAATCAGCCAATCAAAAGTCAAGAGGTCATTGACATTTGACCTAGTTTCGTAGTTGCGTATTTCAAACTTAAAGAGTGTAAGGTGTAATTCTGACAACACCGGTGAGAATTCGGATGTGCGGCAGTGCTGTACAGAAGTTTTCCTGGTTTGACGTCAGGTCATTTTTACCGCTGAATGAATTGAAAGCGCAATTTAAGGATATTTTTCTCCAATTTGTATTCATCTCAGGAATTGCCGGTTTAAATATAATACGTCATTTCCATAACACCCTGTATATGATATTTTTCGTGTCAAATTGATTGTTTGGGGGAGTCATGACCCCAACGACCACCCCGGATCCGCGCTTGACATATATATCGTTGAACGTTTATATTTAAAAACATGTTCAACTTTAAATAACAAATAATGATTTTACGTAATTTTTCAATTAATTTAAACAGTCGCCATAGTATCAGGTAATAATTTGAATAACTACATCAGTCTCTTTTGTGTCCTTTTGTCTTTTATCACAACATCTTTAACTGTAGACAGATTTACAGACGTTCATCAGATCACGGCAGCGAAAGACCGAAGGTCCGAAACAGCGCAATACTTTGATATCATCGCAACATGGCATCGTTACATGGGGGTTTGTTCGGGTTTGTTCGGGTCAAAATTTCTCAAATTTGCAATATATGCGGAATCTGACAGACAGTGGCCTAAGCTATAAGCTAATCAGTGGCGGCTCGTGACCTATGATAGAGGGGGTTCACAAGTATGGTGAAATTATTTTTAAAATTTTATTTTTGTGTAACGACCAAACAATTACTTTCTAGGCGATTTAAATTTAAAAAGAAAGTAATAAGAAGATGCGTTAGGTAAAACAGTCCACTACTAATACTACTAAAGCCATCTATGAGCTATCAAGAAAACAGAATGATGTCCAATACTACTACCGCCATCTACGAATTATCAAGAAAACTGAATGATTTCTAATACCACTACGCTATCTGCGGCTACGTTATTAGGCGCAACCAAGAGGAGAACAATAGTTAACTGTTTTATGACGAGAACGAATCGAGCCACGAGACTGACAAGTTGGCATTCTTCATATTTTCAGTGTTTTTTAGTTTAAATCCTTAAATAAAATGGTTTAAAATCATATCGAGTATCATTTATCGAAATACACAACATTTATTGACCCTACACAACAGTGCTTAAACGTAAAGTCTATTCTTCGGTTCTTAATTGTAGAAATTCTTCACTTCAATTTTTTGCTCCAAACTCGAAGAGCTAAAGTTATTTCTTAAATAGTCCACCGTCAACTATTCATTGTGACTTAATAAATATATAATATTAAAATATTAAAACATACACGCTCGAATTTCTTACTAGATGCACGAACAGACAACAGCGAGGTGTACACAAAAACTGTGCGCTTTTTCCATGTTAAATCGCCATAGCCCCGCTACCCCCACCCCACCCCGCCACCTGTTACTACAGAGAAACTGCACTACTTAATCGCACGTGCGAGCAAGTCTCGTCATAATAGTCATTTACCTCGACCGAGGCACGGTTGCCGGATCTATACAATTTGGTTTGACGGGATGATAAAATATGAGGACCCTCCCTCAGGGTGACTTTATACGATAAATAATATTCAATAAATATAAATTAATATTTTTTATTCGTTTTGTTTTGGGGGTGCACGTGCGCATGTGCTCCTGTGGAAGAACCGCCACTGAAGCTAATATTCTCAGTTTATTGATATTGCCAAAAATATTAATATGAAATTTGCATCAGTCTCACAAATTTACATAGTACATGAATAACGCATAAGTCCGATTATTAAACAACGCCTAATGCGGTGTCGTGTTCGTGAAACAACATCGTTTAGTTATCAACGTAAATTGTTGGTATTTTATAAAAATTTGTTAAGAATAACGCAAAGGTAAGTCTACTAGTGATTCATAATTAAATTAAATCGTTAACTCACGCTTATATTTTGAATGGAGTTATGCATTTTCTTGCCATTTCGTTTTGCTAATATTCGGAGTGCATATTGAATGATGCAGATTTCACAACATTTTTTCTATTTATCAGAAGTTTTTTTTTTTAAATTAGTTAGATACTAAAATATTGTTACTAGTTTAAATATTGTGGAATAAACGTGATTCGTGATTAAAACAAGCTTTTCTTCCATGGATTTTGAACAAGTCCAAATTAATTGTAAATCAGAGAATGCCTTTTACATAAATAAGTATGGACCTGCTGTATAATCATCCAAACATACCCTTCTAATTAAAGCAATTAAATCCACTAATGAGTTTTTATTAAATATATTTTTATTTTAAGCCGTAAACCAGTTTCTTGTTCCTCCTGTAGAATTGTTCATTTCGGACTTGTGCAATTTTCATATTACCTATATAACACGACCAAACTCGAAAAAGCCCTGTACAGGGTAGGGTGTCCATTTTTGGGTAGTTTTACGGGGTATCTCCGTTATTAGTAAAGATAGAAGGATGCGGTTTTCGCAGCACTGCACTACTTTTTCTCAAACAGAAGATGCCGTAATCAGAATTTTTCTAGGCCGCCTTGTTTTTGATATACCGGATGTTTTTGAGAATTGTGCATTTTGGGACACCCCCCCCCATATCTCGGTTACCCCGTAATGTATCAAAAAGAAATAAAATGTTTTTCATGTAGTTTTTTACGTCGAATTCAGCGACATACTCGGATTTTTTCTACACTCAATAGTTTTCAAGGAAAATAAACAAATTTGCTTTTTTAAATCACCCTATATATTTTTTAATAATATAATTTCGTTTGTAACAAGCTTTGCAAAAATATATAACACTTTATTTTAAGTCTTAGTATTAGGCCCGAAATATACGTTTTTCAAAAATATACCATTTTTTTTTAGTAGTCCATGACGGATATTACAAACAAATAAAAGAACACAGTCCTATGTGTCATAATAATAAAATCTTCTAATTTTGTCAGAGCATTCAGGTTCTCTAGGTTGTTTAAAATTTCTAATTAATAGTGAAAAATCAGTTTGTCCTAATTGTGGCAGAGCATGTAAACTTTGAGAAGTACGACATGCTCGTTTGTTATATCCAGTGTAACGAAAATGCAGATGAAGCATTCGAAGTGTATTTGAATAGGAATAGCCCTTATGTAGTAATTCTATGAAATTTATAAATTTTTTTAAATTAATTGTAAATATCCAGAAAGACAACAATCGAATAAACGAATTTTTTCAAGAATAAAATCAAATTTAATTGAACACGGTTCATTTTCTAAAGCTCGCTCTAAAATCTACCACAAAGATAATCGTGAGACTGATGAAATAAATGTGTTAGCTTCAATTGAAACAAATTCAAGTAGTTCTTGCAGAAAAGTTGAAGGTTCGGTCGGAATAATTAAATCAAGAGTGCAAACAATCCTAAAAAAACAGAATTTTAAGTCATATAAATTCCACCGTGTACAAAACTTACATCCTGGTGATGCACAGCGCCGTATAGAGTTTTGCAATTGGTATTTACAAAATCTGAACAGAGAAAACAATTTTGAAAAAACCGTTATAATATGGTCTGATGAGGCTCATTTTACCAGTGCTGGCATATTTAATCGACAGAATACGAGGTTTTCGTCTCAGGAAAATCAGCAGGTAATATTTCCAATCGAACGACAAGGCAGATTTGGCGTTAGCGTTTCATGCTTTATACTGATTAGCAAAATAGTTTATAATATATTTGAAGGATGCCTTAATGCAAATAAATATTTGGAAATTCTGGAAAACGTTGTGTCAGAAATAATAGAAGATGTGTCCTTAGCTGGTCTCAATAAATTGCATCTTCAACAGGATGGAGCTCCCGCTCACAATGCCCAAATTGTAAGGGCCTACGTAGATAATAACTTCCCAGGTCGCTGGATTGGAACTAATGGACCTGTAAGATGGCCACCAAGGTCACCCGACTTGTCGGTTTTCGATTTTTTCGTATGGGGGTAACTTCAAAATAAAATTTATTCCATTCAGTCCCAAACAATTGCAGATTTAAGAATTGCCATTTACAGAGCTTTTAGGGAGTTACAAACGCGGCCGTTTATTATTTCTAATTCATTAAGGCGAATAAGAACCATGTGTGAAACATGTCTAAGGCATAATGGAGAACAATTTGTCCAATATTTATGAGGGAGTTCAATAAATTTTCAATTTTTGTGTCTAATATTTAATCACACCAGTATTTTTTTTACTATCCGTCATGGCTTACTAAAAAAAATATATTTTTGAAAAGGTATATTTCGGGCCTAATACTAAGACTAAAAATAAAGTGTTATATATTTTTGAGCAGCTTGTTACAAACTAAATTATATTATAAAAGAATATATAGGGTGACCCATTTAAAAAAGCAAATTTGTTTATTATCCTTGAAAACTATTGAGTGTAGAAAAAATCTGAGTACGTCACTGAATTCTACGTAAAAAACTACAAAAATAACATTTTATTACTTTTTGATGCGTTACGGGGTAACCGAGATATGGGGGGTGTCCCAAAATGCACAATTCTCAAAATCATCGCGTATATCAAAAACAAGGCAGCCTAGAAAAATTCTGATTACGGCATCTTCTGTTTGACAAAAAAGTAGCATAGTGCTGCGAAATCCGCATCCTTCTATCTTTACTAATAACGGAGATACCCCGTAAAACTACCCAAAAATGGACACCCTGTATAATGGAAAACGGATCACTTTTCGAATTTTTATTTTATAATTAATTAGTTTCTAAGTATTTCGTGGTAAGCAACTTTTATTTTTGAAGATGATTCAGTAAACACCATTATTACCTATTTTTTTTGTAATAACTAATAATGATTACCTATTATAAATTTTTAATAGTTAGTAATAACCGTTATTATAACTTTCAGTCAGTTTAAATCTCATAGATATGAAGTGTAAATAAGTTACTTTATAAATATTAATAATTATATATGTAAATATCTATAATTCTGTGGTGTAACAGTTAAATGGCAGCAAGACTCACAGTCTACTACATTCACAGTCTATACTGCCGTTTCCGTCATTTCCCTTTGCCCCCGATAGAATCGAAATGGAACTATTTTTTTACTCATTATCCGTCTGTCTAAAGCGAGCGTCCATACCAACGAATACTTAACTTAATAAACAGGAAGAAAACAAACAGCCGTGTTAAAAAATCGAATCGAAACAGGAAACGAAACAAACCCGGCATCCATTAAGAATGGCATCAGCTGACAAACGCACGTGCTTTTCGAATGTCACTTTTGTCAAAATTTTTATTACTGTCAATATTTTAAAGTGACATTTAACCAACAAAAAACATTCAAACCCCTTTTATTTGATTTACTGAGTGGTGAAAATCAAATATAGGATTCTGACATGTTTTAAGCTTTAAATATTACTTTAAAATAATCCTGACACACTCTTATATCATTTATTGAACTAGTAACGTAACTACAAATGAAAAATTAAACTTCAGAAACAAGCTTGTAAGTAGTTTTATTAAAAAATAGGAAGTAAATCAAATTTACATAAAATATTTTACCTTCAACTGGGCTCTAGGTCCTAGCCAATATTTCATGCTTCAAGTCCGAGCATATTTTTGGGCCCCATATGATTTATGAAAAGAAATTATTATTGATGCTTACTCTCAGTAAAGATGACTAAATGAATATTTCAATTACAAATTACTCACTTGCACCAAAAAGGAAACGACGTTTTTCGTGAAAAGATTAGAAAATTAAAAATTATTTTAGAATTTAAGGACGCTTCGCTTTCTCCATTTTCAGTCACTTCACACAGCCCGGTGAGACTGCTTATGGGGGAGGTCGAAACACGTAAGAAGGCCTTGGAAGTGATGCTAAGCCTACTCTGCTCCATACGCTCACATGTAACCTACTTTTATCTATCTGTTTCACTCTATCATTTAAGCGTCAATATTAGACTTACGTAGAGTTAATATGGAAAGCCCAAAAGTGAGTGTTTATGCAGGCGACTTGATCCTGGTCATATTTGTCTCACTTTACTGAATTAGGGAAGGTTGCTGCAGACAGAGACAGGCATAGAATGCGAACAGCACGAAGCAATAGTTTAACAAGCTAACTTCCTTCGTCTGGCGGGCATGGAAATCAAGCAACATCTAATATGATTTAAAATGGTGGAGAAGTGGAGAAGACGCATCTTTAAATTTTAAAATAAATTTTAATATTCTAATCTTTCACGAAAAACGTCGTTTCCTTTTTGGTGCAAGTGAGTAATTTGTAATTGAAACATTCATTTAGTCATCTTTACTGAGAGTAAGCTTCAATAATAATTTCTTTTCTTAAATCATATGGGGCCCAAAAATATGCTTGGACTTGAAGCTTGAAATATTTGCTAGGACCTAGAGCCCACTTGAAGATGGTAAAATATTTTATGTAAATTATGATTTACTTCCTATTTTTTAATAAAACTGCTTACAAGCTTATTTCTGAAGTTTAATTTTTCATTTATAGTTACGTTATTAGTTTAAAAAAATGATATAAGAGTGTGTAAGGATTATTTTAAAGTGATATTTACAGCTTAAAACATGTCAGAATCCTAATATTTGATTTTCACTACTTAAGTAAATCAAATAAAAGGGTTTGAATGTTTTTTGTTGGTTAAATGTCACTTTAAAATATTGACAGTAATAAAAATTTTGACAAAAGTGACATTTGAAAAGCACGTGCGTTTGTCAGCTGATTCCAGACGGAATGGATGCCTGGTTTGTTCGTTTGTTCATACTTGCTTCGATGTGTTAACACGGCTGTTTGTCTTCTTCCTGTTTATAAGTATTCGTTGACTTCACATATCATTCATATGTTGCTTGATTATATTCCATGCCAGACGAAGAAAATTGACTTGTAAAATTGTTTAACAACTCGGCCTGTTCGCATTGTATGTCTGTCTCTGCCTACATCAACCTTTCCCGATTCGGTAAAGTGAGACAAATATGGCCAAGATCAAATCGCCTTCATTAAACACGCCCACTTTATGGCTTCCAGATATAACTACGTAAGTCTGATATTGACACTTAATGCATACTAATATATAAAGATTAACGTAGTTTACTTGTGAGCGCATGGATTACTTCCATGGCATTCTTACGTGTTTCGATCGTGCTGCGCCACCCGAAATATGCTGACTGGCGACGTCCGAGTTTGACGCTCAGAAGACTGACACGATATATGTCTTTGTTAAAGGCATATAAACGAGGAAGGTGCATACAAAAAAGTATGTCAAGTCCTTTAGTGGATTCATCGCGACATGAGTTTTGTTTTGACTGAGACTGGCTAGTCAGCGGCAATTGTGATTTTTTTAAAAATTACAGGATATAATTTGTTTAAAAATCAGAATCAACTGTTCTTCCTTAATAAAAACTCTAGACTACACTTCTAAAACTTACAAAAACAACCCCAGGTGATTTATCAACACATTCTTCTTAGTCATAAAAATTTGCGACTCACTGGATTATTAAAATCGCTCGAGTATCAAGTACAGGGTGTCCCATTTTCGACACTTTTATAGGGTATCTCCGTTATTGTTAGTGCTATTTTTTGAGTCGAATTTAAAATGGTAAAATCAAAATTCGGAAATTTTTGGCTCGCTTAAGCGATACGGGGGAAAATCAACAAATTGACAATTTCTAAATTACCCTATATGTTCTTAGTTAAAAGAGATACATAAAAATATTTTATGCAGAAGTTTGTTTATAATGATTCAGGTAAGAACATTATCGGACCTAACCTCATTTTTTTAAATGGAACAATCTGTATATTTTAATCTAAAAATATTTTAAACTCTCTTTTCAAATTTATAACACACCATGGATGATAGATATCATATCAAATTTATCCAAATGAATATGTAAGAATGAAATTACGCTAAATGTTAATAACAACTAGAATATCAACATAGTTGTCTCTAGGATATTAGCTTTTGTCTCATGCCCTATACTGTGGTTTAAAGTAATAAGGTTTAAATAAATCGCCTAGGAAACCAATATTATCCATGGTGTGTTATATGTTTGAAAAGAGAATTTAAAATGGTATCTTTTTAAATTAAACAATACAGGGTGTTCCATTTAAAAAAATGGGGTTAGGTCCGATAACTTTTTTACCTGACCGCGTATACTTATTCTAAATACGACAGATTATTAAAAAAATCATTATAAAGAAACTTTTGTATAAAACATTTTTCTGTATTTCTTTTAACTAAGAAAATATATGGTAATTTAGAAATTGTCAATTTGTTGAGTTTCCCAAGCGAGCGAAAATTTTAAAATTTTGATTTTACCATTTTAAGTTTGACCCAAAAAGAGCACATACATTACTTTTTTGATAGCACTAACAGTTACGGAGATACCCTATAAAAGGACACCCTGTACTCGATTATTAAAATCATCGGTTGTTCCCAACATTACAAAATATACTAATGTATTACTTAATTTTTGTAGGTCAAATCCCTTTGTCGCCAAACTGTTCTACCGTAAAATACATAATTATTTTAGGAAAATAGCGATTTATGCAAAACCGATTGTTAATTGAAAATTTGGAAGCGTATTTAGGCGGAGCTAATCTAAAATTCTATTGATCAAAGTCCTGCCTCGTGCGTATGTTAAAAAAATGTCCATACATTAGTTTAAGTAAGAATTTATACTGCGTGTTCCTTAATGATACGTGATACGCTAATATTTCAGAGTGTGATTTCTTAAAGCCGTATTAGAGTCTGCAATTTTTTCTCTTGCGCCGGCAATGGCAATTATAATTGCTCGCATTCATGCATAGTAAACCGTTCTCGATCAACTGGATCATTGCCAACAATCAGAACAGCAGTTGGTACTGTCGAAATCCCTAAAATACCCCCAGAATTATAGATGGACAAACCTGTTCATTTTGATTACCAGTTAAAGCAGCTACTTCTATTTACAAAAAACAGGTCAACGACGAATTAGCAGTACATAATATGCTTAATAAAGAATGTGAATTGTTAATTTAAGTAAAGATTGTTTCAAGAAAAATGGATATAACTTAATGACTGCTGTAAAAGTACCTGGGTAATCCCATTATTTATTACCGTTTGTTATTATTATGCGGAAAGGACCGGATTGTAATAATTATAACTAAATATACTCGCATCAGGTAGGTTAGGTTGCTTAATTTATATTTAAATATCTTTTTGTGGTAAAATTTGTTAGTTTTTGAGGAATGGTTCAAGAATTGTCTTTTACCAAACATCCCTCAGAATAGCGTGATAGTAATGAACAATGCGAGCTATCACAGTCGCCAATTACATAAAGCTCCAAGCTCAAATAATACAAAATTGGAGATTCAGAACTACATGGCGGCGAATGATATATATTTTGAAGAAAGTTATAAAAAAAAAGAGATCTTTTAGAAGTTTTAAAGACATTTTGTATAAAAAAAGTATATGTTTGTGACACATTGGCCGAAGAAATTGGACATACAGTGCTACGGCTCCCACCCTATTATTGCATTTTTAACCCCATAGAGCATATGTGGCACCAGTTAAAATCACTGGTTAGGTCTGTAAATATTTCTCCGACTTTAAGTTCTAGTGTTGTAGAATTAATACGAAAATGCTTTAATGATATTCCCCCAGGTAGTTGGAAAAATTTAGTCCGTCACGTAATAACTGTAGAAAATTCGTATATTAGTCTGGATCGTATAATTAATCCAATTATAATTAATTTTGATGAGCATAGCGATAGCGGAACAGAACTATCTATAGAATGACATTATAAATGTAAATAAATATGACTAGTACCTAATATTTAAAAAAAATGTTATTTCATTTGATTACATTAATATAATCATATCATTACTTGTTTTCCTTAGTCCATCCCTTCATACTTCACTTGTTTATTGCCAAGCTCTTGTCTACACAATGGGACCGACCAGGAAATCATTAAGTCGTATACAATTTTCGTGAAACGTACTGTACCAGTGTTAGTTTAAATAGCCATTAGCTGTTGATACCTGCTTCGACCCACTAATAAACAGTTAAAAATAACAGAATAATCCATCTCTACTCAGACTTGCAGCGGCAATGGCAATTAAAATGGCGCATGCCCCATTTCTGGCAATGCGAGACAGCTGATCTGGAACGGTGTACTGCGCATGAATCCGTGCAATTTTAATTGCCAGAAGAGTAGAATTGCCGCCTGTAAAGACCGTATTAGAGTCGGAAATTTTGTCTCTTGCGCCGGCAATTATAAGGGCACGTGTTCATGCGCAGTAAACCGTTCTCGATCAGCTGGAGCATTGTCAACGGTCAGAACAGCAGTTGGTACTGTCGAAATCCCTAAAATAGCCCCATAATTAGAGATGAGCAAACCTGTTCGTTTTGATTACTAGTTAAAGCAGCTACTGCTATTTACAAATAGGAGGTGCAAAAAGTTGCTGAATAGCAGTCCATAAGTTTAATAAAGAATGTAAACTGCTAATTTAAGTACCAGTGGGTTTAAATGCATATTAGCTGTTCATACCGGCTTCGAGCAAATAATAAACAGTTAAAAATAACAGAATAATCCATGTCTACCCAATTGCGCCGGCAATGAAAATTAAAATGGCGCGTGCCCCATTTCTGGTAATGAGAGACAGCTGATCGGGAACGGTGTACTGCGCATGCATCCGTGTCATTTTAATTGGCAGAAGAGTAGAATTTCCGACTGTAGTACGGAGAACGGTGTACTGCGCATGAATCCTTGAATTATAATTGCCATTGCTGGCGCCACAAAAATTCCCGACTGTAATACGGCTTTAGGATTCCATTCTCGCATTGCGCCCGTAATACTAACAGTATTGGGCTAGCTGATCGAGGACGGTGTACTTCGCATGAATCCTTGCAATTATAATAATAATAATAATTCACTTATTTCTTCAATTAACTGTAAAAAAGAGAATTATATACAATAATTGAAGAAAACGTCGAGGGTTTTCTATATCTAAAGTCTAAACAATAAAATAATTGTAGGATAATTAAGTTAATAATATAAACGAACAAAGGTAATAATTACTAATTAAAATTGAAGCTGTCAACGATACAATACGACGACAATCATTGATAGAATTCTTGAATGGTATAGCAAGTTTTTAGTATTAATAAATGCTTGAGTCTATTCTTAAAAATATTTATATTAGGAGAATTTCTTATCTCAGGACTCAACGCATTGAAGAACTTGCATCCATGATGCGCCAGCAATGGCATAATTGCCATTGCTGGCGCAACAGTCAAAAAGTGCCGACTCTAATACGGCTTTTAGGTCATCGTAGGAACATATGTCCGCAACGGCTTCAATTCTTTGTTACAGTGTGTTTTTGTTGGATCGTAATTTTTTAATATCTTTCTTTTATTGCTCCTAAACTACAGAACCAAATTAAATAAAATTTTAAGAACACTAATACGATCCTAAATATGCAATAAAATACTGGGTGTCCCATTTAAAGAAATATAACTTGTTATCACACTTTTTTGGGCCACCCTATAAAATGCAAAGTAATATTGTTGTTCGGGTGACCTCAAGCAGTTTTAGTATTTTTCAAAAGTTCGACGATAATTTAATCTTCCATCCTCTTAATGCTGAACGAATGTAAATTTTTGTCGTGTGTACTTACCTGAAACTATTTAGTTTTCGTAGTGTAATTTTATATCAATTTGATTACCTACATATGAGTAAATTCAGCGACGTAAATTGCATAATAATTATTATGTGACTATAAAAATTATTCAAGTAGCGTTTTATTAGATAATTGGACTTTCAGGAAACATAAATATGTAATAAATATAGACGAGCCATTCCAAAATTTAGCATCTTGCATGTTATTGGCATTTATTTCCACTTACAAATCTTTCAGATAACGTTGGTATATTCCTTATTTAATTGAGACAATATAATTTCTATTTTTCTCCTGAGAATGGAACGATGGGCGGGAAAAGTGGCAGTTGTAACTGGGGCCAGTGCAGGTATTGGAGTTTCTATTGCTGAAAAGTTATTGGATGAAGGAATGCAGGTAAATTTAAAATTATATTCTTTAAGGTAGGAAAGTTGACAAAATGAAATGAACAATTTTCAAAAAAAATCTGTTGTAAAAGACAATTTTATTGATTGGATTTGATGGCTAAACCAATAGTACGAAGCCATAAAATAAGTTTTTTGAAATTGTTATTATTATAATAGTCTTTATTAACACACATACAGAGGAAGTGAAGTTTTGCTTTGAGGCAGTCAATCTATAAATCATGTTTATATTTTAACTAATTGTAATGACTTAACCATGAACGTTAAAAATAACTTTTTAACGTTTATACTATCGTCATTCCGTCTGTGTACGTTATATTATACATCATAATCCCTAATGATATCGGTTTCTGCAAAATGATTACTACAAACGAAAGAATATTTGGTAGGTGCAAACTATATTTTTTTAAATTTCATCTTTTGGGAAACCAAAAGTCGATAGCATAGATCCTCCAGCTTTTATAGTACTAGGATAATTCGATTTGCACCCAGGGACACAACACGTTTTTGTCATTATGTAGAATGTTCAAAAATTTACCTCGTTACTAGTTTACGTAAGTAATCCAATAATAAATCCAATTTTCAACTCTAAAATGTCACAAACTAGAAGAGCACACACTATTTTAAAAAATACCTGCTTTCCGGTATTCAATTCAAATTGTAACGCAAATAATACTTTAACGAACTCTGAATAATATTCACACGCCATGACGTTCTTATGAGAAAGCCGGTAGGCGGGTTAACACACGATTACGGATGAAATATGTGAGGTATAGCATCGCAAACACTTTTAAAATCCTCTACACAAACCCAGGAAACACCCTATTAACGTTTTAATAAATATCTGTACTTAATATCATTAAAATTAACTGCAAAATATTCGCGACCAGCGACATCGACTTGACAGATGAACTAATATGGCGGCTGACGTACATTACCGGCAGTGTTGCCAGATTCCAATGTCAGGGCTTCTTAAATTCAGAAGGTACTGGCTATGCATTGCGAAATTTACGTAAACCCTTCAATTATTATAGTTTCCTGTAAAAATGCAGTTGAAAATATCACATAACTCCCAGACCGTTTTATTGTCAATCGAAAATCACGAATTGTACCTTTAACATAGGAAAAACAGAATAATATTATGTAAAAATAACTACAAATACAAGTCCCGTAGAGGTTAATGTTAAAGTGTAGTCGTTGTACCGTGCCGACAATATTCTCCAAATACCCAGCTGAGATTTAGATAGTGAAGAAGTGGAAGAGAAAACGCAAGATGAAATTGGGGAGAACGATGATATTCAGGTTTCTAAGGAGAATGATCAGGAAATATCTAAGATAAAAAGAACGTAATCGGAGGCATGTTAACGAGAAAGATTGGGTCAGAGAGGAAAATAAGAAAAGAAGGGAGAATGGTTTACAATATTTCGGGAGAAAAAAAATGAAGATAGTTGGAAATACGACAGAAAGAACCATGCAAAGCATTACAAGAGCAAATGCTCACGGAATAAGACGTTAACGAAGCTAAAGTATGCAATGTTTTCTGAAGAAGACCGTAAGGCAATTTTTACAAATTTTTGGAAAATGTCGTCATTTGACGAAAAATATGTATAAACAGGGTGTCCGGGATCATGTGGGAAATCTCCCGGATATGAAGAAAACACGTAAAAATAATACTATAGGTTCATATAAACTTCTTTCGTATCGGCCTCCTCTTCGGAGATATGGGCTCCCAAAGAGCACCAATGGAATCAAGTTTTTTACACATAATTATTGAACCACCTGGTATATTTCAATTATTTTTTAATATGATGTATACCAGGTAAGACCCGTCAAATTACTACCCAAGAAACTGCTGTGAATTACTCACAGCTGTAACACTCATGGGCCCATTTTTTTTACGCCCTGTATGATGAGAACTTGGGACAATGTTTTTTACATACCTTTACCTATTGGCTAAAAATTAAGTACTCTTCATTCATGTCGCTAATCCTAACCGTTTTCGAGAAAACGTCATTTTATTTACACTCAGTCCCCTAACTGCTCATGGGCTAAATATGAAAAAGCGGAATCTTGAAGGTTGAACATTGGATCGGAACAAAGATGTATATCTTTTATTGAATTACCCGACGCACATGATGTATATAAAATGCCGTTTTTTTCGAAAACGGTTAGGATTAGCGACATGAATGAAGATTACTTAATTTTTAGCCAATAGTTAAAGGTATGTAAAAAACATTGTCCAAAGTTCTCATCATACAGGGCGTAAAAAAAATGGGCTCATGAGTGTTACAGCTAGTCCGTCCCTGCAGCTGTGAGTAATTCACAACAGTTTCTTGGTAGTCATTTGACGGGTCTTACCTGGTATACATCATATTAAAAAATAATTGAAATATACCAGGTGGTTCAATAATTATGTGTAAAAAACTTGATTCCATTGGTGCTCTTTGGGAGCCCATATCTCCGAAGAGGAGGCCGATACGAAAGAAGATTATATGAACCTATAGTATTCTTTTCACGTGTTTTCTTCATATCCGGGAGATTTCCCACATGTTCCCGGACACCCTGTATAACTACTCTTGTCGAAAAAGTATCTACGAAAAGATGCGGGAATAGAAAATTTGAAGGTGCTAGTAGAAGTTTCTGCGCGTATATATTTTATCTTCCTAATCTAGTAGGAATTAAGTTGAGGGTGTGTAAAACAATGTTCGCCAATACAATAGCTATCAAGCCTTGGAAGAAAATTTCAATGTCAATTATAAAACAACATTTAAAATAATTCGTTGACTCGCTACCGAGAATAGAAAGCCATTACTGTAGGAGCTCACGCAACAAGTTGTATTTGGAGCCAATATGGAAATCCAACCATACAATGTGTATAGAAGTTGGTGCTCCACTAATTACCCAACTGATCGCCCCCTTTCAATAGCTAGTTGTTATTATATGTTTTCCGATTTAAATTTAAGTATCTTTCTTCCTAAAAGAGATTAATGTGACCTATATGTCTAGTGATGGTTGTACCGGAAAAAATAGAAACGTGATTATGTCAAACGCACTTCTGAATTTGGCGGTACTTTCACAAAACTCAACTCGCCTATCGAAATCATCTTCGGTTAACTCTTAAAAATATCTAGAACGTGGGCATACACAAATGGAATGTGATTCGATGCATTCGACCATTGAAAGGCAAATACGAAAAACAACAATAAATATCCCAGCTGATTAAATCAGAATATGTACAGACGCTCGAAAAAATCCGACACCATATCAAGTTCAATATTTGGACCATACCATACACTTTAAAAATTTATTACAATGTTATAATACTATATTAGACCCAGTACAAACGAACAAACCCGGACAAACCCGAAACCGTAAATTTAATAAGACAGCTGAAATATAATCCAAATGGAACAATTAACTATAAATTGAATTATGTAGACGTCTGGAATGCTATTCCAGTACGTAGGCATCCTCAAGATAAGAAAAAAACCAAAACATTTGGAAGATATGCCAAGTTTATACACAAGACCGATACCAATCAAGAAAGCCAAGTAAGACCACCTTATAAGCATTTTATAACCAATTACCGCACCATTAATGTCAACTGTTAGTTTCCCACCATGTGCACAAATAGAATTTATACATTTTGACTCATGCGTCATTTATTTAAGAAAATCCCTTAAGTCCATGATTGAGAATCGCAATCCCGGGTAAAATCACATAACTCCAATTTTTTTTCCAAAAAAATAATTTTTATTCTTCTTTATGGGTACATTTTCCCGTCTTGGCCTTATATCTCCAGATTTAGTTTTCATCCTCCCTTCATTGTTATTAAAGAAATATTATACTGTTTTTATTATCTACTATAAAGTTTTGCTATTTGGACTTATGTGATTTATTAATTAAGCTGACGATTTGCTACCTGAGCAATTGACAAATACTATAAAAAGTCTAGTTCAAAAATTGACAAAGTCAGACAAAAAGAATGTATATTGTTTGGATGTATTAGCGTCAAAAGTTTATTCACCATACCTAATTTCAAAATTTTATTATGAACGGTTTCGAAAATATTTAGAAAAAAAGTCTTCAGGGTTTCCCATTCTAAGAGCCGTAGCTCTCTTAGCATGCATTTCTGAACTTATGCCCATATAACAAAATTCTATTATTTTTAGCCGGAGAATATGGTGGTAAACTATTGCCCCTTAATTTCGGGACACCCTGTCTGTGTACAGTAAACTCTAAGAGTAAAAGAAAGCTATTTTGAACTTTGCTTTAGTTTACAATTATTAGTCTAGTCGCCTATAACAAAATTTCCCGATAAAAACTCTATTTAAACAACATATTTTATGATATTTACAATTATTTCGAAAACGGCTGGATATAACTTATAGGCTCGTATTACAAAATGTCTATGAATTCTACGTCAAATAGCCAAATAATATACAGGGTGTGCCATTTGAAAAACTTGAGACAAATTATTTTAAAATGTGGCGTTTTTGAAAGCTTATTAAGAACACCATGTATAAAATAGATAAAAGCAATTAGGTTCATAGTATCTCTGGACCTCTTGTCATAAATTTCACCCAATGCCGAGGTTAAAAAAATAGTTCTGGGTTGTTTTTTTTGAATTTTTTATTTAGGATACAGGGTGTTTTAAATTTTAAAAGTTTATCTATGTAAATGTGAATGACATCGTAGCTTATGCTTACTATGTTCGACCCTTCACCCATTTATTGAGGTTTGAAGATCTTGGTGTATACACAATAGGAATTAATCAAGTAGTTGATTTATTGCAGTAAAAACGGTATATCTTGAACCTGCTCAGCTCGATGCTCGATTCACCCGTCTACGTTTATTACGGCGAATATTGCTGTATTGGCCTGTTCCCATAATGTATATTGTGCATATTGCACTATATTTATTTTAAATATTTATTTGAAAGGTTGTAGGACTTGCCAGACGTATTCACTTAATGGAACAACATAAAAATAAATGGAACAATAAAAAAGGTTCATTCTATCCAATAAAATGTGACATTTGTGTAGAGGAAGAGATCGTCAACGCTTTTGCCTGGATTAAAGAACATTTAGGATCTATCTCAGTTTTGGTTAACAATGCTGGAATTATAGGAAACACAAATCTCATGGACGGTAATTTTAGTACAGGGTCATTCACGGAGAGATCCTGAGATCTCAGGAAGTAAAAAAGATATTTGTATGAAATATTACTCGCATAAATCTTCCTAATGAAGATATTTTGACGTATCTATCATTTCCGGTTATTCCGGAAGTCGGTGTCAACTTGAATATTTTAAAAGGGACACCCTATATGTTATTACATTTTTCGATTCTACGCAAGACACTAGGTAGTTTTCATATATCATGTCCTATACCTTAATCTATGTTTGACGCTTGCGGGCCTTAAAAGAATAATTAATTTTTCTTATAAGGAAGCCTTTATTATTTAATTTGGGTTGGATTCCTTGTTCACTGGGACCAGCTTTAATAGATTTTTTATAATATTTAAAATTAAATTCTACAATTAGAAAAGGAAACCTACAAATTTTATAACTATTTTCTATTTACAAAATCTATTAAAAAAGTCTATGCTTTTCAGGTGATATTAATATCAAATACTGATGTATGGAAAAGTATCATTTCCCAGACCACCCTTATACAATAAAGGCGTATTTTGTCGACACAGTAGCACTTTTTAAATTACTATTTCAGATTGAATGGTACTACCAAGAAAAGGAAGCCCTCTCCATTGATAGCATGCAACACCTGCAGCCCGGTTTCGATCTTATTTGTTCTTGTCAGTACAGGATAGGTACCCATCATCGGAGAGGGCTTCCTTTTCTTGGTAGTACCATTCAATCTGAAATAGTATTTTAAAGTGCTACTGTGTAGAAAAAGTACGCCCTTATTATATAAGGATCATCGGGTGGTCTTGGAAATAATAATTTTCCATACATTGGTATTTGATTTTCTATTTAACATTTAAAATAAGGATAAGTTTGAATAAGGTGATCTATTCCAAAAATTTGTAGTTTTTATATGGCGATTTTGCTGCGGATTGTAAGTTCAGTTACTTCTAATTAATTATGTTGAAAAACCGTCGAGTGCCAAATAAATAAATTTGTCAGATGTTCTTGTTATTACCTTATCATATTCTCCATAAATAATAAACAAGTTTAGATAATCTTCATTTGTATAATTTAAGCGCCCGGGCATGATTATCAATAATTTTCAGAAGGTACTCCATACATTTCTTCATTGTATTAATAGTTATAAAATATTACCAGAAATCTAATAAAGCTAATAAGAAATCCAATCCAAATTGAATAAAAAAGGTTACTTAAAAAAAATTTATTATTTCATTTTACAGATAAAACCTTAAATAGCTAAGACTTATATATATGGCATGAATCTGCCTAGAATCTTGGGTAGAATCCAAAAATAGAATAATAGGGTGTTCCATTTAATTAATTAAGCTGACACCGATAGACACGTGAAAATATATTCATTAAAAAGATATGCATCTTTTATAGACCAATATTCCAAACAAATATCATTTTTAGTTCACGAGTCACTAGATATTTTAATAGGTCACTCACCATGAATGACCCTGTATACTTATGTGTATATTTATTACGAAAAGTTTATTTAGGTGAACATAATGTTTGTAGCGAAGATTTACAAACCGTATATTAAATTGTGATAAAAAAATTATTTCAATTTGCTTTCATTGGATAATAATTGTCATCTGGAAAGTCCATTTTATAGGCCCACCATCCTTTGAGACCAATCAGGAGTTATTTTTGTAGATGGTAACAAAATTACATATATTATTGCCCTCGTATACAGGGTATTTCAAAAACATGTGCCATCGCTTGTGTGATAATTCTTTATCCAAAAAGTTTCTATCAACATTTTAAAATTTTCTCGATGCTTTCAAGATATTTTCGAAACGGCGTTAGTAATTTTTGTGAAATTTGGGAATATTACTAACATATTTTAGCAATAACAATGTGTGAACTTACCAGGGGCGTGCGTACGGCCAGACGCTCCATTAATTTTAATCAAAAATAGGTTAGACGCTAACTTTTTGATATTTTGATAGCACAATACGTTTTCAAAATTTAAATTACTAAAAGGAATATCTCTCAATATTTATTTGAAATCAGCTTCGTTTATAAGATAAATACAATTTTTTTTAGGTAGCCTATGTAGGCAGTGGAATACCTAAATACAATTACAGTAAATGTTGAAAATGGCCACCAATAGCTTCATTGAAGCATTCAAACTTCTACGTAAAGATATTCTCACTCTAACATAAATATGGGTCATTCTTTCACAAACCGCACTCCTTTTAAGCTTGACATTTTAGAGTCGTCCCAAAATGTTTTTATAACTTATATACATAAAATTAGTGGACACGTATTTCAGGATTTTGCTGAAAAAATGTATTTTCCAAAATATCTTCGCATGAATTTTTGTTAATTTACTGGATTTTCTCCACTATTCTCCAGATTTAATATCTCCAGTTGTAATGATCGTATCAATGTCGGCATGTTTATATTTTAGCTTTCGAGGTACTAAAAATTTGTCATTATTAACAAATGAAAAAATAAATACAATCCAATTGTTTAAATAGTTTTATCACATATACACACAACCCACCTTAAATTGATTTTAAAAATACCGTTTTGTTCTTTACCTCTCATCATTTGCGACGTTCGCGCTGGGTGATTGCGATCGAAAATATTTAATAACTACTGATCTAATAGAGGTGTCACTTTTTCGTAAAAAGGATTTTGCAGATAAGAGGATATAAAGAACAAAACGGTAATTTTTTAAAATTAATTTTATGCGGTGGGCGAGAATGTTAAAGCTAATTAAACAATTAAATTGTTATTAATTTGCATTTGTTCACAATGATAATTTCTTTTAATACTTCGGAAGCTAACATAACAATTGATACGATCAGTACAACTGGAGATATTACAGTTCTAGTATGAGAAAGTCCAGCAAATTATTAAAAATTCATGTGTGCATATTTTGGAAAATATTTTTTTTTCAGTAAAATCCTAAAATATGTCAACTAATTGTATGTATATAAATTGTAAAAAAAATTTCGGACGATTCATTTACAGAATTATTTTTTTTTAGGTGACACTCAAATCTGGAAAAAGATTTTCGACACGAACGTATTAGGACTGTGCATTTGTACGAGAGAAGCAATAAAAGATATGATAGAAAATAAAATTAATGGACAAATTATTCATATTAACAGTATAGCAGGTAAGCTGGAGATCTGCAGGGCCTCACTTAGCACTTCAGTCGACCTGTGGAATGATTATTATTACCACATTTTATTAGGGGAGAATTTCCCAGAAAACGCTTGAGGAAAAAATCACTACAACCTGTCTTAAACTAAAAAAATCTTTACCGTTTAAGTTCTTCTATTTACTTGCATGTAAAATAAAAAAATTCTTCCGTTATAAACTGATGAAAAGTCTATGAGAATGAAATAAATTATATTATTCAATTATAAATAACCAGAAACTATTTTTTGTTGGGTTCGATTCCCACTTTTTCAACGTCTCGAAATATATTTCAGTTGTATACAGGGTGTTATGGAAACTACTTATTAGATTTAAATGTGTGACTCCTTGGGTGTCCTAGAGAAAGTCTACATACTGTCGCGCCGTTCCATCTGGATTCAGTTAGCAACAATATGGGTCACGAGAGTATACTAACAGTGATGTCAGATCACACCACGTGTCTCGGCCTTGCTTGGATACCGGCCGCGCGCCTTTATTGTCGCTTTAGTATATTTCGAGACTCGGGTATGAAATGAGGCTGTCGAGGGTTGCACGTGCTTGACGTATCCGAATTTTAAGCGTTTTGTGAGTTGTAGCATTACCCGATTTTTTTTCTATTGTGAAATATTTCATAATAATACATGATGTGATGTGATTTCAAATTTGTTTTTCAATATTGTCTACTGTCGATTCTGTTGTAAAATAATACTTTTGTGTTTTTTTGATGGAATTTAATTATAAAATTGATTATTTTAAAATAAGATGGACGGTAAGAGAGTATGTATTTGAAAATTGTAGTTTTATTCTTCTAAAAAGTTTGGATTTTGCAATATGAGAACAACGCCTATAATGCGCTAACCTCTTTTGAACCACGAGACTGCCTCAATAAACTATTGATTGCGAAAGTCCTCAGGAACGGCTGCGTAAATTTTGACATTTCATATAACGTGTATATTTCGCTTAATAATTCAAAGCGTCATTTATGGTTATTTTTCTTCAATTTATTTTCATCTCAGGATTTGCCGGTTTAAATATAATAAGTTATTTCCATAACACCCTGCTTAAAGACAATAAACAACTAATATTTGTTAATATCGATATTTGTATTTTAGGTTTTATGATTCCTTTTCATCCACAGTCTAATGTGTATCCAGCATCAAAACATGCAGTTACGGCATTGGTCGAAACGCTAAGAAAAGAATTTAATTTCGCCAAATCACGAATTAAAATTAGTGTAGGTATATACACAAGCTGCTCGAAATCGCTACGAAAAGTAAAGTACATTTCGCTCTGTTTCGTTCCCTTTCGACAAAAGAGTAATTAACTAATTAAGGTGGAATCTAGGTGGAAATGTCGATCGAACATTTGCCATGAATCTATAAGGGAGAGTAAAATCACAAACCTGTCTTCGATGTTCAAGGCTGTCGAGGTTCTTGGTCGGCCCGTGGTGCATCTCACCATATTAGCTTATGCAAAGAGCTCTGAACATCATGCAGCATTGGTGTATGAGGATGGATTGCAAAGTTAACGCTGCAAAGACTGTTATACTACCATTCACCAAACGCAGACAGAGATGGAACTATAACGACCTAAAAATCTTTGGTGAACAGATAAACACAGTCAGCGAGGTAAAGTATCTAGGATTAACCCTGGACGCGAAACTAACATTGAACCAACAATTAAATCGGAATCCAAACAAAGCAAAGATGTGCCTAATGCGGTGCAGGAGCTTAGCTGGGGACTCAGACCTTAGATGATGCAAGGGTCACAGTCATCAGACCGCTGATATCCTATTGGCCTGTAGTCTGGTGGACAAAAACACAGCAGATTACGACAGCGAACACACTTAACAGTTTACAGAGGCTGGCCTGCTTGTGTATCAGTGGAGCGATGAGAAGCACCCCCACAACAGCAATAGAAGTCATACTGGGACTGACACCCCTAGATATTCACATCAGAATGGAGGCTAACTGTAGCACCTCAAGAATGAACACAAATGGGGAATGGACACAATACCCCGTAAAAGGGCTGCCACGACCAAAAATTCTATATCCTGTCGGACAGCCAAGCTCTTTTAAGGCTCTGAACTCTAGTTGGTTTACTTCAAACAAACTAAAAGAACTGGCGACCAGGGGGAAGAAGGTGGAGCTCTTATGGGTCCCTGGTCACTTTGGGATATTAGGAAATGAGAAAAAGGATGAACAGCGAGAACCGGATCCGCTCAAAGTCTCAGAGGTCCCGAACTGGCCTTTGGGATATCAAAGCAAGCAACGAAAACTTCATTAGATAGATGGTCTAAAAAGCAACACCTTTCTCTTTGGCAAGGGTTATCTGGTCAAACACACGCACGGGCCGCAATTGGCCGAACAAACCCGAACAAACTCGAAGATACTATCGAATGGGATGCTAACCCTTACGCGGCCCCAGTTGAAGCAGGTGATGGGTCTGCTAACAGGCCATTGTCACCATACGAGAACTCCTTCAACTTATCCATTGAATGCAGACTCTGCGGCGAGGAGGATGTAACTGCCTCCCACATAACATACCGCTGCGAAGCGCTGTTTCGAAAAAGACTTAAGATCTTCGGGAACATACAACGTGGAGACAACCTCCCACATGATAGACTTGGTAGAAGGTTACTGGACCTCATAACAGGAACAAATATTTTCTAACAAGATCGGGGTACACAATACGGCAGAAGGCTGCAGTGATGAATTGGTTGTTTCTTGGTTTTGCCATCAGGTTTAATTGAATAGCTTAGAATTGGCTTACTAAAATTTATTCAAATTGGGCACATGGATTTACCATATCAGCCTCCTCAAGAAGTTATAATTCAGTTTTCCTATAAAATGTACAGGGGAGAAAATATTCAGCTACCCCAAAAATGTCATGGGATTTCCTATGTTCAACTTAACGATGTATCACCCGGTATAACTGCACGGTGTACGACACTCATAGGAACTAAACTTATTTTATTATAATTATCTTCATATCTGTTATCTTATTTAGGCCGAGTCTGTTTGTAATTCTTGAAATTTTACCTTCTGTGGATAACAATTTATTGTAGGTAAATAATTAACGAGAGAGCTTGAAACGTAGTTTATGGAGATTTTGAAGAAAGTGAGAAATGCGAAAACGGCTAAACTGAAGCGGATTGGGTATTTTGAGGCTCAACAATTTGGCGAAAAAATATAAATAGTTGGAAAGAAATTAAAACAATTATTAATATAATTTTATTTTTAGAGTATTAGTCCAGGGCTGGTACAAACGAAAATAGCCGATGTGCTGGACGAAGATTCATTTTTATCGAACGTCCTTTCCAATCCTAATATTTTGCAACCTAGAGATATAGCAGATGCTGTAGCGTACATTTTGTCTACACCTCCAAATGTGCAGGTAAATTAATGTTCAGCTCACCGAATTGAAACAAACATGGGGCCGGTATTTCTATCCGCTTTGTACACGCCAGTGTGACGGCTGTTATTACGAAAATAAACACAACAAAAAAGAGGAGGGGATTCTATCTGCAGACTCCCCATCTCTTTTTTCTTCTGCCTGAATTTTGAAGTATTCAATTCCTTTATATCCACCCATTCTCCTATGTGGTCCTCGAATTCGACCATATGGAGTCTTTGATTAGTATAGTGGCAAGTATCGCTTTCCATCCGGATAAATGTCACTTTCCATCTAGCGAAATGTTAAAGTTAAAAATATGTTTTTCCGAAAATCGTTCGGAAATATTGACATTTTTGATAACATTTTTAGAAGAAAAAGTCAATATTTCCCCCTACACTTAGTCGTTGCTAGGCAACGGAAAATAAATATGAATATTTCCTTGCTCTACGGCCGGTATTAGACTATCAAATATATTCGACAAAGATATTTTATAAAAGAAATTTTATAAAATATTTGAAGTGTAATATCAGTTCTTTTATAAAATATTTATTTTATAAAAGATATATTATAAAAGATAACAACAGACGATTATTTTTGATAAAATATTTTATAGTTGATTGGTAACGGTAGTAACCTCATTTTCTGACAATAAGGCATAAATTTGACATTGACTGCGACTGGTAGTGGTATATAATACCATGGCGGAAAATAAGTTTGGCTGGTGCTTTTCAACAACAAAATTGCAAATTTCGGACTATGAAAGGTTCGAAATATTGTACAACCATCAACACCCGGATTACAAAATCCGAAATAAAAGACTGGTTATATTTATTTATTTATTTTCATTTTTTGCCTTTCAAGTTTCTGGGATTATGCCTGAAAGGGTACATTGAGGTATGCGACTGCTGTACTATAAACTAGCATAATTCTCTCCTGTTGCCATAAACCGAAGGGTAACCATAAGGCGTTCCTCAACGCTGATACAATTCCTTAAATGTGTATTCTGTCGGGATATCAATGGTGATATCTTTATAACAATAAAGTTAAATGTGTCCTCGTCCATTCTTAAATAGTTTTTTTAACTCCTAATACCTTCAACTTGTAACTTCCGAAGGATATTGTGGTGGACACCCCTTAAATTACGTCTTGCCACCCAGGGCCTTACCCAAAGGCGCCTGGCTCTGTTTTTTTTGTTTTTTAATACTAAACACACTGTAATCACGACACGGCAGCACTTAACGCTAGATAAGCTAATGCACGTCTATCGTTCATTTTTAATTGTAAAAACGTGACTAGTTCCTTCAAAAATTGTCAAAGTTCTTTGACAGTGTAATACTAGTAAAAACTTTTATAAAATAAATATTATCAAAGAAATGCTATAAAATATTTTATAAAAGTTCTTTGTCAAATATATTTGATAGTCTAATACCGGCCTAAGGAAATGATATTTCCTTGCAGTTGTTAGTGTTCTACATAAATGATTGAAAACAATTTTGTCAAGTTTGACAATTCAACATTAATACGTTTCCATAGTAACGCAACCAATTTTATTACGAATTTCAAAGCACCATTTATTTATTTGTGAATAAAATTATTCGCGATTGTTTAAAAAATAATCAATATCTGTGGATTTTTAAACGATTTTTGGAAAAATAGTATCGTACGTACCTCGTAGTAAAAGCCACATTCCTGGACTCTGTTGCTAAGTCTCGGATTGCGCCTCGACTTAGCAATCTTCACAGTCGTCCAGGAATGTTAGGCATTTCCTACTCGGTAAACAATATACTATTGTTTAAAACTTTTTAAAAATCTGGAATGTCAACATTACATACATGGGGTTGTAAATAAATTAAATTTGCCACTAATTTGACTAAATTTTTTAAATTTTTTCACACTATGTTTTTTTAGATCCAAGAATTGGTAATCAAGCCGGTTAATGAGATATGGTAAAGTTGAGCAGAGATTTTAGTAAACTTTTGTATGAATCTTAAATATATTATAATTATATGTATAATAAAAAATCAATACTTAATCTTTTTGTTTTGTTTGATTTATAAAATTTAGTAATATTTTATATATTACATAAATAAAAATGGTTTATTAATTTTTTAAAATCCTGAGATGAAAATAAATTGAAGAAAAATAACCTTAAATGGCGCTTTGAATTATTAAGCGAAATATATACTTTATATGAAATCTGAAAATTTACGTGGCCGCTACTGAGGACGTTCGCAATCAATAGTTTATTGAGGCGGTGTTGTCATATATTGCAACACAGAATAGTAAACGCAGGTGTTCAGTTTTTGACAACAAGACATATTTGACCCAGGTTATCACTTCTCTTCAAACTTTTTAGAAAAAAATACTTCAATTTTAAGGTACATACTCTCTTACCTTCAATCTTATAATCCGTTTTATAATTAAATTTCTTGAAAAAATAAAATACAAAAAGTATATTTTGCAACAGAACCAACAATAGGTAATATCACACACAACGTTTAAAATTCGTATATATCAAGCACGTGGAACCATCGATGACGTCATTCGACTTCCGAATATCGAGACATACTGAAGCAACGATAGTCGGGTTTGTTCGTATATGGTATAAGAACAAGGGCGAAACATGCGGTGTGATCTGACAACACTGTTAGTATACTCTCGTGACCCACATTGTTGCTAACTGAATCCAGATGGAACGGCGCGATAGTATGTGGGTAAAAAAGGTTTTTACCTTAGTATTTAGATATTCGTTATAAAAAAAGTATGTAGACTTTCTCTAGGACACCCTAGGAGTCACCCATTTAAATATAATAAGTTATTTCCATAACACCCTGTATGTATGTTCATAAGTGTTTGTATTCATAAATAGGTAACCGTTGGATTAATAATTGTATTATTCGTTGCTCCTCTTACTAGTAGTTAAGTACGAGTGTACGAGGAGAGTAGTTCAGTATGCGCTGACGAGAGCCTCGAACATCGAAGGCAGGTTGGGGATTTCACTCTATTTTAGATATATTGTCGCCTACTTGAGAAAAAGACACGAAGGAATTTTTTCAAGCGGGACGTACGTACATTATACTATGATATGAGTGGAGTACGTAGCCCGAGACGTCCGTCCGTTTTGCGCTTAATAAATGATAGGTAACTCTAAACGTTCTCCTTATCTGCGCGTTTCACGTATGACGCTTTTTGATAACCCCCGTATAACCAAGTTTCCCTTTTAAGTTTTATTTGAATTTAATTTAATCAGATTATTAAGTAGACGGCTAGTTTTTGGAAATTTAATTTTGTCCCCATTTTTGAGTTCTATCCAGAGGTGAATTTCCCACACAGGAATTATTTATTTAGAGCCAATCTAACTTTGTTAATCATTAAATTTTGAATATATGTGTGAGTGCTGGTCGACACTATCAGTAATGTTGCCAGTCTTGATATTCAATGAAAAATTCATCATAATTTAGAGACGTTCCTACTTAAAGTATTTTCGAACGCAATTTTCTCGATTATGGTTTTTCGAATCGAATAGGTGTTTTTCGTCAGGGATGCCAGGCAATTAATGCCATTGCCGACTTAACACGTACGTGTCAGTTGGTCTTGGGTGGGCCCACCATCCTTTCCCCGCTAACTGAAAGCTGTCAGCAGTCCACCACAGCGCATTAAGAAATGAGGGCAAGAATTTTGTCTAAGAAAGAATGAATGATTTTAATTTGAAGTATAGTTGTTTGAATGTAGGACAAGGCCTAACTTTTGTTCAAGCTATACTTATTGTCGTATTGGCTCGGGCATGTCCAATGAATACAATAACAATGCAAGTTATTATATTGAACACGGAGGGCTTTTACTTATTTAATTTTACTGTCTGTTGTCATTGAGAGTGAATTTAAGGGGTTAGTCCTTTCGTTAGTTGAGTAACGCGACCCGAAATACTCGTAGTTAATTATTTGCATTTTTATGTACAATGAAAATTAACCTACACTAGTAAGGGGTTCTCAACTTAGGAGAAATCAACCAACCTGTCACTCATCTTCTATCACGTACTCTCACTTTAACTTTGATATTTACATTTTTGTACAATAGAAAACTACCCTAAGCTAATATTTTTTCTCTCAACTAAAGAGATCTCAACTACCCTATGTCCAAATCTTTTTCAATCGCGGTAGAGGCTTATTAATACTAATTTAAGATATTTCATTGTTTTAGGACTTATACTGCTTCATTCCGGACTCAGAATGTCTTTTATTACAATCGGATAAAATTTGGATTCAAAAAATTATTCCAGCTTTGGGCACAAAGTCTTTATAGAATAATTTTTTCCGCAATTTGTAGGTCATTTAATTAAAACGAATTTTAATGTTATGCGGGCCGGACGACGCCCTCAGTTCAGGGACAATGCTGCCGTTATAGCCGAACAAAAATTACTATTCGGTTTGCTTCTCTACCTATAGCTTCCACCGTGAAAACGGCCGCTATTTTAACGAACGCTTGAGAAGCAAACTAGTCTTACTCCGTCCGTAATTATTTACTTCTTCGTTTTTTCAGTGATGCCTCGAATAAGAACGTTTATACTGGGTATTAAAAAATACTGTATTTGTGTTTTTCCCTCGTTGCGTTAACGAAATTTCTTAATGTTTGAACTTATTTATACTCGCACCAAAACGAGTGTTTGAAGGTATTTCAGCATTATTTATTCTCGTACGGAAGGCTACGAGTTTTCGGGGATCAATTTTAGGTGTTATTTATACTCGCCCCAAAATACACGAGTGTTCGAAGATTATTTAGTTTTTTATTTATACTCGCACCAACTACACGACTATTTCAAGACGACTCAGCATTATTTATACTCGCACTGAAACATACGAGTGCTTGAAAATAAAATTCACTGAGGGAAAGATCCGCGGTTTGACTTTTCTCGGAATTTTCGGTGATAAACACTCTAAAACCTGTAGCCGAAAATACAGACCCCCTTCTTACGTAAAAATTAAAAAAAAACGCGATTGAGCGCGACTTTGGGCCGCGCCGCGGCCGACCGCGCACCTGAAGCCCCAAAAATCTCCCAAACTCCCATCTCTGCACGCAAAAAACGCGATCTTAAAAAATGATCAATGCGGCCATTCAAAATCCGTTCTAATGATTTTTGCTTATGATGTCATGTTGCGATAAAGGAGAGCAGGAAACGAAACTGCTGACATTGCAAAATCATAAAAAGCCAGTCTGATTTTATATTAAAACCAACATTCATAAAAATATTATTATTCAGTTTTAATTGAAAAAAGCATTTTTTCAACAATATTTCCACGAAAAGTGCTTGGCAGATCTTTCCCTCTTAATTCCACCCAGAGCGGCGAATAGCAGAAATACACGACGAACCACTGCCGCCCATCCATATGTGGTTAAGCTTAGTAGTTACTAGCTTAGAAGTTAGTACTAACTTCATTATTTAAGAATTCTTTCAACTGGAGGACTTAATCATGAGGTCGATTTTCCCAACGAATATAACCTCCAATGATTCAAAACCAACGTAAATTAGAGGATTTGTCCTATAATAGTGCTTGATCATAGAAAAAAAGTGGTTTAATATTCAAGCAATACTACAAAAATGTTAGCCATATAGCCTCGCTTAGGCTAAGTAAATAATTCCATTGCTTGTATGCAAAAGATCAGGCTATGGGCGAGGCGATGTGCGATGCGTCGTTGTGAGTTCATGCATTTATAGTAACACGTTTACTTACTTCGCCTAAGCCAGACTATGGACGATGCGAGGTGCAGTGCGAAGTGCGGTGCGGCGTTGTGGACACACGTAAAAAATGCGGAAGACCTTCCCGAGGCTCAACGATAGTCTGTGGGTTTAGGAATATTTTAGCGTGTTAATTAATTATTTATTTAAAGTTAGCTTATTTTCTAATTTTGATATTTGACTCTTCTATATTTCGCCCACGTGGCGCCACTGGCTATTTCCTATGTTCGGCGGGCCCGTCTCGACCCTGTATAATTAAAGAGGCACAATTCATAATCGATAAATATATTAAGGTATTTACTATTCTAACTTAAATCTAGTAATTCAATTTTTGTCGTAGTTTCTGTTGAGTTAAATGGTGCATCATTACAATAATCTCCAGTACAGTTATAACATTCAAAGTTACTTATATCGGGGTACCACCTAGTATACTGCTCTTCCAGCTCCCCACAAGGATCGTTCAGTGACCCGCAGCTTCTCATAGCCATGGATGTGTTTTCTGAAAATCATATAATATATACAGGGTGCTGATAAAGTCTGGAATAATCGATTTTTCTTGAAAACGTAAAACTTTTTCGAAAAACGCTCGTACCCATCGATTTTATTTTATTCTTTGAAATTTTTTGGCGTTCTTCAATATTATACCGGATGCGCCAAAAACGCTAGGCAAGTGTCAACTTCACTTTTTCAAATAGAACACCCCTTTTTTTCTCCAATATTCAGATTCCTCTCTAAACTCTAGACAAGTTTCATATAACATATTGTATGGCTAAAGTCAACAGGAATTGAAATACAGGACCCACAATAAAAATCAAGGTATAATTTTAAGGTCTAGGTATTTACCTTCTTACCGGTTTCTACATAATAACTTAGTTACGTAAATGTCAAAACATTTAATATTTACTCCAAAGTTGTCACTTTTACCCATAAAAATGTTTCTAACGGAAGCTGAGAGAATCGAAATATTAATAATAGTAGGATGTGGAGATCGAAAGAGAACACAAATAGAAGTTTGTGAGTATTTTAATGATAAATATCCAAATAGAGAACACATAAATCAGGCAACTGTTTCCAAAATTGTTAAGAAGTATAATGAAGTTGGTCACGTTAAGGATAAACCTAGAAGTGGACGACCTAAAATTTCCGACGATGTCAAACTTGATATTCTAGTTTCGTTGGAAGAGAGACCACATTCGAGCACAAGAAGCATTTCTCAAAATGTTCAAAATATCCACGATTCAACGGTGGCAAAGTTCCTGAAAAAGGAAAAATGGCATGCATATAAATGTCAAGGAGTACAGGAACTTTTGGAAGGCGACCCTGACAGAAGGAATGAGTTCTGCGAAATTCTCATGGATAATTACTTGATTAACGATGCATTATTTCCGAGTAACATAATTTTTTCCGATGAGGCCTGCGAGGTCCCCCGACTTAACGCCATTGGACTTCTTTCTGTGGGGCTATATTAAGGAAAGGGTTTACAAAAATAAACCAGAAGATATTGATGTTCTCAAAACGCGTATAACAACAACCATAAGATAAATTACCCCAGAAATTGTACATAATGTACAGTTAGAATTTGTTGAGAGATTGGGACATTGTAGAGCCGTAAATGGACACCATTTTCAACACTTACTAAAATAATTTTTTAGATTGTTCACTGTATTACCAATTTCCTGTTAGAATTTTTTTTCTAGCCTAAGTATTTGTCATGGAAAACAAGCTTTAAAATTATACCTTGATTTTTATTGTGGGCCCTGTATTTCAATTCCTGTTGACTTTAGCCATACAATATGTTATATGAAACTTGTCTAGAGTTTAGAGAGGAATCTGAATATTGGAGAAAAAAAGGGTTGTTCTATTTGAAAAAGTGAAGTTGACACTTGCCTAGCGTTTTTGGCGCATCCGGTATAATATTGAAGAACGCCAAAAAATTTCAAAGAATAAAATAAAATCGACGGGTACGAGCGTTTTTCGAAAAAGTTTTGCGTTTTCAAGAAAAATCGATTATTCCAGACTTTATCAGCACCCTGTATAATAAATGATATTATACTATATGCCTACAGTTTGTATTGTCGCCGAATTGTGAAAAGAGACACGAAGGAGTTTTTCTTCAAGCCGAACGTCCGTACATTATACTATGATATGAGTGGAGTACGTAGACCGAAACGTCCGTCCGTTTTGCGCTTAATAAATGATAGGCATCTCTAAGCGTTCTCCCTATCTGCGCGTTTCACGTAAGACGTTTTTTGATAACCCCCGTATAACCAATTTACCCCTTGACTTTATTTTTGAATTTAATGTGAATCGATTATTAGTTAGATGGCAATTTAAGAATTTTAATTTTGTCCCCTTTTTGGCTTCCATCCAAAAGGTGAATTCCCCACCCAGAAATTATTTATTTAACCCAATCTAACTATTTAAATCATTTTAAATTTTTAAAATGTATGAGTGCTGGTCGACACTATCAGTTATGTCGCCAGTCTTGATAATTAATGAAAAAGTCATCGCAACCGAAGACGTTCCTACTTAATTAGTTTTACGGACGCTTATCTTGGTCGATCACGATTTTTCGTTGTTTATTGGTCAGGGATGCCAGGCATAATTACATTGCCGACTTGACACGCACATGTCAGTCAGTCTTGGGTGGGCCCACCATCCTTTCCCCGCTGTCAGCAGTCCACCAGAGCGCATGAAGAAATGAGGGCAAATTTTATGTCTCAGGAAGTAAAATGACTGATTTTAATTTAAAAGTATAGTTATTTGAACGTAGGACGAGGCCTACCTTTTGTTCAGACTATACTTTTGATAGTATTGGCTCTGGCGCATCCAATGTAATATAACACAATGCAAGTTGTTATATTAGAACGCGGAGGGCTTTTCTTTATTTAATTTTAATGTCTGTTGTCATTGAGGGTAATAAAGGGGTTAGTCCTTTCGTTAGTCGAGTCTCGCGAACCGGAAACCTCGGGGTTAATTATTTTTATGTACAAGAATAATTTAACCTATACTAACATGTTTTCTCTCATAAAGAATCCAACCATCCTAACATTCATCCTATCACGAACTTGCAACTTAAATTTTGGTATTTATTTATATACATTAGAAAATTATCCTAAGCTAATATTTTCCCAACTAAAGGGATCTCAACTATCTTGTCATTTCTAAAATATTTAGAAAACGGTAGTGAATGCTACTGCGCATACTGAAAATCTCCTGGGTAGACCGAATCACCAATAACGAGGTTTTACGTAGAATGAATAAAACACCTGAAATTCTGAACGAGGTGAAAAAGCGGAAACTTGAATACCTAGGCCACATTATGCGTAACGAACAACGCTATAGCTTACTACAGCTCATACTGCAAGGAAAGGTACAAGGAAGGAGAGGTCCAGGAAGAAGGAGGATCTCTTGGCTCCATAACTTAAGAACATGGTTATCTTTATCCACCACAGGACTTTTTCGAGCAGCAGCCAACAAGGTCAGAATAGCCATGCTGATAGCCAACATCCGAAACGGATAGGCACCGTGAGAAGTGAATGCTAATACTAACTTAAGATAGTTTATTTCACACTTACTACTGATTCCGTTCTGAATGTTCTTATCTCACAATCAGGTAACTTTTCTGTAAAAACTTATTTATACTCGCGCCAGAAACGAGTGTTCGAAGATCAAAATTTCTCAGCGGAAATCCGCAGCTGGCTATTCTCGGAATTGCTTGGTATAAAGACACTCTGAAACCTGTACCCAACACTTGCGGACCCCCGTTTTGGAAAAATTGAATCGCGGGCGAGTGCGTCTTCTGTGGACACCAGAAAACCCACTCACTCGTCTCCAAACTCCTTGACAACCCGGCCAGCGGTGGCCGTTACGCCGAGAGCGGGCACTTAAGGTTGTCGACGCAGCAAATTCCAAGAACCCGGCGTTTGACGTTGCATGCTTGAATTATCGATCCATTTATTTGGTAAATTATTAAAAAATAATTTGACCGGGAAATCCTTAATAATTTTCTTTAATTGTGTAAATTATTAATATTATTTAGTGGACGCGCGATATTAAGGCTGGTAAATTTTCAAATTGACATCCTGCATAATACTCACTTGCGTCAAATAATACCGCAGTACAATAGTAATCCTGGCTACACATTATAATGCCGTTGGGTCTCAGTGGATCGAAACAGGCAGTGGGATCAAAATCAAAGGTAGTATCACAGGAGTAGCATGTTATAAATCCAAAAACACCTGAAATGTAAGAAAAAAAATGTTATGAAACATACCAAAATTGAAAATAATATCTAAGATATTAAAAAATAAAGATTTAATAAAATAAGTCAAATAATTCAAGCCGATTTGGACTGCAGACATAGTATATGATAGTATGTTCATATGAACTTTTCTCATAAAATTACCTTTGGAATTACACTCTGACGTACTCTGAACTGAAGTAAGTAGTAGTAGCTTTTTTTTTTTATGGTCAAACACAAGCACTATAGGAAAAATCCTTTAGGGCACTCTGGGAGTGGTGCGTGTGCTCAAAAAGCGATTCACGTTGGTTTTGAATCGTTGGAGGTTATATTCGTTTGGAGGTAATATTCGTAGGGAAAAACAACCTCGGAAAGGTCGTTCCATAAGAATGAAGTCCTCCAGATGAAAGAATTCTTAAATAATGAAGTTCGAGGAGTGCTAAGCTTAACCACATATGGTGCGCTTTGTATAGTGTCAAAAGTTGTTGAGGTGTGTACAACTTTCTGGTTCGAAAGAGTACACCAAGTTTCTGAGAAGCTATCTTGGCGATTGCCACAACGTGGTTATGCCAAGACATATTTCCTCCCAGATTGACGCCCATCAAATTAATAGATGAAGCCAGTGGGATTGCGTGTCCGTCCATGACTATATCCGGTTCTGTAATGTTAACCTTTTTAGAGAAAACTTTTGCCTGGGTTTTTTAGCGCTAAATTCGACTTGGTTACTGTCACCCCAAGCCAGAATTTCTTCCAGGTTGTTGTTGAGGCGTGATACTTCATGCTGTCTGCGAAGATGTGCGTCGGTAGCCGATGTTTGTACATTCAAAGAGAAAGATGAGATAAGTGTGCTATCGTCAGCAAAACTAAATATCGGATTTTTCGTTTTCACTAGAAGGTCGTTAATGTAGAGTAAGAAGAGAGTGGGAGACAATATGGACCCTTGAGGAACACCGGCCTTGATGGTGAAGGTGTCTGAGAGAAATCCGTCAATCGCCACTTGCAGAGAGCGGCCCTTAAGAAAGCTAGACAACCATGCACAGACTGGGCATACCATAGGATCGCAGTTTACTTAGAAGTCCCTCATGCCAAACACGATTAAAGGAATTAGAAATATTCAGTGCAACAGCCTGAGACTCTCCATGATGTTCGATTACGTTGTTCCAAAGATGGGTGACATAGGCTAGTAGATCTCCAGTTGATCTGGACTTTCGGAAACCATATTGATCGCTGATAATGTTGAAGCCTTCCAAGTACTTTAGAAGATGTTGGTTAATAGCTTTCTCCATTACTTTTGAGATAACTGAAAGCAATGCGACTGGTCAATAGTTGCTAGGCAGGGTTCTCTTACCTTTCTTTGGCATAGGCTGGACTCGCGCCGTTTTCCAGCACGATGGAAATATTCCTTGTTTGTAGGATAAGTTAAAAAGTCTACAAAATACTGGTGTTAGTTCATCGGCGCTTCTCTTGAGAACTATAACAGGAATTTCATCTGTACCAGAAGTTTTCTTGACGTCGAGACCTTTCAGGATTCATTTGAAGGGACGCTCCTATACATTTTTAGTAGAAAACTGACATTTTTTGTAAGGATGTCAGAGTTAAGAGGATTACTGTTGAAACCTAAATACAGTGGCGGCTTGTGAGATTTGCTTTCGGAGGGCGGAAATTAATTAATCGATTTAGAGAAAAATCCGGCGAATAGTGGAATTTTTACACAAAAACAATATGAATTTTAATTATTGCATAGGCCTATTACAAGTTCTTTCAAGTCACAAATCCTTATCGTGGAAATAAAACTTCGTAATAACACTTGGCGGCACCCTTCCTTACATTTCAGTCACGCGCCAAGGAGACACGAGCAGACGTAAGGCGCGAGGTCCGCGACGTCGAGTCCAAACCCCACCGTGGCACAACAGTGATGCCTGCGGATTGTGCCGATTACGTCATCGAAACGGTTGCTTTTATTGGCGACTCTTCCTCGGCGCGAGGATATTGTAGAAGTAATTTAAGTGGAACTGTTTAAAATAGCTGGAGGTGCGGAGTCCCAGAGTCCTCCCTCACGAACCGCTACTTCCTAAAACAAACCCGAACGTCCGTCTGTTTTGCGCTTACTCAAGGGTAGGTAACTCTAACGTTCTGCTACGGCGCGTTTACGTAAGATGTTTTCTGATAACCCCTGTATAACCAATTTACCCCTTGAATTTATTTTAGAATTTAATTTAAATTTATTATTAAGTAGACGGCTATTTTTTGCAAATATAATTTTGTCCTCATTTTTGAATTCTATCCAGAGGTGAATTCCCCAACCAGGAATTATTTATTTACAGCCAATTTAACTATTTGAATCATTTTAAATTTTGAAAATGTATGATTGATGGTCGACACTATCAGTAATGTCGCCAGTCTTAATTAATGAAAAAGTCATCGCAACCAAAGACGTTCCTACTTAACTAGTTTTACGGATGCTTATTTTGGTCGATTACGATTTTTCGTGGTTTATGGTCAGGGATGCCAGGCATAATGCCATTGTCGACTTGACACGCACGTGTCAGTCGGTCTTGGGTGGGCCCACCATCCTTTCCACGCCAACTGGAAGCAGTCCACCAGAGCACAATTGAAGAGATGAGGGCAAATTTTATGTCTCAGGAAGAAAAATGGCCGATTTTAATTTAAAAGTATAGTTATTTGAACGTAGGACGAGGCCTAACTTTTGTTCAGACTATACTTTTGATTGTATTGGCTCGGGCGCGTCCAATGTAATATAACACAAGGCAAGTTGTATGGTAGTCCTTGCGTCTGTCAAGTAACACGACCCGAAGTACTCGTGAGCTAATTATTTACATTCTATACAATAAGAAATTAACCTACAGTAGCTCTGTTTGTTCAAACCAACCTGTCACTCATCTTTCACGTACTCACTTTAAATTTTAGTTATTTACATTTATTTACAATAGAAATCCAACCTAAGCTAATATTTTATTTCTCAAGTAAATAGAGCTCAGCTACCCTATAATTTCCAGGAAATATAGACATTCGGTAGAAGTTACTAATATTAACAATCGGGTAAATTTGGAAATCGCGGGTGGACCGTTACTGGGGGTACGCACCAGTCTGCTTTTTCCAACGAAGATGATAAACGTCAAAACGGTGGTGTTTATACTCTGTATTAAAAAATACAGAGTGTCTCTTCCACGTTGCATTAACGAAATTTCTTAATGTTTGAACTTATATATACTCGCACCAAAACGAGTGTTTGAAGAAGGTATGTCAGCATTATTTATACTCGTACGGAAGGCTACGAGTTTTCGAGGATCAATTTCAGGTTTTTATTTATACTCGCATAAAATACAGGAGTGTCGCACTGAAACATACGAGTGTTTGAAAATAAAATTTACTAAGGGAAAGATCCGCGGTTTGACTTTTCTCGGAATTTTCGGTGATAAACACTCTAAAACCTGTAGCCGAAAATACGGACCACCCTTCTTAAGTAAAAATTTAAAAAAAACGCGATTGAGCGCGACTTTGGGACCGCGCCGCGGCCGAGCGCGCACCTGAAGCCCCAAGAATCCACTGCTGTCCGAAACAATTTTTTTTATTTCATCCTTCCCAACGCTACATTGCGTCATTCTAATATACTGCTGACGAAGCGACCGTTACAACAAGAGGGAGCGAGAACCGAACCGCTGATACTGCAAAATTATAAGCGGCAAGTCTGATTTTATATCAAAGACTCACATCAATCAAAAAATATTATTTTAACTGAAAAAATATAATTTTACAACAAATCAAATGCCAAATCTTCAATTGTCAAATCTGAGAATTGACTTCTTAACAAACAAACCCACAAGTCCGTAACAGGGCGCGGAGTTATTGGAATTGGAGTTGGCAATCTATACATTTTGCTGTATAACAATTAGTAATGCGGTACTCGAGTACGAAGAAGAACGCGATTCTTTAATGTACTCGTTGTATTCGAACACTCGTCTCGAGGCTGAGTGAAATCAGGGATGGAATAGGATGGATCAAATATTGTTCTTTAATTGTTTGTTGATTTTTAACAGTAAAACATGGAAAAACTTGAACATAAGCGACAAATTTAATGATAATAAGAATTTAAAGATATTATCATATCCAATTTTTTTGTTAGTAGGTGATTTCTTTTTTGGCGGTCACTTTGTACTTGTTCTCGGTACTCGAAACAGTACCTACTCGATTCTTGTGTACTTGATTCTGAAAATAACGATTCTTTCCCAACTTCATACCAAACAGAAACAATAAAATTTAACTCGTAAAAGTTACAGCCACCTAGAGTCACCCCACCCGCTACACGCATTTTAGGATGCGGGATGCCGACAGTGATTGGCTATCGAATAGGAATAATATCGATTCCGACAAACACCGAGTACGCTCGAAGGTACTGCTCGATCTCGGTGTGATGTTGTCAGATCCAATTAATCCTATCGAAATATAAAATCAGAGAATCGGTCCCTTTTGTACTCGGTACTCGGATAAGTAATCGATTCTTGAAGGTTCTCGATTCTTGTCTACTTGATTCTGAAACTAACGATTCCTCCCCAACACTAATAACAATTAGTCTCTTTGTCACATTCACAGTGTCTGAGCTGGTAGCTCATTTTTGATTCACCTTTAATTACATAAAATATAAATAAATTTAACATGCAAAAGAACTAAAAATCTTACCAACAAGTGATGTACTAAGGAAAACTAAAACTGTCAAAATAGCTATACGAGACATGACTGGATTTGATTATATTGATCGATATTTACAACGAATTTACAGTTAATTTTTTTTTAAATCGTAGTTAAGTTATTATAAGTAAGTATATTTATATAATATTTTATTATCAACTACTAAGTACGTACTTACGCATATCTTGTGTACACACTTAAAATATATTTTTGTTTCTTCTATGATTACATTTATAATCTATTACGTGTTAAAACACCTCCTATACTTCTATATTATCTAAATATTTTATAGAATATTTCAAATATTGTAATTTATCTCCCTGGGAGGGGTAAATATTACCCTTGAAACCTTAAATGAGAGGTGGGTCAGCGCATGGCATATCATTTTAAAGGTCGTTTAAATCTCTTTGGGAATAGTTTTCAAAACATCGCGTTCCACACAGTGGCGGCTCGCGACCTATGATAGAGGGGGTTCACAAGTATGGTGAAATTATTTTTAAAATTTTACTTTTGTGTAACGACCAAACAATTACTTTCTAGGCGTTTTAAATGTAGAAAGGAAAGAAGCAATAAGAAAATGCGTTAGGTAAAACATATTTTTATTTATTTTTTAATTTTACACAAGGAAATACAACTTTTGGAAAATAAGAAAGGTTTTCTTAGTGTGTATAGCTGTCGGATCTTAACATCGTCGCATGCAACCCACGTAACAATATTTATGCAGTCCACTACTAATACTACTAAAGCCATCTACGAGCTATCAAGAAAACCGAATGATGTCCAATACTAGTACCGCCATCTACGAGTTATCAAGAAAACCGAATGAAGTCTAATACCACTACGCCATCTACGGCTACGTCATTAGGCGCAACCAAGACGAGAACAATAGTTAACGGTTTTATGACGAGAATTAATCCAGCCACGAGACTGACAAGTTGGCATTCTTCATATTTTCAGTGTTTTTTAGTTTAAATCCTTAAATAAAATCTTCTAAAATTATATCGAGTATCATTTATCGAAATACACAACATTTATCGACCCTACACAATAGTGCTTAAATGTAAAGTCCATTCTTCGGTTCTTAATTGTAGAAAATTGATCAATAATAGCCTCATTAAGTTTGGAATTCCCTCTATAAATTTTTTTTCGTATATTTCATTTTTAAACTTTCTAATAAAGTCCCTAGATTTGCCCTTTGTGGTCTGCGTTAAATTAATTTCGGGTTTAGGTGTTCCCGCATTCTTCACTTCAATTTTTTGCTTCAAGCTCAACGAGCTAAAGTTATTTCTTAAATAGTCCACCGTCAACTATTCATTTTAACTTAATAAATATATGTTATATACCAAATATTACTATAATATAAGGAAGGTATTCTAAGTCGCTTATCTATAAAGGATGCAGGTATCAAATTATGCTTTGTCATAAAAACTTATATCTTATTTCTTGCTGACCCATATGGGAAGATTCCACTGTTACAACATATTGTGCAATATTGCGTTCTAACTTTAATAATATAAATACCTGCATCTAGCAGCGCCATATCAGTTTAGATAATTCTGAGTTCTTGTAAACTTAACCCTTTTGTTATAAATCTTTTATTTGTAATACGTGAATAAAAAAGAAAGTTTTTTAAAAAGCTTTTTAATCCGGTCACGATATCACAAATTGGCGCAGTCGGTAGGATTTCTCGAAATCGCAAACAAAAAGGTCACCCAAAAAGACCAAAAACGCGAGTGAATTCCTATTCTTAAACAGAGAAGAACCGTCGGATCCAAAAGAAAAGGACCAATTGCTCAAGAAGAGCTCAAGGGACGAACGAGCCCAAACACAAAGCAAGGGACGAACGAGCCCAAGTACGAAGAAACTCACCCTGGTCGACGAACCCCTTGGTAGAACAAGTGGCTTGCGAGCAAGATCTAACTCTTAGAGGTCGTCGAATCTCCAACTATAATTGACGCTGAGTAAACCCTTACAACGACGTGTGGATTAGGAGCACCCAGTGGAACCCCTGACACGTCGCAGCCGAGATACCACGTGTGGATTAGGAACACCCAGTGAAACCCCTGACACGTTGGACAGTTGATTCCCCATTCCCAATGTTTCTTCATTTTATGTAAGTTATTGTAATTGATTTGACATTTTAAATTGATTTATTTTGTTTATTGTTTCAAACTGTTTATTGATTTATTAATTTTGATTTATTGATTTATTAATTTTGATTTATTGATTTTACAACTGATTTGAATCATTTACGAAAATCTTTACTCCGAATTATCTAAACTCACACACACACAAAAATATTTTTTAAAAAATGGCTAATAACGAAGTCCGTGACCCGGTCGTTGTTGAAGTTGAGCCATACAAATTGTCAGAAATATTTTGCTTAGTACCCGAATATGATGGAGATCAAATTTCTCTTAATACCTTTATTAATGCGTGTAACAAAGCAAACGATATGTGCACTCGAAATCAAGAAATACTACTTGTAATAAAAATAAAAAATCAATTGCGTGGAAAAGCTGCTCAATTAATTAATTCAAGAGATCTAAATACGTGGAATGATATCTCTCAATTATTAATAGTACATTTTGGTGATCCAAGAGATCTCACTTCCTTGATACAAGATTTACAAAGAATGCATCAATTGGCGACCGAAAGCCCTTTAACTTTCGCCGCGCGTATACAAACGCACAATGCAAAAATGCATGCAGCCGTCGCGAAACAAATTTTAACTCAACCGCAGAAAAACGCACAAATTTTACTAATTGATAGTATGTGTTTAAACACCCTTTTAACCGGTGTAGAATCAAAATTAGGACAGGTAATTAGAGCAGGGAATCCTAACACAATGTTAGATGCCATAAATCGAATAAAAAGAGAATTGCAATTATCATATTTTGAAAATCAAAAATTTCAAAAAAATCTGAAACCCCAAATTTCAATTCCAAAATTTTGCTCATTTTGTAAGAAAAGTGGTCACAACATAAACGAATGCAGAACTAAACAAACTCAAAGACCCCAGTCGACACCTCAATTTAACCATACTTATCAACCCATGTATGCGCAAAATCAATATAGGACGCAGTCCGCATATCCTCAAAATAACCAGTTTAGGACACAAACCGCATTCCCCCAAAATAACCAACAAAGGACGCAGCCCACAAATTTTCAGAACAACCAACGACCAAATTTTCAAAACAACCAACGACCAAATTTTCAAAACAACCAACGACCAAATTTTCCACCCTCGTCGTCTAATCAAAATCAACCAAAATTTCAAAATACCAACCAACAAAAAACTTACCATTTAAATACAGATAATAACGAATATAATCCTAATTATGATATGAAAACAAATCATGACACAAACTATGACACTAATAATTACGAATCTCAAAACGAGTACGAAGAACAATGTTATGAAAATGAATACTACGAAGATTATTCGGATAATTTTCGTCCCTATTCAGAAAACCAAACCCAATACAACGAGAATCAAAATTTTTCTCAGTGTACTAACACTAATAATTTTCCTCAGTGTAGCAGCAATGAAAATTTTTCTCGAACAAACGTAAATTTTCAGAACGAAGCCTCGGAAATAACACAAATTACAGACCAATTTTATGCAATGACAGTTCAGGAAGACCAGTCATCGAACCCCAAAAACTTAGAACAAAATTTTCTTTAAACACTGTCTCATCTCAAAATCTCTATTACATTTTCGATAGAACAAAAACCTTCAAATTATTAATTGATACCGGAGCAGGAATTTCTATTTTTAAACAAAAAACATGCGAAAATTTTAAAACAAGAATTACAGAAAATCTATTAGTTAAAGGTATCACTAACGAGATCGTCTTAATTACACAATCAACATTAATTCCGTTTGTTGACAATGACCCACACAAAATCTTTATTTATAACCTCGACATAGAATTCGACGGATTACTCGGATCAGATTTCTTAGAGCATTATAACTGTGTCGTTAACTTAAAGAATAAACAATTAATTACAAACTTTAAGATAATACCAATGTACAAGGTGGACACAATTAAAGAAACCTCTACTGAAGAAAATATGAACAACTTTAATAATATTATAAAAATGGAACCCCGTACAGAAAAAATTTGTAAACTAAAGACAAATAAATTGAGAAATACGGAAGCCATTCTTTTAGCCCAATGCATCGATAAGGTTCGATTACCAAATGCAATAGTAAAAATAAATCAACAAGGAGAATTTTTAACATCAGTTTTGAACATTAACATGATTCCCAAAACAATAAATTTTTGTGATCTAAAGTTTGAACCTCTTATTAAGGAAAATACTTCAGTTCGGAATTTTAATAAGAGTAACACCTCAGTTCCACAAGTAATTAACAGAGATGAAGAAATAATAAATCAATTAAGAACAGAACATATGAACGTTGAGGAACAAGAAGTGATCTCTCAAGTTTGTCTAGAATTTGCCGATATATTCTACCTAGAAGGAGACACATTGACCTTTACAAGTGAAATCAAACATTCAATCAAAACGAAAGATGCCAGACCAATTCATACCAAGTCATACAGATATCCACATGTCCATAAAGATGAAGTGAAGACACAAGTAAATAAGATGCTAGAACAAGGGATCATACAGCCTTCAATTTCACCATGGTCAAGTCCGGTATGGGTTGTACCGAAAAAAATGGATGCATCTGGAAAGCAGAAATACAGACTTGTGATTGATTACAGAAAATTAAATGACGTCAGCATAGATGACAGATATCCCTTACCAAACATATCTGACCTTCTGGACCAGCTAGGACACTGTCAATATTTTACAACATTGGATTTAGCCTCAGGGTTTCACCAAATAGAAGTTGATCCAAATGATGTAGAAAAAACAGCATTTTCTGTCGATAATGGACATTATGAGTTCCTGAGAATGCCTTTTGGACTCAAGAATGCACCCTCCACATTTCAGAGAGTGATGAATAACATTTTGATGGGCATCCAGAATGAAAAATGTGCAGTCTATATGGACGACATCATAATTTATAGTAGCACTATTCATGAACATATCTCCAGACTCAGAGAAGTATTCACTAGACTCAGAAAAGCTAACTTAAAAATACAGCCAGATAAATGCGAATTTCTAAGAAAAGAAGTTGCTTATCTTGGACACCTGATAACAAAAGATGGAGTCAAACCAAATCCAAACAAAGTCGAAGCAATCAAAGAGTTCCCAATTCCAACAAATACAAAATAATTTAAATCATTTCTAGGACTCTCTGGATACTATAGAAGATTTATTCCAGATTACGCCAAAGTTTCAAAACCATTAACTACATTGTTAAAGAAAGATATTCCTTTTATTTTTGATCAATATTGTCAAAAAGCGTTTGACACATTGAAAGAATACCTGACAACAGAACCTATTTTAATCTACCCAAATTTTGAAGAACCTTTTGTTTTAACTACGGACGCATCTATGTTTGCAATTTTAGCAATTTTGTCTCAAGGCCAAATTGGAAAAGATTTACCAATAGCTTTTGCATCCAGAACACTATGTCCAGCTGAAACAAAGTATAGTGTTATTGAAAGAGAATTATTAGCAATTGTATGGGCCGTCAAACATTTTAGACCGTACCTATTTGGAAGAAAATTCAAACTTGTAACTGACCATAGACCACTAACATGGTTATTCTCAATAAAAGATCCAGGCTCAAGACTTGCCAGATGGAGACTCAAATTAGAAGAGTATGATTACGAAATCCTATATAAACCAGGACGAATAAATAAGAACGCAGACGCTTTAAGTAGAATCAAAATAAACCATCTTAAACAAATTACTGCACTCAACAAAAAAGCTAACGAAGATCCAGAATCCTCTTCTACAGAAATAGATGAAAATGAAATTCAACTAATGTCGCCTCAAACCATGGAAAATGAATTTAAAAGATTTTGGGAGCTATATCAAGTTAAATCTTTAATTGATTATTCAAAAATTAGATATACAAATAATCAACTTTTAGATAAAGATCATAAGAATATAATACTTGTTTTCAGACAAGATAAACTAACGGATTTACATTATAAAATCATAGATGATTTCCATGAAGAACACCCAACCTTTGATGATGACAAAATAAATATTTTGAATTCTAAAACCTCGACTAAAAGAAAATACTATCTAATCACAACGCCTTTTATACTAGAAGACGCTATCGCTACACTATTCAAAGCATTGATTAGCTCACAAAGCGAGATAGATGAATCAAAAACTTATTATATAGAAAATAACGTAGAACTACCATTTTTGGAAATGTTATGCTTTATTTTTGCTGATAAAGACTTAAAAATTGTTATTTGTCAAAATATTGTAACAACCCCACAAGAAGATGAAATCCCAATAATTATGGATCAATACCACTCTGGAAAAAGAAATTTTCATAGAGGAGTTAACGAAACAATAAGAAGAATTAAAGAAAAATATAACTGGACAGGCCTTAGCAAGAACGTTGAAACCTTCATAAAGAAATGCGAGATATGCCAAAAAAATAAAATCATGAGAAAAAACATGGATAATCCATTAGTTATTACAGAGACACCAAAGACCGCATTTGAAAGAGTAAATATAGACATTTTGGAAATTCCACAGAAAAACTATATCCTAACTATGCGAGATGAACTTACTAAATTTATTCAAGCATACCCACTCATGGATAAAACCTCGAAATCTGTAGCAAATACCTTACTACTCTATTTCCAGCACTATGGAACACCATTGAGAATACATTGCGATTTTGGAAAGGAGTTCAACAACCAACTAATGAATGACTTATGTACTCTTTATAACATAAAATTAACATTTTCTAGTGTAAATCACCCCCAATCAAATGGCTCATTGGAAAGATTCCATGGCACCCTACTAGAAATGATCAGGGTAATGACTACTGAAGATCCAAATGAACACCCTTTGCAATTATTGCCATATGCTTGTATATGTTACAATAATTCAGTGAACAAAACAACTGGATTTACACCATATGAACTAATATTTGGACACACCTCTTCAAGACCTTCAGAAACCCCCTATAATGAGAAAGAAATCGTTTCGAAATATATTAGAGACCTCAATGCTAGAATCAAGCATTATTACGAACTCGCAAGAAAAAGAACAATTCAATCAAAGGAGAAAGCTAAGGAAAGATTTGATGAACATGTAAAAAGAGATAACTCAGACTATAAAGTCGGTGATAAGGTCTATGTCAAAGAATCACAGATCAAAGGAAAACTTGCCAATAAATTTAATGGACCTTTCTTAATTAAGGAAATTTATTTAAACTCAGCAAAATTAGAAAATCTACAAACAAAACAAACAACTAAAGTAAACTATGACAGATTAAAACCATATTATGACGACATAATATTAAAACCAGATGACAAAACTGCTATAGAAGGAGAAGAAACTGATTAGAATTTTTCGTTTCAGGTTACTACTTATGCTATCCGATACGCTTGCACTATCAAGACAAAGAAATGATAATTATCGCTATTCACTAAAACCCATTGAAAATAATGTGGGACTATATTTTCAAAGAGAAACTAAATTAAAAGTATCAAATGATAAATGGACACTTTTAGTCTATAAAGATACACAAAGACTTAAAGATGTATATGAAAATAACAATAATATTTTACACACCCTCGCCACCATGTTAAATATTAATCAACATTTCCACATGCAAAGTATACATGTTGATTTAAAAACACACATAAGCCTACTTGGACAAATTTCTCGAGATATAAAAAATAAATTTGAAGAACTGGAACTGGATGTATCAACAAAACCTAGAAGAAAACGTGGTTTAATCAACGGTGCAGGAAGCATTTGGAAATTTATTACCGGAAATCTAGACGCTTCAGATGGAGAATATTACAATAATTGCATAAATAAAATTGAAAAAGACGAACATCAACTCGAAGCTTTGATGAAAAAACAAATAATGGTAACAACCTCCGTAATTAAAAACTTTAATTAAACCATTAGAAAACTCCAAATAGACGAAGAAACTTTTAACAAAGATTTGAAGCAGATAGAACAAAGCATTTGGGATATTTCAGATGAAGTTGAACTAGTAAAAAGAAAAATACAACTTATAAATGTCTGTCAACAATTAATGGAATCCTACTCTTTTATAGAACAATTAAACGATATTCTAAACGCTGTTACCTTCGCGAGACTAAATATAATTCATACTTCAATTATAACACCAAAAGATTTAGTATCCTCATTAGAAAATATCGCTAAAAGCCTTCAAAAAAATAATTTACCTCTATCTCCTAGAGAAGCAAAGGTCGCTACTTATTTAGACATCATTGAATTGGCAGCCTTCCAAACAATGGATAAATTAATATTCGTTTTAGACATTCCTCTTGTTGAACCGGAATTATATACAGTTTATAGGTTATATCCCATTCCAACCAAAGATAATCGAACTAAACTACACTATATTTTACCAACTATCCAAAGATACATAGCGAAAGGTGATGATTCAGATCAGTTCATTACATTATCTGATATTGAACATTGTAAAGAAGTTATGATTAATATTAAGCTTTGTAAAAATTTGTACTCATATCCAATCGATTCCAATGCTATTTGCGAAGCGAAACTTTTAAAAATACCGCAATTTACTAGCCTTCCAAAAAATTGTGAAGTTATTTCTATTTATACTCAAGATTATAAGATACAACTTCTAAAACCTAATATGTGGTTATTAATAGTAACTGATCAAACTCCAATAACAATTAAGTGTGAGAATGCTGATCCAATATCAGAAATAATCAATACTAATAATGTATTAACTTTACAACCTAGTTGTTCGGCATTTATTGGAACAACGAAAATTCAAGCCTCAATGACTAAGGTCTCCGAATGACATCATAATTATTCTAATACAATTAAAATACCTTTCAATTGTTGTATTGACATGCCAGATAACGCTCATGAAAAATTAAATTTAAAACCATTAAAAATTAATGACTTAAATCTCGAAGATTTAGAAATTGCTAAGCATAAATTGGATCAATATTCTAAAGATATAGACGACCTAATTAATGAACCTTTTGATCAAAAATATACACCTTGGTTCACTTATGTCTCTATAACCTTAATAGTACTTGTAATAAGTGTTTATATTTTTCGAAAATGTCAAAGACGTAGGCGAATGATTGGAATCAGTATCGAGCATTCAAATCCTCCAGATCCACCTTCTCCAAAACCCGGAATATCATTATTAGGGAAAAGATTTTCTAAAATGATACCGCGAAGACGTCCAAGCATTCGTCTTGGCGAATCAATTGATGAAGGAGAATCCTTCGAAATCATTGAAAACCAAAATACAAATTTAAATAAAAATTTTGCATGAATTTTGAAAATTATGTTTAATCCGATTATATTGTCATTTCTTTATTGGAAACATTGAATTATGCTTTTATTATTATTTTTATCAATTATTGCTAATTGCTTATATTGTATTTTATTTTATTATTTTACACTGCTTTCAAAAGTTACTGCATTGTGAAGCATTAACTTTTTTTTATAAAGGGGAGTTGTTATATACCAAATATTACTATAATATAAGGAAGGTATTCTAAGTCGCTTATCTATAAAGGATGCAGGTATCAAATTATGCTTTGTCATAAAAACTTATATCTTATTTCTTGCTGGCCCATATGGGAAGATTCCACTGTTACAACATATTGTGCAATATTGCGTTCTTACTTTAATAATATAAATACCTGTATCTAGCAGCGCCATATCAGTTTAGATAATTCTGAGTTCTTGTAAACTTAACCCTTTTGTTATAAATCTTTTATTTGTAATACGTGAATAAAAAAGAAAGTTTTTTAAAAAGCTTTTTAATCCGGTCACGATATCACATATATAATATTAAATATTAAAACATACACGCTTGAATTTCTAACTAGATGCACGAACAGACAACAGCGCACAAAAATTGGGCGCCTTTTCTATGTTAAATCGTCATAGCCCCGCTATCCCCCGCTGCCACCCGCAACCTGTTACTACAGAGAAACTGCACTACTTAAGCGCACGTGCGAGCAGGTCTCGTCATAATCGTCATTTACCTCGACCGAGGCACGGTTGTTGGATCTATACAGTTTGGTTTCACGGGATGATAAAGGAGGGTCGGACATTTTTAGTTTGATGGTACGATAAAATATTAGAGAGGGTCGGACTTTATACGATAAATAATATTCAATGAATATAAATTAATTTTTTTCATTCGTTTTGTTTTGGGGGTGCACGTGCGCATGTGCTCCTGTGGAAGAACCGCCACTGGTTCCACAAATGGTTCGTGTAAATTTTTAGGCTGTGACCTTGTCGCTGGTGGGCCAAAATTTTTTTACAGGCAACTTTCAGTAAAATAAATATTCTCATAACACCGGTTAATTTTTTAATAAGATTTTCATAGTATGTAATAATATTTTATGCTTCATAAAGTCCGCTTAATCTGAATCCAACGATATGCAGGGTGTCCCAGAATATGTGTGCAATCTCCCGGTGTTCAGATAGAACACTTAAATATAACAGGAGAAGTTCATATTAACTTTTCTTCCTACGGCACCCTCTACGTAGATACCGGCCCATAACGGACTGGAAATCTTTGATTGAATTGAATCATTGATTTTTAAATAATTTTTTTGGTACTAGGTGTAATTTAATAATTTTTTAGTACAATGTTTACTAGATGAGTCTCCTTGAAATTCGTCCTTTTAAACACATTTGGCTTATTTAGTTTGACAGGGACGGACTAGACGTAACACAAAAATACTTTTTTTACACTCTGTATGATGAATGAAGGACAATAATATTTTTTTTGGATACTCTAAACCTTAAGCTGAAGAACAGATATTCTTGATCAATGTCGATAAAATGAACTGTTTTCGAAAAAAAATATTTTTGTTCATACATTAAATGCATTCAGTATACGTAAATTCCATTACTAGGTTAGTAGGTAACTCATAAGACAAAGGAAAAAAACCGCAAATTTCAAGACACTACCATAAACTGACACTGGCATAATAGATATTTATGTTATAAGGATCATAATAACGATCATTAACAACAACAACTGTGTTATTAGACTCGGCTGACGCCTCGTCCAATAATACTCACCCTCCCTAATATTTTATCGTACCGTCAAACTAAAAAAGTCCGACCCTCCCTAATATTTTATCATCCCGTCAAACCAAACTGTATAGATCCGGCAACCGTGCCTCGGTCGAGGTAAATGACGATTATAACGAGACTCGCTCGCACGTGCGATTAAGTAGTGCAGTTTCTCTGTAGTAACAGGTGCTGGGAGGCAGCGGGAGATAGCAGGGCTTTGCCTATTTAACATGGAAAAGGCGCACAGTTTTTGTGTGCACCGCGCTGTTGTCTGTTCGTGCATCTAGTTAGAAATTCGAGCGTGTATGATTTAATTATTTAATATTATATATTTATTAAGTTAAAATGAATAGTTTACGGTGGAGTATTTAAGAAATAACTTTAGCACTTTGAGTTTGGAGCAAAAAAATGAAGTGAAGAATGCGGGAACACCTAAACCCGAAATTAATTTAACGCAGACCACAAAGGGTAAATCTAGGGATTTTATTAGAAATTTTTGGTAGTTTGTTCCTGGGTCTCGGTCCCTTTTGAAATGAAAATCCAATTTTCAGTTAACGTTTCGGTTCATTTTATTTAAACCATCGTCAGAACTATTTGAACAAAAATAAAAAAGGCGTATAAACAAAATGAAAAGAGGCAACATTTTTTTGATGGGGTTAGAAGCAAAATTCCTTTTTTATGTTAGTGAATTATACAAGGTATGTCCATTCTATCATTTATACAGTGAGGACGTAAAGTAAGGAATAAATTCATTATCTCGCAAACTACAATTTTTTTAAAAAATGGCTCGGACCCTTCGATTTTGTTTTTCGAACGCGCATATTCTGGTTTGATATGGTTCCGATGTAAATCCACACTGGATGAGGGAAGGACACACACAATTTAATCAAAAGATCAATGTGTGGGCTGGCGTTATTGATGACATTGTTATAGGGCCTTTCTTTTTTGACGGAAATTTAACAGGCGAGAGATACTTGAGTTTTTTAGAACAAGAACTTGTTCCAGCCCTGGCCACCCTTTTTCCTGAGTTAGAACGTCCCGATTTGCCACATCATAATATCTGGTTGCAACAAGATGGTGCTCCCCCACATTTCGCTGTGGTAGTTCGTACATATTTGGACGATACTTTTCCAAACAGGTGGATTGGAAGAGGTGGTTTTATTGAGTGGCCGCCAAGGTCACCCGATTTAACACCACTCGACTTTTTTTTTATGGGGATACCTTAAGGGAAAAGTATTCAAAAGCCAGCCTGCAAATTTAGATGATTTAAAAGATCGCATCCGGCAAGCAATTCGGCAAATTACACCCCAAATGGTTCGAAATGTTCAGCGAGAATTTGTAGATCGGTTAGGCTATTGTCAGTTGACCAACGGAAGACACTTCGAACATTTACTTTAGAAAAATTATTTTTAAGTACACCTAACTGTTTTTTCGATAAATAAGACATTTTTAAAATAATTTTATTCTTTGTTTTCTCCATGACTTTTTCCACTATTCAAATTTTGAATGAGAATAACTCCAAAACGCTTGGGCTAAGGTATAGCACATGCTACATGAAAAATGTTTAGGATTTTCCGAAGAATCCGTACATGCAATAATATACAGTGGGTTCTATTTAAGAAAAAAAAATGTTTTGTGTCACTCTTATTTGCATATATCTACATTTTATGCCAGAATATGCGCGTTCGAAAAACAAAATCGAAGGGTCCGAGCGATTTTTAAAAAAAATTGTAGTTTGCGAGATAATGAATTTATTCCTTACTTTACGTCCTCACTGTATATTTTCTTGTTTTCATTGTAAACATCACTAAAATAAAATAGGAATTTTGCATCTAACCCCATCAAAAAAATGTTACTTCTTTTTAATTTTGTTAATACGCCTTTTTTATTTTTGTTCAAATAGTTCTGACGATGGTTTAAATTAAATGAACCGAAACGTTAACTGAAAATTGGATTTTCATTTCAAAAGTGACCGAGATCCAGGAACAAACTACCAAAAATTTGTTAAAAAACGGTCAAGAAAACAAAACTTTATTAGAAAGTTTAAAAATGAAATATATGAAAAAAAATTTATAGAGAGGGTATTCCAAACTTAATGAGGCTGTTATTGATCAATTTTCTACAATTAAGAACCGAAGAATGGACTTTACATTTAAGCACTATTGTGTAGGGCCGATACATGTTGTGTGTTTCGATAAATGATACTCGATATGATTTTAAAACATTTTATTTGAGGATTTAAACTAAAAAACACTGAAAATATGAAGAATGCCAACTTGTCAGTCTCGTGGCTGGATTAATTCTCGTCATAAAACCGTTAACTATTGTTCTCGTCTTGATTCCGTCTAATGACGTAGCCCGTAGATGGCGTAGAGGTATTAGACATCATTCGGTTTTCTTGATAGCTCGTAGATTGCTTTAGTAGTATTAATAGTGGAATGAATAAATATTGTTACGAGGGTTGCATGCGACGACGTTAAGATCCGACAGCTATACACACTAAGAAAACCTTTCTTATTTTCCAAAAGTTGTATTTCCTTGTGCAAAATTAAAAAATAAATAAAAATATGTTTTACCTAACGCATCATCTTATTACTTTCTTCCTTTCTGCATTTAAAACGCCTATAAATTTCACCATACTTGTGAACCCCCTCTATCATAGGTCACGAGCCGCCACTGGAGCTGTCACTGGCGATTTCCTATGTTCGGCGGGTCTATGCTCGACCCTGTATAATTAAAGAGGCACAAGTTATAATCGATAAATTATATTAAGGTATTAACTATTCTAACTTAAATCTAGTAATTCAATTTGTGTCGTAGTCTCAGTTGAGTTAAATGGTGCATCATTACAATAATCTCCAGTACAGTTATAACATTGAAAGTTACTTATATCGGGGTACCACCTAGTGTACTGCTCTTCCAGTTGCCCACAAGGGTCGTCCAGTGGCCCGCAGGTTCTCATAGCCCTGGATATGTTTCCTGAAAATCATATAAAATATAATTTAAAAGAAAAATAATATTTAGGTACTATTTCATACTTTTATTATTTAATTTTATTATGGTCTGATTTTAATTGGACATCACTAATAATATTATTGGCAGATATATTGATGTATCTTTAGACGAAATCCATATTAACCTCTGAAAAGCATATCGTGTTTTTTTTTTAAATGTATATTTCTCTTTATTTTTCCAAAATTTTAGATAATCCAGGTAAATCAGGAAATATTGGCATATATATGTCGGCGTCAATTAGTGAAAACCGTCGTTCCCTGAAATGCCTAGCCATTTCACGTATTGCCTGGTTTGTTCGGGTTTATCAGAGATTCCCTGTAATGACGGAATTCTTTCAGTCAAACGCTGTATTCAACTAAATGATTTAAGTTACCCTGTTTGACGGTTTTAGTCGATTATTGTAATTAGGACAGTGTTGCCAGTAGATAGTGCATGGAAATAAGGTATTTTACATTAAAAGGTTTGTAAATAACTCATTATTATCAGGAATTTCCTTAAAATTGGATGTCTTGAAATATTGATGTATCTAGGTATTAAGTATTAAATTTAAATCATAAACTCATTTATTACACAGGCCAACAAAATAAAAAAAATTTTTTGGTGCCTGGGCGGATTCAGGTCGGATTACAACTGCCACTCATACAATGTACTACAGCGGAAACAACGATCCTCACCATAGACAAGGAGTTGCCTTTATCGTGACAAACGAAATAATGAAATACATAATCAATTTTACACCAGTCTCAGATCGAATTGCTTTGTTACAGCTGCAAGGGAATCCAGTTAAGATAAATATCATTCAGGTGTACGCTCCGACAGCCGATAAAGAGGATGACGAGGTCGAGATGTTTTACGATGAGATGGAAAATGTTTTGAAATCTCTAAAAGGACACGAAATAAATATTACTATGGGAGACTTCAACGCTAAGATTGGCCAAGGGAAGGTTGATGGAGTGATTGGAGAGTGGGGTTTGGGGGAACGCAACGACAGAGGAGATCGAATGGTTCAATTCTGCCAAGAGAACAAACTAGTGGTTTTGAACACCTTCTTTAAATTACCGCCAAGAAGACTATTCACCTGGAGATCACCCTAAGACTCACAAGATAGAGTTATAAGAATCCAAATAGATTTTATACTAATTAATAATAGGTTTGGAAATAGCTTTACTTCAGTAAAAACATATCCGGGGGCTGACATTAATTCTGATCATAACCCTCTGAGTGGTCTGATGAAGGTTAGATTGAAGGCGGTAAAGAAAAAACGAACGAAACGCCATGACATTGCGAAAATTAATGACCCCATCTACAAAAGCCATCGTTCAAGAACAATTAAAGCAAGGGCTAAATAAAATAAACTTCTCAGCAGACTCGGACACAACGTGGACGTCCCTAAAAGGTAGAAGATGAAAATCTGGTCCAAGGAAGACATAAAAAGCAAGAATGGATGACCAACGAAATTCTTAATCTGATGGATCAGCGGAGAGAACATAAACATAGGGAGCACCATAGATATAAATCTCTTCACAGGGAAATTGGGCGTAAATGTAGAGTAGCCAAAGAAGAGTGGTTAAAGAATAAATGCCAGGAGAACTGCAAAGAAAACACGATTCTTTCAACCTACACAAGAAAAACAAAGATACTCTCGGATCAAATAGGAAACGAAACAACGGATATCTAGTTAGAGATGACGGCACAGTTATTACAGACATAGAAGAAAAGCTAAATAAATGGAAACAATATATTGTAGATTTATTACACGACGACAGATCAGAAATGCATACTTATGAACACGCATATGAAGGGCCCAATATCCTAAGAGAAGAAGTAATAAAAGCCATTCGACAGTCCAAGAATGGTAAAGCTGCGGGACCGGATTAGATTTATGTAGATCTTCTAAAACTAACTGAAGAAGAAAGTACCACTGTTCTCACGGAGCTATTTAACGCCATATACAGTTCAGGAAAGATACCACAAGACTGGTTAAGATCTACTTTTATTATCTTGCCGAAAAAACCTAACGCAAGACGATGTCCAGAGTACCGTACCATAAGCCTGATGAGCCATGTATTGAAGCTGTTCCTTAAAATAATACATATCAGAATTCACAAAAAATGTGAAGAGGTCATTTCCGAGACACAGTTCGGATTCAGAAATGGTCTTGGAACTAGAGATGCTCTCTTTGGTATGCAGGTTTTGGTTCAAAGATGCCTGGATGTAAATAGGCCTGTATACATGTGCTTTATAGACTATGAAAAGGCTTTTGATAAAGTCAAACATGACAAAATGCTACAACATCTTCAAAATATTGGTTTGGATCAGCGAGATATAAGGATTATCGCAAACCTTTATTGGAATCAACGCGCTTCAGTTCATATCGAAGATCAGTCAACGGAGGAGGTGGAGATTCGAAGGGGAGTTAGACAGGGTTGTGTTCTTTCCCCTCTTTTATTCAACATATATTCCGAGTTTATAATGTCAGAAGCGCTGGCTGATAGTGAAGGCGGCATAAAGGTTAATGGTGTACCCATAAATAATATCCGATATGCTGATGATACCGTCTTGTTGGGTGAATCGGTTGAAGAGCTACTGGTTAGTGAATAGGGTCAGCGAGGTCAGTAACACCAATGGGCTTAGAATGAATGCAAGCAAGACCAAATTTATGGTGGTCAGTAAACAAAATATCGATAATGTCCAAATAACATTAGACAACCAAAACATAGAACGTGTCGAACGATATAACTACCTCCGATGCTGCTTGAATGCCGAATGGAATATCGGACAAGAAGTTAGAATTCGCATTGAAAAGGCCAGAAATGCTTTCACGAAGATGAAACAGTTACTAACATGTCGACAACTCAGTCTGAGTCTACGATTACGCCTTGTTAAGTGTTACATTTTTCCGGTCCTATTGTATGGAATGGAGGGGTGGACATTATTAGACCAGCACTGTAGGAAAATTGAAGCCTTTGAAATGTGGATTTATCGACGTTTACTTAGAATCGCATGGACAGACAGGATACGTAATGTAGAAGTGCTGCAACGGCTGAGCACCACCACAGAAGTCCTACGAACAATAAAGCAGATAAAGCTGGAATACTTTGGGCATGTCATGAGGGGTGATAATTATTGTTTTCTGCAACTTATTATACAGGGAAAACTTGTGGGACGCCGACTACCAGGACGAAGACGGACATCTTGGCTCAAGAACCTGAGGGAATGGTATGGCAGGAGTACCAAATCCTTATTACGAGCAGCGGTTTCAAAAATACAAATAGCCAGAATGATCGCCAACCTTCAGTAAATGAAGACGGCACCAGAAGAAGAAGAAGAAAAGAATTCAAAATCATATTGCTAAAATCATATTAAAAAAACCCAGAATGTATCCTACTAATTTGTTATATTCTAACGAAATAAATATCCTGCAAAGTTTATATATTATAGCTGCTTGCAACTTTATACATAAGAATGAAAAGTATAACTCGAGATATAGAGTGCATATGTATTGCACAAAAGGAGTTGAAAATTAACTTTTAAACACAACCCTTTGATATGTACAACAGTTTGGGTCAACACTATGTCATATCTGGGTCCTAAATTATACAACAAAATACCATTGGAAATACGAAATATAAAAGATGAAAAACATTTTAAAACTCAGTTTAAAAAATTCTTTTTGACTAATTCAAATAGTTTTACTGACATATTGTGATAGCGGTGTTATTTAAACTGTTATTGCACTCCCTGCAGGTTTTGTGACTTTCGCTGTTTGGATTTGTTGTTCTTGCACTGGTAGTGCTTTAACATAATTTTTTTTTATTTTCACTAAGCATTTATTGAGGTTTATAGAGATCGGTTGTTACGCTTAAGTAGCTGTGATAGTTCTAAGTTAAATTCTTGATACCTAGGTGCCATATGTAACTATTTTAAATTTTTATAAACCTGTACGTTTAATTACTTTGTATTCTGTATAAACGACTTTGAAATAATTAAAATAAGAAAAATAATAAATTATTAAGATCACTTTTATTACCACTTTTAATAATTTTCGCCTTTTTGCCAATTTCATTTTATCTGGGAAAATACCCCTAATAAATGATATTTTGATGAGATATTGTAAGATAGGAACGATTTTTTTTTGACCATTTTAATAATAAAATTTTTATTGAGATATCATCAAAACCGCTGACCTTCCTTGGGTTAAAGTTTGTAATAATTTCATCAATATCTTCTTTAAAAACTTCTTTTGGGCCCAGAAACTTCGAGTTTTGACTGAACTTTTCTTCTAATCTTCTGATAAGTGGAATCGTCTTTGATGTGGCAGTTGACCACCTTTCCATTTTAGATATTAAGGGTAACATCTATCCCTCCTAGGGTATTAAATAACGATAGCTGCGATTTTTAATATCATTTACGCTAAGCGGGAAATTTTTAAATTGACTCCTTGTATAATACTCACTTGCGTCAAATAATATCGCAGTACAATAGTAATCCCGGCTACACATTATAATACCGTTGGGTCTCAGTGGATCGAAACAGGCAGTGGGATCAAAATCCCAGGTACTATCACATGCGTAGCATGTAATAAATCCAAAAACACCTGAAATAAACGAAAAAAAAATTATATCAAGTATATTCTATTAACATATACCAAAATTGAAAATAACATCCATAACTAATAATAGGTTCAATGGAATATAAATGTCTGTCTAAACTATAAATATAGAATTTTTGGCGATTTCCTTTCGTTAGCCTCATTCCCGTATCACGGCGAAGAACACCACAAAATTCTATACTTGTGGTTTAGATAAATATTTATTTTCAATTTAATGCTTTAACCACTGTGAGATGACCTACTACTTGAATCTTATCAGCCAGTCTGGATTTAGGAATAGTTGCCCACTGCATCTGGTATTTTCTAAGATACTGTTTTGATTGGCAAGTTCACCGTTAGATCGTTAGATGTCACGACGAATTTCATACCACAGTAGACATTCAATACGGTCCAGTACCTTCCATGATGATCATATCCTCCTCCTCTGATCATTGTAAAATGACCTTTATTGCTTACTCTCTACCAATAAGGCCGATGTTATTTTAACGATGATATGCGAAAATGGCCTTTATTATTGTAACACAATTGGTGTTGGTACAACACGATAAGCCGATTATGGCAAATGTAATAAATGTATTTCTAATGGTGTTACAGCAAATCAACTCCATGGGAATAAATTTTAAACAAAAAGATAGGTTTAATATGCACGATGATATTAGTTCCTATTAACTCTATTACGAAGTTTACATTTTCCTTGCTTAAACGAAATCTGTTACGATATTCTCATTGAAACACACATGGACCGTGAGCAAGTAGGATGCTTACTAATATAGGAGTAGAAAAAAGATATAACGTACAGATTTTATGTACGAGTTCAGAAACTGGGTATTAGAGATGCAAAAGAACTTAAAATCTTACCAACAAGTGATGTGCTAAGAAGAACAAAAACGGTTAAAACAGCTATACGAGACATGACTGGATATGATTATATTGGTCGATGTTTATAATGAATTTAGCACTAAATTTTTTTAAACGATAGTTAAGTTTTTATAAGTATTGTCAACTACTTACTAACGCATATCTTGTGTACACGTACACTTTTAAATATATTTTTGTTTATACTTTGCCCTTACAATCTAACACGCATTAAAACATTTTCTATTATCTAAATATTTTGAAATCTTTTTTGTATTTATGTCTAGTATACAGGGTGTAATGGAAATGACGTATTATATTTAAACCGGCAATTCTTGAGATGGAAACAAATTGAAGAAAAATATTCAAAAATGGTGCTTTAATTTAATATGCTCTGTACATGACCTTATGTCAAACCAAAAATTACCACGTGGTGCCCCTGTTCGGAAGGTAAACACAACAAAATATGGCAGTGTTGTAATATCTTCAGGGTAAACTCTTTAGAAAGTCAATAACCGTTTGACAGATTTCAAGTTGTTTATTTTTCAGGGTACATTATTATAAATTTTTACGTTCAGTTCGCTGGGAAACAATCTCTGATTTATAAACTTGAACTGACTCGAACGAACCGCCGCGGAGTTTATAAATGGTCAGGTATGTTCTAATTTGTTATATTCGAACGACACCCGTCAGATCTGGACAGTTTCAAAGTTTATAAATGCCACTTACCCTCTAGAAAAAAAAAATGCAATTTTATTTACTTTTTCGGACTTATTTAAAACCCACTTAATTTATAAAAACACCAAGTACTCACAATACAAAATCACATTAGTATTCGCGTCACAACACATCTAAATACCGTTCAATCTGAATTACTATTTTAAAGTGCTACTGTGAGACAAAAATACGCCATTATTGTCTGGAAAATAATGTATTTAACATCTAAAAATTTTAAAAATAAATAACACGTTGGTTCTCTCGATCGATATCGGCCGGCTTCTTTAAACAGCTGATTTTGGAAAATTGGGCTAATATTTAAAAATACAGCGTTGCCACTTTCGATGTTTTATAAGTGGGGGGGAAGTTAGAAGCTTTTCCCTGGTCTCATATTTCTTTAATTGGAAAATTTTAAATTGCCCAATTTCCTTCGATATAAATTACTTTCCTGTATCATTATAGTATCGGAAATGGCAACAGCGCTGGCTCTACTAGCGGAGAGTTCTCGGAAAGAAAGTCCGACTGGTCCGAAGGTGGACTAGACCATTCATTTCAAAGGGTAGTTCCTGTCAATTATTAACATAATTGTTTCATTTTATCTTTAGTAAAGGGTTAATGGCCCATAGAAATTAGCGTTTTTATTATTTCTATTGCGAAATGATTAAGTGCTCTTGTTCTATGTGTGTTATTGTAAAGTGTAATTATGCGTTAGTGTCGGGGTTTAGTGATAAGCTTATTATGCACTCCCACACTATCATCAGGACACGTGATGAGCATAAAGTTTTTCCCATAGAAAAAAGAACTGAAAGTGTCTGTGCCTGGGATTCCTTAATGGCGTCCTTGATTTACTTTCTAAGTAAGCTAAATATTTATTTTTATAAGAAACTAAAGTTTTACACTTTTAAACATTCTAGCAACATTGTGCCTGTTTATTACCCAGCTGGGCAATGTAATATGTTCATATATGAATGTGCCGAGGAGTTGTGTGTGGGTTTAGGGGTGAATTACCCCACTTTTTAAACGTTCGATTTAAAAAAAATAAATATGTAGCGCTTCTCTAGGACACCCCAGGAGTCACCCATTTAAATATAATACGTCATTTCCATAACACCCTGTATAAAGTCAATACAGGGTGTCAATTTGAAAACATTCCACCCTGTGGCATATCATTTTAAAGGTCGTTTAAATATCTTTCGAATAATACTATAATTTCAGTAATCAGCTTTCCAAAATGGACTAATTCATGTCAATTTTTAGGTGGTGACCTTGCCCCTGGTAAAGAATTGGAAAGGGTGTCGCCCGGAGTGACTACTTACGTTTTTTAAATAATAACCTAAAGACCATAAATCCACCCAGTGCAGGTAAATTCCTTTTTCCATTTTTGGAACGGGATTTCTTGGATTCTATTTGAAGAGATAGATGAAAAATAATTTTTTTCTACGGATGCTATGGTTCCACATCTCTCATCGCTTTTATACGTTCTAAACGGAGAATTTCTCACGAAGTGAGAAATATCTGCCATTGTAGTGAGAAATAATTTCTCACTGTTATTATGATAAACCAAGGCAGCCAATATCCGCCATTAAAGTGAGAAATAATTTCTCATTGTTATTATGATAACCCAAGACAGCAATTAATTTTTACATGGCAAATTGATACGGCACGTTTTCCATGTTGACGATGCAACATCGACGATTAGGGCGCAATATCTCATTAGGCCATGAAATCATTTGCCGGCGTTTCCATAACAACACACCCGAAACACTGCACAATTATTATTGCTGCCCACTTGCCAAACGGGTGTTGTCAGCCCGGTGAGACTGCTTATGGGGGGGATCGAAACACGTAAGAAGGCCATTCAAGTGACGTCACAGGCCCAGGTCGCCAGACTGGTTACTCCGTACGTTTATCCTTTTGTGTCGATCGTTCTGTGTCAATATCAGACTTACGTAGCTATATCTGAAAGTCAAAGACGTGAGTGTATTTGTTCGAGTTTGTTCGATTTGATCTAGGCCATATTTATCTCCCTTTAATGAATCGGAGAAGGTTGATGCAGACAGAGACAGACATAGAATGCGAGCAGCAAGTTCTTAAATTATTTCACAACCGAACATCCTTCGTCTGGAATGGAATAAAATCAAGTAACATTATGATTTATAATGTGATTGAAAATGGTGGAGGAAGCGTCATTAAATTCTAAAATAATTTTTAATTTTCTATTCTTTTCACGAAAACGGACCTTTTCGTTTTGTTGCAGGTAAGTAATTTATGATTGAAATATTTTTTTACTAATTTTTATTCGTTATTGTTATTTTACATTATAAAATTGTCCCATTATGTCCCAAACTTGTCACGCAATTACTGAAATTTTACAATCTACAAGTCAAAAGCTACAACATAATATTTACAGCTTAGTTATATTAACCCGTAGTCAGAATTTGGAGGTAATATATTATTATAATAATTCTTTCTTTTTATATTGAGAATCCCATAATGACTGAACATTAAAGATGACTTCGATCACTAATGTTGCCAGGAGTATGCTACGAAATAAACAAATTGGAAGCCTATAATTATAATGATGGTGAATATATTTACTTGGTTAGTAGATGTACATATAGTATTGTATTTACCTTGATTTGTTTGAAGTTGAAGGTAAAATATTTTATGTAAATTATGATTTATTTCCTATTTTTTAATAAAACTAATTACAACCTTCAATCTCTGAATTCTTCATTTCTAGTTTCGTTACTAGTTCAATAATAATATAAAAGTATGTAAGGACAATTTTAAAGCGATATTTACAGCTGAAAACCTATGTTAAAATCCTAATATTTGATTTTCTCTACTTAGTAAAACAAATGAAAAGGTTCTGATGTTTTCTTTGCTTAAATGTCACTTTAAAATATTGACAGTAATAAAAATTTGGCCAAAAGTGACATTTGAAAAGCACATGCGCGCCAGGCATAATGGATTCCGCCGTATTATGCCTGCTTCGATTTTTTAACACGGCAGTTTGTCTTCTTCCTGGTTATAAGTATTCGTTGGGTGTTGTACTTGTTCGACAATATATATTGTTGATTTTTATACTAAAACAGGTCAGATTTGTTAAATATCGATTATAATGGAATACGGGGATTTAGAGTTTGAAAGTACACGTCCAGATATTGTTCGAAAAGAATCCGATGTTTGTAATAATTTGCTACCAAGCACATCAAGACAAAAACATGAAATCGCTTACAGTAACTTTATGGACTGGAGAATGCAAGCCAAGATGAATTCTGTTTCTGAAAATACTTTGTTAGTTTATTTTGAAGAATTATCAAGAAAAATAAAACCATCCACATTATGGTCCCAGTAGTCGATGCGGAATAGTCCCATAATTAATAAAACTGTGTTGATATATCAAAATAAGTAAAACTAAGCGCATTTTTGAAAGGACCTTCGACCATGCACGGACGAAACACGCTTTTTTTTAAATTATCAAAATGGCAAATGTACAAAACAGCCCGTGGGAATAAATAAATTTGGCACCATGACGAAAGATTATCGAATCTGGCCACTGTTTCAGAAGGCGATCTGCGACTATTTTAGTTACTGCAGGAGCAGATCTTTTAACACTAAAACGCCATGGGGGTTGGAAATCCAGCAATGTTGTTGAATCCTATATCGATAACTCCATGGCTAACAAAATGAATATATCAAAACTTATAGTAGAATCGATTCAGCCTTCAGCGCTACTAGAACCTGAATACAACAATGCTGTGGAAGCTCAGTTTCCCCACCAACTCGCTTACAGATCGTGCCAACACACTTCTGCGCTCGGGGGGAGAAATATGTAATTTTTCTCACCTGTTGTACAATATACTATTTCCACTACCTACTAACTATTTAATCGAGTATTATAACCGATTTTCAGCTTGTGAATTGACGGAGGTCAATAATAGATGCATCTTGCAAAACAACCTAACAAACTCTTGAAAGCATGCAACCCGATTACTGCAAATTATAATAAAGTGACAGCAAATTTTGTGAAACGTCAAATCATAGGTAACTTGACTGAAATAATTAATAGAGCCGCTAATACAAGGGAGTAAAATTAATAAATTAATAACTACAGCAAGATCTTGTAAATGTATTAGTAGTGGAAAAAATAACATATTAACCACGGTTTAGGCAGCTATATTATTGCTCTCAATTCTCAGTATTCTAAAAATAACCTACAACAGTTTTAGTACCCATCACCGCGCTTATCTCTCCAGTCACCCATCATTGACGACAGCTCTCGAACCAGTTGAACCGCCCCCCTTTTCAAGTAGTAAAATTGCTTTCCCGCTTCAAATAGTGCCTCCGTACATTAGTTGTAGCTACAACTTGCGCTCGACAGCTCTCTAACTGTGACGTCTGATAAGGGGTCCTCTAGGTCCTTACCATTTGAACGGAATGGAGGGTGTTTCCATAGATAGTGGTCGGTTAAGGAAAAAATACTGCTTTGAACTGCTACAACTTATATTTTCTGTATACGGGATATAATGGTACATAATACACAGCCTAATCACAGTTCACCCTTTTTTCACAAAAAAAAGTTAATTTAACTAACACTAATAATTGACTAACTATATTTACATTTGTAGTGCATGAATGTCACAGAGGTACCTTATGATACGCAAAAGAGGAAGAAATCGAATGTTTGAGATACGCGGAGTACCGAACGCTGGAATTAGGAAAAAGTAGTAAACGAAATATCTACTTCCCGATATACGGGCGAAAAATAGAAAATAGAAATTAGGAAAGTTATGAACTAAGAACCACCGACCGTCGGTTCTAAGCAAAGAAAAGGTACTGATGTTATTTTTGTTCTCAGCGTCATACCTGGTTTTACCAACATTTAATTAAGGGATAAGAATATGTAAATGCCATTAGAGAGCTGTCACTTAACAAAGGAAAAAGGGAAAAAAGGTTCGTGCGAAACTATTGTTTATGTAGACGTAGGATTAAAATTTGGAAAGCACGTCTACTTAGTAATTGAAATTATACAGACAGACATATTTTATGATTTGTTATTGTAAAAGATCAAAGGAATATTATTATACTTTACAACCCTGAACAACGTCATTACTGTCATCCACACGGCTAGAAATATTATGCCCTGTTAAATGTTGTTGTTAAAATTTGGGACCTCAGTAAATGACAAACGCCACGATTTATTTAGTGAATTTTACCCTTTATCACTGTGTTTTGACGGAAACCCGTAGCAGGTTCATAACAAATTACACCCTCGATAGTTTTGTTCAGTAGATGAGGCATCCTGCCGTATGTATTCAATAAAAATAGTAACAAATCAAGACGCCGAAGTGTGTTAAAACTATGCATTGACCTGTAAAAATAATCAGGAAGAAACTAACTTTTCGGAACATGTAAATAGAATTGATACCAGCAACAATTGATCAAGTTAACTCTGTAGATCATATTCTTTTTTTAATAACACTACAAGAATTAAGGTAAACTGTTGACAATATTATTATTTGGCAAGCAAGATATTCTCAAAAAGTGATAATACAGTTGTATTGTGGATCTACATTAAACTTATAAGAATATGTTTTTATATTAGTAAAATTAAGACACTCAAGTTTAAAACAGTAATGAAACAGTAATATAAACTGTGTGTATTATGTGTATCGTAGTAACACACATTATTTAACTGTGAATAGTGTGTTATTTTTTTTTAACTATCAATACAGTGTAATTGTCTTCTGTACAACGAAGGCAACAATTGTTGTAATAATTTTAAAGTGTCAACACTCCCGCTCTTTTATTTGTATTCAAACAAAACATTCAGTAACACCTAAAATATAATTAAGTTGGTCACCCTGTTTTTGATTGTAAAGAATCCGTCAGTTCTTCTACAGTGGCAATGAGAATTTAATTCTTACTTTCACACGAAATCCTTTTAGAGTGCACTCTTATCCGAGACACCCTATTAAATAAGGTTCAAAGCTTAAGTATTCTGTGTATAGTTTATTTATCGGTTGATATATCTCTAGTGTTAGGTACAAAGGGCTTAAGTCAACTTTTTTACAAATCCAATAAAGTAATGGGCTTAAGTTTATGTTTTGCGCTCTTTCGAATGATATTAAGGGTCTATCGCTATTCAATAATTCGCGATAAAATGGTACATAGGCTGTAAGTCAGAGAAAGTTATATAGCGTTTGGTACTTACGTCTTAAGTTAACTTAAGTCCTTTGGACCATAATATTTTCAACATAAAATTATATTCTTAGGGCTTTAGTCAACTTAAGCCTTTCATACCAAACTTATTTTTGTATAAGATTGCATCATTCGTAAATTGTTTGCATGTCGTTGTAGTATACATTCAGATCAAAATGAGTGAAAGATGTAAATATATAGTGAAATTAGCAACAAAAAATTGCAGCGGAGGTAAGTATCCTATTTATTATTACTATGTTTGAGTATTGCAGTTTATTTTAATATAATATAAATTCATAAAAATTGTTCTTAAAAATAAAATGCAAAGCACCTCTAGTGTAACTGTAGATGATAAAAGGGGTAAAATACCTTCTGCTAATAAAAAAACTGAAGTGCGAGCTCAAATTAAATCATTTCCCTCTCACGAGAGTCATTACACAAGACGTGTGAATGATAAAAGATATCTTCCATCTCACCTTAATCTGAGAATCATGTATGATTTGTATAAAGAAGGTAGAGAGAACCCTGTTGGCCGAACCATATACGAGAGAGAATTTCATAAGTTGAAACTATCGTTCAAAAAACCTTATGTTGATACTTGTTATAAATGTGACACTCTTAATATGCAGATATAAGTTGCCTCCAAGTTAGGTAATATTGAGGATAAACTCTCCGCAGAAAAAAAGCTTCAACTGCATCAGGAGCAAGCAAGTACCGCATACGGAGCAAAAAAGATAGACAAAGAAAAAGCCAGAAGTAATCCCCAAATGAAATGCTTTACCTTCGATCTTCAGCAGTGTTTGCCAATACCGTTTATTGCTTCTTCAGTTGCATTTTACAAAAGGCAGTTATGGACTTATAATTTGACCATCCATGATAATGCTACTGGAGAATCAATACATTACATGTGGCATGAAGCTTTGGCTGCCAGAGGAGGCAATGAAATTGCTTCCTGCTTATATCGCCACATCAAGGATCTTGACACGTGTGATGGACAAAATAAAAATAGTCATGTAGCTGCAATGTTCATAAAAGCCCAAAGCGAAAAACCTCAATTGACAATAAACCATAAGTTCTTAACAGCCGGACACACACATATGGAATGTGATGTAGATCATTCCATGATAGAAAAACATAAAAAGAAAATGGAAATACCTGTTTATCATCCGCATGACTGGTACCAGTTGGTCAGGACAACAGGCAGAAAAAATCAGTTTAAGGTCCACGAAATGCAACAAGAAGAATTTTTAGATTTTTCTGGTTTATTAAAATCAGTATGCAGAAAAAAAAATGTATCCGGTCAACAGTTCTCATGGCAATCTGTACAATGGTTACAATACAAAGACAATGGTCTTGTGAATTACAAAACTTCTTTAAACAGCGCTGAAAATTTTAAAATTATAAGCTTTCTAAGAATAGGAAGAAAATATATTTTAAAAGATGTCCTAGTCGACAGAAAATATAAAAATGGTTTACTTCCAATCATTGGCGTAACTAGAATGATTTTGTAGGGGGGGCCTGGGCCCTAGTCTAGTAGGATATTAATGGCAAGTGTCACTATGACGTATGTATGACTTTGAACGGAAACACTGGGGTGGGCACCAGAGCAATCTGGGGTGGGCACGGCCAACCTGGCCCCCTCCCTAGTTACGCCTATGCTTCCAATCTCAAAAGAGAAAAAAAATGACTTGTGTTCGCTACTATGCCTGGTTCCACCCGTGTTTCACGAGTTTTACAAAAACTTACCTACATCTTCTAATGTCATCGATATTGACCCAGATCTATTAGAGGAAGAGGAGGAAAACTAAATAATAAGAAATAAAATGTATATTATATTTTTTTATTTTCATTTGCAATTGCTTTATTATATTGTGTTTACTTAGAAGTTCTTATTTTAAGCTTTCTGTTTTTTAACGTAATAAATGGCATTGCATTATCGTCATTTATTTGATATAAGCCCTTCATACCCAACTATATAAATACAGGTAAATACCAATTAGCTGGTCCTATGGGCTTAAGTCATTCAAATCCAGGTGAATACGCATATTTTTGTAAAAACATATGCTGGAATTGTTAACTAATTTTATGTTTCTAGTTTTACCCAAATTTTATTATTTTTAATATTCAGATTTGCAAAACATTGTTTAAAACAAATGTTTAATTTTGTTTTTTGGAAAACGGTAATTTGTGACTTAAGTCCCTATTACCTGACGCTAGAGATATAGTGACATAATTATAATTTTAGGTAGCGAAAGTGCCCTAATAAGGATCCTGGTGAGAAAGTGGAAAATATATGCCGCTTGAGCACATGAGCACGTGCACCCCCAAAAACAATAAAGTAATAATTTATTTTCATTTAATATCGTTTATCGTATAAAGTCCGACCCTTCCTAATATTTTATCGTACCGTCAAACCAAACTTATACGTAGTAGCTCTCACCGTAGCATGATCTGCGCGCCGGTCGCTACAGTGGTAACGAGGAATAGTCGCATATGCTCTCATGTAGAAGAGACGTAAAGCAGTTTCCCTTTACTATCAGGCGGTGGGGGATAGCGGGGATAACGCAATTTTGAATGGAAAAGGCGCACACTTTTGGAGTGCTACAAACAAAAAAGTATCAAAACTAAGCCCCAATACCCTAAAGCTGATACAACAAAGAAAGAAAAACCCAGGGATTCAAAGGACTACAAAGAGCTGTGTAAGGCAATAAACAGAGAAAGCAGATAAGACCTAAGATGCTACAACAATAATCTAGTAAAAAAAGAGTTATTGAAAACAATTCAAATATCAAAGTGCTTAGGTCGAATATGTCTAGGGGAAAAAGGAGCTTTTTAAAATCAAAAATAGTAACGGCGAAGTTATCACAGACAAAAAGGAGGTAACAAATGTCATCCAAAAATTCTACCAGGAGCTATATACATCGAAATTGCCCAAACCAAACACCAACAGACAGAAAATTCAAAACGTTGGTTCGGAAGAAATACCAGAAATAACCCCAAGCGAAATAAGGAAAGCCCTAAAACAAATGAAAAATAGAAAATCATCAGGAGAAGACCGCATTACCGCCGAAATGCTAAAAATAGGAGGAACAACGCTTGAACAAGTCCTCTGCATACTCATGATCAAATGCATTAGTGAGGAGAAAATACCTAAATACTGACAGAATGCTGAGGTCATCTTGATCTTCAAAAAAGGGAACAATACTAATATTCCAAACTAGCGGCCAATCAGCCTCCTCTCACACCTGTACAAACTACTGACGAAAATACTGACAATCCGTCTAACAAACAAATTGGATTCCTACCAGCCAGTCGAGCAAGCAGGATTCAGAAGAGGGATTTGGTACCACCGATCACCTGCAACCAATCCGTAGTCTAATAGAGGAGTGCGCCGAATATAACGGACCCCTACATCTAGCGTTTGTCGGCTACGAGAAGGCTTTCGATTCAGTCGAGACCTGGGCCGTCCTAAGTGTGATGGATGATGCAAGAATAGATTCAAGATGCTCTAACCACATAAAATATATCTATAATAACGCTACACTACAAGTTATCATTGACGAAAATATAACCACGATAAGATCAATATAGAGAGGGGAGCTAGACAGGGTGACACCATATCTCCTAAGCTATTTACATTTGCATTGGAGAAAGCTTTTAAAAATTTACCCTGGGGAAATAAAGGAATCAACGTAGACGGAACCCGTCTGAGTCATCTTCGTTTAGCGGACGATATTGTCATTATCAGCAGCGACATAGATGAACTAAGAGCTATGTTGGAACAGTTGAAGGAAACATCGATACAAATTGGACTTAAGTTGAACTTAAACAAGACCACGATAGTGACCGGTGAAACACGACTATGATTGTGGATGGTCAGAAAATTGAACGTGTGGAGAAACACGTATACCTGGGCCACATCATCACACTGGGGAAACAAAACCAAAACTTGGAAATATCCCAAAGAACAAGACTAACCTGGGCAGTATTCGGTTGGCTTGGTTATATCTTAAAATCCCAATACATTCCAATCAATCTTAAACGCAAAGTGTACGAGACATGCATTCTGCCGGTCGCAACATATTAACTAGAAACTATACCTTTAACAAAACACAACGCAGAAAAGCTCAGAATAACTCAGAGAGCCATGGAACGCGCTATGCTAGGAATCGGATTAAGAGATCGCATAAGAAATGACGAAATCCGAAGAAGAACAAGGGTCACAGATGTTATAAAAAGGGTGGCGGAACTTAAATGGCGATGAGCAGGGCATGTTGCCAGGCAAGACTCGACCAAATAGACAAACAAAATAATGCAATGGCAGCCGAGAACCACAAAGAGAAAGGCAGGACGACCATAAAAACGATGGCGAGACGACACGGCAGGGAGAAACTGGATTCAAACGGCTCTGGATAGAAACACATGGAGGACACTAGAAGAGGCCTACATTCAGGAGTGGATGGACTTGAAGAAGAAGAAAAAGAAAGATTAATTTAATGTTTGGAAAGGAGAAGAACCAAAAACTGACAACAGACCGGCGGAAAGAATATATACCTTTTGTTTGCATTAATTAATACTTCTTAAATAAAAGTTTTTAAAAAGTAAAAAAGTTTACTTAACAAAAGTTTACATTAAACAATTTACTACGTTGAAGGGGTGAAACAACAGGTAACAATTTACAACCAGGTAAGTAAGCTAAAATGTTCAAATAATTGGGAATTGCATTTGTGGTCATAGGAAAAATTGTGTCCAATATTACTTGGGTGAAGTGACTTTCTCAAACTTGGCGACCATTGATTATAAAAAAGGACACCTACAAGATTTAAAGTTTTTAAATAGTTCGTTTTTCTTAAAGTCGTAATCCTCACCTGAAATGTTAAACTTATTTCTAAGACTATAAATAAATAATAATCGGTTTTTATTGTACTTTTCTACATTAATTCAGAAATTTTACAATTTATTTAATTTGCTCGTTCATTGCTCACCAAGAAGCTTTCTCTTATATTTAGTTTTGAACTGGTGGCGATGAAGCTTTTGTAATCAAGGGGTAGTTTATTATACAATTGTGCGGCATGGTAGGAAAAGCACTTCCTGGAGTGCTTTAGGATACTAAACAATCCCTTGTTTCTTGTATTAAGAATATGAATCTCACTTTCAGCAATTAATTTATTTCTTAGATATTCAGGTGTTGCTGGGGTCACAATCTTATGGACCAAGCTTGCAAAGTGTAAGTCTCTAAGTCGGTCTGTCTTTAAACACTTTAAACTCCTGTGAAATAAGATTATACTTTCACAAACCAATTATAAACCGACACCAGGAGTTCTGAACCTTTTGGATTCTATTCTGTTGGAGAACATTCAGGAACGGACTATATACAAAATCACAATATATAGATAGAACCATTGACTGTGACAACAGAATCTTAAGGTTTTTTGACAATACATGACGGTTAGCGTAGAAAAGTTTCAATCCAGAAAATGATTTTCCCAACAAAGAGTTGGAATAGGAAGTGAGATCTTGCGATACATCATTTTTAAGGTCCTATCGAGTACGTTACGATCCCAGAATATTGTGTCCCTATTCGTACCCAAAATAAAATATTGGTTTTTTAAAAAACAATATTTACTGTTCTTCTCTTTTGCTATTTTAGCTTAGATTTTACAACTATGTAGGAAGTAAAAACAGCTGACTTATACTCACAACTAGAACTGATACTCAAAACTAAAATAGCAAAAGAAAAAAAAAACAATAATATTATTTTTTAAAATGCCGCCATCTTGTTTCGGTTACAATATTCTGGGATCGTAAAGTACTCGATAGAACCTTTAAAATGATGTATCGTTATACCCCACTTCCTATTCAATTTTTTTTATCAAGAGGTCGCCCATCCGCCATTTTGAATTTGAGCACCATGAAATATGCAAGAAAGTGTAGTTCTCTGATTCCTACTAGACTATGCAAAGTTGTATTTATTTTTCTAAGACGATAAATGAAATAAAAGAAAATACAAAAAAGAAATTATAAAATAATAATAATAACTATTCAATTTTTAAAACGTCGCATTTTGTTTTCGTTACGAATGCACAAGTGATATTCTGGCATCCTACAGTACTCGATAGTACCTTGAAAATGATGTATCGAAAGACCCATCTTCCTATTTAATTTTCTTTAGCAAGATGGCGCCCATCCGCCATTTTGATAGTTATTACTGTCATTCTTCTGTCAAAAGGTAGTTTACCTTTATATGCCACACCCAAATTTTGTAAAAAAAAAATTGAATCAAAATTTATTAAGCCGTTTCCAGAGTATATACACACACTGATGTATTCAATTAACAACTTCAATGTAAGTTAACCATGCCAATGTAGTGCGATGTTGCTAAACCACAGCACGTGTTTAGACCTTACGTCGTTCGCTACCACGATGAGGCGCCCGAAACTTCCCATCCAGTGTTACAAGGAACGTAAAAACAACTGCACGTGGACGTGGTAGGCTGGTGCCCTTGAAATCATGATTATGTTGCTCTATCTGCTCTCGCTCAAGAAATATGGTGTAAAAGTGACCAGTTTTTATTATTTCAACAAAGCAGATTTGCGAGTTTAAATATAAGAAGGCAATTTCATAACACCCTGTATGTAAATTACTGGATACGCTCATGCACGGACACACATTAACCTAAAAGTTTTCGTGAAGGGGTTGCATGATTAGCTCTTCAACCTGAAAGTAAATAAAAGAATGAATTAAACGCATGGCTCACTCGAAAAGTGGGGGGCGTCACAACAATATCACATAACCTATAAAAGTGAGAATGTTTATGCAGAGGTGCATTAAGGGTCGACTGGAATTTTATTAAATTGTTGAAATTGCATAAACTGAAAAATTATTGATTATAAAACTTTTATGCATTTTTATAAAAATAAAAATATAAACGAGATGCAAGTATGTAAAAATGAATAAAAATTTGAGCCACGAATAAGAAAACAAAACGAGATTTACGTCGGTAGCACATTTTTTTTTCGTAGATACGATTTTACTTACTTTTCGGTATTTTTATTTTATTTTTTCCCATACCCATCTTCAATCATAATAAAACATCTTTATTCGTAAGAATTGATACATGAACATATGATACTTATACACTTCCGTAACCGGAAGTGCATTTGAAGTCGAATGACAAGGGAGGATTACGGTATTCCGTGTTACCTTTCCTAAGACGTGTTGCTGTTTTACTGCAGTATTTCAGGAAGAGATGAAAAATAATCGGTTGTTGTAGATTGTAGAGTAATAAGAACGCGAAGTTTGTTCGAGTTCGAGTTCTAAAGCTACATTTACATTCACTTTGACTTTAAATCGAACTTGGAAATTTGACACTTCCTTAATTAAATTCAAAGTGAACGTGGCATTAAATGAAATTTCTATTATAACTGGTTCGTAAAAAACTCATTGAGCAAGAGTCAAGTCCAATGTAAATTGGAAGTGATTGCTAAATGGTAACTTAAACGTTAAATGAGCGCAAAAATGGCCCTTCATTGTAGCCAGGCATACATATACTCTTTGGTAATCAATAGACTTATATAAGTTATGAGGCTTTGGTGTAAATACTTTAAATTACAACAAGTCTGACGTCACGTCGACAACAACGTATTTGTCAAAGATTAATTTGTGTAGTGATACCATTTTCTTCTAAGAAAATACCATTTTTTGAGGTGCCTCAACCATTAAACAAGGTGTTCGGGAAAATATGGGAAATCTCCCGGATATGAAAAAACAAGTGAAAAGGGCACTACAAGTTCATATATACTTTTTTCGTATAGGCCTCCTCTTCGGAGATATGAGCTTCCAAGGAGCTCCAATAGAATCAAGTTTTTTATCCATAATTATTGAACCACCAGGTATATTTATATATTTCTTTAATATGATGTATATACCATGTAAGACCCTTCAAGTTACTATACACGAAAGTGTTGTGAACGGTGACACTCATGGCCCCTTTTTTTTTAACCCCCTGTATGATAAGCGGCAGTTGTGAGTAATTCACAACACTTTCTTGGATAATAACACTGACGAACATTTTAAAAATTTTTTTTCCTCCCTGGAATGATTTTGGTTGGATTTTATATATTTTGGTCTGCTGAATCCGGATCTGGCCTCAGATTTTCGATATCAGCCTCCAATGATAAGGGAGGGACATATGCTTTGAACAATTAAAAACCTATAATATATTTTATTAACAGTTAGCTTAGGTACATTATAAATATTTATAAATAATTTAATATTTACTTCCCTAACGTCTCTCTTTTATAAGAACTCCTGGATGTGTCTCGTATTAGGGTCCAGCAATAGTCGGCTAACATATTCGGGCTCCACGTTCCTGTATATTTTTCTCTATGGAGGCAATATCTTGGTGAAATCGTTCTCCATGCTCATCTGATACTGCTCCTAAATGTTCAGGAAAAAAGTCCAAATGAGAATGGAGAAAGTGAAGTTTTAGTGACATGTTGCATTCTAAAATATGATAGGCCGTGAGTAGTTCTTCCACGAGTTCACGATAATTTTCTGATTTATTATTTCCAAGAAAATTGTTGCAAACACTTTCAAATGCATTCGATTCCATGCCCGCCTTTCATTGTCACTTAAAATTTGCCTGAAGTTCGCATCTTTAAACAAATGCCTAATTTGGGGACCAACAAAAATTCCTTCTTTAATTTTGGCCTCACTGATACGTGGAAATTTGTCTTTTAAATACTTGAAAGCATTTCCTTCTCTATCCAGTGCTTTAACAAAATTTTTGATCAGACCCAGCTTAATGTGAAGTGGAGGTAAATATATTTTTTCTTTCTGAACTAATTGTTCTCGGGTCAAATTTTTAACGCCAACTTGTATTGTGTCACGTGGAGGCCAAACCTTAATTTTATAATGTTTGTCTCTTGCACGGCTGTCCCATTCACACAAAAAGCAATAGTATTTTGTATAGCCTGCTTGCAGTCCTGTCAGTAACGCCACCACTTTAAATCTGCACATATGTTCCATTTGTGATCTTCGTACTTTACACATCTTAGTAACATCTTAAGATTGTCATATGTTTCTTTCATATTTACCGAATGACCTATAGGAACCGATGGATGCTCGTTTCCATTAAAAAGTAAAACAGCTTTTAGACTTGTTTTAGACGAATCTATGAATAGTCTCCATTTATCGGGAGTATATGGTAAGTTCACTTCGGTCATTAGGCCAGGTATGTCATGGCAAAATACTAAATCACCTTCCACTGCAAAAAGATTTGTGAGAGTAGATTGCCTTTTCCTGTAGATGGACACCTTCACTCCTTTTCCCAAGAGCTTCCACTGCTGCAGGCGGGATCCGAGAAGTTCAGCTTTTGTTTTCGGGAGGTCCAAGTCACGAACAAGGTAATTTAATTCACCTTGAGTGATTACATGAAGTGTATCAGGCAAATCATGAGAACTAGGGATGTAGCTTGGTCCGGCTTCTGGTGAAATACTTCCGGAGTCTGATTCGGAATCAAGCGTGTAACTCTCAGGTGGCTGGGGAATGGGTAATGAGTTATTATGGAGCACTGGTCGCATTGCAGAAGGAATATTGGGGTACTGAATGCTACGCTTGGTTTTGCTAGTAATTCCTTTAATATTCGTCATGCAAAAATAACAATCATCTACGTGATTACGAGGTTCCCTCCAAACCATTGGAACTGCGAATAGCATAGATTTATGAGTACCTTTCAGCCATCCAGTCAATGTTCTCGAGCACGAACTGCAACACATTTTTGGGGCCCAGGACCTATCTTCATCGCCAACTTTGCATCCAAAGTACAGTTCATAAGCCTTTTTTACTGATGAAGATATCGGTTTTTGGTACGCTTTCGCGGTAACTTCGCCACAAATATAACAGAAGGTATCGGCTTTATTAACGCAAACACACATCGACATTTTTGGTACCGTTTTACCACGCACGTAGATCTAAGCGAAAATATTAATAGATGTTTACTAAATGATTATATAGTAACGACTAAAGGGATATTTCAAGCATAGATCCAAATAAGCTGCAAATAACAATGGGGCGACCGTTTATTACCTATTAATGGGCCTATTCGACCCTTCCAAGAAATCTGAGGCCAATATAAACATTTGAGGGTCAGTTGTATATTAGTTTAAGTCAAAATGTTACAAAATACACGATATTTTTATAAAGAGGATTTTTGTGTTGATTAGTGATAATTTGAAGGGTCTTACCTGATATACATCATATTAAAAATTAAATATAGCTGATGGTTCAATAATTATGTGTAAAATACTTGATTGATGAGGAGGCTACACGAAAACGTTTATTTGAACTTGCAGTACTCTTTTCACTTGTTTTCTTCATATTCCACACCCTGTATATTTTTTGCATCTGGCAATACATCAACACATTGAAGTAAGAAAATTGGGGGCTTTTTAAGGAGAAACAACCATACCTGTACTGCTAAACCGGCAGATAAAACATATATTACAGCATCTGCGACATCCTTGCATTCAAGCATGGGTCTCGGTTCGGGAGGTGTACTGAGTAGACTAGGTTGTCCTTCTTTTGGAATTAGGGCCTTAAATATCTCACTGTTTACAACGCCAGGGCTGATACTCTAAAATTAAGTAAACCGGTGAAGTGATACTATAAAAAGCGATGAATCCGACAGTAGATAGTTACATGTGCAAAGAAAGAAAAAAAAATATTTTTGAGTTTTGATCAAAAAAAGTTTAATTGTTTCAAAGCGAATTAAACTTTTTCGACAGCGCTTTTACTTACGGTTAACTTAATATTATTAATTCCATAAAATTCTAGTTCCTTCCTAAAGGTTGCTGTAAGGGCAGTGACGGCATATTTAGAGGCCGTGTAAACATTAACTGCAGGAACGTAATTAATTTTATGACCAGCAATGCTGTTAATGTTAATAATATGACCGTCGACGTTATTTCCCCTCATCATCTTTATCACTTCTCTTGTGGCTATGCCAAGGCCCCAAACGTTAACGTCAAATAATTTTTTCCATTTAGTCGTATCTCCTAAAATACAAAATATCATTCTCATAGATCTTAAAATTCTTTAAACGCATATTACTCAGAATTTCAAGGTCATGATAGATAAGGACAGCGCTTTACATTGACTTTGCTTTGTACACGTCAATGTGACGTCTGTTGTAACGAAAATAAACACAACAAAAAACAGATGAGGATTCTATCTCTAGAATCCCCATCTCTTTTTATCTTCTTCCTGTTTTCATTGTGGCAGTTCATCATGTCTTGATTAGGAAAAACGAAGAATCAACGGACGTGACTAAAAAGTATATATTTTTATCCAGTTTACTTGCCATCTTTTATGGATAGAGTATCGATAATTTGTTATAGCTGCGACTATAGTTTATCCGCAACATCGGGTGTCTATGAACACGGTTGCTTTCTATTTCTTTAGTTTGGTATGTACATAGACAAAGGAAGAGAGGGGACGAATAATTCCGGTTTACGGGCCGTCGCAGAAAGTGTTACCTAAAATTGATCGGCCGCCATTGATAGGGAGCCAGACAATCGAGGTGGCACCCTATGTATTTTGGTGATTTGTGGTGAGAAGAGCTATTATAAGAATTCAGTTTATTTACAGAAAAATGGTGAATTGTTGTGCCTATAGCTGTAAAAGCCGTAATGAACGAAAGAAGCTTAGAATTACTTCCCATCGGTAAATATTCAAATTGCATTTTTTGCATGCATTTATTTTATATTAGATATCTCCCTTGTAAGTTTATCAGTATATATTATTTGAAACTATGATTAAGGCTATAGTTAAAGCTACCTTCCTTTGTAATTTGTACTAGATTTGTTGCACTTTTCATTCAAGATTTCTAATAAGAACCAGGTAATTGCCCTCGGAGAGGGTCTGTCACTCAATGGCGTACCTGCATGATTTGTATATTTTTACAAAATTAAATTATTTCTTATTTAATTTTGGTTAATTATTAGTGAAAGCATTATATTATGTCGAATGTATACCAGTGTTTTTTTTTAAAGAAAGCGATTAACGTTTGTCTTGAATCGTTGAAGGGCATAGTCTTTGAGAAACACGACTTCAGGCGAAGGTCGTTTTACAAGGATGGCGTCCTGTTAAAACTTATTTGAAACCGCTAAGCTCACACATTGTTATATTGTTTTTAGATTTGCGAAAGATCCACAAAAAGCAAACATTTGGGTGCAGAACATGGTACTTAGAGATTGGGCACCTTCTCCTGCCTACAGGATTTGTTCAGAGCATTTTGAGAAGTCATTTTTTATAAAGTTGAGGAAAGAGTAAGTACGATTACTTGGAGGTGCTGTGCCAACAATATTTTCAAAACTACCAGTAATTACATTTTGTTGGTTCTTTGTAATAAATTTTGAATCGACCAATTTTGTTTTTTATTTTACGTTTTCCCTAAAGTTGAAAGATATTTAAATTTCACAACCTTTCCTATATGAAATTATATTTTTGGCTAATAAAATTAATATTTACTAAGCTTTCATAAATTATTGAGAAGCAGAAGAACATTTGATGTACTCAGTAAGGGACACAATATACAAATTCAATTCAATAAAAATATTACTTCCATATTCCATAAATAATAATTTTGTACTGGGATAATACTAAGAACTTATTCATGTAACGCCACTGCTAAATCCGATAAGGAGCCAGGCGGTAACAAAATAGCTTCTGGTTTTACGCGTCCCCTCTCTTCCTTTGTCTATGGGTATGTACCACTCTGCTTATTTTCTGCTTTGTGTCTCCTGGTCGGTATTACAGGGACCTGCCATATTCGTCTTTTTTTTTTGTTGGGTTAATCAGATATAAATGAGGAAAATTCGTGGAAGTCGTCCCTTTGTAAAGTCAAGTGTCAACGAGATCACAAGCTGTTAATTTTTTTCCTCTTCGAAGAACATCTGGGAGATATTCCCTGCCTGAGAGGCGATTTAGTGTTTCAATGAAGTGTTAAAAATTTTCCCCATATTGGGATTTGCTTGGTAAGTTGTGAGCTTTTCACGTGTTTTGAAGGATCGGTTATTGATACCTTGCTTTCTCCATTGTAGTTTTTGGTTTGACGTTGAAAGCACCATTTCCTGACGGAGGCCATTTTGGGCACCTATAAAGAACCCTTGAACACCTTATAAGGTATATTATTTTGAATATTATTTTACTTTAAATAATGGTTCCTTGGTCCCGCATAATATTTTTTTGATTAACTCAGCGACGGTTCTAGTTTTCTTAATTTCGGGTTTTATTAAATTTCATTAAAGTTATTAGTAATTTTCTTAGATTCGCACGCCACGTGCATTACCGTAAAATTCTCTCTGGCTAAAATTAATACAAGTATCGTTATTTCTCAATACCTACATATTAATTTCATTTTGTCTATTATGTCGCTAAAAAGACTAATTATCGAAAATAATAAATTCTAATAGATATGTCTCATTATGAACTTTTAAGTGGAAATTTAGGGTTTCCTCCATTAAGCAAGGATTTATATAGTTTACAATGACCATGAGGGCCAATGTATTAATTGTGATTTATGTTACGAAGGGGGATAGGGCCAAATTTTCTGTTTTAAGTTCTTAAGTTTGGATTTTTAATCAACAGTGACGATATTTTGTAGCTTTGCAGTAAGAGTAATTTATTAATGGTTTTGAATGAATTTGGTTGTTTTAGATTTCAAATAAATATTGGCCTTATTACCTATCGTATATATGTATATAGTTTTATCTCTGCGTCAGTTATTACAGTGTTTGGTATGCCGTTTTGAAACAGCACTAATATTGTTGCTATTACTTTTAATTCTTACTTTATTGATGGGGTATTAGAATGGTTACGAGCCTCCGAGGTCCCATAAGGACTTTTATTTTTAATCATGGTATTTTATAATAGAATGAACTGCAGTAGTTCTTACTTATTTGAATGAGGCATCTAGGCTCAATTTTATAATTTCAATAGTCATTACCACCAGGTAATAAAAGGAACCATTCAAGCCCTTGGCTTTAAATTCACTTATCTTTTTTTTTGTTTTGCTTGAACGCTGTTTCAGAAGTGCATATTGGCTGTTAATTATTTGCTTTGATTACCTTGATTAATTTCTGTGATTATATTTTAATTGATATTTTGTATCTGATTTTGTTTAATTGACTTACTTTAATATTGCTCAGTAGTTTGTTTAATAATTTCAATTTTGATTGTCGATACTGGGATTGATAGCAATCCTCGTTTTAATTAATTTAGTGGTGTATTAAGATTAATTATTTTGGGTGCATTTATAAAACTTTTATTGCGTACCAGTGGTCATTAATGATGGTCAGTGACGGATGGAACTTTTTATTTTAAATTCTCTGATACGACTTGGAGTTGCTTTGGCGCAATAATTCTTTTAAGAGCTAGGGGTATTATGACGAACACCCCCAGAGCAACCGCTGTTGGTAAAATTATTTAATGTAGAAAAATGAAGACAATGAGCGACAGTTTTTTCCAAGTTAAAGGGAGAGCTTGAGGTGCGTAGCAGCCGGCTAACTACCCGCGATAGAAGGTCCCTTTTGCGCCACCAGCTTAAGCTAGATTTAAGCTGGAAATCTCCCAGATGTTACGGGGATCCCCTTAACTTGAACCCACTGGTCGACACCACTGTATATTAAAAAAAAAAAATTAAAGTGCAGCGAACTAAATAAAACGCATCGTAAAAATTAATTGACTTGGCATTTATTTAAACAACAAAAAAAATATATATAGATATGAATATCTAGTTTACGAAAACCCAGTGCTGCCCTGTAACAATGATGGTTAGTAAATAAAAACAAAGAAATTAACTTATTGACTAAAACGATACCCTACGTTGTGTGATGGTCGAACAGATTGCTCTGGTCGGCGGAAACTAGGTAGATGTTAACCAAGTTGATGGTAACCAGGTAGGTAGAATGGATTACCGTGACCCGGTAGGTAGAACCGAGTGTCTCTTGACCCGTAGGAAAAATCGATTCCTTTTGACCCCGGTCGGAGGACCCTAGGAATATAAACACTCTCTAGTATAATGATATAAAAAAATACAAATCAAAGCAAAAACATTTAAAATATTGTTACACAATCCTGAAGGGAAGCAAAGAGTCTAAAATATTATTAATCAAATTATCAAGCAAAAAGAATTTAAAATAAAAAGTTCCATCCGTCACTGACCATCATTAATGACCACTGGTACGCAATAAAAGTTTTATAAATGCACCCAAAATAATTAATCTTAATACACCACTAAATTAATTAAAACGAGGATTGCTATCAATCCCAGTATCGACAATCAAAATTGAAATTATTAAACAAACTACTGAGCAATATTAAAGTAAGTCAATTAAACAAAATCAGATACAAAATATCAATTAAAATATAATCACAGAAATTAATCAAGGTAATCAAAGCAAATAATTAACAGCCAATATGCACTTCTGAAACAGCGTTCAAGCAAAACAAAAAAAAAGATAAGTGAATTTAAAGCCAAAAGGGCTTGAATGGTTCCTTTTATTACCTGGTGGTAATGACTATTGAAATTATAAAATTGAGCCTAGATGCCTCATTCAAATAAGTAAGAACTACTGCAGTTCATTCTATTATAAAATACCATGATTAAAAATAAAAGTCCTTATGGGACCTCGGAGGCTCGTAACCATTCTAATACCCCATCAATAAAGTAAGAATTAAAAGTAATAGCAACAATATTAGTGCTGTTTCAAAACGGCATACCAAACACTGTAATAACTGACGCAGAGATAAAACTATATACATATATACGATAGGTAATAAGGCCAATATTTATTTGAAATCTAAAACAACCAAATTCATTCAAAACCATTAATAAATTACTCTTACTGCAAAGCTACAAAATATCGTCACTGTTGATTAAAAATCCAAACTTAAGAACTTAAAACAGAAAATTTGGCCCTATCCCCCTTCGTAACATAAATCACAATTAATACATTGGCCCTCATGGTCATTGTAAACTATATAAATCCTTGCTTAATGGAGGAAACCCTAAATTTCCACTTAAAAGTTCATAATGAGACATATCTATTAGAATTTATTATTTTCGATAATTAGTCTTTTTAGCGACATAATAGACAAAATGAAATTAATATGTAGGTATTGAGAAATAACGATACTTGTATTAATTTTAGCCAGAGAGAATTTTACGGTAATGCACGTGGCGTGCGAATCTAAGAAAATTACTAATAACTTTAATGAAATTTAATAAAACCCGAAATTAAGAAAACTAGAACCGTCGCTGAGTTAATCAAAAAAATATTATGCGGGACCAAGGAACCATTATTTAAAGTAAAATAATATGCAAAATAATATACCTTATAAGGTGTTCAAGGGTTCTTTATAGGTGCCCAAAATGGCCTCCGTCAGGAAATGGTGCTTTCAACGTCAAACCAAAAACTACAATGGAGAAAGCAAGGTATCAATAACCGATCCTTCAAAACACGTGAAAAGCTCACAACTTACCAAGCAAATCCCAATATGGGGAAAATTTTTAACACTTCATTGAAACACTAAATCGCCTCTCAGGCAGGGAATATCTCCCAGATGTTCTTCGAAGAGGAAAAAAATTAACAGCTTGTGATCTCGTTGACACTTGACTTTACAAAGGGACGACTTCCACGAATTTTCCTCATTTATATCTGATTAACCCTTAGACAAGGGAAGAGAGGGGACGGATAATTCCGCTTTACGGGCCGTCGCAGAAAGTGAAGCCTAAAATTGATACGCCGCCATTTTTTAGGTGCCAGACAATCGAGGTGGCACCTAGTGTATTTCAGTGATTTGTGGTGTGAAGAGCTATCAAAAGAATTCAGTGTATTTATAGAAATATGGTGTATTGTTGTGCCTATGGCTGTAAAAGCAGAAATGAGCGAAAGGATCTTGGAATTACTTTAAATCGGTAAATATTCTACTCGTGTTTTTTGCATGTATTTATTTTATATTAGATATCTCCGTTGTAAGTTTAGCAGTATATATTATTTGAAACTATGTTTAAGCCCATAGTTGAAGCTACCTTTCTTTGTAATTTGTACTAGATTTGTTGCACTTTTCATTCAAGATTTCTAATAAGAACCAGCTAATTGCCCTTGAAGAAGGTGTGTCACTCAATGGCGTACCTGCATGATTTGTATATTTTGACAAAATTAAATTATTTCTTATTTAATTTTGGTTAATTCTTAGTGAAAGCATTATATTATTTCGAATGTATACCAGTGTTTTTTTTTTAAGAAAGTGATTAACGTTTGTCTTGATTCGTTGAAGGTCATAGTCTTTGATTTCCGAAAGATCCACAAAAAGCAAACATTTGGGTGCAGAAGATTGGACACCTTCTCCTGCCTACAGGGTTTGTTCAAAGCATTTTGAGAAGTTCGTTTTTTTATAAAGTTGAGGAAAGACTTTGATTACTTGGAGGTGCTGTGCCAACAATATTTTCAGAACTACCAGTACCTATATAAAGGTATTTACTAGTTAATTTCTGGAATAAAAAAATTATTTATTTGAAAAACAGAAACATTTTAAATTACAGAAGCATGTAGATAATATTAATTTTTTTTTGCAGGGTTTAAAAAGGCGAGCTACTGAAAGGTCAACTCAACATGATGCTGAATTATATATAGCTGGTACTTCAACAGCTGGGTCCACGCAACCGAAGAAGAATATATTACTTCTAAATAATTTATAAAAAAAATGTCTTCGCTTTAAAAACATCTCAAATCATGTATGTAATATTAATTTTTTTACAGGCTACCGAAAGTTCAAATCAGCTTGATGAAGAACTAGTTTTACCTGGTACTTCATCTGGGCTAACTGAACAGAAAGAAGACACTCCGAGAAAGAAAAAACTGAAGAACTATTTGAGGAGGCTGTTAAAAGTCGTTGTTGCTTCTTTGTAATAAATTTTAAATCGACCAATTTTGTTTTTTATCTTTCATTTTTCCTAAAGTTGAAAGATATTTAAATTACACAACCTTTCCTATATGAAATTATAACTTTGACGAATAAAATTAATATCTACCAAGCATTCAATAAATTATTGAGAAGCAAACGAACATTTTTAATATCAAACCTCAGTAAGATACACAACAATTCAATCAATAAAAATATTACTTTCATATTCCATACAAAATAATTTTGTACTGGGATAAAACTAATAAAATATTCATGTTACGCCACTGCTAAACCCGGTTTGGTGCCACGCGGTAACAAAATAGTTTCTGGTGTTACGCGTCCCCTCTCTTCCCTTGTCTAAGGATTAACCCAACAAAAAAAAAAGACGAATATGGCAGGTCCCTGTAATACCGACCAGGAGACACAAAGCAGAAAATAAGCAGAGTGGTACATACCAAACTAAAGAAATAGAAAGCAACCGTGTTCATAGACACCCGATGTTGCGGATAAACTATAGTCGCAGCTATAACAAATTATCGATACTCTATCCATAAAAGAGAATAACATCGAAAGAGAATGAAATTGCAACAGTACCATGCATTAAACCAAAAACGAAAAACCCTCTCTTTTGTATGTACAACAAAATCACGATCTACTTTAGGCCGTACAGCACTTAAAAGCGGTGAAAGGAATGCAGCTAGAAGATATAACCTCTAATCGTAATTGGCTGTCACATCACTCAAAACTGAAATAAACAACGAACATTGATATTAAATTCGTAAAAACAAAAGCAAGGGACACAAACCGAAGGCCGGAATCCCACGGAAAAGATACAGGTGAGTCTGGATTATAAGTGTGCAAAGGCCTACAGAGAGAAATGGCCCTTAAATCAGAGAAAGAATGCATACAGAACCAACGGTAAATTTTCAGAGATGGTTTTAAAGCTTTTAGATGCCCATAACTGAGGGAATCAGTCCTGAGAACCCAAGATGAACCCAGAATGAAGTCCTACAACCAGTGCAGACTCTTCCCAAAAAGTATTATGCTAGATACAGCAGGTGAGAAGTCTTTAACAGGTTTTACGAGGCATCCTGGAAACAAAACCCCTTAAAGTCAATGCACATCAGGCAGCAACGCCAGGATGTAAGGTTAGTACTGCAAGCCTGTCACTGTATAGCTATAAAACTCAAAAGTGGCTCAGTGACCAAATCAAACCGTTACACGGTCTTAGCATATTGAGTTAAGGATTACCATTTTTTAATGTGACATCCTGTATGTTAACTGATTTTCCAATTCTACGTCAAATTTTGAACGTAATTTACGTAACTCATTGGCGTGCGGATTTATAGGGGTTTTAAAATAATAACTTAAAGAATAAAGTACATTTAGCGATTATTTTATTTGAAAACTACTATCGGAAGTCAATTTGGCATCCCTTCAAACGAACAAATATGAAATTTCAATAACAAACCCGAACAAGGTAATTACAAAAAATTTTGACTGTTTAACTGCTTCATCTAAAAAAATACTATACGTTAAAAGCAGTGACGTACCTAATGTATTTTCTGCTATAAAATTAAATTTTGTACAAGTACTATAGGAAAAATCCTTTAAAGCACTCTGGGAGTGGTGCGTGTGCGAATAAAGCGATTCACGTTGGTTTTGAATCGTTGCAGGTTATATTCGTCGGAAAAAAGACCTCGGGAAGGTCGTTCCATAAGGACGAAGTCCTCCTGATGAAAGAATTCTTAAACAATGAAGTTCGAGAAGTATTTAGCTTAACCACATATGGATGGGCGACAGTGGTTCGTCGTGTATTTCTGCTATTCGCCGCTCTGGGCGGAATTAAGTGGGCTAGGTCAGCCGAGCACTTTCCATTGAAATATCTGTAAAGGAGAATCAAATCCCCAACCTGTCTTCGATGTTCTAGGCTGTCGAGGTTCTTCGTCAGCTCGTGGTCTTCGATCAGATGAATGGCCCTCCTTTCGATGGAATCCAGTAGTCGAAGAGTATGTTTGGGTGCTCCAGACATGAGAGCAGTACTCTAGTGATGGTCGAATCTGGGCTTTGTATAGTGTCAAAAGTTATTGAGCGGTGTACAACTTTTTGGTGCGGAAGAGTACACCAAGTTTCTGAGAAGCTATCTGGGCGATTGCATAAACGTGGTTATGCCAAGACATATTTTCTCCCAGATTGACGCCCAGCAAATTAATAGATGAAGCCAGTGGAATTGCGTGTCCTGTCATGACTATATCCGGTTCCGTGTTGTTAACCTTTTTAGGGACGACTGCTGCCTGGGTTTTCTTAGCGTTAAATTCGACTTGGTTACTGTAGCTTGTTTCCTTTATAGGTAGGAAGTAGGTATTACATCTTTTTAATTTTTCTAAAGTATGAAATATAAAGAAGTTCAGATGGGGAAACATTATACGTTTTCACGAAGCTGTAAAACAAGTATTTCTTCCTGAGATCCGGTTCCTGAGATGAAAACAAATTGAAGAAAAATAACTAGAAATGGCGCTTTGAATTAATAAAAGAATTGGAGGCACTGCCAGATAAATAAACAATCAATATGGTAGATCAGTTAAGTTCTGAAAAAAACGTCAGTGAACGCTGGCCGGTGTTGTCATATTTACTCATCAAACGTCATACTTTTAGAGCAATTGTTCTCATAAAAATGACCGGCGAAAAATGTCTTGAATGAATTTCCAAATCACACACATGAAAGTAAATTGTTTCACAGAACAGAAATACGATTGTGACTTTTTTACTAAATTTTACACCTCATTTATTAAGTAAGGAACACCCTAAATGCGAACAGACAAGATGACCCTCTTATCCCCATCACCAACCATTTCTGAGATTAAATTCATTAAAGGAGTTTTTTTTATAAAAAACATGTCGAAGGAAATTATTTGACGTTACTATATCGTTTTAATCTTTTAAGAGGATGCCGGAGTCAGGCGAAATCTCCGATTTGACCCCTGTTCGTTTGACGCTTTGAAGGCACGAGGCAAATTGGATCTTCCCTTTCAGTTAGAAAAATACGTCGAGCGTCCGCCCGTAATCGGTACGCCGATAGAAACAACGATATTCGGAAGAAAGAGACTGCACGTGATTTTTCTATATGGAACAGTAAAGAAAATTAAATCTAAGAACAAAAAAATATAGACTTTCCGCGAGTTTTCGTTCTATTACAAAGTTTTTTTCCTTTGACATTTTTTCCTAAAACAGAAATAAACGCTTGGGAAGAAAACTCGTTTACAGATACTCCGGAATCCTGTTAATAGTTCAGACACCATGAATGACCTTGTCATAATAATGTCAAATTTAACCGGCTAAAATTTTTTAGAACTTCTTGGTGATGGTTGCTCTAATGTTTTACCGTCAATTAAGTTGGTGTTCTGTATAATCCCTGCATTGTTCACCAAAATTTGAATTGGGCCTACATTTTCCGCTACCCAGTTAAGCGCTTTTATAATATCGTCTTCTTTTGATACGTCACATTTTAGGGAGTATAGCTTTCCTTTCTTACTCGCCAGCCTCTTTGCGAGTTCTTCTATTTTCTCTTTTCGTCTGGCCAATCCTACCACCTAAAAAAAGGTTTTAAATATACAAAAATACAAATATAAATTGAACAATGCTATAATTTTAAAAGAAATTTAGAAAAATTGCTATAATTTGCCATGAGATACAGTTTTAAACGAAAAGGAAATGTTGTCTCACAAATTGAGTAGGTATACAAATTTTTACAATTTTGTTCATCTTTTGCATTTTTCAAACGTTTTTAATGAAAATGTTGAAATTCTACATGTAGACATCAAATCTCTGTAACGTTTTCATTGAGTAATTCCTACAGCAGTTTTATTCTTCACTTAATATTTGTCTCGAGAATAAATACAAAATTTTTTGACACACTGTATTTATATGCATGAATCAAATATTTTGATGAATAAACCTTCGACCTTCTGAATTTTGATTTTAATCGCATAAAAGAAAATATACTTTCTGTGGAAGTTCACCGTTCCGAGAGGGATCATTTATATTTTAAGTAATCTTGACAATATGATGAATGTAATCGATCGATATTCTGGTGCTTAAAATTTCAATTACGATACTTATATATACGGGAAAATGTGGAAAATCTCCCAGATATGAAAAAAAAAAACAAGTGAAAAGGGTATTACAAGTTCACATAAATTTTTTTGTGTCATGATACTATAGATACTATATCATATATATCCTCAAGTTTTTTACACATAATTATTGAACCATCAGGTATATTAATTTTTTTTTAATAATATAATGTATCCCTAAGGCTAAGACCCTTCAAATTATCATCCAAGCAGTGTTGTGAATTACTCACAGCTGCAAGGACCGACTTGCTGTGACACTCATGGCCCCTGTATGATAAGAACTTTGGACAACGTATTTTACATTACCTTTAGGTATTGACTAAAAATTAAATATTCTTGTCGCTAACAGTTTTCAAAAATACGATATTTTAATTATATTATGTATTGGGCGTATCTCGGTAAGAGATACGTCTTTGTTCCTATCAAATGTTAAACTTCAAAATTCCGCTTTTTCATATTTAACCCGCGTGAAGTTAGGGGACTCAGTGTAAATAAAATGACTTTTTCTCGAAAACGGTTAGGATTAGCGACATGAAGTACTTAATTTTTAGTCAATAGTTGAAGGTATGTAAAAACCGTTGTCCAAAGCACTTATCATACATGGCGTTAAAAAGGGGGCTATGAGTGTCACAGCAGCCAGACAACTCTGGATGACGACATCAGGTTCAAAACATTTTTACAGGCAACTGTAAATCGAATTTTAAAAATAAATAATCTCAACACCTGTTAATTTTTTAATAGGTTTCTTATAGTATCTAATTAGAGGAATTATATATGTCCGCGCAAAAGATCATCGTCATAAAGATTTTGGTCTATAGCATCGATTTTTTAATAATTTAACGCCCGTCACATGGCTAATTTTACTCTTCTGAAACATATAACGCCAATATTTAGAACTGAGTTATTTTAATCAGTCACTATAACCATTTTCCTATTATTTATAACAGTCCTGTCTTATATTTGCTTAAAGTTTTGGAATGTTCCTTATAGAATGTTAAAATTTTAAAAAAATTAGTCATATTTTTAATCTACCTTAGGTGTAAACGAAACTTGCACATCAAAGTATATTTTTCCTTAATGGTTTATTTAATGGTTAATAAAAAAATATTGTATATAGCTTCGGATAACAAACCGTCACATCAATGTATCTCCGGTTTTGTTTTTTAGACTGAAATGAGTATCTGTACTCAAGAGAATGACTTCGTGTAGCATTTTTCCCTTAATTAAGACTACTAGGTCTGAGTTAACCCTGCGACCGGCGATATAACATAAAAACATACGCGTGGTAAAAAGTAGGCAATGTTCTAGTATACAGGGTGTTATGGAAATGACGTATTATATTTAAATGGGTGACTCCTGGGGTGTCCTAGAGAAGCGCTACATATTTTTTTTTTTTTAAATCGAACGTTTAAAAAGTGGGGTAATTCACCCGTAAACCCACCCGGTTACTCCTCAGCACATTCATATATGATCATATTACATTGCCAAGCTGTGTAATCAACAGATGTTCAAGCCCAATGTTGCCAAATGTGTAGAAAATAACTATAGATTCTTATAAAAATAATATTTAGTTTACCTAGTATCCAAATAGAAGTGAATCCAGGTGCCAGTACACTAGCAAGTAATCCAGGGCATCTTCAGGTTTTTGTTTCTTTTTCTATGGGAAAAGCTTTATGCTCATCACGTAACTTGATAGTGTGGAACTGCATAATAAGCTTATACCCACTAAATCCCATTCGGCCTCTTATTTCCAATCTCTCGGAACATTTGCACTAAATCACTTAAAGAAACACACAGACACCCACGAGTTTCCAATTATTTTTTTTTGAAGATATGCACTTATTAGATTACACAAAAGCGATAAATACTAACGCATAATTACACTTTACAATAACCTACCGTACACATAAAACAACAGCACTATAGGATACAAATTATTTCGCAATAGAAATTCAGAAATAATAAAAACGTTAATTTCTAATGGCCTAATCAAATTTATTAAACCTTTACTGAAGAAGAATGATGAAATAATTATGTTCCAACCAACCCTTTAAAAAATGGTCTCGTCCAAGCAGCGCGGGTTGCCATTACCGATACTATCATTATAAAGAAACGTGTTTCAGAAAGGAAGGATGTTTTCTAAACATCGATGTTCAAACATCGACATTTAAAAAAATATATTTGCGATTAGGAATAAATTAGATATAAAAAATAAAAATAAACTTGTTATTAGAAAGAATTGAAAAATTATGAAACGTATAACAAAAATTTTAAAAAATAATATAAACAAAAAAATAAAGCAAATATTAAAACATAATATTCCAGCCACTAACAACTTGTAAACTATTTTTTTTTTGTAAAACTAGATTAATGATGATTCCTTGCAAGCTATTTCGTTTTTAGGACAATAGTTTCGCCGGCTTTGGAAAAAAAAAGATTTCGTTCTGGATAAGCTGGACAAATACTTCTCGCAATTTCGCCGCGAGAATGGAATCCGTATTACTGTCGGCAATTCTAGCCTTCTGGCAATTAAAATTGCACGGATTCATGCGCAGTACACCGTTCGATCAGCTGTCTCGCATTGCCAGAAGAGAGATGGATTATTCTGTTACTTTTAAATGTTTATTAATTGGTCGAAGCACCTATGAACAGCTAATGGCTACTGCCATTTGTAAGTAGCAGTAGCTGCTTTAACTGACAGTCAAAACGAATAGGTTTGTCCATCTCTAATTCTGGGGATATTTTAGAGATTTCGACACTACCCACTGCTATTCTGACTGTTAGCAAGGCGCCAGTTGATCGAGAACGGTTTACTGTGCATGAATTCGTGCAATTATAATTGCCATTGCACCGGAATTTTTTATTGTCGACTCTAATAAGGCTTTTAGCAAATGAAATCAAAAGCTTTCGCTCTTATTTTCTTGTGCTGGGAAAATTGAGTTTAAGATTACAACCTAGTTTTCTTGTTTTGTTATAACATTGAACATCGAAAGGTAAACATCGATGTCGACATCGATGTTTGACCTCTAACATCGATGTCGAAAACATCGCCCAGCACTAATACGTTCTGCAGAATGCAGATCAGCTGTTAATAATAAGCCGGCCGGTTTTCTAATAATGCTGTTTGAAGTAGATTTGTGTGTTAAATTGTATGTTAAAACTTAAATCGGAGTTTAAATTATTAAGTTATTTGGACGGCAGTGCCCCAGTCAAGCAGTTCAATATTGACCGACGAAACCGACGTGTTATTTAGACAATAAGGGCGTACTTTTGTCTACACAGTAGCACTTTAAAATACTAATTCAGATTGAACGGTACTTTGATGTGTTGTGACGCGAAAACTATGTGATTTTGTGTGTGAGTACTTGGTGTTTTTTATAAATTAAGTTGGTTTTAAATAAGTCCGAAAAGGTAAATAAAATTGCATTTTTTTTTAAAGGGTAAGTGGCATTTATAAACTCAGTCAGTTCAAGTTTATAAATCAGAGATTGTTTCCCAGCGAACTGAACTGAACGTAAAAGTTTATAATAATGTACCCTGAAAAATAAACAACTTGCAATCTGTCAAACGGTTATTGACTTTCTAAATAGTTTACCCTGAAGATGTGACAACACTGTTGACATATGTTGCTTTGTTTACCTTTCTGACAGGGGCACAACGTGCTTATTTTTGGTTTGACATAAGGTCATGTACAGGGCATATTAAATTAAAGCGCCATTTTTGGATATTTTTCTTCAATTTGTTTTCATCTCAGGAATTGCCGATTTAAATATAATACGTCATTTCCATAACACCCTGTATACCTAAATAAATATAATAAGTAACTTACCTAAACACGAGCACGCTTTACGCAAATTCAAACACATACCGTCATATTTGTAAAACTATTAGGCCGACCTGTAATGGCGTTATTTATAAGCAATTTCTGCCGTGACTGGCGATAGCTGCGGGGACGGAACTTCTGGTTAATAATTGCGTTAGAGGAACTAAACTGTTGATCTTTGAACATTATTTTTTCAATACAAATTCTAGTAGGGGTATAAATTATTTATATATAAAAGTAACTTTAGTTAGGATACGTGACCGGCGATACATTTTTAAATTCAAATTTGAATACTGCAGCTATAATCAAAAAAAACTTTTAAAATTGCTTTCTAATGCAGGAAGTAACATATATTTCGCAAATTATAATCGTTTCTACAGGCAAATAGTTTATTTTAGTAAGTTATATGCTAAGGACTGAAAGTTGCCTGTAAAAAAATTTTGACCCATCAATGCATGATGCAGCTTTATCTTGGCCGCACTTGTACCTAATCTTACCTTTACTCCTGCGACTACCAAATCTTCAGCTATAGCAGCTCCTATTCCAACGCTGGCTCCTGTGACTATGGCCACTTTGCCAATCCATCTTTCCATTGACAAGTTCGACATGATTTGCGTTTTAAAATACACTCAATATAAGAAATTTAAAACTAAGGTTACCATAAACACCTGAACGTAGAAAGAACCTTTATAGCTATCGCAGACTCTCAATTAATGATAAGTTAAGTGGTTATTTAATTGATTTTACTAGCTGAATTTTTAAACAATATTATCTAATTAAATGGAAATAAGATATAGTACTCATCAAGGATATATCAAAGCTTTAAGGGATACAACGAATAAATATACAGTGGCAGCGAAATGGTGACTCCTTGGGTGTCAGCAGTCAGGAATATAGGAAAAAAAACCTTTAAGGTACTCCGGCAGTGTGCGAGTAAAGCTATTCACGTCGGTCTTTTAATCTTTGAAGGTTAAATCGGTTGGGAAACATATTTCCACCCAGATTGACGTCCAGTAAATTAGTAGACGAAGCCGGTGGAATTGCATGTCTTTTTATAATCATATGCGGTTGTGCAATGTTAACCTATTAACCTATTTCTGGACAGAACTAGTGCCAGAACGTTACCATATTTCTCCCAGGTCTTTGTTCATGCTGCCTGCGAAGATGTGCGTCGGCAGCCGATTGCTGAGAATCCAAAGTAAAAGACGAAATAAGGGTGATGTCGTCAGCAAAGGTATATTGGATTTTTGGGTTTCTCTAGAAGGTCGTTAATGTACAGTAAGAAGAGGGTGCATGGGAGACAAAATGGACTCTTGAGGAACACCGGCGCTGATGGTGAAGGTCTCTCAGAGAAATCCGTCCATGCCATCGCCACTTGCAGAACGGTATTTAAGAACCATGCTCAGAATCGCCTGAGCTCTAAACAAGATGGATTTAATTTCTTCGGTGTTCCCAAGCAAAAAATGGTGACTTTTAAATAATAATGTGAATACAGTGGCGGTTCTTCCACAGGAGCACATGCGAACGTGCACCCCCGAAACAAAACGAATAAAAAATATTAATTTGTATTCATTGAATATTATTTATCGTATAAAGTCCGACCCTCCCTAATACTTTATCGTACCATCAAACAAAAAAGTCCGACCCTCCCTAATATTTGATCATCCCGTCAAGCCAAACTGTATAGATCCGGCAACCGGGCTATTGCGATTTAACATGGAAAAGGCGCACAGTTTTTGTGTGCACCGCACTGTTGTCTGTTCGTGCATCTAGTTAGAAATTCGAGCGTGTATGTTTTGGGACTATTTAAGAAATAACTTTAGCTCTTTGAGTTTGGAGCAAAAAATTGAAGTGAAGAATGCGGGAACAGATAAACCCGAAATAAATTTAACGCAGACCACAAAGGGTAAATCTAGGGACTTTATTAGAAAGTTTAAAAATGAAATATATGAAAAAAAAATTATAGAGGGTATTCCAAACTTAATGAGGCTGTTATTGATCAATTTTCTACAATTAAGAACCGAAGAATGGACTTTACGTTTAAGCACTATTGTGTAGGGTCGATAAATGTTGTGTATTTCGATAAATGATACTCGACGATATGATTTTAAACCATTTTATTTAAGAATTTAAACTAAAAACACTGGAAATATGAAGAATGCCAACTTGTCAGTCTCGTGGCTCGATTCGTTCTCGTCATAAAATAGTTAACTATTGTTCTCGTCTTGGTTGCGCCTAATGACGTAGCCGTAGATGGCGTAGTGGTATTAGACATCATTCAGTTTTCTTGATAGCTCGTAGATGGCTTTATTAGTATTAGAAGTGGAATGTATAAATATTGTTACGAGGGTTGAATGCGACGACGTTAAGATCCGACAGCTATATACATTAAGAAAACCTTTCTTATTTTCCAAAAGTTGTATCTCCTTGTGTAAAATAAAAAAATAAAAAAAATATGTTTTACCTAACGCATTTTCTTATTACTTTTTTTCTTTCTACATTTATTTAAAACGCCTAGAAATATTTCACTATACTTGTGAACCCCCTCTTCATAGGTCACGAGCCGCCACTGAATGTAAAGCAGATACTGAGAGGAAATCTAGTGCAAATTGAGGCAAAGAATAATATTCACCATTTTGTCAGTAATGGACGACAAGAAAATATCATTACCTAATATATTTCAATTACTTATGTAAGGTAATAATAATATAATGTAATAATATATAGGGTATTCCGTCTAAATAAGCAAGTTGATACCGATTTCCGGTATAACCGGAAGTGCCACAATAATGAAAATATTTGAAGCCGAGTTGCTCCAATCAACATTAGTACCTATACTGTCCAATTGTTAATTTTTTTCTATGTATAGTTTTCGATATATAGATCGAATTGGTTCCCGATGGGACATCCTGTATATCAGTAATCTGATTTTGTCTAATTCATTCATCATCAAGTCATATGGACCATATTGTTATTACTAGAGAACTGCTACATAGACACAGTAAAAAATACAGATGAATCAATAGTGTCCCCATTCACAATAAAATTGATTTGTCTTTCCGATTTTCAATATTATTACTGAAAGCGAGAGATTAAGGGTGGGAGGTTTCAAATTGATACTGTGCATATAGGGTGTTAATTAAGTATGTGCAGTAATTTTAAGCGACGATTCTTTGGATGATTCTAAGTTGAAAAGTTCATATAAACATGGGTTCGCAAATTCTTTGTTTTCAAGATACAGGGTGTTAAAAGAAATTTTTTAATCGGGTTTTCGTAAATATCTTAAATATCCTCTTGTCGATATTGTTGAAATATGGCAGTTTTATTTGTAGTGTTAAGAGGCTAATTTAGCCCTAAGTAGATTAAATGTATTAAGTCCAGTGGCGTCCCGGGCGACACCTTAAAGAATATTATTGAAAAAAAAAAGAAAGCCACTGGCTTTTTTGTAATTTTTATATTTTTCTCGGATTAAGCGATTAAAAATACAATACTTTTGTCTCTTGAATTTTTTTCGTATATTACTTTGTTTATCGAGAAAAAAAGTAAAAACCACTTTGATGTCCCTGGACATTTTCTTTTTTAATCAAGATTTGCTTTGGAAAATAATTGCAGTTAATCAAATCGTTTCTTGAAAATAGACGTTTTAAGGTGAGAGTTGCAAATGAGTTTTCAGCAGTTCGAACTTTGGAAAATGGTGTACCGCAAGGATCAACACTTAGCTGCACTCTGTTTGCAATTGCTATAAATGAAATTTGTCAAGGGGTCAATCCAGAAATTAAAAAATGTCTTTATGTCGATGATTTAGCAATTCTTCTCAGCGGCAAAATACAGATATGCCCGAAATAAACAGTACTGAAACTAAGTTGGCGGTGTTTTTATGCGTGCGCTGTCACACTCAAGTTAGCTAGTATAGACCTGTCAAGTAAACCTCAAACAAGTAATTAGTAGGGCCTAATTGTTAAAAATGGTGTTAAGTACAGAGGAGAAAGTGTTTCTGGTAGAGCATTATTTTCGCTCATACGGAATGGGCCGACATAATGGTGCAAGTTTGCTATACGTGTCTGATCAATTCACACAACGGTTTAATAAACGTTCTCCAAGTAATGCTGTAATTTTGAAGGTTATTGAAAAGTTCAGAAATACGGGTAGTGTATTGTGCCAACGAAAAGGAAACTCGGGGCGTCCCAGGACAGTTAACAACAACAATAACCATGAACGTGTTTTTGAGCAAATCTTACAAAATCCGAAAGCCAGCCAGGCAAGGACAGCGTTACAACTTGATTTAAAAAGAACTTCCTTTCAAAGAATCCTGAAGGAGCTGGGTGCATTTTCGTATGTGATTCAGGTACATCAACAACTACATCCTTGGGATTATCGCAGTAGAGTGGAATATTGCGCCAGAATTCTCGCGTTACAGTATGAAAATCCTGAATTTTTGAAAAATGTTTGGTTTTCAGACGAAGCACACTTTCACTTGTCAGGCTATGTGAATCGTCGCACAAATCGATTTCTGGGCTTTGCCAGACCCGATGAGGTTCAAGAGGTTCCTTTACATAGTGCAAAAGTGAGTGTCTGGTGTGCTGTGTCCGGACACGGAATCATTGGTCCGTACTTCATCGAAGAGAATGGTAGGCAAGTCACACTTAATCAACAGAGGTACAGACACATTTTAACACGATTTATCCCTGATCTACGTCAATTCTGTCGTGCACGTAACTTGGCATTTCGAAACCAATTTTTTCAGCAGGACGGGGCAACTTGCCATACTGCTGCCGCAATTCGTCAATTTCTTCAAGAACATTTTCCAAGCAAATTCATGTCACGATTTACTGACTTCCCTTATCCTTCACATTCTCCAGACCTCACACCTCCAGACGCATACATTTGGGGCATGGCTAAAAATGCCGTTTTCAAACGGGCACCACAAACCATCGATGAATTAAAGGATGCCGTTAGAGTCTTCTTCGCAGCTCTGAGACAACCCTTATTCAATAACATGACCAGAAACTTAGAACATCGTTATGAAGTCTGTCTTGAACAAGGAGGTGGACATTTAGAACATATAATAAAGTGTCAATAATATGTATTTTTTAAATATATAATACGATTACAAGTTCAGTACTGTTTATTTCGGGCAATACTGTAGTAGGAGACATTACACGTATATTGCAACCAGCAATTGATAAGATCATTGCAAATGGGGAAAAAATTGGTTATCAATTATCAGAAGAGAAAACAAAATGCGTACATTTCTGCCGCCTTAGAAAACCTCATTATGATCCTGTGTTATATTTAAAAGAAAAAACCATCGAATGCGTTAATACTATCAAATTTCTAGGATTAACATTCGATAACAAACTTACCTGGCGAGAACAGATTGAACTAGTGAACACAAAATGCAGACAATCTCTAAACATTTTAAAAGTATTAGCACATACAAAATGGGGAGCTGACCCGAAAAGTCTTCTTATGATATACAAGGCGTTAATATTGTCTAAGATAGACTACGGCAGCATTGTGTACTCTTCAGCAAGAAAAACTCATCTAAACAGATTAGATAAAATACAAAATTTGGGAATACGCTATTGTCTAAATGCATTCCCAACGACTCCTGTCCAAAATCTCTATTGTGAATCTGCTATAATGCCCCTAGACCAAAGAAGAAAAATTCTAAAAACAACTTACCTTGCAAGAGTTAAATCTTATCCCAAAAATCCAAACAATGAATCCATATTTCCTGTTCAAAATGAGTACGCCAATAGACCCACCATTACTCGCCCTCTCGCAATACGATACCTAGAGTATTTAAGAGATATCGATGTAGAATTCCCCGATATTCTAGAACATGATCAAAACGTAAATCAAGCAGCAAATGATAGAGCTATTAGGAAAACTGTGTTCACAAACAAGTTAAGGAAGAAAATTGTTAATGAATGGCAAGCCATATGGGATCGAACCAATACATTTCTTCGTCAAGTACAACCAATGGTTAAAAAGACCTTCGATTCCATAGGACTAAGTAGACTGGAAACCGCAAAAGCATCCAGACTTCGTACAGGACATACAAGTTTTACTCATCAACATCTTCTTAAAAGCGAACCAGCACCAATGTGTGATCAGTGTAATGTAGCTCTGTCAGTAGTACATATTATCAGTGAATGTCCAGTGTATAACGCACAAAGACAGCAATATAGCTTGAAAGAAAATACTGCACAAAATTTGCAAACACAAAACATAAAAAATACTTTAGAGTTTAGAGTATATGAAATGTATAGAGTTATTTGACAAAATTTAAAAATAAGTAGTCACTTACCTTACCCTCTGTGATACCTACCTTCTGTGATACTTACTAACTGTGATATTTACATTATGTTATAGAAAACATTAATCACACTTAACTGAAAAGCGCCCACGAGCATTTACTATGTGATACTTACCTAAAGGAGACTCTACGAGCTAATGACCCTAGTAGTTGATGCTCTTTCTGGGTGGGTTTTTAGTGAGTTAAAAATCCCACACTGTTTGGCGCCTACTAACCTGTATGCCAAGCGCCTTTTGAAGGTTTTCCCATCCAGCACCCAAAAAAAAATAAAAATAAAAAAAAATTGCAGCATTTAACTTGACAGTTGTCATCATATTTATAAGGTATTAAGTTGTTGTGTTTAGAATGTATTTGTGGTGATTATTTTTTGTTCCATATGGTTCAGTTTTCTAATAGTGAAATTGCATTTCTGTTATGGAATGCAAACTCTTATGCTGCATGAGGTATTTATCATGAAAGATTTCCTCAATGTGTATTGCCCAACGCAAGATAAAATCTGCTGTTACTGATGTACACATTTCTTTAGATTCTAGAGTCAATCTTTGATTTCTGTTACGATACCTAAGATAAGCAAAGAAAAAATCATTTTTTTTAAAACCCAGTATCTTGAAAACTAAGCATTTGTGGACCCATGTTTATATGAACTTTTCGTCTTAGAATCACCCAAAGAATCGCCTCTTAAAATTACTGCACATACATACTTAATTAACACCCTGTATAGAAACAAACCTTGGACAAAATTCACTTTTGGTAATAATGTACACAATTTATAATAATAATTGTGATGATATATACAGGGTGCACCAAGTAAAGTGGCCTATTAGAAGTATCTCGAGAACTGAATGAGATTTTATTTTGAAAATTTGGTTGTAGCTATACGAGATGGTTTTCTACGTTTCTAAAATATTTTGGATGGTGCGATGTTACCGGATTATACCGAAAGTGGTAGCAACTTCGGAATTTTAAATAAATTATCCTATATATTATATTTTTTTTGGAATCTAGCTAAAAATGTAGAACAGTTTTCTATATAATATCATATACCTATCTTTGAGACTTTTTGAATTATAAATAATCTTGTGATTTTTAAACGCCGTATCGGGACCTGAAAAGAAAATCATATCTTTTTAGCGGTTACAGCTAGAAAGCTGAAATTTTGACAATAGTTTCACAAGACCATCGAAATTTTATAATTTTGAACGGTATTTAATTAGTTTTATACAGGGCGTCTCCATAACAATATTTCTGAGGGAGATTAATTATTACAAAAATCTTCTTTTTTTTAAATGGGACACCCTGTATTTGCTATGTCTTGCTAATTTAGGATCGAATTTTCTATCTAATTATATTAAGTATTCCTATACCTATCTTCAATATTTTCGGACTTATAGCGAAATTTAAAACTTATTTTAAAAAAATATATTTTTTGGTCGTAGGCTGTGGAATGGATTCATAGAAACAAAACCCATTTGACGTTTATGTCTGTGTTATTGTAATAAAAATTAACTAATTCATATTATTCGACCTTAGAGTTTATTTTATGTTAATGGGGAGTGTGGTAGAGTTTTATCTAGAACTTGCAGAAAATTTAATGAACTTCATCCTGATGCAGCTCCTATGACTCAGCAAAAGTTGATTGGCCGAGGAGGTCCCTGGAAATGGCCTTAAGGTCTCCGGATCTTACCCCCCCCCCCCCCCCCTATCTATGGGTTTGGAAATAGTATACAAGACACCAGTCAAAACAAGGAAAGATTAAGAAAATCGACTAAGAACAGCTCTGGGATTTCGAGAAGGGGAAGAAATGAAATAGGTGACAAATGACTCAGAAGAAGATGATTGGCCGAGAAGGTCCGTGGAAATGGCCCTAAGGTCTCCGGATCTTACCCCCCCCCCCTCCTATCTATGGGGTAGGATTAAAGAAATAGTATACAAGACACCAGTCACAACAAGGAAAGATTTAGAAAATCGACTAAGAACAGCTGTGGGATCTCTAGAAGGGGAAGAAATGAAAAAGGTGACAAATGAACATGTTATCACCACAATTCATGAATGTTTAAGAGCCAACAATTTAGTTATTAGTTATTTTATTGGTGTTGATGCGTAATTTTAATTTTGTTTATTCATTTATTAAAAAAATAGTTAACAAATCTATTTTTTTTACAACAACACAGACATAACGTCAAATGGATTTTTCATTATTTTGTTTCTGAATCCATGCCAAGCCAACTACCAAAAAATATATTTTTATAAGATAATTTTTAAATTTCGCTATAACTCCGAAAATATTTAAGATAGATATAGGAACATTTAATATCATTAGATAGAAAATACGATCCTCAATTAGCAAAACATATCAAATACAGGGTGTCCCGACGATTTTTGCAATAATTCATCTCCCTCAGAAATATTGTTATGGAGACGCCCTGTATAAAACTAATTAAATACTGTTCAACATAATAAAATTTCAATGGTCTTGTGAAACTATCGTCAAAATTTCAGCTTTCTAGCTGTAACCGCTAAAAAGATATGATTTTCTTTTCAGGTCCCGATACGGCGTTAAAAAATCACAAGATTATTTATAATTCAAAAAGTCTTAAAGATAGAAAACCATCTCTTATAGCTACAACTAAATTTTCAAAATAAAATCTCATTCAGTTCTCGAGATACTTCTAATAGGGCACTTTACTTGGTGCACCCTGTATACATATTCAATATAACTATTTTTCATTTGAAAAGAAAATAATGAGATTGAATCTTTAACCATTTCTTCAGGTTAAGTAGATAGTGATGTAGTGCGAGAGGCTAATAAGTTATCATTTAACATTATATAATTTTTCGTCTAAATTATACAGGGTGAGTCAGTAAGGTATCTCGCTTCAATAGCGCCTAAACTAGCCAAGAGAGAACAAAAAGCTCAATACAGAAGTTAAAAGGTTTACTACGATGCATAACCTAAAATTATTTTACAACCTACAGAGTGTCCTTAAAAAGTGAGACTTAATAAAAATTTAATTTTTTGTAATAAGACCCGAACAAACCCGGTATATTTTTTCCTGAAATTTTAGTAATTTCTAAGAGTACGATTTAGCAATCATAGCAATCTGTTGATACAACCTGAACACATACAATTTACTTTGTAGCTACCCTAAATTATGTAATATCGATCTATGCTACTATTTTTTAAATCTCTTATACAAAGCGGTCATTAGAACTTGGAGAATTCAGCGATTTTAAATATGCGTTAATTTAATTTTTTTAAATAGAACACCCTATATATTTTTAGGTATTTGCATATATCCTCCGAAATATTTTAAGATTTGTCCAAACTCAGGATAAAAATAAGATGTTCTGATTTTAATATTTTTATTAAATTAGTTTTCGCTGGCGCCCAAAATATAGAGCATGTTAATCATAATACTAATACTCAGAATACTAATTTTATTCATACTGTGGCTATACATAGTACAGATGTATACGTCAGGTTCTAAAATTAAGAAAATAGTAAAATACACACCAACTAGATATTCACAAACAATTTTAAAAACAAAATCAACAACAAAATGACGATTATGTGACTAGAACAATAAGTTAGACAAATATTTTCCACATAAAACATTTTTTTTTTAAAAGTTATATCTAGAAATAAAATTAAGTTTATATACTATCGATAAAAAATTCTTTAGTAGAATAATAACATTTGTTTTATAATATATTTTTAATTTCCTTCTTAATCTGGCCGTATTTTAACTCCTTAATATATTTGACACTTTATTAAATAATTTTTTCCCGGAATTACCGGGGATCTTTCAACTTTCAAAATATGATTATCGATAGTAAAGAGAGGACCCCCTCTCGTGTGGTAACTATGATAGTCCGAATTCTTTGAAAATATATTTGCTTGGAAAAGTCATAATCTTATGTGCAATAAATATTGGTCTACAGCTCGCCCTAAGGTCCTGACTAAAAATACAACGAATTGCCTTTTTCTGGGAAATAAAGACTCTCTCCCACTCCACACTTGCTCCCCAAAGTGGAGTATTATAGCTAAAGTGACTATAGATAAAAAAGCAATACATAGTGATAAGTGTCTCCTGGTTTAAGGTATGCGCTAGCCGATATATGGAGTATACCCCTTTATTGACCTTACTGCAGATATGGTCAATCTGCGCAGTTCAGTTTACTAAACTATCCAGGTAAATACCTAAGAAATTGGTAGTGTTTGTCTACCTTCACTTTTTGTGTTCCAACTGAACTACAAAACTTCAAACGGTTTTTTTTTGACAACACAAGATTAAGGTTCATGAGCACTGCACGTGATAGAAGACAACAAATAAAGTTTTATTGCTTCTTAGAAATATTTCATTTTTCAACATTAGGCGGTTACAACGTTTTATAGCTTGTAATAATGATATTATTGCACTTTGAAAACAGCACCTTTATTTTACTCAGTAGTATTTAACATTTATTAATCCTACTTCAGAACAACAGCTGTTTGTCCTTCAGACGAAACCATCCGTCTTTCTCAAAAAATAATAGAAAAAAACAAACGGACAGGAGTTAAAACATTTGGAAAATTAAATCCACAAGTTTTTAAATAGTATCATTGTTGGACCATATAGGCCTCTAGAAGCTAATGACGGAAAGTAAGATTTTTTTTTAAATTCATAATGACCTAATAAGTAGAAATACGAAAATTCTATAGAAACCTGAATCTATATACAAGGTCCTGCAATAATGTTTCAGGCTTTTATAGATTCTGTATGAATTAAGTTAGAGATTCCATTCATATGCTGACTTATACTGTATCATAGGCAGGGTTTGTTAATGTAACATTTACTACGTAATTTACTACCCTAGTAAATATAGTTTGCTACATGCTCTTACTACGGATTTTGTTACATTTACTACATTTGCTTCCTTCACGGTTCATTGCTAGAACATTTTTATTTAGATCAAATGGCAAAGTAAAAAGCAACAGAAGAACAACAACCAATTTCTAGTATTTTCTACTTTTCCACTCGAATTTTCAACATCAAGTTTATAATAATAAAGTTGAGGTTATCTTATGTTTTTGATACTTTCAGCCAATCAAAGGAATAATTATATTTATTACATTTACTACTTTTACTACATTTACTACGTTTGCGACGTAACAAATGTAACAATGTAGTAAATTCAATTTTCTGATCATAGTACATAAATTCAAGAAAATCTATACCCAGAGAAGTGTGAACATAAAGTTGAAACACCCACTATTTTATTGAATATTTGCGTAGTATCCTCTATAATTACCTAAAATGTTATTTAATTTGCTTGGGTGGTTTAAGAGCAAAAAACTAAAAAACAGTCTGAAAAGAAAATCAAAAAATCCGGAACCTTTTCTTTTTAGTCATGGCATTGGGTTTGTTCGGGTTTGTTCGCTGATTTGAAGCCTATTTTCATTAAGAAAAACAAACACTAAGTAAATCATAAAAATAATTAACAAAAACAATTTTAATATCGTGTATTTCCTCCTCTCGTAGCAATGACAGCTTGCAGTCTTCGTGATATCGAACGAATAAGGTTACTTATCTTTTCTTGTAGGGATAGCCTGATAGTCTTCGATCAGCGCCAGTCATAAGTCTTGCAAGGTTTATGGTTGTACAGGACGATGACAAACGGCCCTTTTAAGTTGATCACAAAGATGTTCGATTGGGTTGAGATCCGGGCTATATGGGGTCCAACTTCATCCAGATATTCGCTCACTACATGTGCAACGTGAGGTCTCTAGCATTATCATGCATTAATGTAAATGTTCCCAATGAAAGGAGCAAATGGAACAACAACTTCTTGAAGGATTTCTTCAATATAACGGTGGGCGATTAGAGCTCAACAAATACCAGAATGGTGCGTGCTTCGGTAGAAATACCCATGACATATATTTTCTAAAAATTACATAGGTTCATTTCAAATTTGGTAGCTCGCAGCAGAAATGAGATAATGGAATGAATCAAGAAACGAAATGTTTAGAATACATCAAAGATGACAAGAAACAGTATGTAAATAAAATTATCCACCTCAATTTTCCTACCGGGTGTTTGAAATTACGACAAAAAACAATAGTTTGATTTACTCCTGTATAATATAGCCTAATAGAAAAATGTTAGTTTATAAAATAATTAAGGAAAAACACAATAAAAGAATCTACAAACTGATAGTAAAATCATGACAATCGCATACAAAATAAAAAAGTTATAAAATATCAAACTTGCCCAAAATTTCAGGATGGCGGAATTTTGTGCTGGCGAGTATATTTTAAATGAATTTTTCTCAAGTTTTTCAAATTGAATCAGAACAAACCCTAACAGATACTCTGTATATTATTTGGATATTTCATTGAGCAATTTATTTTGTAATACAAGCATATAAGTTATTTCCATTTTTTTTTTGGAATAATTGTAAATTTCATAAATTATGTTGTTTAAATAGAGTTTTATTAATTATTAAGCTAATAATTGTAAACTACAATGAAGTTCAAAATGTCTTCCATTTTGATTCGCGCAACACATTCTCGGAAAGATCTGTTTACATCCCTTAACATTTCAGATGAAATACAAGCAAACAATCTTGTTGATTTAAAGAAAATCGAAAATATTGTAGAAATAAAAAAAAAAGATACGAAGAAATTTGCAACAATTTTGACTTAGGGATATGCACATTAAAGTAGAAACCGAATTTCATTCCATTTTGCAGTCCAGGTTATTTTTGGGCTTGTTTTGAAAAATACGTATTCCTAAATGATGAGTTTTGATTGTTGGCAAGCATTTTATTCCTAAAAACAGGATAAAAACGCCACCTAAAGGGAGAAAAATACATAGATAGTTGTTTCACAAGGATATCTCTGCAACAATCACTGGACAACAACTAAAATGCATTTAAAATAAAATCTAGTAAATCTTACTATTTTAGGTGTGCTAAAACCGAAAATAACCTTCTTTTTTAATATTAGTTCACGTTCAAGAGATATTTGACGTCATGCGCTCATAATATATTAACACTGTAACCGCAAGAACGCACGTAGTATATTTGCATTGTAATAACAATATATGGATCTTACATTGCAATGGTGGGTCCCCAGGGATGATCCTCCATATGCGAAGTCCTAACCCCCTATTGCTTAAAATAAGAGCGATAGCCATTTAAACCCATGTAAATTCACTTTCATGTCTACCTTGTACCGAACAGTCTCTGTATAATAAAAATCTGTTCACAAATATAAGAGAGAGATGTAATGAGTTTTAATTAAATTTACCTAAATAAGAATATTGTCTATTAGGATTAAGATTGCAGCAGTGTAAGTCTCTGTAAGTGTTTTTCGTAAACGCCATAAAGGCCTAGCACTATTCTTGACATGGAAAATAACTTGGTTTTCTGCAATAACATTGACGGTTTATTGGCGGCTTTAAATATAAACTACAAACCAGTGGAATGGAGATTGTTTACAGGCAGTTCAACATTGAGTTTAAAGGCAGTACCTACTATTGCATATTGGCAATATTCTTCCTGTCTATTCCTGTCGGATATGCAGTTCACATGAAAGAATCATACGACAATATGATGTTCCTATTTACAACCATAAAATATGATGAGCACCAATGGCAGATATGTGGCGACTTAAAGTTTGTTGTACTTCTACTTGAGTTGCAAAAAATGGGTTGCAATATGTCTCTAAAGATCCATTTGTAGGAAATGGACCCGGACTTTTTTTCCCGATAACTGCGGAGCTGTAAGTGATGAGCACGGCGAACGCTTCCATCAGGATATATCAACAATGGAGAACAGGTACCAGGGAAACTGGAATGCTTCCATGCTTTCCGACAACTGTTGGACTTTTCTTAGAGATGCCCCAGAAACAATTCACAAAAGAACAGCCAAACGACAGCGCACTTAGTGCTCCTAAAAGTGTAAAATTTTATCTAGTTTTTTATTTTGTAAAAAAATAAAAAAACTTTTTCTATAAAACTGCAACTAAGTTTTTAATTTCATTATCATTTTTGTATTCAGCATTCCAAAATTAACAACACAATGCATTTTGATACAAGATACCTACTACCAATAACATAAAATTTGTTATCCAGTGAATTGGAGGTTAACATATTTTTAAAATAAATTCCTTAAATTTCTATAAATTTTATTAAAAAATTGTTAAAATCCTGACTCCAACAAGAAGATTAAAAAAAGCTACCAGATTCTATGGTCTAAGTTCTATTTCCGGAATTATTCGGCAATTTCCGATCTCTTTCGTGTAAGACGCCTTTAGACGCTCGACGTCGACTTGAGACGTCCGAGATAAAACTAGTGGTGAAAAATCGGCGCGGATTCGTTTTTCTTTGACTTAATTTAAGTCGCGATTATTTATTGACTCGGAATAAATAATTATCGTGGAATATTTGAAATATGTGAATGGTCTGTTGAAAAGTAATTTTTGTACAGTATGTATGTTAGAAATATGCATAGGTTTGTTTAGGTACATTGTTCTTAGAAAATAAAATCGTTAAATTAGGTTTAAGAATATGATCGTTCGAAAGAAAATGTTTTACATCTCCAAAAAATAGATTTTTCTGTTTTCTGTATATTAGGACTAGAGCAGATGTCTACTTTCCGATAAAAATTAAATTTTATGTAATGCTTCATCCGTTACCTTGTATGCCTTAAGATTTTTTAAAATGAGTTACATATCTTTTTATATAAGAAATCAAGCATATTAAAAAAAACAAGATATATGCCCATAATAAAGACTGTTTTAATGTTACTTACGGAAAATAGATTATTTTTACAACAAATATATATTATAAAGATTTTATTGTACGATTTGCTATAAAATATATAGTACAAAATAATATTGTAGATGCACATATTTATAAAAAAAGTATAGTTAGTATTTCTAATAAATTTAGTAAAGTCAAGTAAAATATATTGTAACTTTTACAACGAATGTATGTCAGTGCGAATAATTTATTTATAACTCCAGTAGTTAAATATTTTTAAATGTATGGTACATTTTACTGACGAGTATTAGTCTATTTTTTATTGTAACAATGACCAAGTTTAAATGAAGTGTTGTAATAATATTTTTACAAGAATTAAGGCATAAGTTAGATGCAACGGGTTACAGTGAAGAATAACAGTGGCTTACTTAACATGGAACAAATACCGTCGATCGAGAAGTCAAGCTTGGGAATGCCATGTGTCAAAATTCTTACCAGATATTTTAGTAAATTTTACAAAATATTTTAACAAATTTTACAGAAAATTACACTCATACATTTAGCTACATATGTTGTTCCTTCGGAGTCGGGCTATTTCGCCAAAATATGAAAATGAACTCTTGTTGTTTTTAGGCAATACGCTTTCATGCAAAATTATCGAAAATTTTTAGGCACTAGTGTAATTACCTCCGAAAATTTTACTAAATTTTACAAACGGTTTTAGCACATTTAAAAAAAATATAAATGGTCTACTAAATATTTTGATAATTTTTAGTAACTATATATTTTTATTTATAATTTTGCTATAATTTTATGGCAGTTCCTAATAAAACTAGTCACATATAGAGCCATAAATTATGGTTAGTTTTATTATTTTTATAGTAAAGTTAACTAAGTTTTTCGTTTGCTTATACTTAAAAAAAAATTAAAAAATTGATTTAATTAATAATTACATTAAAGGCAGTTCCTAAAACAATCTCACAATATTAAATTGCTTCTCCTGATTTTTTTAAAGATGTAACCCGTTTCTTCCGAACGATCGATCTATTCATGCAAGGAAGTTCAACCAAAGAATACAAGTTACTTTTTTATTGTTTTTAATTTCAACTTTATTTTCAAAGTACAGGGTGTCCCAGTTTCGACGCTTTTATTATAGTCTCTCTCCGTAATTGTTAGTGCTATCAAAAAAGTACATGTCATGTACAGTGTCATGTGCTCTTTTTAGGTCAAACTTAAAATGATAAAATCAAAATTAGAAAATTCTCGCTCAAGAGATACGGGGGAAAATCAAAAAATTGACAATTTCAATATTACCCTACATTTTCTTAGTTAAAATAGATACAGAAAAATGTTTTATACAGAAATTTCTTTATATTGATTGTTGAATAATCTGCCGTTTTCAGAATAAGTATACGGAGTCAGGTAAAAAGTTATTGGATCTAACCTCATTTTTTTAAATAGAACACCCTGTATATTTTAATCTAAAAAGATACTATTTTAAATTCTCCTTTCCAATATATAACACATAATTGATGATATTGGTTTCCTAGGCGATTTATTTAAACTTTATTACTGTAACTGTCAAATTTGACATTTACTCAACAATATATCGAAAACTAGCATTTATTGATCGAATTTAAAAAAAATATATATTTGGAAAATGCGTTCCTCTTGTAATTTCTTGCTCACATACCAGATTTGAATCACTTATGATAATTTTTGTCTTCTGTCTATTTTTGGGCAATATCTATTTTCATTGAAAACGGAAGTCGACCACACTATCGTAAATCTATTTATTTATACAATACTCATCGTCTAAATTCATTCCCAGACCAAAAATTCTACCAAACTATTAATTTTCCTCAAAAAATTAAATTGCAGTTTAAAAATGTTGCCATCTGTGAAGGAAACTCCTTATAACTTAAAAGATTTAACCAACGAAGAGGAGAGTTTTGGATTTAAATAATAAACACGTTGACAAAAATGGACATATTAGAATAATTATAATTATCATGCCAAAAATAGATAGAAAACCAAAATTATCATAAGTGATTGAAATTTGGTATGTGGGCATAAAATGATAAATGAAACGACTTTTCCAAATAAATTTTTTTAAAATTCGATCAGTAAATGCCATTTTTCGATATTTTCTGAAGAAAATGTCAAATTTGACAGTTAACAGAAGCCGCATGGCCCCATTTAATTATGTAATTTTTTGTCTTTACTGAAGCAAAAATTTATGGTATATTTAGATTTTACCAAAATCGAAAAATAAATATTTTCCCCATATGGTTCCAACTTTAATGGTTACACTGTATATTTAACTATCATTTATACAGGGTATTCGAATAATGCGTCAGGATACTTGGAGATGTAATTCTGCATATTAAAACAAAGGTAGTAAGCCATATAACAAAAAGTCGAAAATAATACTTTTTTTGCTTCCATTTGAAAAACTCATTTTTCTGCTAACAAATACTTTATTAATTCCAGTTTTGCGCTTAAACGGCGTGCTTTATCGACTCAAATGAAGAGAAGCTTTTTATTAGGTATTCTTTTATCTTTAAAATGACATATTTTTTTTTTCCTATAACTGTAAAAATGATCTGGTGGCACAGAATAGAAAAATTTTTATAACAGAATTGATAGTCTCTGTGCCAAATATAAACGTTATAGTTTAAAAACGAAAGCAAGATGTTAAAAATAAGAAAAAAAATAAAATCAAGTAGGAATGGCTTTGGTTCACAGTCTTTGAAGAATAAACAACGTACATTCTTAGGTAGGTTGTAAACAACTTCCCAGAAAAACAATCGGGGAGCTCTGAAAACTAGTATAATTTTTCTTTATAGTTTTCTGTTAATTATGCAAAGACATTACGTCACATTCGAGTGTGTGGAAGTGGCCTGTTAGAAGTATCTCGAGAACTAAGTGAGATTTTATTTTGAAAATTTGGCTGTGGCTATAAGAGATGGTTTTCTACGTTTATAAAATAATTTGGATGGTGCGGTGTTGCCGGATCATACTGAAAGTGGTAGCAACTTCGGAATTTTAAATGAATTACCCTATATATATTATATTTTTTTTGGAACAGTTTTCGGTATTATACCTATCCTTAAGAGTTTTTGAATTATAAATAATCTTGTGATTTTTTAACGCCGTATCGGGACCTGAAAAGAAAATCATCTTTTTAGCGGTTACAGCTTGAAAGCTGAAATTTTGACAATAGTTTCACAAGACCATCGACATTTTATAATTTTGAACAATATTTAATTAGTATAAAGGGCGTCTCCATAGCAATATTTCTGAGGGAGATGAATTATTGCAAAAATCTTATTTTTCTTAAATGGGACACCCAGTATTTGATATGTTTTGCTAATGCAGGATCGAATTTTCTATCTAATGATATTAAGTGTTCCTATACCTATCTTCAATATTTCGGCGAAATTTAAAAATTATCTTATAAAAATATATTTTTTGGTAGTTGGCTGTGGAATGGATTCATAGAAACAAAATAATGAAAAATCCATTTGAGTCACGTCCGTCGATTGTTTGTTTTTCCTAACCAGGACAGAAACATGTTTGTTTCAAGTCTATGATTATATGACTTATTACCATTAATTTAACAATGCATTAACCGAACACCCTGTATAACGTAGATCCAAAAATAAAGTTTTAAATTATGATTTCCATTCATAAAAATATTTGATGGATCCCATGCCCAAAACAAAATCTGAACGGCAGTGCTATGACTAATAAGTGATTTCCTCTTTAGACGTCATATGCCAACGATGTTATTTCTCACCAAATATAACTTACACATAAATTACATCCTTAATTTAAATTAAACCATTTATAGTTTTTATGTTATTCATTTTCTATTTGAGTGACAAACAATTTAGTGCCTTTACAATACTTTTATGCTGAAGTTTAAAACTGTCAATACTTATGTAATTATATACTCGGCGAGGTTTTCTTTTTAGTAGCACTTAAGACTTTTTTTACATGCCGCCTCACGATGTGAGTTTGCTTGTATAAATCAATTGGGTATAATGTTGCAGTATTAAAGCAGAGCCTCTTGTATTAGTGCGTGTCAAATAAGGTATTTCATGTGTTATTTTGTGTGTTTGCGTACAGCAAAAATTACTCTTTCACAGATTTTCTCTAATCAGTCGTGTCAGACACCGGTAGTCTTATTTTGGCGGAGTTTGAACGTTTCCACTAATGGTAACTTTTAGAAGACGAGATGAGCAGCTACAGAAATTATGTAAGTACTTATAAAAATTTATTGTATCACAATTAATTATTATCGAATATACAGGGTCCGCAAACGAAGCGTGGACGGAAGATTAAATCGTTATCGAAGAACTTATCAACAATATTGAAGCAGCTTGAGATATTGGATTAAAAGCGGCATGTTTTAAAAATATTTTACATTATACAGGGTGGCCCAAAAAAGTGTGACAGCATAAAGTTATATTTTTTTAAATGGAACACCCAGTATTTTATTGCATATTTAGGTTCGTATTACTATCGTTTATAAGTGCCTCAAATTTTATTTAATTTGGTTCTGTAGTTTCGGAGAAATACAATAAAAACTAAAAAAAAAAGTTTTGCAGTCCTGAATAAAAAAATCAAAAAAAACAATCCAGAACAATTTTTCTAACCTCGGCATTGAGTGAAATTTATGACAAGAGGTCTAGAGATACTATGAAAGTAATTGCGTTTATTTATTTTATACAGGGTGTTCATAATAAGCTTTCAAAAACCCCACATTTTAAAATAATTTTTCTCAAGTTTTTCAAATGGAACACCCTGTATATTATTTGGCTATTTGACGTAGAATTCATAGACAAATTTTTTTTGTAATACAAGCATATAAGTTATATCCAGCCGTTTTCGAAATAATTGTAAATATTATAAATTATGTTGTTTAAATAGAGTTTTTATTGGGAAATTTTGTTATAGGCGACTAGACTAATAATTGTAAACTAAAGTTAATGTTCAAAATAGCTTCCTTTTACTAAATTTAATGATTTTCCTCTACTGCCAACAGAACTCTTAATTCATTTTCTTCATTAATAACGGGTTTATTGATTATCATCCTTTTTGTGTACGCAGTGCTTTCTGTTGCTACAAATCTTTGCAACAACTTCTCGTAAGTTTTTGGTCTCGGCTTTCTCTCAATATCTGGATATCTTTCAGCATACACTCGGCTCGCGAGGAGGCAATTTCGTGCACATTCACCCAGTATAAAAATCATATTTACCATTTCTAAAATTCGACATTTTGTGTAAGTTAGTACTTAATTTCGACGACTGAACAAATGTAAATAATTTTATTTAACTGTCATAGTGACAATCTAAACAAAAAGAAATCATGGCAACTCGATTAAGAATAAAAAATAAAATTAAATAATAAAAGTAGCAAAAATGTATGCTTTTAAAATTTTTATCGAAATAACTAAAATACGGTAAACTCTAAGAGTAAAAGGAAGCTATTTTGGACTTTAACTTTAGTTTACAATTATTAGTCTAGTCGCCTATAACAAAATTTTCCAATAAAAACTATTTAAACAACATAATTTATAATATTTACAATTATTTCGAAAACGGCTGGATATAACTTATATGCTTGTATTACAAAAAAAAATTGTCTATGAATTCTACGTCAAATAGCCAAATAATATATAGGGTGTTCCATTTGAAAAACTTGAGAAAAATTGTTTTAAAATGTGGGGTTTTTGAAACCTTATTATGAACACCCTGTATAAAATAAATAAACGCAATTACATTCATAGTATCTCTAGACCTCTTGTCATAAATTTCACTCAATGCCGAGGTTAGAAAAATGGTTCTGGATTGTTTTTTTTGATTTTTTTATTCAGGACTGCAAAACTTTTTTTTTTAGTTTTTAATTTATTTCTCCGAAACTACACAACCAAATTAAATAAAATTTGAGGCACTTATAAACGATAGTAATACGAACCTAAATATGCAATAAAATACTGGGTGTCCCATTTAAAAAAATATAATTTTATGCTGTCACACTTTTTTGGGCCACCCTGTATAATGTAAAATATTTTTAAAACATGCCGCTTTTAATCCAATATCTCAAGCTGTTTCAGTATTGTTGATAAGTTCTTCGATAACGATTTAATCTTCCGTCCACGCTTCGTTTGCGGACCCTGTATAATAAATTAAAATTAATAAGATCGATAATAATGAATCAATTAAAAATTTTTTTAACTAATTGAAAATAAATTCTAGAGTTTAGGGCAGAGTAGTTTACGTCCTGATACGTCTACTTGTACCGGGTGTCCACTTTTGGGTGGTTTTACGGGGTATCTCCGATATTAGTAAAGATAGAAGGATGCGGTTTTCGCAGCTACTTTTTTGTGAAACAAAAGATGCCTCAATGAGAATTTTTCTAGGCCTCCTCGTTTCGGATATACGGGATATTTTTGAGAATTTCATATTTTGGAACCTCCCCCCCCCCCCCCCCCTCCATATTTCGGTTACTCTGTAACTTATCAAAAATAAAATGGCCTCTTTGTAGTTCTTTACGTAGAATCCAGTGACGTACTCAGATTTTTTTCTACGTTCAATAGTTTTCAGGAAAAAAATAAACTTGGTTTTTATTAAACAAGCATATCAGAAATATACAGGGTGTTCGGGAACTTGTGGGAAATCTCCCGGATATGAAGAAAACACGTGAAAAGAATACTATAGGTTCATATAAACTTCTTCCGTATCGGCCTCCCGTTCGGAGATATGGGCTCCCAAAGAGCACCAATGGAATCAAATTTTTTACACATAATTATTGAACCACCTGGTATATTTCAATTATTTTTTAATATGATGTATACCAGGTAAGACCCGTCAAATTACTACCCAAGAAACTGTTGTGAATTACTCACAGCTGCAGGGACGGACTAGCTGTAACACTCATGGGCCCATTTTTTTTAACGCCCTGTATGATAAGAACTTTGGACAACGTTTTTTAAATACCTTCAACTATTGACTAAATATTAAGTACTCTTCATTCCTGTCGCTAATCCTAACCGTTTTCGAGGAAACGTCATTTTATTTGCACTGATCCCCCTATCTTCTCACGGGTTAAATATGAAAAAGCGGAATTTTGACGTTCATCATTTCATAGGAACAAAGATGGATCTAGATAATTACATTATTAAAATGACGTTTTCTCGCAAACGGTTAGGATTAGCGACATGAATGAAGAGTACTTAATTTTTAGTCAATAGTTCTTTAACTATTGTATGTATGTATAAGTATGTAAAAAACATTGTCCAAAGTTCTCATCATACAGGGCGTAAAAAAAATGGGCCCATGAGTGTTACAGCTAGTCCATCCCTGCAGCTGTGAGTAATTCACAACAGTTTCTTAGGTAGTAATTTGACGGGTCTTACCTGGTATACATCATATTAAAAAATAATTGAAATATACCAGGTGGTTCAATAATTATGTGTAAAAAACTTGATTCCATTGGTGCTCTTTGGGAGCCCATATCTCCGAAGAGAAGGCCGATACGAAAGAAGTTTATATGAACCTATAGTAGTCTTTTCATGTGTTTTCTTCATATCCGGGAGATTTCCCACATGTTCCCGAACACCCTGTATACTACTTAATTTTTTACTTCATATTATTCCCGAAATTTACGTTTCCTAAAAATTATACAATTTTTTTGAGTAGGCAATGACGGATATTTACAAGAAAAAACCAAAGTATATTGTCAGTTGTGTCATAATGAAAAATTCTTCTGTTCCTGTCAGAATATTCAGGTTCTCAAAGTTGTTTCATAATTTCTAATTAATAAAAATCAGTTTGTCCCATTTATTGCAGCCAATGCATGTAAACTAAAATATGACATGCCCGTTTGCTATATTCAGTGTAACGAAATTGTAGATGGAGAATTAGAAGTGTTTTTCAATGGTATTCTATTCTATGAAATTTCTTGCAGTACTTGTAGATATCTCAAACTACTACAGCGGGATAAAATAATTTTTTCAAGGATAAAATCAAACTTGATTGAACAAGGTTCAATTTCAAATCCTCGGCCAAAAATCTACCATAAGAAGAATCGAAACTGATGAAATAAATGTACTTTTGCGACCTTGGAGATAGCAATAAGAGCTTTAGTGTTACTTGGTAGAGGCATGACGCACACTAATATCGTTGGATATATTTATTGCTTTTACAGCGCCCAGCTTGTCGTTTTTTACTTTGTCGCTCACGATCGCTCGCAAGCATTGCGGCACCCTCAAATACACTATTGGATTCATTGGATGGATTGCGTAATGCCGATTATAATTTTTTAAGGTTTTCCTGTTTCACCATATATTTCTTGTTTCTCTTGTGTTTACAAATATTGGGTTGACCTCGATTCTTGAAATGTTTTTTGGCCAGAAAAGTACATTATACTCATCTATTTCTAATTATCTATTACAAACAAGTCTGGATATATGTAAACGTCCAGTACTTAACACAGTATTATGACTGCAGTTAAAAGATATTCTCAAGAGGTTCAAGTGTTAATATTCTTCATGCAAAACACGTCAAGTATGGATCAATCAAATCCTTGGATCATTGAACCCTAAAAATATTGAGATTTGGTCAAACATTGCTTGCTCAAAACTTGATAATAACCGAGTTGTGTTTTCTATAATTTCCTGATTAACTTACTTTTTTACCAACGTTTTTGCATACAATTATGTGATTGGAGGTTTGTTACAGTCCCTATCATGGTATAAAGATCTAAAAGGTATGATTCCACGCCGATGGACGCGTGGCTTGTGACGTCAGCGGGCGAGTGATTTTTAAATTCCTTATGGAGATTTATACTGCTGTCAGGGTTTTAAACTCTCTTTTAAAGGTATTAAAAGGTTTTACGCATTTAATAGTATGTGAAGTGAAAGAATAATATCATGGTATTTAAGTTTATTTATTTCATGAATATACCACAAAGATTAAAGCTAAAATACTACCTAAGTGGTTATAAACAAAGTAAACTATTTTTTAAATAGTCCATCTCTCAGTGAAGTGAAATTATGAAGAGGTAAAGAAACTCATGCATAGTCTGCTTCAGTAGTTAAAGAAACAATATTTTAATTTCCATACATGTTTCGAAGGCATATATCCTGATCAGCTTCAGTAGAAAATATTTAAGAAGTAAATGTTAAAAAAATAAATAAAACCGTATCCAGTCGGATTTTTGGTTTTTATCCTTAGGAAAGCGGAAACATCTTATATTTCTGTCAAATTTCGTTGCCTGATTATCCATATCACAACCGAACACAGAACACGTCATATTATGAAAATTCATGGTTTATGATTATTAGAGTTATTATCAAAGATATAAAATCCCCTTGTTAATATTGTCATGGCTCTCTTAGTTTTTAATCTGCATGGTGATTTTCAAAATCTTCGCTTTTTAGACATCTCTCGTATTTCTGAACTGATCTTGTTAGATATTTTTACGCAAAGTTCTGTGGCGTAGCCTTGGGCTTTACACTTTACTGTAGTTGCTTATATTTGTATTCAAAAGAGCCTAAAAATACGATATTTTTAATAATTTACGTTATTAGTTGGCCATGGTCAATTTATTAGAAACAAATGCAAAACTTGACAGATCTCTTATATTTTTATTATCTGTGAAATATCTATTATGTAAGAGTTTTTATAATACACTTTTATTTAATAATAGTTATGGAAAGTATGATATGCGGGCATATATTCAATCCAATTTAATATTTAGAATAGCTATCAACATTTTAAATTTGTTCCTAATAAATTGACCATGGCCTATCGTTATAAGTACCGTAAATTATTAAAAATATAGTATGTTTTGAATATAAATAAAAACATAACTATATATTTTTGTAAGGCCCAAAGTAGGCTTAATTATAAAAAAGAATATTACATTTTTTTTATTTTTGTTAATATCTCAAAAAATAAACTTTGTAGAGAAAAACTGGCTACGCCACTGAACTTGACATCGAAATCTCTAACGAGATCAATTTACCTTCTTGATAAGTACACGCTTAACGTATCAAAATCACCCTGTCGATTTAAAAACTTATAGAGCCATAACAAATTTGACATGGGAACCTTTCGTTTCATTAAAAAGTGCGAAACTGAAATGAAAATCGCAACATTCTATCTTTGAAATAACTTTAATACCCCCAGAAAGTATCGAAAATGGGACACCCTGTACGCTGGCTATACTTACCGGACATCCTGTATTATACTACTGCAAAGCTCTAAGAAATGCAATCTTGGCAGGAACCTACTGGGCCGCTTGAATAGACGACAAGACATATTTACACAATAACCCATCAAGCTGCCGCAGGAAGATGATTAGGTGTACATCATAGATCTACAGGGTGTTTCCTAACCTCTCTGAAAAAATTAAGCAGGTGAATCCTCACCTTATTTTAAGACGAAAATGTGATATAAAAGTTTTTCGCATGTCACTTCATTTTCGAAATACAGGGTGTTAAAAAAAATTATTGTATTTTTCATTATAGCTACACCACTGCTTTTACTAAAAAAACATAACCTCATTATTCTCACTTATCTCATTATTCTTACTTACTTACTTATTTCACACGATACAAAACTGATATCAAACACAGATTTGAACGAACAAACCCGAACAAACTTTTCAAATTTTGAGGGTTATGTTTTTAATTTTATATTATTGATAGCAGGTAGTGTAAAAAAATTAGAGCGCGTTGTAATTCTAAATACGCATGCGCGGAGGCCCATTTTATTGCATGGCTCGAAAAATGTTGCATGATTGCAATAGTCTAAATCGCACTCACACACCAAGCTCGGACGAGCCATTGTAGATAGCTAATAAATAGCTCTAAATAGTTTTAGTTCGACTAAACAGTAAAAATTAATCCAAAAACACAATAAGATCACAAACAATCACAAAAGCAGTAGCGAATATGTTGTAAAACTAGCTTTTTCCAATTAAAGAAAATTATGAGGAATTCCCTTCAAATTATTTTTTAATAATGTCACACAGAAATAGGATTATTTCCCTACATGTTACGCAAAAAGGGTTACTTTCATATTAAAATAAATATTTTTTAATGGATGTGAGCTATTGATATAAAATCAGACTGGGTTTTTATAATTTTGCAATGTCAACAGCTTGGTTCCTGCTCTCTCTTATCGTAACAGGCATCGTCAGCAGGAGATTAGATAGTTTAGAATGACGCAAACTAACATGAAAAAAGTCTAGCACAGTGAGTCGATATTTGGGTTCTTCAAGAGGTAAATCTCTGCGCGGTCGACCGCCAATTCTGGTTCCCAGAATCGTACTCAAACGCGGTTTCGTTTTTTTTCTTTTTTAACGTAAGAACGGGGGTCCGTATTTTTGGCTACAGGTTTTAGAGTGTTTATCACCGAAAGTTCCGAGAATAGTCAACCGCGGATCTTTCCCTCAGTAACTTTTATTTTCAAACACTCGTATGTTTCAGTGTGAGTATAAATAACGCTAACTCGTCTTCAAACCCCGAACAAACCCGAACACTCGTGTAATTTAGTGCGAGTCTAAATAAAAAACTAGAATTGATCTTCGAAAACTCGTAGCCGTCCGTACGACTATAAATAATACTCGTTTGGGTGCTAGTATAAATAATTCCAAATTGAAAGAAATTCGTTAACGCGCCGTAGGAGAATGCTTAGAGTCGCCTACTATTGATTAGCAAAAGGGACGGACGTTACAGGGTACGTACTCCACTTAAATTATGTACGTTAATCTACAATCTTTTTCAAATTCGGCGACAAATAAACGCGAACAACACCGCCGCCAAGAAACGAATGAGAATCCTGAATTTCAGGGTCATTTGTACTATGATCAGTAACGGCCATACAGCGTTGCCGCAATGATTTCCCTAAACATTACAATTTGATGTTCTTGGGATTATATATAAATAACTTTACGAGTAGAAAATTTAAAAAATACACACATATTTAATACTAATAATTTTACTTAATAGGTGCACATGAGAATTGCATTCAATATACTTAATACTATGCCCTTTGGACTCAAATGTAAGCGGTAGATTTAGGACCCTCAGTACAGATTTCGCATCATTGATTTCTGTTTAATTCTTATTCTGAGAATATAAACAATTCTGCCTCTTTATTATATTAAATGTTTTTGGTTTACACACCATGCATTCTGATCTCTGCTGTCAACCAACCAATGCAATGGTTCTAATTTATATGGTTAAAAATAGGTTCTTAACTCATATGTGTTCAAGTTTATCGATGCCATATTTTTTCTGTAAATATTTTGATATTGCTTCTACTTTAGTAAAAACCTACTAATATTTTTATTTTTAAACATCATAAATTCTTACAGGTGCCATTTGAAGGAATGATGTATCCGATGAGAAGGTATTTTAATATGACTTTTAAAAATAGAAATGAAAAGCGCTGAAAATAGCAGATTCAGGAGTAAGAACCTGAAGATTGGCGTTCAATAATAAGTAGTATTTAAAAATGTAATTGAGTTGATAACGGGATTCTATAAACATATCTAGTTGCTAAATTTAGAATTAAAAGTTCGAAATATTGAAAAACAGAAGCAGCGAATATGAGGATTGAACTATTGCCGTAAAGTTATTGACCGACGCTAGTTGAGATCGATTTAAAAGTTATGGAAGGCAAACTTAGAAACTAGTGTAATTTGGGGGTTCTGTAGAGGGTTTCCTTGTCTATCACATATACAGGGTGGCCAATTAGTGCGACAAAGCTCTTTTACCGCTAGGGATAGCGGAAAACTTTTTTCACGAAATTTATTAAGCGTTAAGAGATGCAGCTTTTAAAATTATTTTCGAACATACAGGGTGCTCCAAAAGGGCGGTGTGATAAAAATTTCATATTTTTTAAATGGGGCACTATGTATATTTTTACATATTTGAATTCACCGTAAAATTCTGTACATAGCACCGTAATTATTTGTACACATTTTTGCAACGTTGCCAAATAGATTGGAAAATTCCTAAAATTTGTGCAAAAACATGGTTCAATGAAATGTGTAATATTTCTTAACTTATAATAATTTGAAATAAAATATTTTTATGCCGAAAAGAAATGTTGACAGAAGTCCCCTATGATAACACATATCAATATTATTATACAGGGTATTTTCTATGGATATGCCAACATTATGAACTTGAAACCTGAATTTCGTAAGTTTTTTAAATGAAACACCCTGTATATGATTACTTTATCTTGTAGATATTTTAATCCTCTCTAATTTTTATTAAGGTCTTTCTATGCCTATCTCTACCAATATTGGTGATATTTCAATTTTTATTTAAACTCGAGCAAAAAAAATTGGATGTATTTTACCATTGTCCTTTTTCTAGTCACCTATGACAAAATAAAAACAAAATGTTGTAATTTTAAAAAAAAATTATTTATTCATACAGGAGGATACGACACAAAAATATTTTAGCAATTCAAGCTTGTGGACAATTTCTGAAGTAAATTATTACCTAATTATTTGTTCATATAGTAACCCCCAATTCCTTGAACACATAATTCAATACGTTTTTTAAAAGAATGAGTCACACATTTTCAACTGTTTTCAAAGTATTACTCGGCAAATGTCTAGAAACATTCTTTTGAAAAACGTATTGAATATGTGTTAAAGTTAATGGGGGTCACTATGAACAAATAATTAGGTAATAATTTACTTTCGAAATTGTCCACAAGCTTGAATCGTTAAAATATTTTTGTGTCGTATCCTCCCGTATGAATAAATATATTTTTTTTAAATTACAACATTTTGTTTTCATTTTGTCATAGGTGACTAGAAAAAGGACAATGGTAAAATGAATACACTTTTTTTGCTCAAGTTTAAATAAAAATTGAAATGCCACCAAGATTGGTAGAGATAGGCATAGAAAGACCTTAATAAAAATTAGAGAGGATTAAAATATCTACAAGATAAAGTAATCATATACAGGGTGTTTCATTTAAAAAACTTACGAAACTCAGGTTTCAATTTCGTAATGTTGGAATATCCATAGAAAATACCCTGTATAATAATATTGATATGTGTTATCATAGGGGACTTCTGTCAACATTCCTCTTTCCGACATAATAATATTTTATTTCAAATTATTATAAGTTAAGAAATATTACACATTTCATTGAATCATGTTTTTGCACAAATTTTAGGAATTTTCCAATCTATTTGGCAACGTTGCAAAAATGTGTACAAATAATTACGGTGGTATTTTACGGTGAATTCAAATATGTAAAAATATACATAGTGTTCCCCATTTAAAAAATATGAAATTTTTATCACACCGCCTTTTTGGGGCACCCTGTATCTGCACCTCTTAACGCTTAATAACTTTCGTGAAAAAAGTTTTCCGCTATCCCTAGCGGTAAAAGAGATATTGAGCTTTGTCGCACTAATTGGCCACCCTGTATATTATATTGTATACGACTGACATTCTCTTCTTTTTTTTACAAGCTTTTTAGTGAAATTCGGTTCGGAAGATCGGATAATGTGATAAGCAAAATATTTTCGTATATAATATGTACATACCTGAAATACTTTATACCTTTATATCCACGAGTTTTACAAAAAAGCACCATACAGTTGTGTCCTTTCATCTTAAACAAAACTCACAACAAAGTCACTAACCTACCAAACAGCGAATCGAATCACCACAAATTTATTTATTTATTTATTTATTTATGCAAAACTACATTTGTAACATTATCCTCTAATACAATTTAAATAAATCAAAATTTAGTAACATTTCATTGAGTAACACCTAGGTACTGAAGTACCCGTATGTGTTATGTTGCACTTGAATATACAAAGAGAAAAAAGAAAAACAGAAGAATAATAAACAAAAGCAATGTAGTGACAAAGTTTAGACAGCAAGGCATACAGTCGCCCGGTAACAAACATCACAATTAAGTTATAAATCGCAAGATTCTTGCGTCAATTCTAAAACAATTCAGTGTATATCCTGTCATAATTACAAAAAATAAATTGAGAACAGTCTTTATTAAATTTTTTATTCGAATGTATATGCCGAATGTCTGCAGGCAAGTAGTTGTATATCTTAGGACCCAAGTAAACTATTGATTTCAAATTCAATGTTGTTTTACTTGTTGGCAGAGATAAGTTTCCTTTCAGCTTATTTCTAGTGTTTAAATTATGTGCTATGTTCAGGCTATTGATTTTTAACATGAATTTACTAACAGTGAGAATATATAGACATCTGACATTCAGTACATCCTTAGAGTATAGCAATGAGGTATGATAGAGTTTTGGTTTTCTGTATATGATCTTCAAAATGTAATTCTGAACAATCTGTAAGGGATGCAACGTAGACCTGCCCACACCACCCCAGACCAACACTCCGTATCTAAGTATAGATTCAACAAGCGATTTGTAAATACAGATTAATAGTCTCTTGTTCAAAAACTCTCGTAGCAAGTAGAACTTATGTAAAAGTCCTTTTAAACTTAGTGTAATTTTATCAACATGGCTGTTCCACTTCAGATGGGAGTCAATAATGACTCCCAAGTATTTCATATAGGTGACACCCCGCACCATACTTCCACCCACGCATAACTCATCGAAGTCTGGTCTAATCCTCTCTGTTGGTGAGAAGGCAATATAATTTGTTTTTTTAAGATTAAGTGATAGCTGAAAGGAGTCAAGCCAATTCTTTACTAGCCTCAGACCCTCTTCCGCCGTGCTTTTTACCTCATCCCAGGAATTACCACTAAACACCAGAACCGTGTCATCTGCGTAGGACAGCATTGTTCCACCCATTTCCATCTCTCTTAAGCACTGGGTTGATATACGAGATGAAGAGTATAGGTCCCAGGACCGTTCCCTGGGGAATTCCCATAGAAATAGTTCGGGTGTTGCTTATGGAGTCATTAACTTTAACAACCTGTTGCCTGTCCCTCAGATAAGATTCAAACACACCAAGCACAGTACCTCGAATGCCATAATTAGCAAGAACTTTCAATAGGGCATCATGCGGCACCGTATCAAATGCCTTTGCAAGATCGAGGAAAATGGCCATTGTTTTTTTACCCTCATTCATACTGCAGGTTATTTCAGACACGATTTTATACAAAGCATCGCTGGTGCTCATACTCTTCATAAATCCGTATTGCTTGCACGACAGAATGTTATTAGTATCAAAAAAATTTACAAGTCTGTCTTTTAAAGCTTTTTCGAGAATTTTACTAAAATTGTTTATAACGCTTATTGGCCTATAATTTGTGATGAGTTTTCTATCACCTGACTTAAATATAGGGGTTACAATCGAGGATTTGAAATACTTGGGAATTATGCCACTGTTAAAAATTAGATTGATTATGTGTACTAAGGGTTTTAATAAATATTTGTGAGTGTTCTTAATTAACTGAGCTGAAATACAATCTTGCCCCGGGGCACCACCATTTTTTAACGAGTGAATGTATTTAATGATTTCATTTTCATTAACAGGGTGAAGATACATTGATTTTGAATTGTTGAACTTCATAACCTTTGGTTTACCTGGCTTTATTATATTTTCTGACATTTTTTGACCTATTGTGGCAAAAAAATCATTGCAGTATTCTGCAATATCCTTGTTATCGGTGAATGGAGCGTTATTATCATTCAGTATATCAATGTTTTTCTTACTCCTACCCGTATCTTCATTTGTTGCGGTTTTTATTATTTGGTATATCTTTCTTGTGTTGTTGTGGTGTATGTTGATCAGACCTCTATAATATTCATTTTTTGTTGTGTTTATTATTCTTTTCAAGGTATTCCTATAATTTTTGTATCGCTGCTCCTGAGCCGGGCAGGAGTCTTTATTCAGATTCTTTTTTAGCTTGTCTCTATGCTTAATAGAGTTAATTATACCCAGGGTGATCCAAGGTTTCAGCTTTCTGGATCTCTCAATAAACGGTTTCCTACTTGTAGACAGGGAGATATAATTCTATAAGGTACTAATAAAGTTCTGGGTAGCAGCATCAGGATTATCATTTGTCAAAATTTCCATCCAGTTCTCAGATTCTAGATAGCCCAGAAGTTTTGTGTAATTAACCTTTGAGATGGTTTTATTGTCGCATTTTCCATCCGTTTGTATGGATCTCCCATTATCACCGCTTATATTTAACATAACTGGAAAGTGATCCGTGACCGATGACTGTATTATGTACGACTGGCAATTTTGAAAACTAGTTTTCAATTTTCTTCTCAGAAATATATGATCAATGCAACTTCGGGCTTTGTTACATAATCTAGTAGTTCGGTTGATATATGAGCAAAAACCATATTGACTCAGTAAGGCAATGTATTCAGTAGAGACAATGGAGCCTTCATCTAAGTTTATGTTCAGATCTTAAAAAATCTTATAAAAAATTAAAAACTCCTTTTCAAAAATTGTTGTTAGGTAATGAAAGTTTATAAGCACTAATATACCGACAACAAACTGTAATTTTTAAGAAGCATCCAGAACCAAAGATGGCGACGAATAACAACAAACAAATAATGTCGGGCCTTCTCTGACGCGATCGATAAAATTTCCACCCTACTGCGCAAACTAAATAAGCCCGCGTCATCTCCCATAGCGGGACACTTTTTGTATTTTGAACGTTCGTATTGGCAATATACTGTTTATATATAATATGTGGTCTATCATGAGCTCCAAAGAAAATATATCGGTTTAGAAATGTTAACTGCTTGTCAATAAATCGAGACTCGACGAGCGGGAAAAAAGAGGGAGTGAGAAAAAAGAAATGTTTAGTGTGCCAGTTCACAAGCAGATGTCTTTGGCGGGAAATTTGATCGGGGGTTTTACTAATTTTGTTTTATTTATTGCTCATTACTTTTGAACGTGTTTATTAATTTAAATCGGGATTCGAAAAACCAAATCACACATTAAATTAATAATAAGACGCAAAAAAGTTTCATAATTTATGGAATGAAAGAAATCTTATTTTTATATTATAATATGAAAGGTTATAAGGTTCGATAAAGGAAAAAACTTGCAGTAGTTTAAATAAGGTTTATTTACAGTAAAGGTACAAGAAATAGATACATAGTCGGGTTTGTTCGGTTGGTAATAATATCCATAAACCAGGTAATTCTTGCAGCATTCTTTGAAACAAAAGGTCAGCATCAGAATCAGCATTGGCGAACCCGAACAAACCTAAATTTGTTGGTTCTTGTCCATCTGTTTTAGTAATGTGTTGTGTCTCAGTAAACACAGGGCCAATACTCCATTCATAAAACTGTTGAACAGTGAACCTGTGACTGTGTGAAATGTTATTAAAAAAAGTAATGGGTGGAAGAGAGAACTACATGTTTCTTGGCTGAATGGCAACAGTGTTGAAGTCTGGTTATACCAAATGACGTTTAAAAGGATCGGCCTTTCTCGTTTCTTTCGGCCATCATTAGAAAGAAATGTCCGAGAAAGAGACAGAGCTAGTCCGGGCAGAAAGCCCGACAACGGCGTATAATTTATATTGAGATTCTGTACGTTTTGCTTTTACCTATTCAAAAAGTGTAATTTCAAATATTAGTTATTTATAAAAAAGAACGAAATATTGATGGCCATTTTTAATCCACTTTTTATATACAGTGTGTCCAAGGATGGATTTAACTATTTATTTATTTTACACCCTTGCATCTCCTTGTGAAGCATTTTATGGCCGCACAAGACTCAACCATCTTGCAAATGCAAAATTTATATTAAGAAATAATCCAACTCAACTGAGATTAAATCACCAAGCACAAACACATCAGAATATCAAATAATTAATAAAAATATTGCGGCACCAACACTACCCCAATACAGAATTCACCGGCAAATAGGGTTCATTTTTCCCGAACTAGCTCCACGGACTTGTCCATAACCTTTTAAACGTCAATGGTTATATCAGGTACATATTAAAACATAACCATACTTACCGAAGAAAAGATAAATCCTTATTTAAATGATCCGCTCTTTTACAAACTACACATGAATGCAGCTTGATTGTTTATAATAGACGATTTTTCAGAAATAGTCACAAAAAAACTCAAAACAATATTTTATTATACTGCGCGAGGGCTCACTGTAGCAACACTGTTAGAAAATGGTTCATTCTGATATCCCTCCTAGCTCCTTGGCCACACCCATTGTACATGATCGTGTAGTAAAATAGTAACTGACGTTGCCAGAGTGCAGTTGCATTAGTTCAGATTCATTTGATACTTTTAAGTATAATAATATTATTTTAAAGAATTTCTCATCTTCTTCACAGTTTATAGTAAAATTATTAGGAAATAAATTTATTTTAAGAGCAATTGTGGATTAACCTTAAACCAGTTGTAATTGTCAAATTAACACATTAATTGGGATCTTGCAAGAAAAATTAGCGATAAATATGACAATCTGGCTATGCTGCAATAATAACAGAAAGGTGGGGAAAGCACTTTGCATTTGTTGGGTATCTGTAAAGTTTAGGGATGGTTGCAACAGGGCTTTTTAAATAACAGGTGCAACCTGTTTCGGTTTTAAAAAATACCTGTTTCAAGAAACCAGTTTCAGTTCCAAACGGTTTCAAAATTTCCGCTGTTCTTCTGTTACATCGCAATGCTGCGGCACGCGGGTCGGTTTGGCTGCTGGTGCCGGAAAAGTAGCCCAGATTGGAACTTTTTCGTTCGTTTTAAGATACCTACGTATTATTATATTCTGTTTAGATATTTATTGTTATTACATAGCTATCAATGTTTTGGTATTCTTTTTAACTTAAACCAACCAAATTTGGAGAAATTTAAATTCCTACTTGGTTGGATTTTGGTTTTCTATATAGTTTATAAATATATGTTCTTTACTTAATAGTTTTTTTAGCAGGTACCTATTAGTATGTGTGTTGTGTTGTTTAGATGATAACTCACATATACTTTATCTTTGTACATTGCCAAAGGGTTTTATTTACTATATTATTATTTTCTTGTTATAAATAGTTTTTGTGATAAATATTTAGTTTTGATTTTTACCAACATTTCTGAAAAATATTAAACATTGACAACATTGCACAATCCCTACACGAGGCGACGAATCGTCACGATCAGCCAATCCATCAGCCTTTTGCAACATAGAGTGCGCGAGCATTCGAAACTGTTTCATCGGAGACTCGGAATCGGAAACAGTTTTACCGAAACAGTTTCATCGAAACAAGTTGTTTCGGTCGCCTCGGAGAAGCAGACCGCTCCAGCGAAGAGCGAAACAGATAGTTCCAGTGGAACCGGAAAACCTATCGATTTATACCTGTTTCGACCGGTTCCACATAAAAACCTGTTTCGAAAAGAACCGATATGGTTCAAAGCGGCATCATTAGTAGAGTTCTATAATCTAAGTCAGTAAATAATATTGAATGCGATATTATTTTCCATTGCCTCTTGTAATAATATTATTCACAAGCAGTAATGGCAGAATGAATGAAAAGGGATGAATAATTATCATTATGCTATTTGCTTCCAAGTGGTAAGTTAAAAGAGGAATCCTTTTTTGTTCATAATTACAATTGTATGATAATTAATAATAAATAATTGTTCCGCAATATCAGTGGCTTAACATTGTTTAATTAAAATTAGAGGGGAAGCTGTACTAACGTGAGAAAAATATTATTATGTGTTGTTGCAGTTAAAAGAACTCATAGCCAACGACTTCATGCTCGATAATTTTGTTATAAATATTATTTCGTTACGAGTTATTTATCATTCCGTCTATTGGAAATATCCTTAGAAATTAAATAATAAATATTTAATAATGATGATGATTTCATTTTTCTTCGCATTCTTTAAATTGCATTAAGTTATTTTAAACAATTAATTTTTAAAGCTTCATATTATATGATATTTGATATTCGACCACTATCCAGCAGGGGTTAGGCGTTTATATTCATGCTAAAATAGATTTTATTTTAACTATACCATTACCTCCTCCACTCCAGGCCGTGAACATACCAGCGAAGCGCTGTTGCCAAATGTTATTTCGTGGGAACGGAATGGAGTTTAAAATTCAGAACATGTATAAAGGGTATTTTTTTGTCACAAAGGGTTTTTTTTATCGAGGAGAATATTTCATAACCACCTTGTAGTCAGGGTAGTGTCAGATTCCTATTGACTAAACTCCCTGTATTTTTTCGGACCGATTAATTCTATGATTATCTGTTATTATATCTAAAACAGTAAAGCAACTATTTTGTACCAAAGAAATAACATTTATTGTGACTGGTACCATTTCAATACCTTTAATATTGTGTACTGGCAATAACTTTTTAACAATTTCAGAAAAATTTCCAAAAGCTGAACATATCATAAAAGCTAAAGTGGTTGTAGCTAGTAAATTGTCATTGAAAGCTACACCAATTAAGTTTTTCCCTCTATAGTCTAATCTTTTATTAACATACACTTCATCGATTGAAAGTACAACGATTTTTTGATGAGGTCCTAAGGAATCAGAGATATAGTTTAGGTAATTATTATTTTTTTTATGATCAAACAGAAGCACTATAGGAAAAATCGTTTAGGGCACTCTGGGAGTGGTGCCTTTGCGCAAAAAGTCGATTTACGTTGGTTTTGAATCGTTGGAGGTTATTTTCGTTGGGAAAAACGACCTCAGGAAGGTCGTTCCATAAGGATGAAGTCCTCCAGATGAAAGAATTCTTAAATAATGAAATTCGAGGAGTACTAAGCTTAACCACATATGGAGTTCGGAACCGGTTCTGTAATGTTAACCTATTTAGAGAAAACTGCTGCCTGGGTTTTTTAGCGGTAAATTCGATTTGGTTACTGTCACCCAAGCCAAAATTTCTTCCAGGTCTTTGTTGACGCGTGATACTTCATGCTGTCTGCGAAGATGTGCGTCGGCAGCCGATGTTTATGCATTCAATGATGAGAGAGTGTGATGTCGTCAGCAAAACTAAATATCGGATTTTTTGTTTTCACTAGAAGGTCGTTAATGTAGAGTAAAAAGAGAGGGGGGAGACAATATGGACCCTTGAGGAACACCGTCATTGATGGTGAAGGTGTCTGAGAGAAATCCGTCGATCGCTAGACAACCATGCACAGAATCGACTGGGTATACCATAGGATCACAGTTTACTTAGAAGTCCCTCATGCCAAACACGATCAAAAGGCTTTAGAAATATCCAGTGCAACAGCCCGAGTCTCCCCATGATGTTCGATTGCGTTGTTCCAAACATGGGTGTCATAGGCTAGAAGATCTCCAGTTGATCTGGACTTCCGAAAACCATATTGATGATCGCTGATAATGTTGAAGCCTTCCAGGTACTTTAGAAGATGTTGGTTAATAGCTTTCTCCATTACTTTTGATATAACTGAAAGCAATGCGACTGGTCGATAGTTATTATGCAGGGTTCTCTTACCTTTCTTTGGTAAAGGCTGTACTCGCGCCGTCTTCCGGCACGATGGAAATATTCTTTGTTTGTAGGATAAGTTAAAAAGTCTACAAAATACTGGTGTTAGTTCATCGGCGCATCTCTTGAGAACTTTGGTGTTTTTTGTGATTATTAGTGGTATTTGGATACGTATTGGGAACATTGGAAATATTCTTTGTTTGTAGGATAAGTTAAAAAGTCTACAAAATACTGGTGTTAGTTCATCGGCGCATCTCTTGAGAACTTTGGTGTTTTTTGTGATTATTAGTGGTATTTGGATACGTATTGGGAACAACATTGAGACTAGAATCTATCTACTATAGTAGATATATTTTCTACTTAGAAATGAGAGGTCTATGCTTATCAAGTGGTATTAATATCAAATACCAATAGGGAAAATTATTATTTCCCAGACCACCCGATGATCCTTATACAATAAGGGCATATTTTTGTCTACACAGTAGCACTTTAAAATACTGTTTCAGATTGAATGGTACTACCAAGAAAAGGATGCCCTCTCCATTGATAGGATGCAACCACCTGCAGACCGGTTTCGAAATTATTTGTTCTCGTCAGTACAGGGTAGGTGTACATACCCATCATCAGAGAGGACTTTAACTTAACGCCGTACTATCGATTGTAGTTGGCATTAGAATCTGTTCACAGAGAAAAAAAAACGCAACACCCAGTTAGAAACTCGTCCACAACCGAACATGGGCAGAATGAAATTTGCAACCAGTTAGAAGTTTCACTCTGCGAGCGAACTTAACATTATCTGTCGTTATATTATTTCTGGTAAAACCGTTAAAAGGTAATATGGATTCGTATAGGTTAGCGATGCGGTACTCGAGTACATAAATCGCGGAAGAACTCGACTCTTTAATGTACTCGTAGTACTTGGATACTCCTCTCGAGAATCGAGTACGGTATACGAGTACGGAGTTAAATTACTACTTTTCGCTTTTAACTAACGATACTCATGGGTCATGGCCCACCCAAACAAACAATAGAACACGAAAAATAAAATATATGCCGGTTTGACTTTACATATACGTATACACCTCAACAACTTTTAACACTATACAAAGCCCAGATTCGACCATTCGAGTACTGCTCTCATGTCTGGAGCTATGCACCCAAACATGCTCTTCGGCTACTGGATTCTATCGAAAGGAGACCCATTCGTCTGATCGGAGACCACGAGCTGACGAAGAACCTCGAGAACCTAAAAGATCGAAGACAGGTGGGGGATTTGATTCTCTTTTACAGATATTTTCATGGAAGGTGCTCGGCTGACCTTGCCCTATTAATTCCGCCCAGAGCGGCGAATAGCAGAAATACACGATGAACCACTGCCGCACATCCATATGTGGTTAAGCTTAGTTCTCCTCGAACTTCATTATTTAAGAATTCTTTCATCTGGAGGACTTCATCCTTCCCGAGGTCGTTTTCCCCAACGAATATAACCTCCAACGATTCAAAACCAACGTGAATGGCTTTGTTCGCACACGCAAAAATTTGAACATAAGCAACAAATTTAATGACAATAAGAATTTAAAGATATTATCTTATCCAATTTTTTTGGTAGTAGGCGATTTCTTTTTCGGCGGTCACCTTTATCCTTGTACTCGGTACTCGATACTGAAAATAACGATTCTTTCCCAACTTTATACCAAACAGAAACAATAAAATTAAACTCGTACAAGTTACAGTCACCTAGAGTCACCCCCCCCGCTACACGCATTTTAGGATGCCGACGCCGACGGTGATTGGCTGTCTAATAGGAATAATATCGATTTCGACGAACACCGAGTACGGTCGAAGGTATAGTGCTTCATTTCGGTGTAATGTTGTCAAATCGAATTAATCCTAATCGATAACTTATGTACTCGGTACTCCGATAAGTACTTGATTGTTGAAAGTTCTCGATTCTTGATTACTCGATTCTGAAAATAACGATTCTTCCTCAACACTAGTAGGAACTAGTATACAGGGTGTTATGGAAATGACGTATTATATTTAAATGGGTGACTCCTGGGGTGTCCTAGAGAAGCGCTACACATTTTTTTTTTTTCAAATCAAACGTTTAAAAAGTGGGGTAATTCACCCCTAAACCTACCGGTGGCTCCACGGCACCATATGATATTATCCGGCGGAGCTGTCTGACAAACACATGTTCCTACACTGTTGCCAAACTTTATAAAACTGTAGAACTTTTAGTTTCTTATAAAATTAATTATTTAGCTTACCTTAGGATACAAGGGAAGTAAATCGAGGATACTCTATGCTCACACTTTATGCTCTATACGTGCCCTGATAATAGTGTGGGACTGCCTAATAGCTATTAAGAAGTAAACTCAAAGTCACAGTCTACTCCTTGCTTGCAAACCCACTAAAACTGCTTTGTCCTCTTCTTCTGCATATCAAAACTAACTAAATCACTTAAAGAAACAGACAGACACCCACAAAACCACTATAAACACTACCATACGCTAGAATAAACGCACATAGGACGTCCAAATTTCAGTGACAATCCGTAAACTATGCTTGCAGAAGCCACATGTCCCTTATCCGACCTAAAGGAACATTTTCTAAAAGTTCTGGCAGGTCGTCTTGCAGGATATGTGGTCGTATTAGTTGATTATCAATAATACCTGCTGATATGTTCAAGGAAAACCTTATCTGGCTATTGGTCTCGCTAATTAAATATTCCATCTCGGGTAAAGCCAATCTCATCTGTGAACTATCCTTCAGAATTAGTCAGGTACTTTGACTTGACTGTATGTACCACTGTTGTAACCTTCTTGTAAAATAAAGGAAGTCTTGTAGTCTCAACTTTTTAACTTTTGTAGTACAGTGGCTAACGTGTTTGGGTTTCTCTCTCCTCTATAACTCGCTGATTAAATATTCCATCTCGGGTAAAGCCAACCTCATCTATCAACTATCCTTCGGAATTAGTCAGGTACTTCGACTTGACTGTATGTAGGTACCACTGTTGTAACCTTCTTGTAAAGTAAAGGAAGTCTTGTAGTCTCAACTTTTTAACTTTTGTAGTACAGCGGCTAACGTGTTTGGGTTTCTCTCTCCTCTATAACTCGCTGATTAAATATTCCATCTCGGGTAATGCGAAGCTCCATGTATAGGGCATTTTCCTGTGCTGCTCCATAGCATAAGACCATGTCCGTTAGTTCGATTGAAGTTCTTGTTTGAATAGCAAATTTATAATATTAGAAAATTATTTATATCCCTCTATCGCAATTTTAGCAAACTATTGCGCTGTTGCCAGTTTTGAAACTGTTACGTCGAAATTTTTCGCGCCAAAACATTAAATTGAAAATTCGATTAAAAAATATGAATTTTGTCCTAAAGCATGAATGAAAATTATACGGAGAAGTAATATTCAAAAGCAAATGACATAATTTATGGATATAATCTTATAAAACAGCATCTTATAAAAAATACGCCAGCAGGTGGCAACATTGTAGTGTTGTTGTGTAGTGATGCCATACAGAAAAAGAAGAAGAACGAAAATCTCAAATCAAAGGGCCCGCCCCCGAACGTTTTGATACGTTAAGTGGTTGAAGGGTCTGTTTGTTTATTAATTAATTGAGTTTAAAGTTTTTTGTCTGGCGTCATCAGTACAATTACCTTCATCAACTTGTTATCTGTTATTTACCATTAGAACATTATTGAGTAGTAATTAGTTATTAGTAGTTGTAAAAAATGTTATGTTATAAATCCTTCATCCATGTGAAAAACTTAAATGGGAGTGTTTTCTAAGCAGCAAAAGTGTTGTGTGTGCGTTAATAAATGTGAATTTATGTGCTGTTTTAAATAATACCGAAAAGGTAACAGAGCTTAAATAAAAAAAAATTTTCCCAGCGAACAACTCAAGGTAAAAGTTTAGAAATGTACCTTGAAAAATAAACATCTTCTGTCAACCGGTTATTGACCGTCTAAAGAGTTTAACCGACAACATTGCTCAAATTTCAGTGACGTTTTTGGCCATAACCTATCTCAATATTGTTTTGTTTAGGTATGGCCAAGGTTTGTTTACCTTTGGTCAGTAGTAACAGATATGTTTATTTGGTTTGACATAAGGTGTTATAATTCAGTTATTAATTGAAAGCGCCATTTTTGGTTATTTTTTTTCAATTTCTTTTCATCTCAGGAATTGCCGGTTTAAATATAATACGTCATTTCCATAACACCCTGTATATGCATTGTATTTATTTAAAAAACACTACGTGTTTAAATAAACGTATTTCTGTCCTGCGATTTATGAACAGCTCGCCTTTTAACAGATACTTTTCAACTGGAAATATTCTATTTTTAATCGCGATATACACCGTGTTCAATACGCTGGAGAAATGCAGCCAAATCTACTTTTCCGTTCACGGTTTATTTTTTCACGCCTACGAGTCATAAAATAGTACACAATCTTTTTTCCGATATACAAAAATGCATATTGCATCGGGTGAGGAAAAGTAAACAGACTGTTAAGTAACCTTGGTGAGAAAGTATAATTAATTATTGTCTATTGACATTGGCCAGGTCACAAAATAATGATCGATGTTGGCCAATAATGGCACAGAAATATACAGGATGTCCATTTAATGTGTAATCCGTCGATATCTCATATAATATTATGTATATTAAATATAAAAATGAGAATACTGTTGAAGTGGATCTTGTTAATGGTAACAGATACAAGTTCGATTAAATGGGAGAAAAGTATCGCAATCAATGCCCAATAATACGAATAAGATTTTTAAGTTTTGAGTTATTTAAAGGAACTGAAATTTATAATTCTTTATTTAATTTTTTTTCGACGTTAATATTATAGCTAGATTTTCGTCATTTTCCAGAGACCTTAGACTACTAGTAAAGTTATTGAAGCCTTTAAAGGATAAAGCCACAAATGCTAATGAATGTTTTACATTCTGTAATTTTAAGATACTATTTGTTTGGCGACTGAGAGAGTTTTTAATCTACAGAGTGATTTTGATAATCTTCGCTTTAAGACACCGCTCGTATTTCCGTTATGCGTCAACTTATCAAGAAGGTAAACACTGATCTTGTGAGAGATTTTTACGTAAAGTCCAGGGGCGGAGCCAGTTTTTCTCTAGAAAGGTTAGTTTTTGAGATATTACCAAAAATAAAATTTTTAAGATATATATAAACAACTATACATTGTGATGTCCAAGATACGGAGGGCAGTACAGGGATCTCGAGAACGGTAAGAAATACGAAGTCGGTTAAATAGAGATAAAGTTGCGCACTTACGTGCCTAATAATATGCCGTTTAGAAAGTTTTAAAACTCCGAGTAGTTCCGGAGATATCCGGAAAAACAGGAATTCTGAAAAATCGTTTTATTGTTTTCCTGGGTTCTTTTGAGATCGAATTCTAAAGTAAATTGCACTTTTGCATTGCCACTTTTTCCGCTCTATCTAACAGCGTTAATTGTTTTGTAATCCGACGAGTCGTCTTCGAAGGGTCATTATCAACTTTCTTTTTGTAAATACGGTCCTATTTTTCTGATATTGGAATTTGAGAGCTTTTTTCCCCCCGAATGCAACGATGTATGACACATTGTGGTTTAATGACGTTTCGATGGTTTTTTGAACAACATCAGGAAATTTTGGGATACGGTCCTGTATTTCTCCTAATTTTATAAATAACATCTCATAAGATAGCTCTAAATTTTATTACTTAGGTAATAACGGACATCATTTCGAACACCTGATTATGTAGTTCCTTAATTTTTTCGTTGTTCGTTTTATTACTGTTTTGGAATGATTTTTGTTCACTTATTTGTGGTTTATTATTAAATTATTTGTTATTTATTGAACTAGTCCACCATAAGTAAAAATTTAGGGCTTACTTATGAGATACAGGACCGTATCCCGATATTCTCTGATGTTGTTCAAAAAACCCTCGAAACGTCATTAAACCACAATGTGTCATACATTGTTGCATTCGGAAGAAAAAAAGCTCTCAAATTCCAATATCAGGAAAATAGGACCGTATTTAAAAAAAGAAAGTTGATAATGGACCTTCGAAGACGACTAGTCGGATTACAAAACAATTAACGCTGTTAGATAGAGCGGAAAAAGTGGCAACGTAAAAGTGCAATTTACTTTAGAATTCGATCTCAATAAAACCAGGAAAACAATAAAACGATTTTTCAGAATTTCGGTTTTTTCCGGATATCTCCAGAACTACTCGAAATTTTAAAACTTTCTAAACGGCATATTATTAGGCACGTAAATGCGCAACTTTACCTTCGTATCTCTTACGCTTTCCGAGATTCCTGTACTGGAATTGGACACGTTGTATACAGGGTGTTCCTTTTACAAATGTTTACTTTTGTTGATATCTCAAAAACGGATCTATTTAAAGAAGAACTGGCTACGCCACTGAACTCTACTTAAAAATCTCTAACACTCTAAAATTAAGAGAGCCATAAAAAATTTTACCCCTGAATTTTTCGTTATGTTACACTCTTTATTACTCTTTTGTTATTCCCTTCAAAAAGTCTTAATAAAAGTTTTCTTTAAAATTAATACGGAAGCGAATATTTGACCACCTCGAGATTTAGATGAAATCCCATGTGTCCTGTTCGGACGCAGTACCCGGTATATATATCCTGATTTTTTTGCCGTTATTTTAAAACAATGTATAATATTAAAAATCCTTAAATTTTTGGCACAAAACGAATTCTTTAAAAAACGGTGGGCTCTACTCTTAAAAAATATTTTTCGACGCTTTCGTGTTCTAGAAATAGACTCCGGAAATAAAAACTAAAAGAATAACAACATGCTTTTCCACTTTAAAAATAAAATTCTTCGAAAATCATCACACCGGTAATTTACCTTATTAAATCGACCGAGCCCAGCGACTCTTAAATTAGCTGTTGCATCCTGAGTCTAGGACAGTATTTTCTCCTTTTTCCATAGACGTTAAAATATGTAGCTGAGAGAAACAGCAGGTCTTGACGTGATGAATCTTAATTTAGACGTCATCAAAATACCTACCTAATTTTAGGGGCTTTGATCTCAATTTTTTTCTTGTCAGATAGAAATTAATGTCTATAGGGTGTCCCACGATAAGCGAACTTATAAATCAGGGGTTTCCAACCTTTTTAGGAAGCTTGCCACTATGTAAATAAAAAACATATACGTGCCTCAGTTGTGAATATTTAAATAAATTATATATATATTAAAAAAATTAAATAACAAATAAATAAAATAGAAGAATAAAATTACTTTTATTTACAACCATGCATGTAATAATGACATTTCGTCTACCTTTGAAAGGTGGAAAGTTGACGTTTTTTTACTTTTACTTTCCACCCGGGTGGAAAGTAAATTTTTTTTGTAATTTTTTTAAAAATCGATATCTCAAAATAATATACGAACACACTTTTTTAAAAATGCTAATTGCTTTGCGTAGATATGTCTCCTTTTTCCCTAATTGTTAGAGTGGTCCTCAGCATTGAATATGGTGACCAAATCGTTGAAATCTTCTTTGTCTCGACATTTTCACTGAATTAAGCTAGTAGTGCCGACTCAGAACCAGGATTTTGAACTTTGTTATAGTTATATTATGCCTTTTCATATGTCGGGCGGCTTTTAGTTGGCAGAAAACCCTTCTTCTACTATTTTTGCTGCTTCTCGAATTTCTGGTGGAGTAGCAGCAAAATCAAATTCCTCATCTGATAGCATATTTCTGTTGTTAAAGTAATATATTGTTTAGTGACATGGAAACCTCATTCAAAAAATGATATTTGCCATCTTGATGTGTATTATTACCTACGTTATTTTACCACCTACGGTTATTTGAAATTTCTGTATCTTTTATGAATAATTTTAATTGAAAATAATAAGAAGTGGATGTTAGATGTGGTTACCATTACCGTCCTGGTTTTTAAGTTTATAAAATTACTCATTTTACCCCCCTACAAAATAATAACGGCGCCCATGCTTGCATCGCATCGTTGCAATAATTAAAAATTTATTGTTCCTATAATCTCAAATTAAATTTACAAACGTTCTTCTACATGAAAACGTTCTCTTGAGTTTTTCTCGTCATTCTTGATTAAAACAATTAAATTCAAATTGCTTCATTTAGCAGTATTGACGGAATAAATGACGTTTTAACAAGCATAATTTTCCAAACAATACTTGTTGACATAAAGTAGTTCAAAACCATCTCATAAGTATAATTTTTCGACGATTTTTAGTGTTTCATCGAATTTATTTTATTTTTTCGCTGTTTTTATTCGAATATGGTGAATTATACGAATGCGGAAATGGCGGTAATGCATTATATGGTCTCGCAGACGGTAATGCAACAGAAGCGAGACGTATTTATCAGGAAATATATCCCAATCGTGCCTTGCCAGATAGCAGAATCTTTTCGACTGTTCATCGCCGTCTTAGTGAAACTGGTAGTTTCCATAAAGGTACTTCGGAAGGTAGACCTCGAACTGTCAGAACACCCGAAATTGACGAAGCTGCTGGTGCTGAAGGTGCTGCAGGAAATCAATGAACATTCTGAGATGAGTACGAGGAGGATCTCTAGAGATCAGTGTAGTGTACTACTTCAAATGAGTAATGCAGATGACGAATACACTGTTTCGCTGAGTTAAGTAAGTACTGAATGAAGTGAGTCGTGGTAAGACAGAACAAACCCGAACAAACCCGAACATCGTGAATGAAGGATCATTGTTTATAGTGCGAGAATAATGATTAGTGATTGTGCCCTGTGGTGGTATATAAAAGATACTACAGTCTGAATATTTGTCATCAAATTGTTTGGTGAATTTTGTTTGATTATTTGCTGTATCCGTACCACATTCTAAGAGTACAGTCATTGCTTCCCAGCGATTTTCCAAAGCGTGTGAACTTCTGTCAGTGATACCTTCAGAATGTTACACTAAATCCGCAGTTTGAGCAGTATGTTCATAGACGAAGCAAGATTTTCCAGGAATGGTATTCCAAATTTCCATAAAAAACCCCATGCCATAACCGAACCCCATTTCCAACAGTAATTTTCGATTAATGTATGGGCAGGAATTCTTGATAATCACCTTATCGGCTCATTTTTTCTGCCAAGAAGTCTTATTTACATTTCCTCCAAGAGAATATTTTAGTAATCACTATTTCTGGATGTATGATGGATTACATGTTCAAAGGTTGCAGGAACAACGGCTAAACAAATGGATACTAACAGAAGAAGGAAGAGGGGAAGACCGAGAAGGAGTTGATGAGAAGGCATCGATAACGAGATCAGAGAGAGAGAGAGAGGACTTGACGTGGAATGACAGGGAACAATGGAGATTGGTAATCGGAAGACGTCGGAGGACGTCTTTCAAATCCGATATATATATATAAATACACACTAGGTATGGCTTATTTATCTAATGATTTTGTATTTTTAATGTTAAGTAAATGAATAGGTGTAAAGTACGTTTCACTTTGGATACGACTTAATGATTTCCTGGGTTGGTCCCATTGTGTCGACAAGAGCCTCGCAATAAACAAGTGAAGTATGAAGGGACGGACTAAGGAAAACAATTAATGATATGATTATATTAATATAATCAAATGAAAAAATATTTTTTTTAAATATTACTAGTCATATTTATTTACATTTATAATGTCATTCTATAGATAGTTCTGTTTTGCTATCGCTATCCTCATCAAAATTAATTATAATTGGATTAATTATACGATCCAGACTAATTATTACGTGACGGACTGAATTTTTCCAACTACCTGGGGGAATATCATTAAAGCATTTTCGCATTAATTCTACATCTAATGTAGATACGCGTTGCTTTTCGTACATGGTGTAGATTTTTCGCCTTATCAAGTCCTTGTCGCTTTCGTCGAAACATTTGGTGAAACCGGCATCTTTACGCTTCTTTCTAGATTTAATGGAATTTGACGCGATTCTTTTAACTGTAGTCAGAGGTATCTTAGTCAAATCAGACGTTTCAGTCGCAGCAGCACTAGCATAAAGTCCTCTGTTGAGTAAAGAAGTATATACTCTTTTTACAATTTCCTTAGCATCGAGAGATAAATGCATTTTCTTCACTGCAACACTAGAAGAAGCCAACCATCAATGCTTTTCCATGGATGCCACATACTGTTTTTTTATACGTTTGGTAAAATAATATCGGTAACACAGCTAAACTCTTCCAGCAAGAAATAAAAACTAACAAATTTTATCACAAAAGATATTTAAATATAAATTAAGCAACCTAACCTACCTGATGTGCCTATATTTAATTATAATTATTACAATCCGGTCCTTTCCACATAATAATAACAAACGGTCATACATAATGGGATCGCTAAAGGTACTTTTACTGCAGTCATTAAGTTATATCCATTTTTCGTGGAACAATCTTTACATACCCTGTACTGACGAGAACAAATGAGTTCGAAACCGGTCTGCAGGTAGTTGCATCCTATCAATGGAGAGGGCTTCCTTTTCTTGGACGTACCATTCAATCTGAAATAGTATTTTAAAGTGCTACTGCGTAGACAAAAATACGCCCTTATTGTATAAGGATCATCGGGTGGTCTGGGAAATAATAATTTTCCATATTGGTATTTGATATTAATACCACCTGACAAGCATAGACTTTTTATTTCTTAAATATATAATTGGTTTAGTTTAAAAAATAAATAAAATTCAATTTTTATGCAAGATATCAAATAGATAGATCAAATTTAAATTTTAGGAAATTTACATGCATCTAGATTCTAGATCTTTTATGCTACCCGATACAATTAGACGTGTAACTTGCTCTGCCCTAAACTTAATTAGGACGTAAATTTTTAAATATTCCATAATTAATTGGAACAGTGTATAATGTTCCATGTAAAATATTCTTAGATGATGTCATATCTACCACCTGGCATACCCTATACAGGGTCATTAACGGCTGACGTATCTATCACTTTCGGTTGTACCGGAAGTCGGTGTCAACTTGCTTATTTTAAATGGAACATCCTATATATTATTACATTTTTGGATTCTATCCAATATGTTTGACATATTTAAGACGACATTTGCGTACCTTAAAATAATAATTCATTTTTCCTATAAGGAAGCCTTTATTATTTAATATGTGTCAGATTTCTTGTTAAAAAGGGTCTGCTTTATAAGATTTTTTATAATACTTTTAAAATATTATTACATGTTGTTCAAAAAATAAGATTAAAAATGAAATTAAGAAAACTGCAAGAAATCTACATTTTCAAATTTAAACCCTCAAATTTTATAATTACTTTCTATTGAACATGAAGAATAAAGATAAGTTTGTGTATAATGTTGTCTATTCCGAAAATTTTTAGTTTTCGAAATATTGCCCATTTAATATTTTTATATGGCGATTTTGCTGCTATGACGGCATTGAAATAAATGTGTCATATGTTCTTTTTACTACTTTATCACATTTAACATAAATAACAAACAAGTTAAAATAATCTTCGTTTGTATAATTTAAGCGCCCCGGTATGATTATTAATAATTTTCAAAAGGTAAGTACAACTTCATAATAATATATTTCTTTACCGTTTGACTGATTTTCAACGCCGTCACTTCATAATAATATATTTCTTTACGATTTGATTGTTTTTTCAATGCTGTCATAGCCAACTAGTGAACTTAAAATCCGCAGTAAAATCACTAATAAAAATATTAAATTGGCAATGTTTCGAAAACTACAAATTTTCGGGATCGACAATCTTATACAAACTTTCCCTTATGTTTAATATTTTTAATGTTAAATAGAAAATAATTATAAAACTTGGGGGTTTCCATTTCAAAATGTAGATTTTTGCAGTTTTCTTATTTTAATTTTTAATCTTAATTTTGAACACCCTGTATTAATAGTTTAAAAGTATTATAAATAACCAACTGATAATCCGACCTGCCCTTTTCCATAAGGAATCCGACCCAAATTAAATAATAAATGCTTCCTTATAGGAAAAATTAGCAGCGATAGTCCCCCACAATTTATCATACTGACTGAGACTTTGATAATGAAAGCGGCGAAGCAATGAAATATTTGAATAATATCTGGCAGTGTATTTTAATATGATTATTCTTCAAGACTAAAGAGCTAATTTCGTTAAAAAATGTTACAAGAAGCCAAAAAACAGACTAAATTAACTGACTTATTTCCTTCCACTAACTAATTTGTGCATTTTAGAGCTCAAAATATAAATGTAATGAAAACACCCCAGTGTTATTCCTGTATTTATTTTATCATAAACTTGAAATAGCGAACAACCTCGGTAGAGCAGCACACGCGTGCACTATATCGAGACTGTATTTAGGACTACTATGTATTAGAAAAACAAATACATTTACACATCTCATTAGGTACCTGGTTTTTATTAACCACTGTTAAGTAGGTAGGTAGGAGAAAAATTTCGTTCCTCCAATAAGGAAGTCTAAAATCATAGACATGGGCGTTCGGACTGTGTCTCCTCATCATTCATATTCCATACCCTAGGTCTTGTGGTACTAATTGTAATAGGCAGGCTTTTGATAGCTTGGCTACTATCATCACTAGCTTGTGTCTCCTTTATATCTTCATTCCAAGCAGATACAAAGCCATCTTCATGCAGAGCATACTTGCTCTTTGTAATCTGTATCTACAATAATTTAAAAATATTTATATTATAAGATTTAGGGATCTATAGAGCTACAAAACTAATTTTTAGATAACATCACGAAAATGCCAACAGTAGGGCTAACAAAATACCTTGTGACTTTAAAAACGGTTTACAATTTTAATTCAAAATGATGTTTTACCAGTATTATTAACTATTGCACTCTCTTCTGCAGATAACTTTATTCTAAATTTAGCTCCAGAGCGGTGAAGAATTTCCACAGGAATATAATTTGAATTTGTGTCCACATCCATTATGGTTTTTGTTTAACCCAAAATTTAATGTTTTAAACTTGAAATTTTTGTATAGTCGACAATCTCTTCCGATTTCAGCAGGCCAATATTTACGTCTTTTTAGGGTGTGAGTATGTGGAATGCGGAAAAGAAATTTGGCTGTTTGGATTAAAATTTTCCCCTCTCGGGTTTGTTGGTTATAGGTGTGTTTTTTTTAAAAGATTTTTTTCGATGATGTCAAATTTGATTTTTATTTTCGTATTCTACTCCTCAAAATATGTATATTTATTCTGGTTAGTAAAAAATGAACCAACGTAATTAAAAAGGCAAATGTAATTAAAAATTATTTAAATATTTTGTGGCATTTAGGTATATAGGTAATGATCAAATAAATTTTAAAAGCAGTACATACTATTCACAATATTTTAGGACCAAATAATTAGTAATTACCTTTGTTCGGAAACAACGAATACTTTCGGAAAACTGAGGTTCAAATTTTAAAACAAAATAAAAAATTAATAATTCTATAGCGCAGTGTTGCCAGGTATCTCGTGAAATGTAACCAGATCTGTTGATCTTTTTGTGATTTTATGAAGAATCTGGTGGTCCATGAAAATCTTTTTAAAAAAGTCGGTTTTCTGTTATTACCAGTTTCGTGTTGGGGGCGGTATATTTTATAAATCACAAAAAATCACCAGATCTGCCGCTAGAGCGGCGTGGGGATGAGGGGGTAATGACGTAAACGGTTCTGATTGGTTAGGTTGGTGTCGCGGGCGACAGTATGTAAGCTCTGAGAACGCAGCTTAACGCTTTACCTTAAAACCGCTTACCTAAAAATACAATTGCCGTATCAGAGCGATTAAAAAAAACAAATCCGTGAATATTAAATCAATTTGTGCAAAACGTTATGATCGCACTGTAGAATACCGTTACATACGGTTAGATTGCTCAATAACATCAAATACGTATATCTAAAAACAACACTTCATACTACGCCATTGCATCCTGCTGTCGAGTAATTCTAAAAATAGCCGGTCGATGGCGCCTTTTTACTGGGGAATGCGAGTACTCACGTTGACAGGTTTATAGGATTTTATAAGGCCCATTCACTTCCCACTTTTAAATTGGGGGAAGTGAAACTTCGAATCGTTCACACATTTGGTTCATTAAGAGCTAAAAGTCAATAAATTCTTTAACTAAAGAGGGGTGGGTAAAGAGGTTTGTAGGTTAAATAAGAATCATTTAACGGGGTTTTTTTATACCTAATTTTATAAAGAGCACAAATGGGGAAGATTTAGAATTTCTCGTTCTCTTTTGACAACAGGATTGATCACACACATATTTAGATGAGTTAATTGCGTGATGTATTTTTAGAAAATTGAAGGACATTATGCTTATAGGTCAGTAATCATATACATCAGATCATGCGTCAAATGCACTAGTTCTGATTTTTTGTTGTTTATGATGTTGGACCAATGAATAATCCAAGTTTACGACCTCGCGTGCTGAACATGTACACTAAGGTTTTAACCCTAAAGAGTTAGTTTTTCGATACTACCTATTCAGTGCGTCTTCAAAGTAGAATACATTTGCTATAATTTGAGATCACAAGCGTCTCTGTACACTCAATAACTGATGGCTGTGATGCCGATGAGCGTGTGCTTCTCTTCTATCTATTCCACCTCTAACACGTTCCAATGGTACAATAGCATCCACAGCCGGAGACAAAGCAAACTTACTTGCTGAACTATTTTCATCGAATTCCACTGTTCAGGGAAGAACACTACCCAACATTCCTGCAGTTCAATCCGAAATGATCCAAATCGTGTTCCGTCAGCGTCTCATCAAACAAATCCTGAAAGGGCTCGACGTCAAGAAAGCTTCTGGTCCAGACGAAATTTCTGTTATAGTTCTCAAGAGATGCGCCGATGAACTAACACCACTATTTTGTAGACTTTTTAACTTATCCTACAAACAAGGAATATTTCCATCGTGCTGGAAGACGGCGCGAGTCCAGCCTATACCAAAGAAAGGTAAGATAACCCTGCCTAGCAACTATCGACCAGTCGCATTGCTTTCAGTTATATCAAAAGTAATAGAGAAAGCTATTAACTAACATCTTCTAAAGTACCTGGAAGGCTTCAACATTATCAGCGATCATCAATATGGTTTTCGGAAGTCCAGATCAACTGGAGATCTTCTATCCTATGTCACCCTTTTTTGGAACAACGCAATCGAACATCATGAGGAGTCTCGGGCTGTTGCACTGGATATTTCTAAAGCCTTTGATCGTGTTTGACATGAGGGACTTCTAAGTAAATTACGATCCTATGGTATGCCCAGTCGATTCTGTGCATGGTTGTCTAGCTTTCTTAAGGACCGATCTCTGCAAGTGGCGATTGACGGATTTCTCTCAGACACCTTCACCATCAATGCCGGTGTTCCTCAAGGGCCCATATTGTCTCCCACTCTCTTCTTACTCTACGTTAATGACCTTCTAGTGAAAATGAAAAATCCGATGTTTAGTTTTGCTGATGATAGCACACTTATGTCATCTTTCACTTTGAATGCACAAACATCGGCTGCCGACGCACATCTTCGCAGACAGTATGAAGTATCACGCCTCAACAAAGACCTGGAAGAAATTTTGGCTTTGGGTGATAGTAACCAAGTCGAATTTAACGCTAAAAAATCCAGGCAGCAGTTTTCTCTAAATACGTTAACATTACAGAACCGGATATAGTTATGGACGGACACGAAATCCCTCTATTAATTTGCTGGGCGTCAACCTGGGAGGAAATATGTCTTTGCATAATCATGTTGTGGCAATCGCCAAGATAGCTTCTCAGAAACTTGGTGTACTTTTTCGAACCAGAAAGTTGTATACACCTCAACAACTTTTGACACTATACAACGCCCAGATTCGACCATCACTAGAGTACTGGTCTCATGTCTGGAGCTCTGCACCCAAACATACTCTTCGGCTACTGGATTCCATCGAAAAGAATGCCATTCGTCTGATTGGAGACCACGAGCTGACGAAGAACCTCGACAGCCTAGAACATCGAATACATGTTGGGGATTTGACTCTTCTTCTTGACGTGAATCGCTTTTTGAGCACACTCACCACTCCCAGAGTGCCTTAAATGATTTTTCCTGTAGTGTTTGTGTTTGATCATAAAAAAAAAATAAAAAAACAGTGACCTTAAGAATGTCAATTAGCTCTTGGAATGGCTTTTAGCCATTGACTTTTCATTTTTTGATCTTTTGGGAATTCAAAAATTGATATACTCTCTTCACCTGCTGTTGAAGCACTTTTATGGTTCTAATTGCACCCAGGAACACAGCAGGGACTTGGTATATTGATAAGTATACAAAACTAAATTTAAAAAATAGCATGATTTGGCAGCTATGTACGAATGTAGTCATTTTTAAGCTTATTCCTTCGAGCTAAATAAATAAACAACACTAGAATTCAATAAATTGGCATTAAACAATAAAGTTCTACAGCTCAGAAACGACGAAAAACACAGCGTTTAAATATTTAGAAACACCTAAAATTGATAAACAAACGTCGGTAGTTTGTTCACTTATTAATAAATATTGGAGAAAAACCGCATTAACTTATGTTTCGTGGGGGTCTCATTATAAACACTTCACTTAAAATTCAAATAACCTTTACGTTAAATATCAAGAAAAACCGATTAAAAAACGAAAACTAAAAGCAGAGTTGACAACCTGTTCTGCACTAAAAATGACAAGGTCACTTGACCCAAGGATCCAGAAGCAGCGTTGCCGGTGTAAGCACCTGTCGGCTTGTTAAGTTAAGGAGGTTGTGACATTCACGTAGCAGTCGAAACCATGGAAATCAATGCACACCACCAATCACACCAAGCATTTTGGTAGCTTCCATGGTTTCAACTGTTACGTCACTGACTGCCATCAGTTTTGGTGGCGAACTATAGGTAACTTACACATAATTTCTGGAATTGAACAATTGAGAAAACTGTAACAAATCTACATTGTCAAATGGAACCCCCAATTTTTATAACTATTTTTTATTTCGCATTAAAAAGGGTAAGTTTGTGTAAGGTTGTCTATTTCGAAAGTTAGTAGTTAAATGGTTTGCCGTTATTAAAATTGGTTCGCAGCAAAAAACAGCCATTAAATCATTTGATCAGCATAAAAAGATTTTGCTTGCAATAAATAAAAATCAGGCTGCAACACTTGTTCTGCAAAAATGCTACAATCTGTCAACAATTGTAATATGATGTGTTCGCTTAATTAACAGTCTAGCTGCGAAATGATTACTTGTTGAGCAAGATCTTACAAATGGTCAGTAGAAAAAAATATGTCTAGAGGCAGTTAACTTCAGAGGTTTGCATATTAAAAAAATGGTTATCAATATAAATCATTGGATTGCGTTTGTTTTGAATAATCGGCAAAGTTCGTTATTGTGGGGGGAGCGAAAGCAGTCTCGTGATACTAGTAGCTAATTGCGTGCGTGTGTTCGGATTTGTTCATTCATTCGGTGTAGCAGTCAAGGCCCAAAAGGTGCAGTGGAGGCGGGTTTTCACTTGTTTTCCCAGGGCACTGTCAATTTATGTAACTTTCTTGTGTTTTCTTTTGCCGAATACAGAAGGAAATCGGCTACAAAAGGTGTAGCGGGGGGCGGGTTTTTACTTGTTTTCCCAGGGCACTGTCACTATTTCCCGTGTTATTGCTTTTTTTATGACCAAGTTTAAATATTTTGCTTACCCGCTGATTGCTTACCAATATCTGATTAAAAGTAGATCGCTCATAGCAGCTTATATATTTAATTTGCGTACCAAAATAATTTAGAGCACTCTAGTATGACATTAATTACTGACCGATTCAGAAATGTTTGCTGTCCATAAGTTGCTGACTAACCAGCAATTTTGGCTGACCGATTACATTTTTCTGTTCGTAAAAATAAGAATATTTTGTTAACCAGTTAAATGATACACTTTTCGAAATATTACAAATTTAATATTTTTATATGGCGATTTCTCTGCGGATTTTAAGTTGCTCCTAGTTATCTATGACGACATTGAAAAATAGTGAAATGGTAAAGAAATGTATGAAATAGTCACTTAACATTTGAAACTTATAAATAATCATGCCGGGGCGCTTAATCTATGACTCCATTAAAAAATATCGTTATGATTATGTATTGGATTTTTTGAATTAACATTGTCTATCATCTGTCTCTTGTCGCCGAATTGTAGAAAAATACACGAAGGAATTTTTCAAGCGGAACGTATGTACATTATACCATAATATGAGTGGAGTACGTAGCCCGAAACGTCTGTCCGTTTTGCGCTTCATAAATGATAGGTAACTCTAAACGTTCTCCTTATCTGCGCGTTTCACGTAAGACTTTTTTGATAACCCCTGTATAACCAATGGCCTTATGGATAGTTTTGAATCTTATTTGACCAGAATTTTGTTAGACGGCTATTTTTTGGAAATTTAATTTTGTCCCTATTTTTGTCGCCAGTGCTTAATATTCAATGAAAAAATCATCATAACTTAGAGACTTAGATACTTAGAGTATTTTCGAACGCAATTTTCTCGATTACGGTTTTTCGAATCGAATAGGTGTTTTTCGTCAGGGATGCCAGACAATTAATGCCATTGCCGACTTGACATGCACGTGTCAGTCGGTCTTGGGTGGGCCCACCATCCTTTCCCCGCTAACTGGAAGCTGTCAGCAGTCCACCAGAGCGCATGAAGAAATGAGGGCAAGAATTTTGTCTGAAGAAAGAATGAATGATTTTAATTTAATACTATAGTTCGTTGAATGTAGGACGAGGCCTAACTAATGTTCAGACTATACTTTTGACTGTATTGGCTCGGGCGCGTCCAATGAATACAATAACAATGCAAGTTATTATATTGAACATGGAGGGCTTTTAATTATTTAATTTTTTAATGCCTTTGTCAATGAGGGTAATTAAGGGTTAGGGTTAAGGGTTAGTCCTTTCGTAAGTCGAGTAACGCGACCCGAAGTACTCGTAAGTTAATTATTTACATTTTATGTACAATAAGAATTATCATAGACTAATGCTCAGTTTTTCATTCCAACCTATCATTCATCTATCGCAGGTAGAGGCTTATAATACTAACTTAAGATATTTCATGTTACCATTACTTTCTTTTCTGGTCTTTTTATGTCACAATTAGGTAAATTTTATGTTCGAAAATTATTCTAGCTTTGGGAACAAAGTCTGTTTTGAATAAATCTTCGCACCAAAATACAAGTGTCTTTTATGGTCTTATTTATACTCGCGCCAGAAACGAGTATTCAGAGATCAATTTTAGTTATTATTTAGACTCGCACTAAAATACACGAGTGTTTGTAGGTATTCCAGTATTGTTTATACTCGCCGGAAACACGATTGTTAAAAAATAAAATTCACTGAGGGAAAGATCCGCAGTTTGACTTTTCTCGGAATTTTCGGTGATAAACACTCTAAAACCTGTAGCCGAAAATACGGACCCCCCTCTTACGTAAAAATTAATAAAAAAAATTAAATCGCGTTTGAGCACGACTCTGGGAAGCCCCACTCGACGGTATACCGCGTAACCCAAAACAGACTAACTACTCCGTCTCTCTGCCTCTGGCCCGAAAAGCCGTTGCTGACATTGCAAATCATATAAAGCGGGTCTGATTTTGCATATCAAAAGCTCACATCCGTTAAAAATTATTATTATTTTATGAAATATAAAATAAATCCTACATAATATAGGAAAATATCATCCTATGTATAATTTTCTTGAATTGGAAGAAGCCAGTTTTACACCACTCTATTATGTATAGCCTATAAAACGAATGCCAATACTCTTGGTAGGGAATGAAATTAAACGTTAAAGCATTCCTTGGGGATTTGGTTTGCTCTGTACTAAAATTGATACTGTTTCGTAATTATTTTTGTTCTTTTTGCAATTGTGAAAACATCCTTAAGAATGTAAAGTAGTCACACCGATCCCTCTTACAATAACTGCAAACCCATTCAGAATAATATTTATACGCAATAAATATTCAGTATAGTAAAACGTTGGGTCTTAAAATTTGACACTAAATGCAATATTAAGATTACACAGATGAAGAGATAAATTACACGACCAGAATTCACAAGTTTTGTGGTTCAAAGCAACGTCATATTATTTATTGTGTTCTTCCGGGTAATATTTCATAGGAACCATTAGCTAAATTCTGTAGTGCTTTGAGGTCTGTTTTAGTATGTAACAACTTCTTGTCTAAGAAGTAAATAAATTAAAATGCGGTAAATATATTTGGCTAGTAGGACCAAAAATATTTAATTAATAAACAGACAGAATTGTTTTTATTCTGTCAGAATCATACAAAGTTTTAAACAGTAATCAATGATGCCCAGTCTGTACCGAGGGTCCTAAATCTACCGGCTGCGTTTGAAACCGAAAAGTATAATATTAATTATATTGCATGCATTTATCATGTGTATATATTAAGTAAAAATATTGTACTAAATATTTGTATATTTTTTTAATTTACTACTCGTAAAGTTATTTATAGTTTCACAACTTTCAGATTCCAACGTGCTAACGATTATACTACGATTACCACGTGTGTAACCCTGAAGTTTAGATCTTTCATTGATTTTTCGAGCGCGCTGTTGTTTCTGTTCATTCTCTACTGCCATTGTCATTTTTTTAATTTTTTCGAACTAGAACTATTTAAAGCTATTTATTAGCTATCTACAATGGTTCTTCAATGTGTGATGTGTTATTCTAATGAGGCTATGTTTTTTATATTTTAAGAAAATATTGCAAAAATATAGATTATTTTCTTCATAAGAAACCCGGCACTATATTATTTTTAAATTTCCTAATCTAAAGGTGCTTCTAGAGACTGGTAACATTTTTACGGCAATGTGTTGCTGAAATAGTATAGCTGGAAGTTGCCGGAAATATTGTCAACCAATATATTGCAATATATTTTGGATGGCCCGGCAATATAAGCCAATATGTTTACTATTGTTAATATGATGCCGTCATCTTATTTATTGAAGTAAGGTCGCCTCCATATGTTTTTTAAAATTTTTATTTACGACAATAAAACCCGCTGCTACAATAATGAATGATATGGGCCATGCTGTTGCGGAAATGTTGCCGAGCTATATATCGCCAGATATATTTCTGCAACAATTAATGGATGTCCCATCTTCGATACTTTTATAGGGTATCTTCGTAATAAAAAAGTAATGTACGTGTCATGTGCTCTTTTTGGTTCAAACTAAAAATTTGAAAATTTTCGCTCGCTTAAGACATAAAATCAAAAAATTGGCAATTTCAAAATTACCCTATAATTTCTTAGTTAAAAGATAGGCAGAAAAATATTTAATAGAGTAGTTTCTTTACATTGATTGTTGGATAATCTTCAGTTTTCACAATAAGTATACGGGGTCAGGTAAAAAAGTTATCGGACCTAATCCAATTTTTTTTAAATGGAACACCCTGTATATTTAATCTAAAAAGATACTATTTTAAATTCTCCTTTCAAATATATAACACACCATGGATGATATTGGTTTCCTAGGTGATTTATTAAACTTTAAACGGTAGCCATGAAACAAAAGCTAATATCCTAGAAACAACTTTGTTGACCATTAACATTTAACGTCAATTTCATTTTTAAATAGTCATTTGCGAAAATGACCTATCAACATTTTGAAAAATTTGATATGATATCAGTTTATATTGTGGAAAAAACGAAGAAATGGCGCAAAGTGTATATTTTGTTCGCTATCCGATCCATTTAAGGACATATTCCGAACATTTGCGATGATTTCCGTTATTTTTTACCTTAATCTGAATCTTTTATTTCGTTTCAAAGTAATAAAGTTTAAATAAATCGCATAGGAAACCAATATCATCCATTGTGTGTTTATATTTGAAAACAGAATTTAAAATGCTATCTTTTTAGATTAAAATATACAGGGTGTCCCATTTAAAAAAATTAGGTTAGGTACGATAACTTTTTTACTTGACCCAATATAATTATTCTGAAAACGGCAGATTGTTCAATAATCATTATAAACAAAGTTCTGTATAAAATATTTTTCTGTATCTCTTTTAACTAAGAAAATATATGGTAAATTTGAAATTGTCAATTTTTGATTTTCCCCCGTATTTCTTAAGCAATCGAAAATTCTCAAATTTTGATTTTACCATTTTAAGTTTGACCCAAACAGAAAACATGACACCTACATTACTTTTTTGATAGCACTAGCAATTACGGTGATACCCTATAAAAGTGTCGAGGCACCCCTACGATGAAAAAAGAGCAACAAATATCACCCTGTAATTTTTATAAGAAGCCATTACTGCAAATATACAGGGTGCTGCATCGTTGAGTTGAACATATGAAATCCAATATAATTTTTGAGGTGGCTGATTTATTGGCTCACCTGTACATTTTATAGAAAAACTGCATTATAACTTCTTGAAGAGGCCGACATGTTAAACCCACGTGTAGAGTTTGAATACATCTTGGTGAGCCAATCCTAAGCTTCTCAATTAAACGTGATGGCAAAACCACGAAACTCTCACAATTCAGATAACAGCAAACACCAGCAAATAATTTCTACGACGCTTTTGACAATAATTGACGTACAGCTGAACATGACGAACAATGACAATATTGTCACTGACACTAATTTTCACTTTGTCAATGTCAAAATTTAATTTGCTGGTGTCTGCGCTGTGTTACCTGAACTATGGGAGTTTCGTGGTTTTGCCATCACGTTTAATTAAATAGCTTAAGATTGGCTTACCAAAATGTATTCAAACTCGGTACATACAGGGTGTAAATTTGAAAATTTCCCACCACGGATTTATCGAAAACCACTGATTAAAAGAAAAAACGCCGAGACACGTCAAAAGATTTGCCAAAGGGGACAACTTTTTAACCAAAATCTACTTCACCCCTTTTACCCTTTGGCCCCCGGGGTCATCCTCTTAAAAATTTTAAATGACAAGGGGTAGCAAGTAATAGCTTGTCTGAAAGGTCTTTCAAAGTGCTTTATGTTGAAGTTTTTTTATCAACACAGATAACATGGGCGAACTGTTTTTATTCTTATACCTGTTTGTTTTTTTTATACCTGTTTAGTATTTTATAGTTGCTAAGGGAAATAAACAATTTAATTTGCTGTCAGCTACCTTTGTGACAATCTTGGGATAGTGAAAATTAATTTATTGATTCAGATTTTACTTCCAAAATGGTTTACACACTAGCGGAAAGAGTGGAAATGATTTATTTATTTATGGTGCCCAAAATTAATGTGCTCGGCAAACTGCCGTTACATTTAACGCCAGACATCCGGAAAAGATAACTTCGCATAGGTATGTTTTGGACCTTGTTACTAAATTTACTCAAACTGGATCTGTTGCAAATAAAAAACGTAATCATCGTAGAGTTTTGGATGAAGCCGCTCAAGTTGAAGTTTTGGGTTATTTTGCCATAAATCCTAATACTTCATTACGCAAAATTGTTTTCGTCATACGTGCGCCGTAAGCGCCTCTTACGCGACCTCTTTTCGTGACCGTAAGTAGCTCTTTTCAAGCCTCTCGGAGACAGGGCTGTAATATACCTAGAAACAGGGCTGTAATGTTTTCATTACAGCCCTCTCGCGTTCACGCTGGAAGCACACACCAACACTCTTTTTAGTGGCAGAAGGACTCGGCGCACTTTTGACAAAAAGTACGGTACGAACCTCGGGCAGTGAAGTTACGGGTTTGTTCGGGTTTGTTGCGCCGAGTCCTTCTGCCACTAAAAAGAGTGTTGGTGTGTGCTTCCAGCGTGAACGCGAGAGGGCTGTAATGAAAACATTACAGCCCTGTTTCTAGGTATATTACAGTCCTGTCTCCTAGAGGCTTGAAACTTACGGTCACGAAAAGAGGTCGCGTAAGAGGCGGTTACGGCGCACTTTTGACAAAAAGTACGGTACGAACCTCGGGCAGTGAAGGCCTTCTTACTGCCCTCGGTACGTAATGTACTATTATGCGACTGATATTTCATTAGGCTCTATACACAGTTACTAAATTACATAAATTTCATCCATTCAAAATGAAAATATTGCAAGAGTTAACCGAAGATGATTTCGATAGGCGAGTTGAGTTTTGTGAACAAATGACTGCAGCGATTAATGATAATACCATTCATGTAAAGAATATCTGCTTCAGTGATGAATGCACATTTTATCTAAATGGATTTGTTAATAAGCATGCAGGTATTGGAGCAATGAAAATCCTCATGCTTTTGTAGAAGGGCATACTCAGTACCCCCAAAAAATTAATGTATGGGCAGGAATTTTAGGAAACAAAGTGATTGGGCCATTGTTTATTAATGGGAATTTAAATGGAGGCATTTATTTAGATATGTTGGAAAATACCATCAATCCGCTTATCACTGAAACCATTCGAATCGAATCGATGGAAAGCCTATACTTGATGCGGCTGAAATATATTTCCAGCAAGACGGCGCTCCTCCTCACTATGTTCTTCCGGTTCGGCAATGGCTAGACGACGAGTTTCGAGATAAATGGATAGGGCGAAGAGGGCCTATAGAATGGCCTGCTAGATCTCCTGGCTTGACGCCATTAGATTTTTTTCTATTGGGCCATTTGAAAACTATTGTGTTCACTCCCCCACCTAACAGTTTGGATGAACTTCGTCAACGCATCACCGAAAGCAGCCATGATTTCCCACAACATGTTTTTGAAAATGTCCGTCAGCAATTTGAAAATCGCCTATATCATTGTTTGGCCAATAACGGGCAACATTTTGAACACTTATTGAAATAAAAAGTGATATTTTCGTATTCTTTTTTTTCTATCTGAACAAATTATGATAAATAAAGATTTTTCTAATTTTCTCGAAAACGAATCGACCGATTTTAAACAAGCTATTACTTGCTACCCCTTGTCATTTAAAATTTTTAAGGAGATGACCCCGGGGGCCAGAGGGTAAAAGGGGGTGAAGTAGTTTTTGGTTAAAAAGTTGTCCCCTTTGGCAAATCCTTTGACGTGTCTCGGCGTTTTTTCTTTTAATCAGTGGTTTTCGATAAATCCGTGGTGGGAAGTTTTCAAATGAACACCCTGTATATGGGTTTACCAGGTCGGTCTCTTCAAGAAGTTATAATGCATTTTTCCTATAAAATGAACAGCCACCTTAAAAAATTGCATTGGATTTCCTATATTCAACTCAACGATACACCACCATGTATAATCAAACCCATATTATCAGTGATGTTGTCAATTTTATCCATTATTTTTTAAACTGTAGAAATAATCATATGATGTAGGTTTTATCTCAATAATTACGGATACATTTTCTTAATTAAAAATTTTGAAAAATGAAATATAATATGAGATCGGTTATTTTAGAAATTGCGAAACTAACAATAGACCCCAGCCATCTGGTCTATTAACTTTCAGGTCACTAAAATGATACAGAGCATCTATTTCTGAATATCGGTTCTTGTCGTAATTTCTATTGTTTATGACCTAAATTTGTATTTATGTGTTCAAGAAATGATAAAGTAAATCATACACACAAAAAAAGACTTACTTATATTAAAAACAATACTAAGCCTGAATCTATTTAGCTTTGTATATACGCAAAGAGATATATTTTCTAAATAAATATTTTAAATTATTACATTAGTTCCTATAATTTTCAAAATCAAGAAATTACCTTTTTATGAACTTTTTAATTGAACATTACCAATAAGCAAACAAATAATTTCGTTTCTAGAATGAAAAATATTAAGCTCAATATACGTATTTCTGACAACAAAAAGTTTTTTCCCGTTTTGAGAATACCCCCCTTGTTTTGACCCTATTGCTAATCCAAATAAATTTATTTTTGTTTTTATGGCGAAACACATATACAGGGTGTTCCTTAATGACGTGCTAATATTTCAGGATATGATTCCTTATGTCATTTTATAAAGAAAAGTTCATACGAACATATGTCCTCAACGGCTTAAATTTTTTGCTACAGGGTGTTGAATTTTTTAAAAATTGTTAATTTTTAATATCCTCGAAAGTACTTTAGATATTATTTTCAACTTTGGTATGTGTTAATAGGATATAGAACTACAAATTTTAGTTAGAAAAGTAATTCAATTGTTCCGCCAGTGGCGTCCCTGCAAGCATATCCTCTGACATTTTTCCATGTGGATATTTTTACCGATTAGCCTGGTCAATTCTACATGAAAACGGTTTCTGTAATTTTTCTTGTCAGACGCACCGTTCTTGATTAAAACTACTAAATTCATATTGAAAGTCATTTGTTATTAACATTGATAAAATAATTAATGATAAATTTTGTTTTATAAAAATTGTTGTAGTGGGCAATTCGATGCAAAGACGGGCGGAAGCATGCCTTTTAAGTGAAGGTGGCCATTTCCAACTATTGCAAGGGGCTGTTTCATGTAGAATTGATCAGGTTAATCAGAATAAATATCCACATGGAAAAATATCAGTGGCGTACCATCTTTCTTGTAAAAAATATCAGAGGACATGTTTGCAGGGACGCCACTGATGGAACAATTGAATAACTTTTCTAACTAAAATTTATGGTTCTATATCCTATTAACACATACCAAAATTGAAAATAATATCTAAAGTAGCTACTTTCGAAGATATTAAAAAATAACCATTCAAAAAATAAACATTCAACACCCTGTAGCAAAAAATTTAAACCGTTGCGGACATATTATGTTCATATGCACTTTTCTTTATAAAATAACCTAAGGAATCACAAACACCCTGTATTATCCTTCTAATATTATGCAATATTAAAATAAGCATGTGTCTGATACACATATGTTTTTTTCCTCACTTCCGGTTTAGCCGGAAACGACCTCAACTTTGAATTTTTAAATGGAAGACCCAGTATATATCCATTACGGCACTTTTTGACACCTTCACACATTTTCTTTATATTTTTATTTTTTCATCTGTATTAATAATCTGCTATAAACTTCCTAAAATGGTTTACTTCTAAGTCAAATTATTGCTGATTTTAAACTTGTAATTAAGTCAAGATAAATGCAAGACCGTTTGCGCTTCTTGTTGTATATTTTGGAACGAAGTGGTATTTTAAAAAAATTTCCTCTCCTTTCTTAACTTGGCATAATGGTGTGTGATATCAAATTGTTTGAAAGAAAGTGTTCTATCTTTTTGCTCGAGTGAGCCAATATGTTTCCATTTGAAAAAATTGAGTTTTCTCGCAAAGAGCCTTCTTAAAAGGTTAAACAGTGTGTAAAAAATTTAAAACACAATAAAACTTGAAAATTGCATTTTTATCAAGAATTTGGCGTGGAAGTAAACCATTTTAGGGAATTCAGGCAATCTAGATGAAAAATAAAAATAGGAGGAAAACCACAATTGTCAAATTTTGTAAAAAAACGTTCGTTTCCTGCAAAGTTATTAGAGAAAAACATAAATGAAGTTCTAACTTTAACACCCTGTATCTCAGTTAATATCAACTTTCGGATATAGGAAAGTATAATGAAATCCTAATATTTTTACGTAAGGAGTCTGTGATTTTTCCATGTACCATTAATTAGCGGACACCCGTATAAGAAAAACTTTTAGAAAATCAAAAAGAAATTTTTAGTGTGTATAGTGCTTAAATGAAAAGTGTATTTTTCAGTTCTTATTTGCAGAAAATGTATCAATAACAGCCTTTTTTATTTTAAACACAGCATCTGCGAACTATTTATCTTATTTTTGGATAAGGAATAATCACACGAACGATGGCGCATGTTTTTGAAACACCCTGTATTAACAACACGTTAGCAATCATCTGAGTAGAAAATCGTTTTTCTTCGCCAAAAAAATGTTACAGACAACCTTATAATAAATATTTTTCTTGATTAAATAAACTAGGCAGACTAAAACCAAACAAATATAAACTTCTTTACTCGCTTCATGAACGACCAATCATTGTAGCTAAATTCTAATTTTAAGTTATTTAAGCCCTACTTTTTCGTATTCAGGTCAACTAATCTAGCAAAGCGAAACATGTACGCCTATTCTATTTACCTTATCCTGTGATACAAGTGGGTTATTTTAATAAAACCAGTGGTATTTGCGTTGAAACCAGACCAATGTACGCGTTGCCCTAAAAAATTATTTGCAGGAAATATTTACAAAATTATAAGTTCTCGTAAAATGAATTTAAAACTAATAAGATCGAATTAGAATATCATACAGGGTAGGTTAAAATAAGAAGTGTTTTAATCAAGTAGCAAAAATAAGTTTTTTATTTTTTCATTTGATGCAGGGGCGTTGTCGAACTTCTGTAGCATACTGTATAAATACACAGAACAAGCGTAAATCACGCACCGATTGATCATTTACATAGTTCCGATTCTCTAAATTGACAGTTTACAATGCTTATGCCTAAAACTGTAAAATATGTTTAGGCCTCATTAGAGTCGGCAATACTTTTGCAATTATGTTGCTGCAAGTTAATCTTTGGCATAAGAGTTGCAAGCAATATGTCATACAAGTCGTGTATGGTATCTAAGACTAATTTTATCTTGCTGTTAAAGTTTTAGCTTATGTAAAAGTAATTTTTAGTAAGCAAAACAAATTTTCGATCTAACTGAATTACGATGAATAAGATGCTCTAGTTAACAGAACTAACTCTTATTTTTAACTACTTCTTAGTTACCATAACTACATTATCATGTTGAAACCAACACTTTTTTATTAATTAGCTCCATTTACTAATTTACTTAGTTATTGTTATTGGACAGATATAGTAGTAATAAGTAGGTACGATGTGAGACCTGACACCAACTGCCGCTATTTGCTGGTAAGAGATGGCGCTGCGCCCTGTATTTTCTCGACTACCGTTGATAATACGACGTGAAGTATTAGATATACACCTTCACTGTACTGACGAGAACTAAAGATTTCGATACCGGTTTGCAGATGGTTACTTTCCTATCAATGGAAAATGCTTCCTTTTCTTGATAGTACCTTTTGTAAAAGCATGTTGTTTGGGGGATGGCGGAAATCCATTGTCGCGTCGCCTAGATCAGAATTAGAATCTAAGCGATCCCTATTACCTAAGTCAATAAGATTATATCCCCTAACTATGCCTACAACTTCTGGATTTTGGTTATTCATAAAAAGTTTTTCAGACGGGAGAGGCCTTTTTGCGTTGAAGATAATGCTGGATTCCCCACCTGAGCTAATACTGTCAGGGTAGGGGCTGTTTGACTTTTTTAAAGTATCAGAGTTATTTACCTTGTCCCACATGTAATTAGGACTGGCAATAATTTCGTCAAACAAGTTATCAAGCACGGCCCCTGAAGGGGGCCTGTGAGGACCCACCTTGCCACCCGCCAGACTTGTCAGATCTGACGCCTCAACTTGACTATGACTTGAGGAGTCAGACATTTTCAGAGATTAGTTGACTTTTAAATTTATTTATTGAAATTAAATAAATTCTTTTATTATCACAACGGGTGATAATATAAAAATAAATTTTTTAAAACATTAAAATTTATTTGAATAGGTAATGGCCTTTTATTTTGAAACTACTCCCTGTAGCTTTTATTTAAAAAGAAAACTTCTTATTTCTCTCACAATTTTGTTTTTACTTATTTAAAAGAAAACCGAAAAAATATTTCTACGGCCTGCCTTTAAGTTTGATTTACACATCGGGGTAGTTGGAGTTTTTTTCGGATCCGAATTACAAAAGATTTCTTAAATTTACTTATGTCTAATCCTTACAAAATTTTTTATAAGTAAAGCTTATAACTTTAATACAGATCCCCAAAATTATCATAAATAATTTTATCGACGCTGTCGTCTATAAAAATTCAACCAACAAAAACCAAAAGAAAGTCTCTTTTGTTTCGCAACAAATCTTGTTCCTGCGGAACACTAAAACAAAAAATTTGAATAAGTAGCCCAAGAAACAATCACTAGACAGTTTCTATGGACGGCAAAAACTTTATACTTCTTCCAAGGATAATAAATTCACAAACAAAAACAAAAGAAAGTCCCTTTTGTTTCACAACAAATCTTGTTCCTGCGGAACACTAAAACAAAAAATTTGAATAAGTAGCCCAAGAAACAATCACTAGACAGTTTCTATGGACGGCAAAAACTTTATACTTCTTCCAAGAATTCACAAATCGTAAAAATCCCTAATAAAAGGATAATGTCCCCAGCGGACACTTCGTACGCCCTATCATACTAAATAGTCCAAACGTATTACTGGAATAGTTGTTACTACTGACACACAAAGTTTTATAAACTCCCGACAGAATCTTAAAGGTCAAAGTTTTTGTTAAGTAAAGTTCTATATAGTTACTCACTATAGATTTGAACTTGAACAATATCTATAGTTTTCGTCTATCTGCGGTTATAAACTATGGCGGTTTGTCAGGGGGCACGAATTTCTTTTAACTGTCTAAGCTTTTTGGCTGACGACAGAAACCAGCCTTACTTACAAACGAGCTTCGTAAACAGATAGTCTCATTTATACCTCCCCCACTGACAATACACGCCGTGCAAGCACGTTCACCCTAAACGCGGTTGAGTAAAAACTTTCACAATTGTTCACCATTGGCCGAAGTCCCCTAATTTCGTAATTTATTGGAGATTAGGTTATTCGACTTTTGGACTAGCCTTTCTTTCGATTTCACAACCTTTGTGCAAGTGGTTGCTACTTTCAAAACAAAGTGGAATTCAGAATAGTTGAGAGCTAACACCGTATCACCACTCCGGGGTCGCTTTAGGGGGTCTCCTGACCGAAGCCTAAAAACGAGGGAGCGTTTTTCAGTTAATTGTCAAGAGGGAACCGTGTCCTGTATCTTACAACTTAACCTGTCGAGGGCTCTCACTAAACTTGCCTGTAATTTCCATCACCGGGGTATTTATGGACCGCAAAAGCTTTCTGATTGGCCAGAATAACCTTACAGCTCTTTGCGTAAAATTCAGGATGACGACAATTTTCAAAATGAGATTTTCTAACTAATGGTCAGTCCTAAAATAATAAATCATACCTCGAACTGTAGGTAATAATACTGCCTATCATATTATCAAAATTTACTAATCTTTAATTTGTATTTTGTTTTGTAATTGAAACATTATTACCCTGCATCGAGTTTTTTCTTCGCGCCACGTGCCGCAGCAGCGCTTGGCCACGCCCCGATTTTTAAGACTGGGTCTGAACGGACGGACGGGCGAGTGAACGCTGCTAGATTTCTGGGCCCTTTGAAAGGCGAGATATCTAGATATTGTATTACATAAAATTATTTATTTATGGCTCTATGAAATCTATTTTGCTATGCAGACTTTTAAATCTTTCAGACAAAGAAACTTTATACCTTCCTATTATGAAATATCATTTCACCTTCTATTTAACAAAACCCAAATCAATACCGCGTGTTGATTACCATATTTGTTTCTTAATTTTTTTATTATTTCTGGTGGTTTTTATTGTATAAACCCGGTTTATACAACAAGGCGCGATATTTAGATATTCTATTACATAAAATTATTTATTTATGGTTCTATGAAATCTATTTTGCTATGCAGACTTTTAAATCTTTCAGACAAATAGACTTTATACCTTCCTATTATGAAATATCATTTCACCCTCTATTTAACAAAACCCAAATCAATACCGCGTGTTGATTTCCCTATTTGTTTCTTAATTTTTTGATTATTTATGGTGATTTTTTATTGTATAAACCCAGTTTATACAACACCCCCCTCTCTTTAAATGCGAAAATCCCAAATATTCTCTTCGTAGCGCTTTTATCCGTTTATTTATTGTGATAAGCGGAATTATAAAAATACCTACTGTATAACGGGATTTCGGTTACTTGCGAAATATTCCCCTCATAATCATTTAGTAAATTCTCGAGATGTTCTGGTATAACGTCTTGTTCATCTATTGTGATCTCAGGGATATTATTTTGTAAATTTACCGGTTGATTATTTTGTGTTATTAGTCCTGCAAAACTGTCTTCGTCGGAATAATTTGATACGGTTTCGCATCTTTGGTACTCATCAGGGAATTCGGGTTCTGATAGTTCGTCCTCCGTATTTTCGTAATCTGAATCGAAATTTACAAAATTCCCTGTTGGCTCTAGTCTCATGTCGTTAATATGTACCGGGACTTGTTTATCGTTTACTAAAACTTCATAAACGACGTCATTGATTTTCTTAACTATTTCATGGCTTCCATTCCATGCTGGAGAAAAAGGACCCTTGTTCTTTTGCCATGCACGTATATTTACCATATCTCCGACGTCGAGTTCTACTTTTGGTTCCGACTCATTATTTATTTCATTATTTATGTATTTACTTTGTTTTCTTGTGATAGCTTTGTTTTTCTTTTGTCTCTCTTCTTTTGTTAAATTTTCACGTACAAGTGGCCATTTCTCTGTCCATTCACCAGGAGGGGGTAGCTCATACCCAAGGATTATAGCAGCAGGGGACTGTCCCGTTGCCCTACATATTCTGCTTCTTAGTGTTTGAAGTGCCCTAGGCAAATATTCCTCCCAGGAATTAGCACGCTTTTTATAAGTCAAGACTCTTAAGACTTTCTTTAACTCCTGTATTCGCCTCTCTACAGGGTTAGCTTGTTGGTGATGAATAGCAGTGAATTGCTGAGTAATATTTTGGTTTTCACAGAATTTCTTTAAAATATTACCTTTAAAGGCTCCCCCGTTATCAGTAATCAAAATTTCTGGGTTGCCATATCTCGCAATTATTTCATTCTGTAAAAATAGTGTCACGTCTTTAGCGTAGACGTTCTTTAACGCTTTTGCTTCAACCCACTTGGAAAAAATATCCTCGCACACTAAAATATACTTCGCGTCGGTTTTATCCGCAGCCGGTGTATACGGACCTAAAACATCCATCGAGATTACCTGAAAAGGATATTTGGGATTATTCGCGCGTAAAGGAGCCGTCTCCTGTTTTTGTTGCGTTTTGCAAACGCCGCAAATTTTGCACTTTCTTATATAGTCCGCGATACTGTTTTTCTGGTAACCCCAATAAAATTGTTTCCGGATCTTATTGTACGTCTCGTCTATACCCGGGTGTGCCGCATTTTCTTCGTCGTGGTATAAGTAGATTACCCTGTCTTGTAATTTACGTGGTACAATAATCCTTTCACCTTCTGGTGAAATTTTGCACAGCAATCCATTTTTGAAACATAATGTTTTATGTAGTCTTTTTTCCTGTTTGGTGGTTGGCCCTTGGCCTAAGTTCATTTCTGTTTCTAAATTCTCTAACATCCGTACTGTACGTCTAATATGTTCTGTGGATTGCTGTACCTTCTGAATTTGATCCAGCAATTTGTCTTTATTTATAATATTTATATTGGCAGGCGCTAACATTCTATCTTCATCAGTGAATTCCTCATACGGGCACAGGGCCGGATTTCGGCTTAGATAATCACACAATTGATTTTCCCTGCCTGGAATGTGTTCCACCTCAAAAGAAAATTCCTGTAATAGGAGTGCCCATCGCATTAGTTTGGATCTATGATCCTTAAACTTCGCAAGCCACGTTAACGCCTTACTGTCGGTACGTACAGTAAACGGTTTGTCCTCTAAGTACCCTCTAAACATCTTTATAGCCCAGACTATGGCTAAACACTCCTGCTCGTTTATGTGGTATTTTTGTGTAGTTTTGGAAAATTTGGCACTGGCATGGGCGATTATATGTTTTTGTTCACCCTGTTGTTGATATAATAAAGCAGCCATGCCAATGCCGCTTGAATCAGTTTGTAAAATGAATTTTTTACTGTAATCAGGTCTATGGAGAGGTGTGCTATTTTCAACTGCAATTTTGGTGTTTTCAAAGGCTTCGAATTGTTTTTCTGTTAATTTGAATTTTGAATCTTTTTTCAACAAGTCAGATAAGGGAGCTGTCAGCTCAGCAAGTCTGGGTATGTATTCTCGTAGCCAATTGCAGATGCCTAAAAACGATTGAACTTGTTTTTTATTTTGAGGCATTGTAAAATTTTTTATTTGTATCTTGTGTTTGCTGAGGGGTACCGTTTCCTCTCCCTTTATATGATAGCCCAGATATTCTATATCTGTTGTCGCTAACTGACATTTTTCTCCTGCGATTTTCAAATTATGCATAGCCAGTCTCTCAAACACGAGTCTGACGTGCTCATAATGTTCTTCTAAATTGTCGCTATAAATAACAATATCATCCAGATATACTATAACGAATTGTTGGATGAAACCAACCAGTACTTCTGCGGTCATCAATTTCTGGAAGGACCCAGGCGCATTTTTGAGCCCAAACGGCATAACATTGTACTCGTAACTGGCTCCGTCCGGCGTCGAAAAGGCTGTATACTTTTTGGATGCAGGATCCATAGGGATCTGCCAGTAGCCAGATTTTAGATCTAAAGTCGTAAAATACTTTGCCTGCGTGAGGTCTTTTAGGGCATCTTGTATGCGTGGCAACACCGCGGATTCATCAGTGGTCATAGCGTTGATGCTCTGGAAATTCATACATAGCCGAGGCTTCTTATCCGGCTTCTCGACTATGATAGGGGATGTGCTGTACGCAGAGGTGGAAGGTGATATAACGCCCGTGTTAAGTAGATCTTCTACTATATCATACAAAAGTTTCTTTTTTCTAGGATTCATAGGAAAGCACCTTTCATGTATGATTTTATTGCTTGTAATATTTATAATGTGTTGGGTGTCCCTCGTAGTTGGTTGTACTGGTCCTATTTGGAATAACTCTTTGAATTCTTGGACAAGGTTCATTATTTCTTTTGGGGTGTCAGCCTTGGCAACCGGTAAAATTATTTGACCTTCCGGTATAAAAGTTTCTCTCGCCCAAAAGACGGTCTGTCGTTTTTCACGGCCTATATAAAGGCACTGTCGGCTATAGTCTAAAACTACGCGCTCTTTAGTCAGAAATGGAGAACCAAGAATTATTGGGGTGTCCAGATTTTTCAGGACCCAACAAAAAACATTGTAATCAACACCTTTAATATTAATTGAAACAACGCACGACCCAAGGACTTGAGCATTCCTGTCAACACATGCTAACTGCATTGACGGGATCGTGGCGGGACCTAATTTCTCGGGTGCGATGTATGAAGATATTAAATTGTATGCCGCCCCCGTATCGAATAACATGTCGTATTCTAACCCGTTATAATATCCGCGTATTGTGGGGGTCAGAGGCGAGTCATTATTTAATGAAAATATTTTTTTATTTATTTGACCGACAAGATTTTTAGTTTTATTTATTGTTCCGCCCTGTCGGTCCTGTGCAAGTTTTTTGACTCAAACTTTTTGTTGATTAGTTTAAGTTTATGTTTATCGTCATTAACCGTTTTTATCTCAGGTTTTGTACTGGAAGACGCGGTTTGTTCATTATCAGGGTCATCTGATAAACCTATTTGGTTAAATTTTTTATTTTCGGAAGGTTTAGGACAGTCGTAGTCCATATGATTGCCCTGACAATGCCTACAAGGCCTAAAGTTTTTGAAATTCTTTTTTGGGGGTGGCGCGTCTTCTATTGCTTTAACGATCACCTGCGGTGTATTTTGTTTTTTATTTTCATCTCTAAGTTGATAATTAAAATTTCGTGGCGGGTTTCGCCCAAAATTAGTGTTATTATTATTTACAGAATTTCTGTCCAGGGATGCCAGGTTCTTTTGAGGAACCGTGTGTTCTTCCTTTAGGTCACGTTCAATACAGCCAGCCACGGTAACTAAACGCTCAAGTGTCGGGAGGTGCGCCGCCCTTAATCTAGATCTGATCTCTGGTTTAACTAACGTTACTACAAGCTGTAAAAAGTCGTTTTCATGCCCTAAAGGCTGTACTCTAGAGAATAATGCCCTCTTTCTTATGATAAAATCTTCGATATTTTCCGAGTTAGTTTGTTTTTTTCCGAAAAGCGATACTTGAAGCTCTACCATGTTTTCTACGCTATCAAACTTGTCTCTAAGCTTTTGTGCAAGTTCATAATAGGTTTTTACGTAACATCTATAGGGTTCGAACCACTTCTTCGCGTTTCCCTCTAACCTTTCTATAGCGTAATATATTTTGTCTTCGTCATCGATTTTATTCGCGTCGAACCAACTGTTTAAATCATGTATGAATTGTATAGGGTCTTCGTGTTCCAGCCCTGCGAATTTTACGCGCAATGGGGTCTTTTTAGATTGGGTTTGGTTCTCAATACCGCGTGCTAATGTTTGTAATGTTTTCGCGATTTCGAGCTGAGTTAATAATTCAGTGTTTATTTTAAATTTATCTTTTTCCGTGTTTTCACGGCTTTGAATATCCGCGTAAGTGTCCCGTGGCGTGTTTTCGTTACTGCAATGAGTTTTATTTAGCAAATAAGTCTGCGCTTCTAATAATTTTTTGTTTTCCATTTTGAGTTTAAATAACTCCTCGTGCAAAATCTCATTTTTCAAAATCATGTTGTCATTTACATTTAGCGAGTTCTCATTCCCTAAATTTAATTTTTGTTCCCCACCAGGGTTATCATTTTGTATTATTAAGCTCTTATTTTTTAAATTTAATTCTCCATCACCAGGGATGCCATTTTGTAAAGGCATCTTGTTTTTTTTTAAATTTAATTCTCCATCACCAGGGATGCCATTTTGTAAAGGCATCTTGTTTTTTTTTAAATTTAATTCTCCATCACCAGGGATGCCATTTTGTAAAGGCATCTTGTTTTTTTTTAAATTTAATTCTCCATCACCAGGGATGCCATTTTGTAAATGCATCTTATTTTTTAAATTTAATTCTCCATCACCAGGGATGCCATTTTGTAAAAGCATGTTGTTTGGGGGATGGCGGAAATCCATTGTCGCGTCGCCTAGATCAGAATTAGAATCTAAGCGATCCCTATTACCTAAGTCAATAAGATTATATCCCCTAACTATGCCTACAACTTCTGGATTTTGGTTATTCATAAAAAGTTTTTCAGACGGGAGAGGCCTTTTTGCGTTGAAGATAATGCTGGATTCCCCACCTGAGCTAATACTGTCAGGGTAGGGGCTGTTTGACTTTTTTAAAGTATCAGAGTTATTTACCTTGTCCCACATGTAATTAGGACTGGCAATAATTTCGTCAAACAAGTTATCAAGCACGGCCCCTGAAGGGGGCCTGTGAGGACCCACCTTGCCACCCGCCAGACTTGTCAGATCTGACGCCTCAACTTGACTATGACTTGAGGAGTCAGACATTTTCAGAGATTAGTTGACTTTTAAATTTATTTATTGAAATTAAATAAATTCTTTTATTATCACAACGGGTGATAATATAAAAATAAATTTTTTAAAACATTAAAATTTATTTGAATAGGTAATGGCCTTTTATTTTGAAACTACTCCCTGTAGCTTTTATTTAAAAAGAAAACTTCTTATTTCTCTCACAATTTTGTTTTTACTTATTTAAAAGAAAACCGAAAAAATATTTCTACGGCCTGCCTTTAAGTTTGATTTACACATCGGGGTAGTTGGAGTTTTTTTCGGATCCGAATTACAAAAGATTTCTTAAATTTACTTATGTCTAATCCTTACAAAATTTTTTATAAGTAAAGCTTATAACTTTAATACAGATCCCCAAAATTATCATAAATAATTTTATCGACGCTGTCGTCTATAAAAATTCAACCAACAAAAACCAAAAGAAAGTCTCTTTTGTTTCGCAACAAATCTTGTTCCTGCGGAACACTAAAACAAAAAATTTGAATAAGTAGCCCAAGAAACAATCACTAGACAGTTTCTATGGACGGCAAAAACTTTATACTTCTTCCAAGGATAATAAATTCACAAACAAAAACAAAAGAAAGTCCCTTTTGTTTCACAACAAATCTTGTTCCTGCGGAACACTAAAACAAAAAATTTGAATAAGTAGCCCAAGAAACAATCACTAGACAGTTTCTATGGACGGCAAAAACTTTATACTTCTTCCAAGAATTCACAAATCGTAAAAATCCCTAATAAAAGGATAATGTCCCCAGCGGACACTTCGTACGCCCTATCATACTAAATAGTCCAAACGTATTACTGGAATAGTTGTTACTACTGACACACAAAGTTTTATAAACTCCCGACAGAATCTTAAAGGTCAAAGTTTTTGTTAAGTAAAGTTCTATATAGTTACTCACTATAGATTTGAACTTGAACAATATCTATAGTTTTCGTCTATCTGCGGTTATAAACTATGGCGGTTTGTCAGGGGGCACGAATTTCTTTTAACTGTCTAAGCTTTTTGGCTGACGACAGAAACCAGCCTTACTTACAAACGAGCTTCGTAAACAGATAGTCTCATTTATACCTCCCCCACTGACAATACACGCCGTGCAAGCACGTTCACCCTAAACGCGGTTGAGTAAAAACTTTCACAATTGTTCACCATTGGCCGAAGTCCCCTAATTTCGTAATTTATTGGAGATTAGGTTATTCGACTTTTGGACTAGCCTTTCTTTCGATTTCACAACCTTTGTGCAAGTGGTTGCTACTTTCAAAACAAAGTGGAATTCAGAATAGTTGAGAGCTAACACCGTATCACCACTCCGGGGTCGCTTTAGGGGGTCTCCTGACCGAAGCCTAAAAACGAGGGAGCGTTTTTCAGTTAATTGTCAAGAGGGAACCGTGTCCTGTATCTTACAACTTAACCTGTCGAGGGCTCTCACTAAACTTGCCTGTAATTTCCATCACCGGGGTATTTATGGACCGCAAAAGCTTTCTGATTGGCCAGAATAACCTTACAGCTCTTTGCGTAAAATTCAGGATGACGACAATTTTCAAAATGAGATTTTCTAACTAATGGTCAGTCCTAAAATAATAAATCATACCTCGAACTGTAGGTAATAATACTGCCTATCATATTATCAAAATTTACTAATCTTTAATTTGTATTTTGTTTTGTAATTGAAACATTATTACCCTGCATCGAGTTTTTTCTTCGCGCCACGTGCCGCAGCAGCGCTTGGCCACGCCCCGATTTTTAAGACTGGGTCTGAACGGACGGACGGGCGAGTGAACGCTGCTAGATTTCTGGGCCCTTTGAAAGGCGAGATATCTAGATATTGTATTACATAAAATTATTTATTTATGGCTCTATGAAATCTATTTTGCTATGCAGACTTTTAAATCTTTCAGACAAAGAAACTTTATACCTTCCTATTATGAAATATCATTTCACCTTCTATTTAACAAAACCCAAATCAATACCGCGTGTTGATTACCATATTTGTTTCTTAATTTTTTTATTATTTCTGGTGGTTTTTATTGTATAAACCCGGTTTATACAACAAGGCGCGATATTTAGATATTCTATTACATAAAATTATTTATTTATGGTTCTATGAAATCTATTTTGCTATGCAGACTTTTAAATCTTTCAGACAAATAGACTTTATACCTTCCTATTATGAAATATCATTTCACCCTCTATTTAACAAAACCCAAATCAATACCGCGTGTTGATTTCCCTATTTGTTTCTTAATTTTTTGATTATTTATGGTGATTTTTTATTGTATAAACCCAGTTTATACAACATACCATTCATTCTGAAATGGTATTTTAAAGTGCTACTGTAACTGTGTAGACTATACTATGTATGCCCTTATTGTATAAGGTATCATCGGGTGATCTGGAAAAATAATATTTTTTCCATAAATTGGTATTTAATTATTTCTTAGCTTTTTTTATCAATAAAATAGGTAATAACTAACAAACAACAATATGATGTTGCTCCTAATAACTAACTATATTGGTTATCATAAATATGGATTCTTTCGGGTACTAGAAGTACTTGGTTGACTTAAAAAGAGTTATTAGTGACTCCAACTAGAATAATCGTAGCAATAAAATTTGGCCTTCGATACTAAATTTCCTCTTATCACCAATTTCACTAAATTTTCTTGTTATTGAGACTAAGATCTTGGTATCCTAAACTAGACCATTTTTTAAAGTGTGGCGAGGGCTGCCAAACCGGAAAAAAAGAATCGTGAAACTATCAAAATACGATGCTTAAACTTAGCAAATCACAACTGAAAACTTAATAAGACCACTATAAATAAACGAGAACACACGATCAACAATAAACACATGAGAGGATTTTAAGGTTAATATTTAGTAACATTCATTTTTGGTTGGTAATGTCAAAACTCAAAATCACTATGTCTTTCACCAGACTGGCAGCAGCAACTGGCAAGTCTTAAGGCCGTATTACAGTCGGGAATTTTTATGGCGCCAGCAATGGCAATTATAATTCAAGGATTCAGGCGCAGTACACCGTTCTCCGTACTACAGTCAGAAATTCTACTCTTCTGACAATTAAAATGACACGGATTCATGCGCAGTACACTGTTCCCGAACAGCTGTCTCTCATTACCAGAAATGGGGCAGGCGCCATTTTAATAGCCCTTGCCGGCTCAATTGGGTAGACATGGATTATTCTGTTATTTTTAACTGTTTATTATTTGGCCGAACCAGGTATGAACAGGTAATGGCCATTTAAACCCACTGGTACTTAAATTACCAGTTTACATTCTTTATTAAACTTATGGACTGCTAATTCAGCAATTTTTTGCACCTCCTATTTGTAAATAGCAGTAGCTGCTTTAACTGGTAATCAAAACGAGCAGGTTTGCACATCTCTAATTCTGGGGATATTTTAGGGATTTCGACAGTACCCACTGCTGTTCTGACCGTTGACGCTCCAGCTGATCGAAAACGGTTTACTGCGCATGAATACATGCCATTATAATTGCCGGCGCAAGAGAAAAAATTGCCGAGTTACAAGTTGCAAGAATATTGCAAAAAGAAATAAAGTGGCTCCTTAATTCGCATGCCTTCCTTCAAGTTAATTGCAATTGCAGAACGACTTGTCGACTGTAATGCGCCATCAGACCGCAATAATGTATTATATCTAATTTTGGTGGAGGTGCAGGTTGTCGATGATTAAATTGAATGGAGCAGAAATATATTTTCAATCTGAGGCTCGGTTAAATTGGAGTTTACGACTGAATTTTTACACCTATTTTTTAAAGTTATTTAGAACTATTGGTTACTATTTTTAGGACCTCGTCGACTGGCATCATTGCTGTACTTGGACCTAAATGTTGCTGAGCGTCACGACGTCTTCCGTTTACCGGTTATATAAAATAATTTTTAATTTTGGGAAAATTCACAACTTGGCAATTTTTTTTTTAAATTCTTATATGAACATCTGATTATTTGAACAATTTTTAAAAAAATCTTCTTAATTTCAGTTAGACACGACCTTTGGAAGACGATCCGAATCCACCAGTAAAAGTTTATCCGATTCCAGAAGTACTCCATCAAGAATCGCCACAAAATATGGATCAGGCCTTGGAACTACATCGAGAGATACAGGTTGGTATCCTAAACTGCACTACAATAATTTTAAGGTTTTTGCCTGTGCAGATATAGTTATACAGGTTATCTGTCAATAACACTATTAATACATTTTTTTTTAACCACCAGTATCAGTACTATTACCATCCTTTCTTCCTATTTCATCACTCCAAATAGTGGAGTCGGGCCGGTTTACGAAAATCCCTTGACGAAATCGAGTAATTTTTTTCCCCAATCGATACAGTAGGATCCCCTCGACATTCTGACATGATTTGTAGGGGGCGCCACATGCGGGGGGAGGGGGGCACGCCCCGTAAATCTAACCGACAACGGATTTTCCTGGGAAATGGAAAATAACTTAGACGGTTTTGATGCTACAAAAAAAATGTGAAGGGCAAAATTGAAGAGCTTGGCAGAGCGCGTAAGCTCGAATGAACCTGATCCCGATATCTCAATGAGTTCGCGAATTATCGCGATTTTCAACTGCAAAAAACAATTAAATGTAATTAATTATATCTCGAGAAGGGGCGGAGTTGAGACATCAATTTTTCACGAATCAACGGGTGATACCGAGTACTTTGATAGACCGGAGGCTGGGGGTGGTGGGGTAATTAGGAGGGGAGTTATGGGGGGGGGGGGATTTTATTACATAAATGCTAATAAGTAGTTTATTAATCGAGCTACGGGGATAAGGCCGGATTCAATTTGTTCATTTTTTTATCAGCTACGAGGGGGGATTGGCGAAATGCGCGCTTGGCGCGGCATCCAGGAAATGACCACTTTTTAATATCTCCGAAAATACTTTAGATATTATGTTCAATTTTGGTATGTGTTAATAGGATATAGAACAACAAATTTTAGTTAGAAAAGTAATTCAATTGTTCCACCAGTGGCGCCCCTGTAAACATGTCCTCTGATATTTCTGACAAAAAATATGGTACGCCACTGACATCTTTCCATGTGGATATTTTTTTCATTTGCCTGGTCAATTCTACATGAAAAAGGTATCTTGAGTTTTTCTCGTCAGATGCACCGTTTTTGATTAAAAATACTAAATTCATATTGAAACTCATTATTATTAATTGATAAAATAATAATTAATGATAAATTTTGTTCCATAAAAATTGTTGGAAATGGCCACCTTCACTGAAAAGGCATGCTTCCGACCATCTTCGCATCGAATTGCCCACTCTAACAATTTTTAAAACAAAATTTATCAATAATTATTTTATCAATGTTAATAATAATATTTTTCAATATGAATTTGGTGGTTTTAATCAAGAATGCGTCTTACGAGAAAAACTCAAGAGACCGTTTTCATGCAGAATTGACCAGGCTAATCAGAAAAAATCCACATGGAAAAATGTCTATAGCGTTCCATATTTTTGTTAGAAATATCAGAGGACATTTTTGCAGGGACGCCACTCGTGGAACAATTGAATAATTTTTCTAACTAAAATTTGTGATTCTATATCTTATTAACACATATTAAAATAGAACTCAGTTATAGTAGCGCAATTATTAAACTACTTTTACAGCATTTATGTAATATTTTTCCCCCCATAACTCCCCTCCTAATTTCCCCACCACCCCCAGCCTCCGGCCTATCAAAGTACTCGGTGTCACCCGTTGATTCGTGAAAAATTGATGCCCCATCTCGAGATATACTTAATTAAATTTTTTATTGTTTTTTGAAGTTGAAAATCGCGATAATTCGCGAACTCATTGAGATATCGGGATCAGGTTTGTTCGAGCTTACGCGCTCTGTCAAACTCTTCAATTTTGCCATTCACATTTTTTTTTAGCATCAAAACCGGCTGAGTTATTTTCCATTTCCAAGAAACATCCGTTGTCGGTTAGATTTACGGGCGTGCCCCCCTCCCCCCGCATGCGGCGGCAACTACAAATCATGTCAGAATGTCGAGGGGATCCCACTGTATTGATTGGGGGAAAAAACTAATCGATTTCGTCGAGGGATTTGCGAGTACTTGATTTCGCCTGGACGAACTAAAAATATCAGAAGTAATTTTTTTGGGAAGTACGTTACAGTAATATAGTATTTCTTTTTTAGGCTCTTCAAGAGTAAAAAGTCTCCTTGACAAAGATACGCTGCATCCACCAGTATCATACAAATCACCTCTGGCTCGGTCAGGTACCCGATCTAGAGATGCGAGCCCATCTATTGAAAAATCAGATAAAAACACAACGTCCTCAAGTTCAAGTTACCTAAATCCCAATAGACTATATCCTAGACCTTACACGAGGAGTACAAGTAGGGAAAGTACTGTTTCTCCTGCTGGTAGTACAAGTAACTTACCTCGACTTTCCACTGCTGCCGCTAAAAGAGAAGATAATAGTGTAGTTTCAAAGTATTGTGGAAGATCTTCATTATCCAAAGATGAAGGTTATAAATATGGAGGAAGAAATTCTGGCACCTCTAAAGATGATAGTATTTCCTCAAAGTACAAATCTTCGAGAGAAGATCTGTCCTCGGGATCTCAAAAATATCTTACTAGTCGTTTCTTACCCAAAAACTCGGTCGAAAGAAGCTATACAGCATATTCTAGACCATCCTCGCTACGAACTCATGAAGTTTCCCGGAAAAACAAAGAATTATTGAGTGTTTTACATGCTCAGCAAGAACAGGAAAAACTGTCCAGCAGACCTGCCAGCAGATCTACTTCTGTAGCTCCAGAAGATGTTCCTAGAAGTCCACAAAAAAAATCTCCCGAAAAAGAGCGAGTTGATCCTCAAAAAGTTGCGATGGAAACAATTAAAGTTTGTTCACGAGGCACATCGCCAACTTTGGGTAGTTCCACACAACCTAGTTTTTTGCGGAGTAGAAGAATGGAGTTAGCTAAGACAATAGAGAAAACTATTACAAGACCAAAAACTATTCGAGAAAATATGGTCGACAAAGAGGTACAGTCTGATAGAATGGACGATTCCACGCGATCTTCAAGATTTGCAGGTGCTTCAAGAATTAGTGCTACTCCTTGGACTAATTTTCTGGATATGAAATTTTCTAGTCCGAATGGTAAGAAAGAAAAGAAAGCAAAACAGGACAATGTTGAAAGTCCAAAAAGCTTATCTAGAACTAGCTCTACCAAAAGCATAGCTTCTGTGAAATCAGATAAAGATAAGGAATCTAAGAAGCTAGCCGCCTCTGGCTCCAAGTCAAAACTTGTACAACCAAAGCAACTAACCGATAAGAAACAACTTCCACCGCCAATTCCCAAGTCAGAGTCATCCGGTAAAACGAATTCTTTACATTCCCTTAATCCCCAAAATAAAGATTTCCGTAAATCAGTGCTAAATATGAATCCTGACGGATCAAAGAAAAAGGTTGGTAGAAGAAGTAATTCAGCTAGTTCGGCCGATTCAGATAATTGCGATCTTGATGCCGCCGATGTTTCAGAAAACTTCATCAGTTGTAAGTCGTATCAAAAAAGTGATTCTAATTCGAAACTTCCTCAAAAGATTATAGTTGACAAGCAGAGGGGTAGAAGATCACCAAGCTCTGATATAAGCATAGGGAGTACTTCCGGACCTAGCTCAAGCGAAGATGATGCAAAAAGTAAAAAAGGAAAAGTAATAAGTGTAAATTCTTCACGAACATCGGTTGTACTTAGTTCTATCGATGACTTCTCAACCGATAAGTCTTGTAAAATACCTCAAATTCCAAAACTAAAAGTAGAAGGATGTAAAAGTGAAACGGAAGCTAAGAACTTCTTAATGCGTGCGCTCGCACCAGTAACAAACTTGTTTAAAGCGAACAGACAAAGTCAAGGTCCATTGGAGCATGAAAATGAAGTAAATAATTTAGAATCTATAACTAACGAACAAGAAAATGCTGCTTGGATATTAGATCAAAGTTCAGATATTGTCAGTGACCAAAATAGTTATAGTCAGCCGCATAGATATTCCGAACCTAAAAGTGCCAAGCTGGTTCATCATAGGGTTGAATCGAATAATCAAAAATTTCCATGGCCAGACCGTTCTGACACCTCTAGTGAAATAGGTAGGTTACAACAAGTAAGCGAACCTGTCGATATGAAATATGTATATAATGAACAACCAACATCAAATAGACAACAGGTTTCACCAAACTCTCTGCAGACTTCTGGAGCAATAACACAAAATTCTTCTGGTGAAGCACCATGGTGGTTAGATCCTAAGCAACCAGCTCCAGAAGGAGTTAAAATATATCCCGGTTATAATTCAGAAAATAATAGGTTACCAACAAACAACCAATCCACATTATGCAAGACAAGTATTGAGTCGGGGGAGAAGCCTTGGTGGTTAGACGAAAATGCTCATCCCCCTGAGGGTATCCAAACCTATCCCAATACCCAAAACTATCCACAGAAGCCCGTCATTCGGCATACGGAAGAAAATCCTTCCCGTATCCCAGATGGATTACAGATATATCCAAATTGGACTCCTAATGGTCAAAACTATCCAGAACTTCAACAAGAAAGGAATCATCAGCAAGATTATCAAGGGAAGCCTAAGTTCAGGCACGCAGATAGTGGGGAAATGCCATGGTGGCTAAAGAAGGATGGAACGCCTCCAGAAGGAGTTCAAAGTTGGCCATCAGCCGTGAAACAAGAGCCTACTTTTAACGATCAACCCAAGAATTTCCAGGAGAAGCCGAAAGTTCGTCCCGTAGAAAGCGGGGAGGCGCCATTATGGCTTAAGAAAGACGGCACGTTACCAGGTTGGATTCCGGAACAAGATAATAGTCCACAATTTAGAAGGAATCATTCAGATAATTCAACATGTTGGCAAGATAGTGATAAATCGAATTCCGATAATAAAAGTGTAATTTGTCATGAAGGAGCAAATGTTGAACAACCAGAATTCGTAAAGAAGCACAAACTAAGACATATAGATTCGGGAGAAAGAGCTTGGTGGATGACAGATGACGATACGTCAATCGAAATGGTTCAGCCAAAAGATGAGAATGAGCCTAAGACCAAATACGCCATTAAACATCAAGATTCAGGCGAGAGAGCTTGGTGGTTACAGGATAGTCAAGAGTTCGATAGCCAGGGAATACCTTTGGGTGACAGAGCGAGTCCTGAAGGTCTCGAGATGCCCAGGAATAACGAAGGTCGGCTAAGCCCGTATGATAACATTCCACATCAACACCAATCGAATAGGAAGACGATGCCCTCCATGTTTATATCCAGACATACGAACATAGACGATATTTTAGGGGGTACCGGTCAATTATGGAGTCCCATGATGAATAACATTTTTGAGTATGATGACAAACAATGTAGAAAAATTGATGCTAGAGAGGTGGTAATTCATGAAGGAAATGGAAGTGGTGCAATGAACAGAGGGTAAGAGCAATTTTTATACCTAATTGATCCTAAATGACCAAAAAAACAATGCGAACTGAAACAAAAGAGGTCACGTGTTGATCGAACTTGATTAATAAGTAATCCATGTGAAGTGCTAAATTCGATTTGATATCCTACACTCGCAAATCCAAGACACTTTGAATCCTTCTGCATTAAAATAAATAATTTTTCTGCAAATAGTGAATTATGGGCATTTCTACATAATATATTTCTAATTTTCAGGAAAGAAAATGCCAGCAATTCGTCGTATAGCAAGGTAAGAATACTAATAATTATAAAATTTGCTAGTTTGCAAGCGATAAACTTTAACTTGGGTAACCCTATTGATTATACTTGATGAAAAGGGTCTGGCGTAATTTTTCTCTAGTTTACATCTACTGTAGAGAACCTTGCAACAAACAGAGGATGCAATTGTGATTAATAAACCCAAGCAATGGCAATTTGATATTCACATACGTGAAAAAATAAATCGTTAGGTTACATACCACAAAAGCCGATGTAGTTTAGTATCGATTCGATTTTTCCATATGGAATTGTTTTCGCTCAACGCAACAACGACACCATTATTTTCTTGGGTCATGTGTAGAGTTGCGAATTTAACGTTGCCATTCAGTGACGCCACTCGCTATGAGCCGTGACGACTCCCAGTCGACTTCAAGGATAACATAGTTGTTGGTGGTCTGATGGTGTTCTAGTTCCCGAGGTAAGAAACCGAGATATAACCAAATGGAACCACCACTTAAAATAGAATACTTTTTTAATATAAAATGGATATTGATTGACGATACTCTGCATTGCTCGAGACCAAAGATACAATATATGTGTATACAGGATGTCCGCTAATTAATGGTACATGGAAAACCCACAGACTATTTACGTAAAAATATTAGGATTTAATTATACTTACCTATATCCGAAAGTTGATATTAACTGAGATACAGGGTGTTGAAGTTAAAACTTCATTTTTGTATTTCTCTGATAACTTTGCGATAAATTAACATTTTTACAAAATTTGGCAATTATGTTTTTTTTAAGACGAGAAATTGATTTTTTTATGAAATTTTAATGTACAATGTAGTACAATGTCTGCGGCATTATTTGCACATTTATTAGGCCATAACTTTTTTGTGCCTCAGTGTATTTAAGTTTTCAATGAAAATGATACTTTCCTCATATTTATACGTAAAAGTATATTAAGTTCAGGTCGTCCAGAGTTACCGTTTTGGAGATATTTGCATTTAAATTGTTTAGTGCACCCTGTCCAATTATTATTAATTTGCAAACAAAATTTTTTTCTTAAAGTAACCTATGAGGAAACAAATAAAATTTGAAGATGGAGTTGCTACGGAACAGAAAATGTTTCATTCTTTACGATATTTTCTAGGGTCAAAGTTATTTTAATTAAGGTAAGTTAAAGAATAATCCAATTGTTGTATTTATTATTCCCAATTACCATAACTAGAACATTAATTATCATGTAAAGGTGAATTGGTAAGAAGTAACAAAATATTGTTTGCTGTCCTGAGCTAACGCACTAAACAATTTAAATGCATATATCTCCGAAACGGTTATTCTGGGCGACCTGAACTTAGTATACCTTGTTTACATAATAAATAGGAGAAAAGTATTATTTTTATTAAAAACTTAAATACAATGAGACACAAAAAAGTTATGACGGTATGAATGTGCAGGCAGCGCCCCCTATGTTGTACATTAAAATTTCTCGTCCTTAAAAAACCATAATTGCCAAATTTTGTAAAAAAACTTTAGTTTCTCTTAAAGTTATTAGAGAAAAACAAAAATGAAGTTTTAACTTTAACACCCTGTATCTCAGTTATTATCAACTTTCGGATATAGGTAAGTAAGTATAATTAAATCCTAATGTTTTTATGTAAGGAGTCTGTGGATTTTCCCTGTACCGCTAATTAGCGGACACCCTGTATAGTCTGGAAACGGCTTAATAACTTTTGACACGCTAATTTTCTTTTATAAAATTTGTGCGTGGCTTATAGGGGAAGGAATACTACTTTTTGATAATGTGGTAACTGTCAAAATGGCGGATGGACGCCATCTTGGTAAAGAAAATTAAATAGAAAGAGGAGTTGTGTGATACATCATTTTGAAGGTACTATCGGGTACTTTTCATCTGGGGGACTTCATCCTTGTGGAACGACCTTTCCGAGGTCGTTTTTCCCAAGGAATATAACCTCCAACGATTCAAAGCCAACGTGAATCGCTTTTTGCTGACACGCACCACTCCCAGAGTGCCCTAAAGGATTTTTCCTATAGTGCTTGTGTTTGATCATAAAAAAAAAACAAAGAATATAACTTCTATAGTCGCAACGAGAACAAAATGGCGGCGTTTTAAAAATTACACAATTATTATTTTTTCATTATCCTCCTAAAAAATAAACATGTACACGTTAGAGAAAAATTAATTCAAAAATAGAAAGCAGGGGGACCTTTGTGTTTAACTATGATATAAAATTAATAATTAATTGATTTAACACTACAGAAATCTTTATACAGGGTGGCCCATCGAAAACAGTCCAGCAAGGTTTACGGCTGTGTACGTGAAAATTAAAAAAAAACCTCGGACCCGTAAACTTGTGTTTTCAGGGGGACACGTTTCACTATTAATTTCATCCCTGTAACCTCAACCCCCCTACCGGGGGCGGCTGAGGTTCGACTGTAATTACTTTTAAAAATATTTAAATAGTATAGTAGTATTTTCGTCTCCTCTAAGTAGGCAGTTGAATATGTAGGTACCTCAATCCTCAAAATATTTTGGAATCAAATAAGATCTAACAGCAATAAAAAGTGTGTTTTGTAATATTTTATTGGTATTGACAGTAAATTTTAATTAAAAAACCACGACAACATAAACTTAAGGGTACAGGAATAAAACAGGAATTGTCCATATTTATCGAAATCGAGATTACTAGCGCAACCTGTTGGCACATGTTGTTACTTTCCATTGTCAAAATATTAGCCGAATAAAACTAGGAACGTCTGTAGAAATTAGAGTCAAAGTTTTACTGTACTGAAATAAAACTAGGGATGTCCATACTAAAAAATGCATTTTATCTCAAAACTCTGATTTTCTGACAATCCTTATTTTATCCCTGTATTCTTCAACTGATAACATAACAAAAGACTTTCTACCTAAACCTAATTACTCAAAATTTGTAATGCAAGAATAATAATTTATAATGTAATGTTTTAAATGTTCGATGCGTTAGCTTTCATAAGAACAAGATTTTCGAAATTATCGTCTGATAAAGCATGTCGTCGTGGCGTACAAATGAAAACATTCTTTCAACTGGGGCAGATGAGGGAAGAGTAGTGTTATATTTCAAAAATAATTTGTTGATAAGGGGATATTTTCTCAGCATTTCTATGTCTGTTTGTGAGTCTTGCATATATTGTGAATGCTTTCAAAGTGGGGACGATTTGCTTCCGTGAGAGAAAATGCAATGTAGTTAGTCTTTTGTACATTAAGTACATTCTTTTGTGATATTATAAAATTAAGCTGCAAACTTGAAGCTTTAAAAAACACACTTTAATAAATACAAAATACATTAATAACTTCGTATATTACGTAACATGTGCTAAGATTATCGTATTTTTTTTAATTACTTTTGCCTGATTTCTCCAGTGTTTTTTTTTCTGTTTCATCGTATATGGGGGGTAATTACAACCAAGGGCCCCCCTCCTTTTATAAGCGTCTGCATGATCTATTTTCGAGATTCCTACGCCATTGATCAGGATGAACAGCTTTGATTTTCGGTCCAGAATCATTTGATTTCTGACCATCAAAGCTACCATTTCGTTCCTTCCACTTGTGTCGGCATCGTACGGAAACTATCTTTCGCTTCCTGACACGCGTGACAAGTGCAAACTTAGAATTTTCCACATGAACCATATTTAAATAGAAAACAACAGTACTTGAATAGTAAAAAGTATTTAAATACCCCAAAAAAGTATTTAAATACTCCAAAAAATATTTAAATACTAAAAAAATATTTAAATACTAAAAATACTGAAAGGAAAATAAAAAAAGTATTTAAATACTAAATACTTTTGCAAAGTATTTGTGAAATAAATACAAATACCTATTATAAAAAAGTATTTAAATACTCATTATTTAAATACAAAAAAGTATTTAAATAAAAAAAAGTATTTGTGAGTACAAATACTGCCCAGCTCTGACCAGAAATCGTAGTTGCCGGACCCATCCGCCGGTTTTCGCATAATATGCGTTCAAAGAATCGATTGGTTTGTCAGAACTGTCCAATAGCTTTTTGACGTAACCAATTTTATTATTCTCTTAACTAGAATAGTGCTCTATGTGCTTTATGATATTCATTAGCAATAAGGATGCGTAATAATAATATACATACCTACATGCATCAATTTCAACTATCATCATGATGACCACAAATTCGTTCCACAGTCTCTCGCAATCGTCATTTCTCAAACATATCACGTTTATACTATAATAAAGAAACTTAATCAGTTTTAAAATTTTACGACCGTACATATACCGTTAAGAAGATGCTGCATCTCCATAAAAAATAACGATGTAGGGTAAATAAAGTCACCGGGTTCTTCACTGATCCAATTTTTTGGCAATACGTTTTATGACGATTACGGACCAGTTGATCCAACGAGTTTATACGTTTGAAAATTTATTTTACAATTCAAAAAAAAGGATCTCGGGAACTAGATATTTGTTTGAAATATTATATATACAGTGAGGACGTAAAGTAAAGAATAAATTCATTATCTCGCAAACTACAATTTTTTTTAAAAATCGCTCGGACCCTTCGATTTTGTTTTTCGAACGCGCATACTCTGACATAAAATGTACATATACAGGGTGTTGCAAATAAGAGTGACACAAAATTTTTTTTTTCTTAAATAGAACCCACTATATATTATTGCATGTACGGATTCTTCGGAAAATCCTAAACATTTTTCATGTAGCATGTGATATACCTTAGCCCAAGCGTTTTGGAGTTATTCTCATTCAAAATTTGAAAATCAGATATTTCGCAATCAATCAAGACTTGCATTGATTCATGCACGCTGAGGAAAACCTGTAGTCAGCATGCGTGAAGCGCAAGAAAAGTCAAGTAGGCTTTGGAGTTATGATGCAAGAACCAAAAGAATTAATGTCAATAGTTACTGTTATTGTCAGTTTTATGTGTATTTTCCTAACGTTTTACTAGTTTTCAAAAGACTCATTTCGTTTTTTCATATAAATTAAATTAAAATGCGGCTCACTGAGAAACAGCGCATAGAGGTTTTGATGATGATGGGCTACGGTGATAGGGTTAGAACACAGCAAGAAACTTGTGAGTTATTTAATCAAAAATACCCCAATCGTCCGCTAATATCACAATCAACAGTAAGCAAAATTGAGTACAAGTTTAGGCAATTCGGTCATGTAAGAGATGTCCCTAGATTTGGTCGTCCTCACGTTGATGAAAATCAACAATTAGAAGTCTTACTGGCAGTTCAAGATAACCAGCATGTGGTGTCTAGGTAGGTAGCAAGTGACGTGGATATTGGAAAAACAACAGTTCTTAAAATACTGCATACAAATAAATACATTCCTTATAAAATGCAAGTTCTCCAAGAACTTTTGGAAAGGGACTTTGAGAGGCGCCTTGAATTTTATGAGCGTTTACAGGATATGTGTTTCGTAAACAGAAATTTTGTAAAAAATATAATTTTTTCCGATGAGTCCACATTTTGCTTGAATGGTGACGTAAATACCCAAAATTATCGATATTGGTCTGATGTAAATCCACACTGGATGAGGGAAGGACACACATAATTTAATCAAAAGATCAATGTGTGGGCTGGCGTTGTCGATGACATTGTTATAGGGCCTTTCTTTTTTGACGGAAATTTAACAGGCGAGAGATACTTGAGTTTTTTAGAACAAGAACTTGTTCCAGCCCTGGCCACCCTTTTTCCTGAGTTAGAACGTCCCGATTTGCCACATCATAATATCTGGTTGCAACAAGATGGTGCTCCCCCACATTTCGCTGTGGGAGTTCGTACATATTTGGACGATACTTTTCCAAACAGGTGGATTGGAAGAGGTGGTTTTATTGAGTGGTCGCCAAGGTCACCCGATTTAACACCACTCAACTTTTTTTATGGGGATACCTTAAGGGAAAAGTATTCAAAAGCCAGCCTGCAAATTTAGATGATTTAAAATATCGCATCCGGCAAGAAATTCGGCAAATTACACCCCAAATGGTTCGAAATGTTCAGCGAGAATTTGTGATCGGTTAGGCTATTGTCAGTTGACCAACGGAAGACACTTCGAACATTTACTTTAAAAAAATTATTTTTAAGTTCACCTAACTGTTTTTTCGATCGCCATTTTTAAAATAATTTTATTCTTTGTTTTCTCCATGACTTTTTCCACTTTTCAAATTTTGAATGAGAATAACTCCAAAACGCTTGGGCTAAGGTATAGCACATGCTTACATGAAAAATGTTTAGGATTTTCCGAAGAATCCGTACATGCAATAATATACAGTGGGTTATATTTAAGAAAAAAAATTTTTTTGTGTCACTCTATTTGCAACACCCTGTATATCTACATTTTATGTCAGAATATGCGCGTTCGAAAAACAACATCGAAGGGTCCGAGCGATTTTTAAAAAAAATTGTAGTTTGCGAGATAATGAATTTATTCCTTACTTTACGTCCTCACTGTATATATAAAAGTTGCCGACCTTTTTAATTGGGATATTTTGACATATGTATCAATTCAATTCAATTATACCGCTCCGCTCAGTCGCCAAACATTGTCGTACGGTAGAATCCACGACACTTCATCAATCATCACTCGACTGTTCACCACACGACATCTCATTACGGGTACTTCATCACGGCGACATCCCATCACTACGACACTTAATCATATCCCAATTCATCTCTACGCCAATTCACCACACACAATTTCATCACATCAATTCGAAAAGTAATATAGAATTACCTCTTACGATCACGATAGAATGAATTCCCTAGTATTTATTTATTTCTTATTTATTAAATAAAACCACCAAATATCATTTGACTAAAATATATTAAAAGAATAGAAAATAGTAGGGACAGATATATTACATTAATTAATACTTATACAACGTATTAAACTGCAATTACAAACAAAATAGATAAATCAAAACAAATATGATACTGTTCTGAGAAACATGAGGCGATTTTGTGTTTCATAATTGGCAATGATATTCTGTAGCCTAAGTTATAACGATTTGTATCTCTGCTTCATTGGGATGCGTTGTATAGATATGTGTTGTAAATATTGCGCGTGTGATAATTCAGTTACTTTCACCAGGCCATTTAGGAATGTCCACATTGTAGGATGTGCGTATTGAAAAAGCGACTGCAAGTCATTATGCCACCCTTCAACACAGTTGGTTATCCTGCCAATTCCTTCCGCAGTTGCGTTTCGTTGATTCCATTATTGCCTTGGAAATAAAGCGTCTCTTCTTCTTCCTACACGGAGTTGGCGACCACGGATAAACGTGGTTTCAAAATAATTGATTAATTCTTCAACATCCTGGCGGTTATTTGGGAACGTCTCTGCCACTAAAAATGCATCTTCAATTTCTTGCAGTGGAAGGAGTGATAGGGCACATAATATTTTGACACTTGTGGCTATGTCATCCGTGTTGCTTTCTATTCATACATATGTTTTAATCCGAGCGCTCCAACTTTTCTTAAGGCAGTTTGAGAGAGGTGGAAAAAGCATCCAGATATTTGTGCTGTAGGGAATACTTCTTGGAAGGAGTTCATTGCTGCCATCTCGTAGTCTGTAAGAATTCTTGTTGGAGCCGCCTCTGGTATTAAATTCTTCAGAGCAATAATAGCCTTGAATATATTGCCTGTGATTTTTCTGGTAATAATGCCAGAACGCAAGGCCACGAGCTGCTTTCTTCCTGTACGTGAATACTGTACAGCTGAAAGTATAAGGACAAACTTTAAAAGTGCCATCTGCTAACCAGCAGGTTTTTCTTTCTAAATGTTTCAGCAAATCGTTTTTCCCCAATATAATTATTCTATCATTGTCTTCCCTGTCAGAATTAAAAAGAACGTATGGTGAATATATTTGTGGTATATCAAAGTTCATATCTGTGGGAACTGGAGCGGAGTTCTCACCTTATCTAGTTCTTTGCAAAGTGCGAGCTAAAGCAGTTTTCTTTGGTAGACAAACCTTAGCACCATCTGAGAGGTTCTCGACAACTTCAGCCATAGCTCGCTTGGGTGTCATACCATGGCAGGTCATCAGTTCTTTCATTTCTGCAATGGCTTTGCTAGCCAGTGGCTGAAAAGATGTAACACCATAGGATGTTTAACAATTATATTCCCTCTTGTATGAACAATTGACTTGCATTTTGCTGTTTAATGCTCAGAACAATGTCATATTTGTTTTGGTTTATATATGTATGTATGTATGTATTTTGTGATGACATTGTGTGTGGTGAATTGGCGTAGTGATTAAATGTGATGTGATGGAGCGTCATTGTGTAAAGATGTCGCCGTGATGAAGCGTCCGCGATGAGTTGTCGTGTGTTGAACTGTCGAGTGTTGGAGTGTCGGACAACGGTACGGAAACTTTCCTTACAGTTCTTGATACTTACCTAATATACTATAAAGGTAGGCTTTAAGTAAAAAAATATGTACTTATTGTTTATTTGTAATGTATTTTCTTATTTACCTTACCGACATTGTTGACATGTTTTCTTTTGAAATCATAGTCATATAACCTTAAACTTATGGAACGTCAAAAGGTTTGAAGTCTAGAGTAGAGAGCATAAGCTAGTAACCATATCGACATTGCATATTTAAAACTATTTCTCGAATTATTATAATATTTAATTTATGTTCTGGAAATAATCTTATTAAATATAACTAGAGCGTTGTTTTAATTATCGATTACATTTTTCATTGTAACACTCAAGGTTTTTTACTTTTTTGATTTTACTTAATGATCGATTGGGCATGTTTATTCAAAGGTTAAATCCCTCGAGCTTCGCTCTCGAGATTTTCATCAGAATAAACGTGCCAACGACATTTCGTAATATTTCCAAAATAAAACTTTTCGTGAACATAAAAAATGTTATCGATAAAAATACGAGCTCTAGTTATATTATCTCCGATAAAATAAAATGTCGAAGGGAATTTGACCTTATTTTGTAATTACTGCAATTAAAGGTTTACAAATTTGAGGAAGCATAAGAAAGGTATTTTATTTTATAAAAATACTTGGTATATTTTTATACGGGGTGTTTTAAAAATGATACCTTTCTGGTATAATGCAATAAACACTCACAAGTCAATTTTTTTAAATGAAAACCCTCTATTTTATCATTAGGTGTAGATTACATTCTTTATCTATTTGCTCAGTATATATACAAGGTGTCCCATTTTCGACACTTATATAGGGTATTTCCGTAATTGTTAGTGCTATGAAAAAAGTAATGTAGGTGTCATGTACTCTTTTTGGGTCAAACTTAAAATGGTAAAATCAAAATTTGAAAATTTTCGCTCGCTTAAGAGATACGGGGGAAAATCAAAAAATTGTCAATTTCAATTTTTTTTTAAATCGCACACCCTGTATATATCTAAAAAGATAACTTTTTAAATTGTCTTTCAAATATATATCACATATTAGTTTCCTATGCGATTTATTTAAACTTTATTACTTTGAAACGAAATAAAAGATTCAGATTAAGGTAAAAAATAACGGGAATCGTCGCAAATGTTCGGAATATGTCCTTAAATGGTTACCGTCTTTCCGGATAGCGAACAAAATATAAATTTTCGGCCATTTCATCGTTTTTTCCACTTTCAATATAAACTGATATCATATCAAATTTTTCACAATGTTTATTCACAAATGAACATGTAATGAAATTGACGTCGATTACTAGAAAGTCGACATAATTGCTCCCATGATATTAGCTTTTATTTCATGGTCTACTGTGCTTTAAAGTCATAAAGTTTAAATAAATCGCCAAGGAAACCAATGGCATCCATGGTGTGTTATATATTTGAAAAGAGAATTTAAAATGCTATCATTTTAGATTAAAATATACAGGGTGTTCCATTAAAAAAAATGAGGTTAGGTCCGATAACTTCTTTACCTGACCCCGTATACTTATTCTGAAAACTGCAGATTATTCAACAATCATCATAAAGAAACTTCCGTATAAAACATTTTTCTATATCTCTTTTAACTAAGAAGATATAGGGTAATTTTGAAATTGACAATTTTTTGATTTTCCCCCTTATCTCTAGCGAGCGAAAATTTTCAAATTTTGATGTTAACTTATGTGTATTTATTATACTATACCACCATAAAAAATATCTAGTATTTTTATGAAATAAAATGAGCTATACTTTTTTTAATTTTCTGAAATTTTGATATGTTTTTAATATGTTTTACTTCCGGTATAACGCACAAAACCCGAAAAAACGGAAGATAGGAAGTTACGGAAAAAAATAAATGTAGCTAATGTAGTAATGAATAAAAACTAATTTGTATGAGGAAGCAGTCATTCTTGATCGTATGGTGACGGAGCAAACGTATAGTCAGTCAATATCTTCAAAAACTCTTGCGAGTGTAGAAATTGCCTCGTGAAGGTTAAAAGGTGGTCAAGTGTAAGTGGAATTTTCGTAAAATTTAGATTTGCTTCTATAATAAGAAAATAATTTATCACTATTTTGTTCGGCCGACGAGAATTTTCAGGGCCACGCCCAGAATTCGTCAAGAAGTCACCACTCACTACTACTTGATTTCGTAAATAAAATAAATTTATCCTCTTTGTGTTGTGTATTCCCCTCCCCTAAATCACACCGTATCCATTCTAATTTTTTGTTGTTATCCTTAGGAACGTGGAAACCTTATATTTCTATCAATTTTCATTGCCTGGATATCCATATTATCCTCATTTTACGAAAATTCAGATATTTATTTAAATAAACACACACGACTAAATAAGAAAAAATTCTGGTGAACCTTTAGTGGAGTCGATCCGGTTTACGAAAATCATTTGACGAAATCGAGTTATTTTTCTTCCCCAATCGATACAGTGGGATCCTCTTGACATTCTGACATGGTTTGTAGGGGGCGCCGCATTGGGGGGAGGGGGGCACGTCCCGTAAATCTAATCGACAACGGATTTTCCTATATAACTCGCCGGTTCTGATGCTACAAAAAAAAAACCTGAAAAGCAAAATTGAAGAGCTTGACAGAGCGCGTAAGCTCGAAGAACCCTGATCCCGATATCTCAATGAGTTCGCGAATTATCGCGATTTTTAACTGCAAAAACAATAAAATTTAATTAAAAATATCTCGAGCTGGGCCATCAATTTCGAGGTTGGGTGTGGTGGGGCAATGAGGATGAGAGTTATGGGTGGGGGGGGGGGAGGGGGGAGCGGGGATATTACATAAATACTAATAACTAGTTTATTAATCGAGCTACGGGGATCAGGGGCCGGATTCAATTTGTTCATTTTTTTTTATCAGCTACAAGGGGGAATTGGCGAACAATTTTTATTTTCGCAAATGGCTGTCTAAAACATTGTTAAGTAATGGATATATTACAATTGTAAAAGACTAAACAAGCAGGGGTCGCTGAGCAGCTTCGGCTATCGTCGACCGGTTCCGATGGCGCGGCGGTTGTTTTAAAAGTGTGTCGGAATCTTTTCTTATGTTAGTGGAATTTTAGCTGTAATGTGTGTTATATTTCTATGAAATCAATATACGTAAATACTTGTCATATATTATTCTTTCATTTCATATACGATTACATGACCTGTACCAACCTTTTAATACCTTTAAAATATAATTAGAAACTCTGACAGAAATATAAATCCTCATAAGAAATTTAAAAATCGCTCTCCTTTTGACGTTTAGATATATTATCATTAGTCATTGTATCATGAACGACTACTAACGAGCCATAATAGGGCGAAACGCATCTTAAGATGAGTCTGACGAAAAAAGATCGGCTAATATTCTATATTTGTGGTTTAGACAGACATTTATTTTACCATTTAATACATTAACCACTGTGAGATGGACTATTACTTGAAGCTCTACTATGGTTCTGTTCATAATTTCACCAACAAATTTTTTTTTGAAATTTAATGCATTAGGAAATCAGTCCGAACCGGATATTAAAAAATGATTCCGGATACCTGATACAGATCGCGTTCCGGCGGCATTACTAATAATAAACTATTTCCATAACACGCTGTTATAACAAGCAGAATAAATTATAAGATTTGGAAAAACTGAACATAACCTTTTTACAAGTACAGGTACGTCCATTTTTTTTAGACACTGTATATGTTTAACGGTAAACGCAACTCGCAAACTTAAAAGGTCATAAATGCCATGTGACTCAAATTTGATTTCGCGGATAATTCAAGAATTACTGATTTATTGAATTCAATTATTTTATACGATTATTTCTAGATAATTTGTATCTTTAGTTACGGCTTTGCCATACCTATTTCGGAGGTACTGAATGAGATTAAAATCGAGAAGCTACAGTACGGTTTCTTTTGGCAGCATTACGTCGATATGAAAATATATTGAGGCGTTTTCCTGTTATTATTTCAAAAGGTCAAAAATATCAAATTTTATTATTATAATAAACTGCTGGCCATTTGCTTTCGAGCAAGAAAAATTTCGCCTAAATTTAAAAGTTAATATTTTTTGAACCAGATATGACATCGAACTCCGGTTTTTAATGGTTGATAGATTTGTCCCTTATGAAACAATTGCCAAAGTTGGATTGTCTTAAACTGTCAGAAAATTTTATATACAGGGTGTTAAAGAGGACGATGATTTTTGCTCCAATTTCAATAGCATGTAACTTTCACAATAATATTTTTAAATTTTATCACTGTACGTCAATTGAATCGCTGGTTCATAGCAAAGAAAGTAGTCAAATTTTTGATATCTGCTATATTTTAAGAGATACCGATTTTTTTGAAAAACTTTGCTTCTTTCAACTTTTTGTTAGCTAGATCCCACTGTGCGTTGTATCGTGCAAACATTGCAAGTGATTATTATACCTTATGAAAAGCTTGTTTATGTTCAGTAACAACAATTGTACCTAAATGTTGTGATGTGCAGTGGCGTACTTATAATCACTTATATGTCTATGCTTTATGAGTATCTCACAATTTTTTTGTATTGGAAAGTACTCGTCCCTAGATTATGCAAGTTTTTCCTTATTTTTTAGTTTTTCATATCGCGCTACAGGTATATTATATAGTGTCTACAAAATTTTAAAAAAGATATTTTTTTTATTTATTTGTTTGAAAAAATTTATTTATTAATTTCTAACTTTCTAACACATGGTTAGCTTTGTTGCTAAACGCATTAGCATGGGTGACTTGATATTGTTTTTTTTTCGTGATAATCTCGATTCAAATTAATACACTCGGATGGACGTGGTTTGGTTTGACGGCAGCTAGTGATATTTAATATTAAAGTGCCTTTCAATGTAAGTTTAATTTCAGGAATAGTGTCATGTTAGAAAGTTAGAAATTAATAAATAAATTTTTTCAAACAATTAAATAAAAAAATTATCTTTTTTAAAATTTTGTAGATACTATATAATATACCTGTAGCGCGATATGAAAAACTAAAAAATTAGGAAAAACTTGCCTAATATAGGGGCGAGTACTTTCCAATACAAAAAAATTGTGAGATACTCATAAAGCATAGACATATAAGCGATTATAAGTACGCCACTGCACATCACAACATTTAGGTACAATTGTTGTTACTGAACATAAACAAGCTTTTCATAAGGTATAATAATCACTTGCAAAGTTTGCACGATACAACCCACAGTGGGATCTAGCTAACAAAAAGTTGAAAAAAAGCAAAGTTTTTCAAAAAAATCGGTATCTCTTAAAATATAGCAGATATCAAAAATTTGACAGACTACTTTCTTTGCTATGAATCAGTGATTCAATTGACGTACAGTGATAAAATTGAAAAATATTATTGTGAAAGTTACATGCTATTGAAATTGGAGCAAAAATCATCGTCCTTTTTAACACCCTGTATATAAAATTTTCTGACAGTTTAAGACAATCCAACTTTGGTAATTGTTTCCTAAGGGACAAATCTATCAACCATTAAAAACCGGAGATCGATGTCATATCTGGTTCATAAAATATTAACTTTTAAATTTAGGCGAATTTTTTCTTGCTCGAAAGCAAATGGCCAGCAGTTTAGTATATTAAGATACAAGTTTCATAAGACATTATCTTATGAGCACGCGTTTAATTTAGAAAACCACCCGCGAAGCGGAGAGTTTTCTAAAGCACACGCGCTCTAATTGTCTTATGAACCGTGTATTTTATAATACTTTTTCTATTTGGGTATTTAAAGCCTGAAAAACTTTTAAAAATATAGTAGATTTTTTCCATTTGAATTAATATTTTCGTTTTGAGTTGGCAATACTTTTACAATTTAATAAAACGTTACAAGTATCAAATATGCCATGATCGAAACAATTGAACACAACAAAGCTTCTTCCCATCTGTTATAATTAAAAATAAATATATTATTGAAGTTAATAAAAATGAGTCGGGAAGAAAGTTGTACTCCATCAGAAATACAAGAGATTCCAGAAAAACTTTTAAAAAGAATATGCAAAACTTTGAGTTATGGTGCGAGCAGAACAAAGTTCAAAACATTGAACAAAATAATAAATAATACTATTGAATAAAATATTGCGTCGACACAGAATCAGACAGGAATAACAATTAATTCCCAGGAAATGTCTACAGTAACTATAAATAATATATATAAAGTAATATGTATAATACTATGTTGAATTGAAAATAAAAATGGTACTTTCTTGAATAAAACTTTAGAAATAGAACTTAAACTGGAAGATATTTCTATTATTTTTAAGCTATGTTGTTTTATACGGACACCGTCAGCATGTTAATACATTTCCGAGTATAGGTATTTCAGATAAATATCTAGTAAAAATGATCTATTTGCAAGGTTAAAGGTTAGCATTTTAAAGTTTTGTATAAAAAAATTTTGTCGAATCCTCAATGCCTAGAATACTAATTTCAACGAAATCGAAGTTAGCCTAAAATGCCAACATAAGTGGCAGGTTATTCAATTCTATTGCATTTCATAATGTAGCCTTTATGAAACCCAAATAGAAAAATTCTTTGTTGTTGTCTTTAATTTAAGTTATTCAGGAAATAATCTAGCCGTATACCACTCAACCTATAAATTTAAATGGATTATACTATCCAAATATTTTTTGCATGATTGTCCTGAAGGGTAAATAGTTTCATGAAAAATAATATTTAAATAAAAACCGTCTGTGTTTTCATTTATTTTGCATTCAACTTTTTCCAAGCAAAATCATCCTCAAAATATTTTGGATAGTTTAAGCGATTAAATAAATAGTTTTTATTTCAAATCATGCACAATGTGCATAAAGGAAATTACGTCAAAACACTTAAGCTATGGGCAGAAATCAGCTATGTTATATGGTTCTAAATCGATTAACAGCCTCTTAATTTCTAGCTTAAATCTATTTTGCGAATCTATCTGTTTGATTTTATTTGGCCAAACATTAAACACATGCAGTGTGGAAATTTTTCTGTCAAAGTTAGTCGATGTGTCGGATAAGGAACATCCATTTTTATGATCTTATACTCATGGGCCACTCTTAGCTTAAATATTCCTTTATGCTTAAAGAATAACATTATACATTCATATATACAGGGTGCCCCAAGTAAAGTGGCCTATTAGAAGAACTCGAGAACTAAATGAGAGTTTATTTTGAAAATTTGGCTGTTGCTGTAAGAGATGGATTTCTACGTTTATAAAATATTTTCAAATAAATGGACCAGTAAAGTAATCAAATGGAGACCTAGAACTACAAAGAGGAATATTGGTAGGCCACAGAAGAGATGGATTGACGATGTCAAGAAGGTGGCGGGGAGAGGCTGGTTCAGGACAGCACAAGACAGAGAAGCATGGAGAAATGTGGAAGAGGCCTACGTTCAGCAGTGGACAAGTGAAGGCTGAGAAGAAGAAGAAGAAGGTGTTGGGGATCATACCGAAAGTGGAAAATTTTAAATGAATTAACCTATATATTATATTTTTTTTTGGAATCTAGGTAAAAATCTATAACAGTTTTCTGTATATTATCATATACCTATCTTTAAGAGTTTTTGAATTATAAATAATTTTGTGATTTTTTTAACGCCGTATCGGGACCTGAAAAGAAAATCGTATCTTTTTAGCAGTTACAGATAGAAAGCTGAAAATTTGACAATAGTTTCACAAGACCATCGCAATTTTATAACTTTGAACAGTATTTAATTAGTTTTATACATTGCGTCTCCATAATAATATTTCTTAGGGAGATGAATTATATTGCAAACATCTTCTTTTTTTTAAATGTATTTGATATGTTTTGCTAATGGAGACAATTTTCTATCTAATGATATTAAGTATTCCTATACCTATCTTCAGTATTTTCGGAGTTATAGCCAAATTTAAAAATTATCTTATAAAAATATATTTTTTGGTAGTTGGCTGTGAATTCATAGAAACAAAATAATGAAAAATCCATGTGACGTTATGTCTGTGTTGTTGTAATAAAAATGGCTAATTCACATTATTCGAGCTTAGATATTTTAAGTTTATTTTATATTCATGGGGAGTTTGGTAGAGTTTGGTCTGGAACTTGCAGAAAATTTAATGAACTGCATCCTGATGCAGCTCCTATGACTCCAAAAAAGTTGATTGGCCGAGGCGGTCCATGGAAATGGGCCCAAGGGCTCCGGATCTTACCCCCCCTAGATTTATATCTATGGGGTAGAATTAAAGAAATAGTATACAAGACACCCTTCACAACAAGGGAAGATTTAGAAAATCGAGTACGAACGGTCTCTAGAAGGGAAAGAAATGAAAAAGGTGACAAATGAAAAGGTTATAACCATAATTTATGAATGTTTAAGGGTCAAGCATTTTAAACAATTTAGTTATTAGTTATTTTATTGGTGTTGTTGCGTAATTTTCATTTTGTTTATTTATTTATTAATCAATTCCTTATTGGTTAACCATCTTTTTTACAACAACACAGACATAACGTAACATGGATTTTTCATTATTTTGTTCTATGAATCCACAGCCAACTACCAAAAAAAATATTTTTATAAGATAATTTTTAAATTTCGCTATAACTCCGAAAATACTGAAGATAGGTATAGGAACACTTAATATCGTTAGATAGAAAATTCGATCCTCCATTAGCAAAACATATCAAATACAGGGTGTCCCATTTAAAAAAAGAAGATTTTTGCAATAATTCATCTGCCTCAGAAATATTGTTATGGAGTCGCCCTGTATAAAACTAATTAAATACTGTTCAAAATTATAAAATTTCGATGGTGTTGTGAAACTATTGTCAAATTTTCAGCTTTCTAGCTGTAACCGCTAAAAAGATACGAATTTCTTTTCAGGTCCCGATACTGCGTTAAAAAATCACAAAATTATTTATAATTCAAAAAGTCTTAAAGATAGGTAAATGATATTATACAGAAAACTATTCTAGATTTTTACCTAAATTCCAAAAAAAAATATAATATATAGGGTAATTCATTTAAAATTCCGAAGTTGCTACCACTTTCTGTATGATCCGGCAACACCGCACCATCGAAAATATTTTATAAACGTAGAAAACCGCCTCTTATAGCCACAGCCAAGTTTTCAAAATAAAATCTCGTTTAGTTCTCGAGATACTTCTAATAGGCCACTTTACTTGGGGCACCTTATATATATTGCGTATACAGTAATATGCCCAAATTTTTAAACACACCTCTAGAGCTTTCCCTGTATTCCATCTTTCTTAAAGTTTTCACTACTCGCTTTTGAGCCACAAAAATGGCGTGTGTCGAGCCATGCTTTCCCCAGAAGATAATCCCATATCTCAAGACCGACTCAAAATTTGCATAATATAGCATTCTAAGCGTTTTTCCTCCTATATATGTCTGCCAACGTCCCTTAGACTGTATCAGATTGAATTAATTTTTTTTCCACGATATTTATATGGTACGACCAAAAAAAAATCATTAATATGGATACCTACAAATTTTAAATTATCCGAGAAATTTATTTTGGTATTTTCTAGTTCTACGGTTGTTGATTTTTCTGTGGCTCAACCTCCTGGCTACTTACAATAATGTTAGTATCATTCGCATATTTGACTATATGCTCATACGTTTTATCTGTTATCCACACCAGATTGTTGACAAACATTATAAAGAGAATTGGCGCTAATTAAATTTATAGGTCTCTGCAAATTTAAATGGCGTGATAACTTAGATGCAGGAAACGGCTGATGTTGTCTCTAATGTTGACGACATTCTACACGAGTGGCGAGAAAAATGCAAGATACCGTTTTCATGTAGAATTGAACAGGCTAATCAGAAAAATATCCACCTGGGAAAATGTCAGTGGCGTACCATTTTTTTTTCTGTAAAATGTATCAGAGGAGTCAACTAAAGTTTGTGTACTCGGCGACGCGGTAGACTAATTTAAATAATATTAATCAATATGGTGTAAAATTTGCCTGTTTTTATTATTTCAACAACGCAGATACAAAATCTAACTGCGTCGTCTCGATCACTATCGTAAAGTTCAGTCGTGTTGTGAAATAATTTGATTCCATATGCATGTACATGTGATGTCAAATTTATGTACAGGGTGTCCCATATTCGACACTTTTATAGGATATCTCCGTTATTGTTAGTGCTATCAAAAAAGTAATGTAGGTGTCATGTGCCGGACACGGACATTTGGGCGAGTCCACATGGACGCGGCCATCTGAGCGCGGCTGTTTGGGCGCGAGGACACTTAGGCGCGAGGGTACATGGGCGCGGGGACACATGAGCGCGAGATCACTTGTGCACGTTTGTTAAAAAACAATTTTTAATAAAAAAATATTAGGCTGGCGCCTAAGTGACTTTGCGCGGGGACACATGAGCGCAGAAGGAAATCGGCTACAAAAGGTGTAGCGGGGGAGGGTTTTCACTTGTTTTCCCAGGCCACTATCACTATTTTACGTTTTATTGCCTTGTTTTTGATGACCAAGATTAAATATTTTGCTTAGCCGCTGATTGCTGATTGCTTGCTTAATTTGAATACCAAAATAATTTAGTATATATTTAGAAAATAAAATGTAACAACAATATTAAGATGTGTTTCATTTTGGCTCGCGCCTAAGTGACTTTGCGCTCAAGTGTCCCGCGCCCAAGTGTCCTCGCGCCCAAGCGGCCGCGCCCAGTTGGCCGCGCCCAAATGTCCTAGACCGCTCCTTTTGGGTAAAACTTAAAATGTTAAAATCAAAATTTGAAAATTTTCGTTGGCTTAAGAGATACGGGCACAATTTCAAAATTACCCTATATTTTCTTAGTTAATAGAGATGTTTCATACAGTAGTTTCTTTATAATAATTGTTGAATAATCTGCCGTTTTCAGAATAAGTAATAATAATAATAATCTTTATTAATAGCACACGGCTAGCATTGTTACATATTTATAATTTTACAAATAATAATAAAAACAATAATAACAATTCAAAAAATTTCCAATTTAAGCACCAGTTACCCAACCATGCAAGTGCCATGACAATTACCCAATTGCAAAATTTTTCAGATACTCAATTTACTGTTATATTCTGATGTGTTGTTTAATATATGATTTACATGACCTTTTAAAACTTAGTAAGCTGTCACTACCCTTAACATGCTCAGGAGGCTCATTGTATTGCCTCAACCCCTTATAAAACAGACTATTCTGACTAAAACTAGTTCTGACTCTATCCAAATAAAAGTCATTTCTTGAACGGGTATTGTATGTATGTATGTCCCTAACAAACCTGCAATTACCTATGAGATGCTCTGGTACCAGGTGATTCAACATTTTATACACAAATATCATTGTATTATATGTTACAGTTTGTCTCACACTCAAAAGGTTTGTAGAATTTAACATAACAGACCGTCTAGTATATTTATTACATCCCAGTATTATTCTCAGAGCCTTATTTTGTTTTTTTTGTAATGTATCTAATTCTGAATTATTCATTAAAAACAACAATGTGGAACAAAAGTAAAAATGTGGCGAGATGACTGTTTTATATACAGTCAATCTCGCCCAAGTACTCAGGACCCCTGATACACGCCCCAACACATTCAATTTTTTTGCTATTTTGTTTGTAATATACATGAAATGTCCCGAAAATGTTAAATTTTCGTCTATAACACACCCCAAATATGTAAAACGATCTACCATTTCAATCACCTCATCATTGATATTTACCTTATCTGTGCTTACATTAACATCAATGTTATTATGCTTATCTCTAATAATCATTGTCTTTGTTTTACTTATATTTAGTTGTAAACAGTTGTTACTTAACCATTCAGATATATTTTTAAGTTCCACGTTTAGAATATGTATTATTTCATCAATCCTATCATCTATTACATATATAATTGTATCATCCGCAAATAGTTGAATTTTACAATTATGAATTATTTTTATAATGTCATTTATATAGAGAATAAATAGTGTTGGCCCCAGTACAGTCCCTTATGGTACTCCATGCACTGTTTATCTCGGTGTTGACTTATCTGTGTTCTTTCACTTAAGTATTCATTTAGCCATTTCAAGATCACATCTCCAAAACCATATTTTTTCATTTTAAGTAACAATAAATTTCTGTTTATTGTTTCAAATGCTCGTTTAAAGTCTAGGAAAACTACACCTATTATTTTTTTCTCCTCTAGCGCAGCCTTCCAGTCAAAAAGAACACCCTGCAAGGCACTTTCACAAGAGTTCCCCTTTCGAAATCCCGCTTGATGGGTACTTAGGATATTGTTACTTTCTAAATAATGTACTATTTGGTCGTTAACACACATCTCTAGCATCTTCTCATATGGGGGAACCATATTAATTGGCCTAAACTCCTCACACTTTACAGTACCGGGCTTTTTCTCAATAGGAACAATCGTGCTCAGCTTCCATTTTAAGTACATAAGTTATCGGACCTAACCTCATTGTTTTAAATGGAACAACCTGTATATATTTTAATCTAAAAAGATAGCATTTTAAATTCTCGTTTCAAATATAGTAACACACCATGGATGATATTGATTTCCTAGGCGATTTATTTAAACTTTATTACTTTGAAACGAAATAAAAGATTCAGATTAAGGTAAAAAATAATGGGATTCGTCGCAAATGTTCGGGATATGTCCTTAAATGGTTGCCGGCTTTCCGGATAGCGAACAAAATATAAATTTCGCACCATTTCTTCGTTTTTTCCACGTTCAATACAAACTGATATCTTAACAAATTTTTCAAAATGTTGATAAGTCATTTTCACAAATGAATATGTAAAAATGAAATTGACGTTAAATGTTAATAACAACTAGAATGACAACATAGTTATTTCTATGATATTAGCTTTTGTTTCACGGTCTACTGTGGTTTAAAGTCATTAAATATATAAATAAAATATTATTCAACAATCATTATAAAGAAACTACTGTAAGAAATATTATTCTGTATCTCTATTAACTAAGAAAATATAGAGAAATTTTGAAATTTTCTATTTTTTGATTTTCCCCCGTACCTATCTCTTAAGCGAGCGAAATTTTCAAATTTTAATTTTACCATTTTAAGTTCGACCCAAAAAGAGCACATGGCATTTACATTACTTTTTTGATAGCACTACAATTACGGAGATACCATATAAAAGTATCGAAAATGGGAACCCTGTACATGTGATGTCAAATTTGTGTACGTGTGTCTGTCTTGTTTGTAAAAGTTGCATTTTTTGTTATAGAATTTGTGGAAGAAATTGTTGAGGTAAGGAATTATTAAAATTGTAGCATACATTTTCTAAAGTTTGAACTTAAATTGGCAAAATCGACTATTGACGTCTCTTGACTAGTCATGTGACTTTGTTTACAAATTTGCTTTTTATCACAATGACATAATAAACACGATTTGAGGGTTCTAATATAATAAGGCATTTCAAGAACACCCTGTATAAAGAGTTCATGTTTCAAGTTATTTTTTTTATATAAAAAATCATTATTTTTCTTCTAGTTCTTTTATCCTTTCAGTTATTTGCAGTTTACTTAATCACGTCTTTCAATCGGATTAACAACCTTGAAAAATATATCTGAACAACTCTAGTGTAAAAGAACGATTACAATTAATCGTAACATTATTACAGAATCTATAATAAATTCAATGACCTTCACCGTAATTTCATGCGGAGTGCTTTGAACTTTTTCAAGTTTTAAAATAAGTTTATAAAAAGTTTTTAAAAGTTTTTAGCTATAACTTGTAATTTGGGCTTTGTAAATTATGCATATTTATTCCTGTTTTTGTTGTTGATAAATTTGTTCGTAATTTAAATGTTAATAATATGGTATAGTTCAATAATCTCCATATAAATCTTATAAGCATGGCGTAAAGTAGTGTATAAAAATAAAAAAATTATGAATTTTAAGAACAAGAATGAAATAGCAATCTGAGAATATGATTAATGCATATATTGATGTTATAATACTTCATACTATTTTATTCTATATTCACATTTTACCCTTTTTTACTTCAATTTCCTCATTTTAATAGCCAAAAACAATGTACATAGACCCTATTCAAAACCAAGAGTCAGTAAATGCAAATACTAGTCCAAGCGCATGGCACGCTTGATCCGCGATCGATACTGGAAATCCTACATTGCGATGGTTAATCAGCAATAAAATATTGAATGGCGGCGCGGAGGACGGTGCTTGCGACAGGATTGGACTTATTCGGTTTGTTGTATTTTTAATACTGTTTTATAATAGTATTATATCCGTAGTGTCTTTGGGGCCTAAACCGAGACCACTTATAATCACTGTTAAATAAATATTATAAATATGTCAGCAGCACAGAGGAACCTATCGTCATTCATTTTCTCCCTTGCATGAACAAAACATATTAAAGACCACGTACAATTATTTACGGGTACTGACTCTCGATTTTGAATAGAGTATAGTACTTATTACATAAGCTACTAGTAAAAATTCTGTTTTCCGTAAACGCGATTTTCAATTAAGTTAAATTATCACAATCTATCTATAAACGTTTGAACAGTGGCACAATCGATTTGAACAAAGTTTTGTTATTTTTCAACGTAGTTATGTGTGAATTGAGTGCCCGGGAATGCTTTTGACCAGAAACGGCTTTTCGATTTTATACAGGGCGAAAATGAAAATTTTAACTCGTTGGCATTTTGATGAAAAACAATTCAGGTAAAGGTGAAATAGTCTTTGAAAGCTTAGACAAATATCTCAAAACAAGTTTGGTAGTTTTTTGCTTAAAGCGTTGCGGCTAAATTCTATTTGTTTTCTCATAGGTTACTTTAAGGAAAAAATTTTGTTTGCAAATTAATAATAATTGGGCAGGGTGCACTAAACGGTTAGATTTACGGGGCGTGCACTCAAACCGACAAACCCGAACAAACCCCCCCCTCCCCCATGCGGCGCCCTACATAAATCATTTCAGAATATCGAAGCGATCCTACTGTATCGATTGGAAAAAAAAATTACTCGATTGCTTCAAGGGATTTTCACGCCGTTTATTTCGCCAGGACGACTCCACTATAAGATCAAGTGATCTTAATTTTAATTAAAATACAGTATCCTACTGCTGAAATTAAAATTTCATAAATCAATATCACAAAGAACATTGTATATGCAAATTTATTAAAATCCTTAAATACAAAGTGCAAATAATAATCGTGTAACTAAAATTAGCACACATTGTCATAATATTGTAAAAAATGGCCTTCAATTTAATGAATTTGACAAAATATGGATGTAGTAAACAACAACGTAGAAATAAATATTTAATTAAATGTGGAAACTTGATGTTTTAAATATTTTTTAAAAACTTTGTTAAAAAAAAAGATAAATGAATTGAAAAAAATTTTTTTTTAATTTATATGGCAAATATATTATTAAAAAAATTAAGAATTCTCATACCAACGTTCCAAAAAATCAAATATTTTTTAGTATAAAATTTCAATTATGAAAAATTTAAATTATGTAAATAAATTAAAAGGGTGAAGAAATTCAAGAAACATAATACATTAATAAAAATATAGGAACTAATTATAATATATAAGTACATTTGGTCATTCTTTTACAAACCGCACGTTTCTTATACGCACGATTATATACATAAAATTAGTTATTACGTATTTCAGGATTTTGCTGAAAAAATTTTGTTTAGAGAATATCCACACATAATTTGCTGGATTTTCTCCAATATTCTCATATTTGAAATTTAATATCTCCAGTTGTACTGATCGTATCAATGTCAATCTTTTTCTATTTAATACTTTGCTTAGTTAGCTTTCGAAGTGTTGGGGGAGTGCGGGACAGTTGAACCAATTATTACTTAAATAATTATTGCATCCTTAATTATGAGTCAAATCAAAAACTACGGGTATTAATAAGGAGCTGTGCTATTATTTTTTTTAACAGTGATGTATTAAGCTTTTAAGTCATGAGATTAATTTTTTACAAAAAAGAATATGATAAGGGGTTTTTGGATCAAGCGTCCTCAACCACTGGGAGAAATGAACCGGATAGTAAGGAGACTTGACCATAATAACTCGTATAACTAAAAATCATATTTTGTAATAATTGTTATCGGAAACTTCTATGTTGTAATTAAGTAAATTGCAAAAAATTGAAAAGAACCTTGTATTAAAAATTTTAAAGTTTTCTAATGCAATCAAAAAAATGTTTTAAGTATTTATCAGAACGAAATAAGAAACTTATATAATATAAATAAAAATCGTAACCTAAACACCAACAAATACATTTTTGTGCTACTGTCTGGTATTGCAATTTGGATAAATGAAATTGTCAATATCTTCTCTTGACAATCCAACGCAATCTTCTACTTTGCATAATATGCACAAACGCATGTATAATCTTTCATCGGTTTTACATAAAAAGAAGTTCCAGCTTCCTTTTTCATGCTCTAACGAACAGTCCTAGTTGTCATCACGGAAAACTTCATCTTCGTCTAACTTACATTCACTTGAAGTTTGAAAAATATTTTGTCGTAATTTTGCTTATTTTATATTGTGCTTTATTTTCAGTGGCCTTACGTTTCTTTTGTGTTTTGTTAACCTTCCTTTGGTTATTTTTTGGATCTTTTACTTTTTTCGGTGTGCAATGTTCCGTAATGGGGGAATCGAATTTTTCGGGTGTCCGCATCAAAATTTTTGTTGTTTGAGGTTGTCGACCTTTGTTTGTTTTTCGCGCAATGCTGCGCGATGTAGGAGCAATAGCTTCTGGTTCAATTTGAATGTGGTCACCAAAGTCTCTAGATGTCGAGGGGATGGCTTCGGGATCAGTGCAAACTGCATTTGCTTCTTTTATGAACTCCGGAATATTATAAATTGAAATGGTTCTGCCTGGATTTGTTAACATCCAGTTATTCATCACTGTATTATACCTAGATTTAAATGATGAAAAAACCGCAACATCAAGTTGCTGCAATGTGGTGGTAGTGTTACTAAGGTAATTCCATTCTTTGGCTTATTTTATTGCATCGATGGATACTTGACTCTCATGGTTGTCTAGGATTAGGAGAGTTCGATTTTCTTGGGTTGAGTAAGAATATTTTACAAAATGAATAAGATATTTTAGGAAACTTTTGTTTGTCATTCATAATAATATAAGACTAAATACATATTATTTAAGAGGGAGACTTGACCCATAGTTTAAGTGTCCCACCCGGCACCTGGTTCAAGTCTCCCAACCGGTACCTGCCTTATATTTTTGTATTTTTTTTAACTAGCAAATTTATTTTGAAGGTTTTGCTTCCGAAAATAATAACTGCACTAACGACTGAAAATAATTACCTGAAAATCATATTGAACACTTACCTTATATAAAGTTAGCAGAGGAAAATACAAAATTTTAGGATGTTACTTTTATACCGTAAAACATGTAACCTTCTCTAACTTATAAGCTTTACTGGCCATCGCTAAGATGCTTTGTCGGTACAGTACACCTATGAATAGTTATCGTTCAGGATCGGTAGATTTCAGAATCAAATATGGCGACTGGTTCAAGTCTCCTTTATTGTCAACCGTCCCGCACTCCAACTATTTAAAAAAAATGTTATTGTGAAGAAATTACAAATAATAACAATTTAATTGTTTAAATAATTCAATTTTGTTCTTCTCACTCTTATCTACAAAAACCATTTTACGAAAAAGTGGTATCTCTTTTAGTTAGGAAGTTATTAAATATTTTCGCAAGTCATGCAACGCGTGAAGAGCCAAGCGCGCGACGGGTTGGAGAGTGGCAGAACTACGATTTCGAACGACGCAAAGGATGGAAATATTAATGATGCACACCCTTGTTAATTTTATTGTGAAGGAGGTTTTTAAATAATATTTGTAGCCTACGTGCTTTCATCCACTTGGACGGGATAGATGTAACCCTTAAAATCTTAAATGGAAAGGAGGTCAAGTTGCACTACGTCTGGAACCACTCTGTATATTAGCCCATGATATAAATTCGATATTCGAATTTTTATGTTGAGATCTCGCCCGTTATACATCATTACTTCAACATCATCATAATTATAATCATTAACATCATCATTATAATAATAGCTGTAATTTTCGTAAGCATATCATCAAATATAATGTTGATTGTGAAACATGGATCACCAAAAAAATTTCTCTGCTATTTGTTATGCACGCGTAATAACTGAAATGGAAGTTATTCGAGAGCAGATTGATGGCGCTAGGGTCTCGATTCCGAAATTTGAATCAGATTTTTTTTTAAATTATAGAATGACGAAAGATATTACCGTAATTTCTATTTTCAAGTCTTTAAATGGAAAGCTAACGGCTTTTTTAACACATACCTAATGTTTATTATTTCTTATTTCATAAAGTTTCCATTATATTCGGAAAATACTTATTGCTGTATTAAGTTGGTACTTACGTGAAGACTACAATGGGAGACATAAGAAGAAGGATTAGGTGTGGAGAGAACTCGGGAATGATTGATTTTTGGTTATTATTTTGAATGGAAACATTTAGAATGAAAAAATTGGAAATATCTAAGGTGTCTCGGAACAAGGGCGAATCCAGAACTTCGGTTCGGGTCAAACTTCGTTTTGTGGGGTCATACAAGGAAAAATTATGAAAAGTGATAACCTGTCGCGTTAGTCAAACCGTTATATATGGTATCTTTCGTGTTAAATTGATGGGAGGGGGAGGGTGTCATGACCCCCCACGCCCCCCCCCTGGATCCGCGCTTGTCTCGGAAATATAGGAAATATTGAAATAATATTTAAAATGTGTTTTAACAACAAACCCGAACAAGCCCGATTCAAAATAAAGGTTTATATACAGGATTATGATAAAGAAACGGAACAAGGCTTTATATTGAATACCGTCCCCTTAAACAAGAATCTCTCGAATCCGTCAAGTGTAATTTTTTGAACTGCATTTTTTTCAAAAACAAAACATGTTATACATCATAATAATAATAATGCTACTTTTCTTAAGCTAAATTCTTTAAATTGAACATATTACATATTTTAACATTTTTACATTCTAGACATTTTTCATAAATCATGCCCTATACCTATCTTCAACCGTTTACGAGATATTAATACTTTAATGCTGGTATGTACCATTAATATGTTTCTCGATATAGCAACGTTCTGAACTCCAATCACAATTTTGAAGGCATTGACGATGACAATTTGCATGTCTGAATTCATTGTAGAATGTGAAAAAGTTGATACAAGTAGATATCTTTTCCGGTTTTTATTCTTTCCTGACTTTGTTCGACTAGATGTTTGTTGAACGAAATTTTCACTTTCTCATTGCTACTTTATATTCTCTACAAGATGGCATTATCAGATCTTTCATGCGACGTTTCATCTTTGGGCCACCATGATCAACTTAATTTTTTTAAATACGGGCCTGGATCTTTTTGTTTAAATTATGAATGATGACCGAGATCTACGTGTGTGTGATATACAACACTTACTGTTTTTCCGACGTTTTGTTCCTTAAATTAACCATCTTCATTAAAATACTCAAGTAATTCAAGAGAGAATTTTTAATTCCGTGGGAATTCGTTCATAGAATTGAATCAATCAACTGTGCCGAAACGCGAAGAGGGATTATTTTTTAAAATTTTTATTTTGTTAGGAAGCATCACAGGCAGTGGCGGTTCTTCCACAGGAGCACATGTGCACGTGCACCCCAAAAACAAAACGAATAAAAAATATTAATTTATATTCATTGAATATTATTTATCGTATAAAGTCCGACCCTCCCTAATATTTTATCGTACCGTAAAACTTAAAAAGTCCTACCCTCCCTAATATTTTATCATCCCGTCAAACCAAACTATATAGATCCGGCAACCGTGCCTCGGTCGAGGTAAATAACGATTATGACGAGACTTGCTTCTCTGTAGTAACAGGTGGCGGGTGGCAGCGAGGGATAGCGGGGCTATGGCGATTTAACATGGAAAAGGCGCACAGTTTTTGTGTGCACCGCGCTGTTGTCTGTTCGTGCATCTAGTTAGAAATTCGAGCGTGTATGTTCTAATATTTTAATATTATATATATTTATTAAGTTAAAATGAATAGTTGACGGTGGACTATTTAAGAAATAACTTTAGCTCTTTGAGTTTGGAGCAAAAAATTGAAGTGAAGAATGCGGGAACACCTAAACTCGAAATTAATTTATCGCAAACCACAAAGGGTAAATCTAGGGACTTTTTAGAAAGTGAAAAAAATTTATAGATGATATTCCAAACTTAATGATGCTGTTATTGATCAATTTTCTACAATTAAGAACCGAAGAATGGACTTTACGTTTAAGCACTATTGTGTAGGGTCGATAAATGTTGTGTATTTCGATAAATGATACTCGATATGATTTTAAACCATTTTATTTAAGGACTTAAACTAAAAAACACTGAAAATATGAAGAATGCCAACTTGTCAGACTCATGGCTCGATTTGTTCTCGTCATAAAACAGTTGTTCTCGTCTTTGTTTTCGCCTAATGACGTAGCCGTAGATGACATAGTGGTATTAGACATCATTCGGCTTTCTTGATAACTCGTAGATGGCGGTAGTAGTATTGGACATCATTCAGTTTTCTTGATAGCTCGTATATGGCTTTAATAGTATTAGTAGTATACGGCATAAATATTGTTACGAGGGTTGCATGCGACGACGTTAAGATCCGACAGCTATACACACTAAGAAAACCTATCTTATTTTCCAAAAGTTGTATTTACTTGTAAAATTAAAAAATAAATAAAAATATGTTTTACCTAACGCATTTTCTTATTACTTTTTTTCTTTCTACATTTAAAACGCCTAGAAAGAAATTGTTTGGTCGTTACACAAAAATAAAATTTTAAAAATAATTTCACCATACTTGTGAACCCCCTCTATCATAGGTCACGAGCCGCCACTGAGCACAGGTCCAATAATAGTCCATTCATAAAACTCTTGGAGTGTGAAATGTTATTGAAAATCAGTAATGGGTGGAAGAGAGAACTACACGTTTGTTGGCTTAATGGCAACGATGTTGAAGTCTGGTTATATCAGATGGTTAAATATTAAACATAACTATACTTACCGATCAAAAGATAAATCCTTATTTAACTGATCCACTGTTTTACAAACTACACATGAATGCACCATGATTGTTTATAATAAAGACGATTTTTCACCAATAATCACAAAAAAAATACAAAACAACCAAAATATATAAACACTTCGTTAGAACACAGCACCAACGCTGTAATTTTTACGAAATTTTTAGTAATTCATAGTTTGACTCTTGGGATTTTACGCATAGTAAAATAAAAATAGATGTTGCCAGAGTGAGATGTGGATTAGTTCAAGATTCGTTTCATACTTTTAAGTATAATAATATTTTTTTAAAGAATCTCTCATCGCCTTTTCACCGTTTATAGTAAAATTAGTGGGAAATAAATTGCGGATTAACCTTAAACCAGTTGTAACTGTCAAATTAACAAATTTTTAATTGGGATTTTGCCAGATACCTTTGCGATAATATGATAATCTGGCTATGCTGCAATAATGACCGAAAGAGGTGGGAAAGGCTGTTTGTATTCGTTGCGTAGGCTAGAAATGTACATTTTTCTATCTGGAGTTTTACAAGATCTTTGGGAAGCATCGTTAAATATTGAATTATTGCGCTGGTAAGTGTACAATTTCGGTTTCCTCTTTATTTCCCTATTTCTCTCGTCCATTATGTTCACCCTTTCCCCGTTTGCTTATGTTTGGCGCCACAATCGACCCACTTGCCGGTGCCGACAACGTGCGAGAGCCGAGAATCCAGTCTATTCTGAAACAGCTGAATAAAACAGCTGAAAGTCGTCGGAGACGCGATCGCAGGTAGCCATGCCGACGATGTTTAAATGTTTTTATCGTTACTAGAAGATAATGTACGGAATTTGCGTTTATTTTAACTGAATATACGGAATATTTGATTTAAATATGATGTGTGCGTGTAGATTTTGAACACGGTATGTGTGATCCAGGATTGGAATTAAAATATTTCTTTAACGTTTTAATTAAAATAATAATATATTGACTAAATGTCTGATGATGAGTGAGGAAAGGATATATATTTACCTAATAATTATATTGGATTAACTACATTCATATACACACGCCAACATTATGTTTAGTATATTTAGTAAGTGAATTGGTGATCATTATAATAATTCGTTGTTTTTTTAATCAAAATATATACGACTGTGGTGAATCGTGATATTGTGATTAGGGTAAATTTAATTCTTGAAAAATAACTACAATTTGCTAAATAATATCAAGTTTTCCAAATCAATTTTATAATTTTTAGAACGTAGAGCTTCAAATTGCTTTTGTAAAACTACTGTTACTAAAGAAGCTATTTTAACCGTGCAATACGATAATAGGCCTTATACTATAAGGTATAGAGTAGGTACCTTTAAAAAATACCTCTTCAAGAAATCTAGTTCATTGTTTCAAAACTGCAAGGAAACAGCAATATGACATAAAAGAAGGTACCAAATAAGGCAAAAGAGGGTAATAAAAAACAAATGGTTCGGTATAGGTACTTAAAAGGTTCGATGTTTGTTTTTTTGGTTTTTAAATTTTATTCGTTAATAGCGTGTGGGCGGGTTCACCAATACGTACGTTAACTAAAGTACAGTCGATTCACTTTTGTTGACACCGTTTTAAGGTTATTCAGCACCCGGTAAGTCGTACCGGTTCCGATCAACGAGGGTCTATATCTAGAGTTTCTTGAAAATATTTTCTTCAAGTTTCATTGTGCATGTTCCAAATATTACCAACACAACAAAATAAATTTCCCTTGCTACGGTTTAGAATCATACATACAGTGTGTGTACATGGTCTGGAAACGGCTCAAGAACTCAATAACTTATAGGCCGATTTAAATCAAATTTCGTACAGTCGTCTAAGAGGATGTTGCGCACCGCATAACGATATTGACCTTGTTGCCAGCTATTTAGTTTGTCTGGAAATCAAACGAATTTTATGTTTTTATATGTAACACCCTGTATATTTTTCATTTATGGTTTCTATGTTATATTTGTTACACAGTAGTTCTTGAAATAACGTGTATAATATAAAAGATCATAGTCAATGTTAAAATTGTTTTCGCTGTAATTGTAAATAAAATTTTTGAATTGTGTTGTAAATCGTGACTTTTGAAATGGGATTTCAGTTCCGAAATGCGTCATTAAATACATTTTTAACCTCCTCGTAAGACCTGACCTTATAGCCAATAGCCATATCCTCTCATCATGAGAATTCTTTCACTTTCAGTTAAAGCCTTTTTATATGCAAGAAAAACACCATTTCATGTAATAATTACAGCTTCCGTTATTTCAAAAACTACTGATAATATAGGCATAAAGTTTGATATATCAAAAGTGTAACAAATGTAACGTAGAAACTATAACTGAAAAAATATACAGGGTTACATATAAAAACTTAACATTTGTTTGATTTCCATACCGACTAAACAACTGACAACATCACCAATATCGTCGCTTGGTGCGTGAGATCCTCTTAGATAAATGTGCCAAATCTAATTTAAATCGGCCACTAAATTCTGAAGTTATTAAGCTGTTTCCTATATATAGGGTGTTGAAAAAGGTCGATACCCCGGAATAACTCCGGTGCATCGCATTGCAGCGGAAAATGTCTAGGGAAAAAGTTGTTTGGTTTTGAAGGAGGAATAGTTTGCAATTTAAACCACCCCCAACCCCTCAGCACCCGGGCGCGGGTGGGGGTAAGTTAAGATTTTCAAATGGAACCCTATATTTTTTATTGGCGTATCGTGTTCTCAGACCAAAAATAAACATCTTTTGTTCGAAAAATTTTTTTATGCGGGCCCACCCTTCACCAATAATCACCATGAGAAAGACAAAATCAGAACCGTGCGAAATCAAGTTTTATCCCGGAAATACTCTTTTTCTCTATCTTGTACTAAAAAATGCCCGTGGAATCCAAACAACTTTTTCCACGGGCATTTTGTGATTATTGGTGAAGGATATATGGGCCCCAATAAAAAAAAAATTCGGACAAAAGATGTTTATTTCGGGTTTGTTCGGAGAACACGATACGCCAATAAAAATATGGAGTTCCATTTGAAAATCTTAACTTAATCCCACCCGCGCCCGGGGGTTGAGGGGGTGGGGGGTGGTTTAAATTGCAAACTATTCCTCCTTCAAAACCTAACAACTTTTTGCTCAGACATTTTCCGCTGCAATGCGATGCACCGGAGTTATTCCGGGGTACCGACCTTTTTTCAACACCGTGTATATATACACTGTATATTATGCACGAATGGAAAAGTTATAGCAGTTCATGAATATACTGGGTGTCAATTTGATAACTTCCCATCCTTAATATCTCGCTTCCTGTAAATAATATTAAAAAATGGGAAGACAAGTAAATTTTATTATGAAGGAGGACTCTTTTGGAAAATATTTGCAGCCTTCATGATTTAATCCCCTGGGAGAGTTACCCTTACAATCTCAAATGGGAAACGGGTCAAGTGGCACCTCATTTTAAAGGTCGTGTAAATCTCTTTCTAGTTAAATATAATTTATTATTTTTGCGTAGTGCTTTCCAGGAACTCGCTTTCGAAGAATCGAAGGCGGCGATTCCTGGTAAAGAAGTGGAAAGAGTGTCATCCGGAGTGACTACCTATGGACCTCTTATCACACTACTAAAATAGGAGTCAACACAAATTTTTAAAAAAAATAATAACCTAAAAATCATAAATCTCTTTGCAGGTAAATTCTACTTACGTCCATCTCTTGGAAACTACTACTCAAAAAATAACAACATTATGGTATTATTGGGAAGAGATTTAAATTACCTTTAAAATGAGTGTTGTGATCGCTCGAGCGAAAAACCGCTTGAGTACTCGATTATTGATAAATAACCGACATCGCTCGATTATTAAAAAAAACCGCTCGACTTATAAATTCAAGCGAAAATCGTCGCTTGATACTTATTACCTTCCACTCGATATCCGAGCTTCGCTTGACGCCGACCGAAATGTGTTGCTTGGTAGTGTGATGGCTCGAGTGAAATATTGCTCGTATATTCGAGCAGTTTCTCGCTCGATAGGAAATGCTACTCTAGTTATAAATTCAAGCGAAAAATCGAAAATCGTTGCCTTCCACTTGATACCCGATAAAATGTAACGATTGGCGACGTTTGAATTTGACGCTCAGAAGGCTGACACGACATATTATTATGTACGTCTTTTGTTAAAATCCAAATCCAATGTCTTAGTGGATTCATCGCGACATGGGTTTTGTTTTGACTGACTAGCCAGCGGCGATTGTAAATTTTTAAAAAATTAAAGGATATCATTTTTAAAATCAAAATCAACTGTTCCTTCTTAATAAAAACACTTGACTAAACTTCTAAAACTTACCGAAACCACCCCTGGTGTTTTATCAATACATTCTTCTTAGTCATAAAAATTTCAAGTGATTAATCGCTTGAGCAATTCACTCGATTATTAAAAACGCTCGTTTATCAAGTACCCGATTATTGAAATCATCCCAACACTAGATATATCCCTTACCATTTCAGACTTTAAAGGTAACATCTACTCCTCTCAGGAGGCTTAACCACGTAAGCTGCAAATGTTCTTCTAAAACGTCCCCTTGAAGTTAAAAATTCACATTCTTTAACTTCGCATTCCTATTTTTAATATTATTTACTGGAAGGTGGGAAATTTTCAAATTAATACCCTGTATAATTTATTACATAAGGTTTATACTATAAATAAACAACCCCCGAACAACCCTTCGTTTGATATAGTAATTTATCAACGGCCTCTTTTTATAGAATCTCGTTGCCTGTAGGATGTCACTTGACGGGTTCCTGGCGGTTTCGTTTTCAAGTTCAGCGACTGGTGGGTACTTCTTTGGTACCGTTTTTTGCAATCTTTTAAAAAACGTAATGACTTTTTCAAATAACTGTGGTAATACTGAAAATAAAATAGAAGGATTAAAGCTCATTTAATTTGGCTTCTTGTACCGTTTTTATCGATTTAGATTGATTTAACTATTTGTCAGTCCAAGCACAAAGCAGTATTGGGAATTACGATGAGAATTGGCTCTATTTTATCCAATCAGTATTAAATAATTACATAATGTATTTTTTTAACTAGCCCACCTCTCAGTGGAGGGAAATTATGAAGAGGTACAGAAACTCATAGTCTTTTTTTGTTATGTTCAAACACACGCACTATAGGAAAAATCCTGTTGTTGGTTTTGAATCGTTGGAGGTTATATTCGTTGCGAAAATGACCTCGGGAAGATCGTTCCATAAGGATGAAGTCCTCCAGATGAAAGAATTCTTAAATAATGAAGTTCGAGGAGTACTAAGTTTAACCACATATAGATGGCATGGCCAACCGAGCACTTTCCATGAAAATATCTGTAAAAGAAAGTCAAATCCCCAACCTGTCTTCGATGTTCTAGGCTGTCGAGGTCCTTCATCAGCTCGTGGTCTCCGATCAGACGAATAGCCCTCCTTTCGATAGAATCCAGTAGCCGAAGAGTATGTTTGGGTGCAGAGCTCCAGACATGAGAGCAGTACTCTAGTGATGGTCGAATCTGCGCTGTGTATAGTGTCAAGTGTCAAGTTCCTGAGGTGTGTACAACTTTTTGGTTCCGAAGAGTACAGCAAGTTTCTGAGAAGCTATCTTGGCGATTGTCACAAGGTGGTTATGCCAAGACATACTTCCTCCTTGACTGACGCTCAGCAAATTAATAGATGAAGCTAGTGGGATTGCGTGTCCTGCCATGACTGTATCTGGTTCTGTAATGTTAACCTTTTTAGAGCAAACTGCTGCCTAGGTTTTTTTAGCGTTAAATTCGAGTTGGTTACTGTCACTCCAAGCCAAAATTTCTTCGAGGTCTTTGTTAACGCGTGATACTTCATGCTGTCTGCGAAGATGTGCGTCCGCAGCCGATATTTGTGCATTCAAAGAGAAAGATGAGATAAGTGTGCTATCGTAAGCAAAGCTAAATATCGGATTTTTAGTTTTCACTAGAAGGTCGTTAATATGAATAAGAAGAGAGTGGGAGACATATGGACCCTTGAGGAACACCGGCATTAATGGTGAAGGTATCTGCTCCACTAGTATAATAATAAACAAAAGTTTATTTTTAAATTCTTTTCTCATCCTTATCTTTGTTTGTTAAAAATCATTTCTGGAGTTTATCCAAAAATCGAATTTAATAATTAATAATGTTTCTCCTTTTTTGCTCAAATTTCTAAATACGCCACTGCAGTGTCCACGACAACAGGTTAAAATCAGTCTCAAAATCACCCCATTCATTAGTGGCATCTTGATGCGGTTTTATTGATTCAGATTGTTTTAAGGTTGCTTCTACATTTGCATTAACTTTAGGTACGCTCAGCTGAACAAATTAATTTATTTACATTATTTAATCAAAATGGTAACGTGTGCTTAGAATGTGACGTTGTGGCCTTGTTGACCAAGTTTGTCGATACAGCAGACGCAAAAAACGTTTCGGGGAGCCTCCTCAAGGTCTGGACAATAAAAAAGTACTAAATAAAATTACGAGTAATAAAAGTTAATGTTTCAATATTTAAGGGAATCCGAAAGAGGGCGGTTTCTGTGTTATGGAAAAATGGTTTTTAGGATAAATATCTTTAAAAATATTGTAAATTTTTAAGATAAATATTTTTAAAAATATTGTAAATTTTTAAGATAAATATTTTTAAAAATATTTTAAATATTTAAGATATATATACAATTTTAAATTTAGTTTCCAAATATGATACTACATGACTATATTGCCATGACTGCCGACGCACATCTTCGCAGAAAGCATGAAGCATCATGCCTCAACAAAGACCTGGAAGAAATTTTGACTTGGGGTGACAGTAACCAAGTCGAATTTAACGCTAAAAAAAAACAGGCAGCAGTTTTCTCTAAAAAGGTTAACATTACAGAACCGGATATAGTCATGGACGGACGCGCAGTCCCACTGGCTTCATCTATTAATTTGCTGGGCGTCAATCTGGGAGGAAATATGTCTTGGCATAACCACGTTGTTGCAATCGCCAATATGGCTTCTCAGAAGCTTGGTGTGCTCTTCCGAACCAGAAAGTTGTACACACCTCAACAACTTTTGACACTATACAAAGCCCAGATTCGACCATCACTAGAATACTGCTCTCATGTTTGGAGCTCTGTACCCAAACATACTCTTCGGCTACTGGATTCTATCGAAAGGAGGGCCATTCGTCTGATTGGAGACTACGAGTTGACGAAAAACCTCGACAGTCTCCTAGAACATCGAAGACAGGTTGGGGATTTGACTCTCTTTTACAGATATTTTCATGGAAAGTGCTCGGATGACCTTGGCCTCTTAATTCCGCCCAGAGCGGCGAATAACAGAAATACACGACGAGCCACTGCCGCCCATCCATATGTGGTTAAGCTTAGTGCTCATCGAGCTTCATTATTTAAGAATTCTTTCATCTGGAGGACTTCATCCTTATGGAACGACCTTCCCGACGTCATTTTTCCTAACGAATATAGCGTCCAACGATTCAAAACTAACGTGAATCGCTTTTTTCGCACACCCACACTCACCACTCCCAGAGTGCCCTAAAGGATTTTTCCTATAGTGCTTGTGTTTGATCATATTAAAAAAAAATATATATTAACTTGAATTTTTCGAAAAAAAAGGAAGTTAACTTTCAAAACGGCAAATTACTTTAAATTGAAAAATATTTTTTTTTAGAAAGTAATTTTTGAAAATATTCACTATCAATATAATCTCCAATAATTTCATAGCTTAGTTTTAATGCAAAAAAAGTCACACGACAAGTGATTTGGCAACGCTTCGGGTGACCAAAGGCAGAAGAATAAGGGAAACGTCTCCCCACTCCCTCGGTACAGCCGGCCAGAGCGCTGTCTCGTCGTGTCTTGGAATGGCGATGTTGTCTCATTGTTTAATATATTTTTATATCGACTTGATTATTCTGAATCAATGTTGATTTTAGTTTGGAATAGCATGTCCATAAAGTCGAAGATTTAAAAATGTTTTACCTTTCATGAAAATACGTTAACACAACCCGTTCGCTGAAACTCCTCATTTGTTTTGGTCCAATGCAATTTAATAAACGTATTATATTCCTCTTTGTAAGCTCTTTCGATTTTTCAGGCAATACATTTTGTTTTGCTTCATTGGCTTTATTAATTCGGAATCGAAATTATTTCTTTCCAATTTTGATGTTGGTTGGTAAATAGGACTGATAGAGGGCTATATGTAGTGTTATAGATGACGCTAATATTTTCTGTCTGTTTTCTACAAAGACATTCTATTTAAATTAAAAAGTTAACGGAGCTTACCCTATACAGGGTGCACCAAGTAAAGTGGCCTATTAGAAGTATCTTGAGAACTGCATGAGATCTTATTTTGAAAATTTGGTTGTAGCTATAAGAGATGGTTTTCTAAGTTTCTAAAATATTTTTGATGATGCGTTGTTGCCGGATCATACCGAAAGTGGTAGCAACTTCGGAATTTTAAATGAATTACCCTATATATTTTATTTTTTTTTGGAATCTAGGTAAAAATCTAGAACAGTTTTCTGTATAAATCATATACCTATCTTTAAGACTTTTTGAATTACAAATTGTGATTTTTGTGATTTTTTAACGCCGTATCGGGACCTGAAAAGAAAATCAAATCTTTTTAGCCGTTACAGCTAGAAAGCTGAAATTTTGACAATAGTTTCACAAGACCATCAAAATTTTATTATTTTGAACAGTATTTAATTAGCTTTATACAGGGCGTCTCCATAACAATGTTTCTGAGGGAGATGAATTATTGCACAAATCTTCTTTTTTTAAAATTGATTTTTCATTATTTTGTTTCTATGAAACCATTCCACAGCCTACTACCAAAAAATATATTTTTTTTAGATAAGTTTTAAATTTCGCTGTAAGTCCGAAAATATTGAAGATAGGTATAGGAACACTTAATATCATTAGATAGAAAATTCGATCCTCCATTAGCAAAACGTATCAAATACAGGGTGTCCCATTTAAAAAAAAACCTCAGAAATATTGTTATGGAGACGCCCTATATAAAACTAATTAAATACCATTCAAAATTATAAAATTTCGATGGTCTTGTGAAACTATTGTCAAAATTTCAGCTAGTTGTTAACCGCTAAAAAGATATTATTTCCTTTTCAGGTCCCGATACGGCGTTAAAAAATCACAAGATTATTTATAATTCATAAACTCTTAAAGATTGGTATATGATATTATATAGAAAACTGTTCTACATTTTTACCTAGATTCCAAAAAAATATAATATATAGGGTAATTCATTTAAAATTCCGAAGTTGGTACCACTTTCGGTATGATCCGACAATACAGCACCATCCAAAATATTTTAGAAAACTATCTCTTATAGCTACAACCAAATTTTCAAAATAAAATCTCATTCAGTTCTCGAGATGTTTCTAATAGGCCACTTTAATTGGTGCACCCTGTATACAGTGCAGTTATTTAATGCCCCTCTGCTAACTTTTGACCTGCTATTTTGTTTACAAGATTTGAGTGTGGTGTATAGGGGAAGGTACTACCTTTAGGCGTAAGAATTATAGTTATATTATTGTCAAAATAGCGGTCATTTTGGTAAAGAAAATTAAATGAGAAGATTGGTCTTGCAATACATCAATTTGAAGGTCCTATCGAGTACTTTACGATGTCAGAATATTATTTCTGTATTAGCACACAAAACAAAATTGCGGCGAATAAGGTAGTTTACTTTCCCCTATTGGCCACTCCCAAATTTTGTAAAAAAATAAGGGGGTCACAAGTTAGCAGGGGGGGGGGGGGCATTACCTAAACTCGCTGTGTAATCTTATCGCAGTTCAGTTACGCCCGTAGATTACTTGATACCAAAAGAATATAGTATTTAAAAATACTGCCGACCAATAACAGTGTTCTTGGTTCATCTTTTGATCAATTCATAAGTTCTAAATATATATTGAGTGATCTCTGTACCAACACTACCTACATAATAAATATCCTGCATAAAGTAATAATTGTTATTCATCGTTTTTTTAGACAATAAACAAATACAGCTATTTAGCCTTATACAAAAATAATTATTAATATTTATGGGTACCTACGCATAATTAAAATATTTGTATACTAACATGGTATGATTTTCAGCTTTGTGCACAGATTTTTTATGTACAACTAACGTCATGTCAACAAACAATGGGATTTTCATTTTGTCATATATTTCTGATAAGCTAATATAAAAGTATTAATCAGCTATGGAAGTATTTTGTAATATTTTTGTGAACAAATAAGTACAGGGTTATTTTTTAAAACTTGACATAGGCTAAATTTCTTATTTGAAAAGATATACAGGGTGATTCACGACGAGCTTGCATTAGAACTTTATGGAGAACTACTGAATATATGTTCCTGAAACTTTGGGAATTTGGGTTTATCGATATGCTCTCTTTAACTAAAATATTGACATGTTTCTGTCATTTCCGGTTATACCGGAAGTAGCTGCCTACTTTCGTTTTTTAAATACAACATGGTAATTTTTATTACACTTTTCGATTAAGCATTAAATACTAAGCATATTTTATAGAAAATGTTTTTGTCAGACTCTAATAGTTTTTGAGATATCTGGAATTTTTGTAATTATTTGGCAAATGCATGACGATGAAATAATCCATATAATTTTTTTACCTTAGCGCTTGGACTAAACATTTTTGCTCACCGAATAGCTAGAAGATCATCAAGTCTCAAAAACATTTCAAATTCGGCATAAAATGTACAGGGTGGTCACAATTCAAGCCTCATTGTGAAAAAATTCAACCATTAAAAACTTTCTTATTTTAAATGGAACACCCTGTATATTTTTATTTAATTTGATGGCAAATTAGTTGTTCTTTATAAATAGTATTTACTGTCCTATACCTATATCAAAGCGTTTTCTCAAAAAATCCAATTTTATTCCGAAAATACTATTTGTTCAAGTGTGCTATGAAAACAATTGTACTTAGGGGCTGTATACTGATGTCTATACGGAGGAATAGTGATTGATTGCTTGAAAATACAACATTCTAAAGTGTTTCTTAATAATTTATAAATAAAATGCAGTTTATTGTTTTAAATTTAATGGTTTAAATATTATTTTTTTAAAAATAGCAAGGAAACAAGTTAATAAACTTTAAATTCTTTAATTAAAAATGTGTTTGAAAATTATACCTAATATCTTTTGATTATATTTTTAAAATATGTTCGAAATGATTGCCATTTACTTCCAAGCATTTATGTATTCTTTTCATCATGCTATTTCTTGTAGCATTCCTAATTTCTTGTGCAGTGAGAGATTGAAATGCTGCCTTCACCCTTTCAATTAGATTTTCCTTCGTGGTGATGGGACGCGCTTAAACTTTATCTTTAATGGTTCCCCAGATGAAAAAGTCCAGTGGAGTTAAGTCTGGCGAACGAGCTGGCCAGTGGAAGGGACCTTGGTTTGCGATCCACTGGTCATGAAAAAGTCTGTTTAGGGCAGTCTTAACAACTTGGACGTTGTGTGCTGGAGCCCCATCGTTTTGGTACCATGCATTTATTCGCTCTTGGAGCGGCAAATCATCCAGACGTTCTTCTAACTGATCCTCAAGAATTGTCAAATAATTCTGACCATTTAAATTTTCGTCGTAAATGTGTAAGCAAAATATACGGTCATGTTTAATAGCACAATAAACATTAAATTGAAATGATTCCTGGTAACGTCCTATCCTGACAATCTGGGGGTTTTCGTGAGCCCAATAATGGCTGTTGTGTCTGTTATGAAAACCATTACGAGTAAATTTGGCTTCATCACTCCATATTACAGAATTAGTAAATTGCTCATTTTCTTGGGTTTTGATTAGAAAAAACTCGCAAAGTTCGACTCGAGCTGGCAAATCTTGTGGTTTTAGATGCTGAACTTGGGCATATGAATATGGCCTCCAGCCATATTTTTTTAAAATTCTTTGTATACTGGAATACGAAATTCTTAATTGCATTGCAGCTTCACGAATTGAGTCTTTTGGGAAAGCGTAAAAATAGGCTAAAATGGTAACTTCAAATACCTCATTGTCCAGTATTGGTTTAATTCTTCGTACTTTGGCTTCAAATGATCCAAATTTTAAACAATAAATTATTATTTAGTCTTCTAATAATATCAGGTGTGGGAATAGGCCTATTCGGATATTTATCCCGATATATTCGACAAGCTCTTAGCTTAATTTTACCACATTCAATGTAAACCGTAAATAAATTTAAAAAATCTTCACTTGAAAATCCGGAGCGTGACATTTTTTAGTAACAAAATAATTGACAGTTTGAAAATACGCCAAGAAATATCAGACAATTGTTTTTCTTGTCAAAGCACACTAGAAAATATTGCCGCCATTATTAATTTTCCTCTGTATAGACATCAGTACCCTAAGTACAATTGTTTTCATAGCACACTTGAACAAATAGTATTTTCGGAATAAAATTGGATTTTTTGAGAAAACGCTTTGATATAGGTATAGGACAGTAAATACTATTTATAAAGAACAACTAATTTGCCATCAAATTAAATAAAAATATACAGGGTGTTCCATTTAAAATAAGAAAGTTTTTAATGGTTGAATTTTTTCACAATGAGGCTTGAATTGTGACCACCCTGTACATTTTATGCCGAATTTGAAATGTTTTTGAGACTTGATGATCTTCTAGCTATTCGGTGAGCAAAAATGTTTAGTCCAAGCGCTAAGGTAAAAAAATTATATGGATTATTTCATCGTCATGCATTTGCCAAATAATTACAAAAATTCCAGATATCTCAAAAACTATTAGAGTCTGACAAAAACATTTTCTATAAAATGTGCTTAGTATTTAATGCTTAATCGAAAAATGTAATAAAAATTACCATGTTGCATTTAAAAAACGAAAGTAGGCAGCTACTTCCGGTATAACCGGAAATGACAGAAACATGTCAATATTTTAGTTAAAGAGAGCATATCGATAAACCTAAATCCCCAAAATTTCAGAAACATATATTCAGTAGTTCTCCATAAAGCTCTAATGCAAGCTCGTCGTGAATCACCCTGTATAGTAAATATTGTTTCAAGAAAAATGGATACGACTTAATGATTTCCTGGGTCGGTCCCATTGTGTCGATAAGAGCTTGGCAATAAACAAGTGAAGTATGAAGGGACGGACTAAGGAAACCAAGTAATGATATGATTATATTAATGTAATCAAATGAAATATCATTTTTTTTAAATATTACTAGTCATATTTATTTACATTTATAATGTCATTCTATAGATAGTTCTGTTTTGCTATCGCTATCCTCATCAAAATTAATTATAATTGGATTAATTATACGATCCAGACTAATATACGAATTTTCTACAGTTATTACGTGACGGACTGAATTTTTCCAACTACCTGGGGGAATATCATTAAAGCATTTTCGTATTAATTTTACAACACTAGAACTTAAAGTTGGAGAAATATTTTCAGACCTAACTAGTGATTTTAACTGGTGCCACATATGCTCTATGGGGTTAAAAATGCAATAATGGGGTTGGAGCCGTAGCACTGTATGTCCAATTTCTTCTGCCAATGTGTCACAAAAACATATACTTTTTTATACAAAATGTCTTTAAAACTTCTAAAAGAACACTTTTTTTATAACTTTCTTCAAAATATATATCATTCGCCACCATGTAGTTCTGAATCTCCAATTTTGTATTATTTGAGCTTGGAGCTTTATTTAATTGGCGACTGTGATAGCTCGAATTGTCCATTACTATCATGCTATTCTGAGGAATGTTTGGTAAAAGACAATTCTTGAACCATTCCTCAAAAACTAACAAATTTTACCACAAAAAGATATTTAAATATAAATTAAGCAACCTAACCTACCTGATGTGCCTATATTTAATTATAATTATTACAATCCGGTCCTTTCCACATAATAATAACAAACGGTCATAAATAATGGGCTGGCCCCCAGGTACTTTTACTGCAGTCATTAGGTTATATCCATTTTTCGTGAAATAATCTTTACACTTTATTCAGGAAGGATGAATAGATGCATATTGTGCCACCTTTAGGCATATATAGTTTTGACTAGTTTTTTTATGCGGTATGTCAAATCTACCGTTCTTGTCATTTTCGATCTGACGGCACTGATTATCACGCGATTCATCGAAACAAAGTATAAACATATCTGGCATAATAATTTCTGAGATCCGTCTCTCCTCACGTTCGATTCATACGATTTTACAACTATTTTTCTAGTAATTTTCCTTAAAAAATACCATTCTACTTTCTCAGAAAAATAAATAGTAAAACATTTTGTTACCTTTGCCATCGTTTCCACCTAATCACAAACATGAAAAAGTTTGCTATATTTTTACCGACATGTGGGCATAAATACCTCATAAATATCGCGTTTATATACACTTTACTGCTGGTACAGTTTATTTTCAGAAAAGCTTTACTTATTATTAAGATCATACTTTTAAATAAATTTTTATCTGCTGATGGGTTGGGTGCTGAAATTTTTATTGATATTTTTATAGGCCTATAAAAATGTAGGTAACGACAGCGGCTCAATTCTAAGATATAGGCGGCATCAGGAAGCGAATACAAGAAGTAGTACTGGCTTGAAATAAAAACATACAATAAAAATTTCATGTTTATTGGTCAAGGATTTTGAGCGAAACGATTAAAGAGTGGGCGTGGTAAATAAATGACAATAAAACAATTAGAACCACAACAAAATTATACAGTTTATTATTAGGACCCGAACGTCTATTAAGTAATAAACTTAAATCGTTTAATAATTTCTCAATATCGCTTTGATCATAAGAACAATACATTTTTCTACCTACTGATTTTAGTGTGGATTTACGTCTTATGTAGAAATAAGAATTATTTATTCAAATAGGTAAAGTTTTCATTCCTTAGTTTTGTCAAATGTTATTTCTCATCATTTTAGTTCCAATTTTTATGTTGTTATATGTACAGGGTTGCCAGATGGATAATTTGTAAAAGTAGGACAATAATTGGTAAAAAAAGTATGATTTTTTTTTGTAAAAAAAGCCCGACTTTCATAAAAATAAAATTTTTGTGTTTTTAATTTTTGCGAAGGTCAGTCGAAGATGAAGATATTAATATAAGGAAAACCAGTAGTTTTTGTATACCACTGAACATAGACTTCGGTCTTCTTTCAAAATTTAAACAAGAAAACCCAGGTTCATATTTAAAAAAACGAAGTTGATGATGATGACTCAAAGACGAAACGTCCCATGAAAGATCCGATAATGCCAACTTGTGGAGAATAAAAAGTAGCAATGAGAAAGTGACATTTATTTTTGGCCATATCTTCGAATAAAATCAGGAAAAAATAAAAACCTAAACGCTAAAAATTAGATTTTTCCAAATACTTTGAAAACCCTTGTATTTATTTTTGATTTTTTTGCGGCATATTATTGTATTCGTATCTCTTATATCATTTCCGAAATCTCAAAGGTGAAGGGCGAATTTGTAACACGCTGTATAGGGTATTCAGAACTAATGGTCCTAAATGATGGGTTATACAGGGTGCCCAAAATACGGGGGCCACTATTCATATATCCGAAACGGTAAGAGTTACGAAGTCATTTAAATTAGAGAATAATGTGATCAATAATTATAATGTGCTTACAGTGTTGCCAAATAGTTTTCAGTGTTGGGAATATTAATGGAAATGTGGAAACACTTTTTTTTTTAAATACCTGGAAAACCACCGATATGATGGAGAATTATTTTATATAAAGAAGTTATGGTTTGTTCGGCTTTGTTCTCTACCAAACGCACTTTACGTTTCCTTAAAATGACTTTGACATTTAAATTATTGCTATCACATCTTCAATACTGACCTGGAACTATTTTACCATAGCTCGGGAGAGGGTCCAATTTGCAATTCAACGGTATATCACACAAGTATATTTTCTAATGTTTCGATTCCTAAATGCATCATCAACCTGTCCTTTAGTATTTTATAGTCGGAACATATCAGATCTCAACTATCACATAACAATTGATATTTATATGACTTAAAACCGATTAAAAATAACTGACGTTGTTTTAATATAGTTGTGCTAGATAATTTATTGCATTTGTTCCATTTATTCTTCATTGAGGCCCCTGTTTGCTTCTATTACGAAAAAATGCAACTTTATTTCTGACAACATATTCATAGCTATTCTTAGTTGAAATCTGAGTGACATAGATTTGTGTAATAATTCTATTTGTTTAAAAATAGATGCATGAAAAGCATGTTATTTAGTTAGTTGTTTTCATAACTGCATGCCTAAATTTCTCTGAATTCAAATTTAATAAAATTGTTGGATTTGGATTGGTTGAATTTTTAAACCATTAAAAAATATTTTCAATTACTTTTAACCGCTTTTAAGTCATATAAATATCAATTGTTATACGATAGTTGAGATCTGATATTTTCCGACTATAAATAGTAAAGGGAAGGACCGTATTAAGGATATTTATAAGAAAAGTGGTTGATGATGCATTAAAGCATCGAAACATCAAAAAATAAAGCTATTTGTGTGATATATTATTAAATTGCAAATTAGATCCTCCTCCGAGAAAAAATTTCAGGTCCGTATATAATTCCGCAATTACTTAAATGCCAATAACTTTTTGCCTGCAACAATTTTTGATCAAAACAGCGAGTTTCGAGGTATTTGGAGAAATAATTTTGACGAATTTCCTTTAATATCCCTAAAACTAGAAACTATTTGGCAACACAGTAAGAAAAAGGCAACTGTTCTTTAATTTAAACGACCTCGTAACTCTTACCGTTTCGGATAGATCGATAGTGGTATAGGGGAAGTCCAAATAATGCCACGACATCATATGCATCTTATTCCTATCCGGCTTCCTTATGGGTTTCAAAGTTCCAGGTTATACAGGGTTCCCCATAATAGACTACCCATTTTAATAGTTGAATTAAAATTTTTTTAGTTAACAAAACAAACTTTTTATCTTACTAAATTACAGCTAACTCTTTTGGATTTATGATAACTTATAAATATTTGGCTAATTTAATTCTAACTTTTAAAAATCACGTCTTCTAAATGACCTCCACCAACTTCAACACATTTTTCAATATTGGATAAAAAGTGGTTCATTACACGGCGTAGCAAACCTTCGTCTATTCCTTCAAGTTCTTCACGAATTTTGACTTTCACTTCCTCGATAGTACCTGGATGACTCGCAAACACTTTGGCTTTTAAATATTCCCACAGGAAAAAATCGGGTGCCGTTAAGTCGGGGGACCTCGAAGGCCAAGGCAAATCTCCGAATCGAGAAATGAGTCGACCATTAAACATTTCTCGCAGGACCCTCATTGAGTTTCTGGCGGTATGAGCTGTTGCCCCATCTTGTTGGAATAGTAAGGCATTGTCCAGGCTTCTTCAAATTTTGTACAGAACCCTTTTCACGCCAATGACGAACCCATAACTTAACAGTTTTACGATTTGGCGCGTGGCCCCTATTGTTGTTATTAAACTGACGCCGGAATGCACGCCTAACTTCTTCTATCGAATTGCTTCTTATGTAAGTTCCTACACAAAACACACGTTGTTGGACTGAGTAATCCATGAAAGTTAAAACGGATGTTGAAATAATGTCTCAAGGCAAAAAACTTAAATAATTGTTGATGAAAACTAACAAACTTCTCGCGGAAAAATGACGTTCCACGAAATTATTAATTTAAAATTTATTTGTGACAGGCGCCTACTTGATTAATAATTTACTTAAATACCAAAGACTACAGAAGATAATCCCACAGAGAACAACCTATTTAGTTATCTCGTAGGGAATTTATTAATAATATAAAATGGTTAGTCTATTATGGGGAACCCTGTATAAATGAAATTAGAATTTTTGGAATTTTTTATTTTTTGGCGTCCTAATATTTGGGTGATAGCAGTAACTCATAGGCAATACAACTTTCGTTATTTAAATTGAAAATACTTTGTTATACAGGTACGGTTCGAAATTAAACTTTAACAACAATTATGAGGGTGTTGCCAAATTTGAAATTTTGCTTCCTCAGTTCCAATCCTGTATTAATTTAATAAAAAAACTTACTTTGTTTCATTCGAGATATTTTTGAGATAATTCTGTTTTGGTCTTATAGTTTCAACATTAACTTATGATAATTCCTAATAATATTATCAGAAAACGCTTCCATTCTCATTACCATTGAATCTTAAGATCTGTTTACTCGTCCATCCAGAGCTTTGTCCATGTATAGCAACATCTACACGAATCAGATTTGACAAATATTTTTCAGTTAAGTATGTACATATATTTAATACCGACAACAGAAGCTAACACTTGTTAATATATTTTTCTGTCTATTAGAAGAAGCCACTTTTATTAATTTATAAATGATAAATAAGGACAAATTAAAACATGGGCTAGAACATATGGTCGCTATTAATCTTAGGATTAAATAAAGAAAGCGTCGGTTTATCCTATGGTGAACATTTTAAAATATTAAAAGGTTTTTAGGTCACCAATTCACTTTATACGAAGACAATTACCTATAACACTTTTTTTTTATTTATATATGTATTTTGTGAACCAAAATAACGCATTTTCAGTATGTTATTTTGTTTTTAATATTTATAACATCCAGGAATAAAGTGTGTAATTTGAAAACTTCCCACTTCTACACGGAAAAAAAGACTATGTAAAATATTATAATAAATATTTGATTGTAAAATTTCCTATAAAATATAGTATTAATTACATTTCGCAATCCGTACCAAAATAACATTGTAAACATAATTTACCGAAAACTACTAATAAATTTAGCAAAAATCAAGTAACTACTAAAATATATTGTAAATTTTACAACGAATGTATTGGCACGGAACAAACACCATAGTAAAATTATTATAGCACATATTTTATTGCACGATTTCCTATAAAATATTCTATTAATTAAAATTTTTGATTATTAATACGTACCAAAATAATATAGTAAACATAATTTACAAAAAACACTAGTGTTAGGATCTAATAAATTTAGAAAAATCAAGTGACTACTAAAATATATTGTAAATTTTACAACGAATGTATTGGCACGGAACAAACACCATAGTAAAATTATTATAGCACATATTTTATTGCACGATTTCCTATAAAATATTCTATTAATTAAAATTTTTTATTATTAATACGTACCAAAATAATATAGTAAAGATAACTTACAAAAAACTATAGTTAGGATCTCTAAAAAATTTAGTAAAACCTATTGTAAATGTTACAACGAATGTATGTGCACTCAACAAACACTATAGTAACATTATTATAGATTATAAAGATTTTATTATACAATTTCCTATAGAATATTGTATGAATTACAACTTTCATTATTAATCCGTATCAGAATAAAAAATAACTTCTAAAAAGTATATTACTAGAATGTATTGTTTACAATTCATACATTCTTGGGTAGTTTTACGAGGTATCTCCGTTATTAGTAAAGATAGAAGGATGCGGTTTTCGCAGCACTCTGCCACTTTTTTATCAAACAGAAGATGCCGTAATCAATTTTTCTAGGCCGCCTTGTTTTTGACATACGGGATGTTTTCGAGAATTGTGCATTTTGGGACACCTTCCAGATCTCGGTAACCCCGTAACGTATCAAAAAGAAATAAAATGTTCTTTTTGTAGTTTTTACGTAGAATCTAGTGACGTACTCAGATTTTTTCTACATTCAATAGTTTTCATGGAAAATAAACAAATTTGCTTTTTTTAAATGGGTCACCCTGTATATTTTTTAATAATATAATTTAGCTTGTAACAAGCTTCTCAAAAATATATAACACTTTATTTTTAGTCTCAGTATTAGGCCCGAAATATACGTTTTTCAAAAATATACAATTTTTTTTAGTATACCATGACGGATATTATTATTATTATTATTGAATATTATTTACTGGAAGCGAGATATTTATGGTGGGAAGTTTTCAAATTGACACTCTGTATAGGGTGTCCCACTAAGGTCGGCGAGGTATGCTATTATGGAAGCCATACACTCTTTCGGAAGAAAATTTCATTGTCTAAATGGAAAAAAGAAATTGATTGAAAATATTTTAACATTTCCAAAATGCTACGGTAATTGGTCTGTTATAACTAAAAATTTAAATTTCAATGAATTATCACCATTAAGGTTTTCATTTAATAACGGATATGAAGAGATCACTAACGTTTGCGATAATTTGTTAGTACGACTTTTTTCGTATCGACGATAATAAGGCAGTGGGAAGCTTATGAAAAAAAATTGTAATTTGCCGATCTTCCATATTCTTTATCCAATTTTAATCAACTTACCCAAGTAGCATTTTTAGATACAAACTGGACACACATTCTTTGCTGAGAAACGTTTCGACACATTTTCGATTCGAATTAGAAACTTGTATCGAGACATATGTCTTACGAAACTTTTGCGACACATTTTCGAATCCAGTTATTAGAAACACTTAAAGACGTGCTTGTTTCGAAATATTTTACAAATCGTGGTGTCGATTTTGGCAAAGTATATTTTTTTGTAAATGAAAATAAATCGAGGGCACGTTAAAAATATAAAGCCAAATTACTAAACTGCACGATAAAATTTACTTCGACAATGATTTCTTGGTTCTTATGTGCAATAACTAGGTATATGAAATAAAATAACTTATAGGAAATATACTTATAACGAATTCATCATGGCGAAATTATTGTTTCATATTGTTTTTCTTTTATTTTACAACAGTGAAGGTATCCTAATTGTTTTGCGCATGGTTTAACATAGCCCCGCCCTTTTAACTGTCATTTTTAAATACAAATAAGTATCATTTTCGATAAAAGTTTCGATTGTGCATCGGATCAGCGAAAGTCACAGCTAGTACCAACCACTTGGAAACACGTGTAAATGTCCCATTTAAAATGTGTACGTTTCGAAAATATTTCCATTCTTGTTGCCAGCAGTTTCCAATTTTGATCGGAAACAGAAACGATAGTTACGATACATGTACCACAATGTGTCTAAAAATGCTACTTGGGTAGTCTCGTCTTAAAAATAATTGTATCCGGCTGCGATCGTGATCACTAGCTCACTCTGCGTCTTCTAGAGGCTGCTTTTAATTACTATTATTTTACATATTACATATTATTTTACTACCCTGCTTAAAGAGCACAAAAATAGCTACATTTCTGCGCAAACCGTCATTTCGTATGCTCTTTAAGCACAGTAATAAAATTATCGTAAAAATTAGTGATCTTTTTATATTCGCTATGAAGAGTATTTATCGGTTTACCGCGTGGTCCGATTTGGGATTTCGCCGCGGAACAGCCAAATCATTATTATTGAACAACGAGACAACATCGCCATTCCAAGACACGAGCCAGCACGCTGGCCGGCTGTATCCGAGGGAGTAGGAAACGTTTTTCTTATTCTTCTGCCTTTGATCACTCGAAGCGTTGCCAAATCACTTTAGATAATTACGATTTTAGATATTTTGCCTGAAAACCTCGGTGTGACATTTTTTTGCATTAAAGCTAAGCTATGAAATTAATTGAGATTATTGATAGTGTAGTACTTTCAAAAATGATTGTATAACCATATTTTTTCAATTTAAACGTTATTTATCGTTTTGACAAAAATAAAATTGTTTTTCGAAAAATTAAAGTCATGTAGTACCATATTTCGAAGATAAATTTAAAATTTTATCAAATTCTATCCGATAGTTTTCTTTTAGTTTGTCAAGCCTTATTACCTTAATGGGGATCACTGATAAGTGCTCTTAAATGAAAGCCTTAACAGCGATAATTCGATGAATTTTGAAATTTTAGTTGTAACAAACCAACTGCGCCACCTAACGATAATTTTGGAAACGTGAGAATATTTTCAATCAATTTTTTCGTAGTCGATTTAGTCGATGAATTTTTTTTCCCAAAGACGTAGATATAGTTTATGGCTTCCATAATAGCGTACCTCGCTGACCTTAGTGGGACACCCTGTATAAGTACCTAAAATAAACAAAAATACCTGGAAACAATTGATTACCTGTCGCCTATAGAAATCTCGAGAAATACTCGCATAAATTCTAAAAATAAATACTTACAAACAGCAAAAAATACTAATTCTACTATCAAAAATTAGGAAAAAGATAACATAATTTTGTCAAAGATTAATAATTATTCATAATCTACATCTCCATTAATGGTTTATAATTTTAAAATAGCGTTAGGTTTACTAATAAACAAATTAAATCGTTTTTTAATTAATAGCTTAACAATAATAAACAAAAATTAATGGTGGAACTTGTTCGTAAACTGTGATAAAAACCATATGTGAGACTGTGAAGTGACTTCAGTCAATATGTCTTTGACATGTAGAGTGCAATACCTAAATGATATAGACCCATTTTCGTATACTACGAATTACCCGGATCCTGCTAGACCTCCGTTGCATACCTTCAGTGTGACCTTACCCCTTATTAACCAGCTGGCAGCAGTGCATAGATTATTGAAATCTCCTCATAGGGTAAGTGCTGTTAATTTTTGAAAGCTTATTTTACTTACTTACTTAAAGGGGGTCCTTTTAATTTAGTACAAGTAGTGTTGGAAAAAACCAATGATTTTAATAGCGAATCGCTCGACTGATTTCACTCGAAATTCATATTCATCAAGCGATGACGTTTACAAGTATTATAACTAGGGTTGTCAGGTGGTCCCGGGATATTCCCGCAATTTTTTGCGGGTTCCGGATTGCTGTGTATATTCCCAGAATTTATTACCTTCTTATTCTCTTTTACTTCTTATATATTTTTTTTGCTACAGTACAGGGTATCTCCGTAATTGTTAGTGCTATCAAAAAAGTAATGTAGGTGTCATGTGCTCTTTTTGGGTCAAACTTAAAATGGTAAAATCAAAATTTGAAAATTTTCGCTCGCTTAAGAGATACGGGGGAAAATCAAAAAATTGACAATTTCAAAATTACCCTATATTTTCTTAGTTAAAAGATATACAGACAAATATTTTATACAGAAGTTTCTTTATATTGATTGCTGAATAATCTGCCGTTTCAGAATAAGTATACGGGGTCAGGTAAAAAATTTATCGGACCTAACTTCTTTTTTTTAAATTGAACACCCTGTATATTTTAATCTAAAAAGATACTATTTTAAATTCTTCTTTCAAATATCCACCACACCATGGATGATATTGGTTTCCTAGGCAATTTAATTATTTAAACTTTATTACTTTGAAACGAATTAAAAGATTCAGATTAAGGTAAAAAATAACGGGAATCATCGCAAATGTTCGGAACATGTCTTTAAATGGCTACCGTCTTTCCGGATAGCGAGGAAAATATATATTTTGTGCGATTTCTTCGTTTTTCCACTTTCAATATAAACTGATATCATATCAAAATTTTCAAAATGTTGATAGGCCATTGTCGCAAATGAATATGTAAAAATGAAATTGACGTTAAATGTTAATAGTGAACATAGTTGTTTCTAGGATATTAGATTTTTTCATGGTCTACTGTGGTTTAAAGTAATAAAGTTTAATAAATCGCCTGGTGTGTTATATATTTGAGAGGAGAATTTGAAATAGTATATGTTCAGATTAAAAAAGTAAAGTAAAAATGAGGTTAGGTCCAATAGCTTTTTTACCTGACTCCGTATACTTATTCTGAAAACGACAGATTATTCAACAATCAATATAAAGAAACTTCTGTATAAAACATTTTTCTGTATCTCTTTTAACTAAGAAAATATAGGGTAATTGTTAAATTGTCAATTTATTGATTTTTCCCCGTATCTCTTAAGCGAGCGAAAATTTTCAAATTTTGATTTTACCATTTTAAGTTTGACCCAAAATGGGCACATGACACCTACATTACTTTTTTGATAGCACTAACAATTACGGAGATACCTTATAAAAGTGTCGAAAATGTACTAATAATTTTGGGATACTCTGTATAAGATTTTTAACAAAACCGCAATTTGGGCGATATTATGAATATTTGGACACTGATAACAGTTTCCATGCCCCCCCTGGATCCGGGGCTGTACAGATCGTCGAAATCGCCAGAACCTATACCATAGTTTGTTATTTTTAAGTCGTTTTCCAGGAAATCGCAATTCGAAAAATTGACTTATTCTTGAAATTTTTAGATGGGTACATTGCCCTTGTCAATAATTGAAACAGGTGTCAACCAGAGTTACTACCTATAGACCTATAATCATTTTACTAAAAGAGTTAATACCATTAAGATATTTTAAATATTAATCCAAAAACATAACACCCCCAAAGTATACCCGAAACTCCTAGCCCCCCCCCCCCCAATTATATTCAAGATTTTAAAGGTAACATGTACCCCTTTCCAAGTCTGCAAATAGTCCACATTCAGAATAAAATTGACCTGTCTTTCATTGACACGAAGCTTATTAGATTTTCTTCTTTTCATTTTGATGGCGTATGGTAACGTGCGACGTTAATATCTACCATGCACAGAGGAGCGATAGGTCGGAATTGCATTTATGCGTGTTTTGATAAAATATTAGTAGTGGGAAATGTGTAGTGTTCCACTCGCGGCAATGATTACTTTGTGCCGCCAATTTCATGCTCTTGAATTATAAATGGCATTACCGTTTGGTAAATAGCATACTTCTGTTACTATTACTTAAAAATAGGAAACCTATTTACTCATACTATACAAATACATACAGTCAAAGTACTATATCGAATAATCAAATAAATTATTAAAATTTATTTTGTTAGTAAACAATACTAAATTAAAAGATCCCTCTGTGGGAAAATGTAGTACAATCAGTACTACTGTATAAAGGAATGTACTGTTATGTTGTAAATAACTTTAATATGCGAGTAAAGAAGAACAATGAATTTATTTTTTCATTATCTCACAAGAGAATGAATGGTAGATTTATAATGAATATTATTTAATGTAGCTTTATCAGAATGGTACTCTTTTATTTAACTTGTAAGTAATGGGCATTGTTATAACGAAGGCATAAGTATATAGCTACTAGTGCACATCTCTTACTTCGGCGTGAATTTGGATGTATAATCAATTTGTCAGGTGAGAGCTCTCCATTATCACAAATCGAATCCATGTTAATGGTTTCTTGTAAGATTTCCTCCTTCCGCTTAGGGTCCTAAAGTTAAATTTTTTTATAAGTTTCAACTCGTGTATAGCTTGCAACGCGCACACGCACCACTCCCAGAGTGCCCTAAAGGATTTTTCCTATAGTGCTTGTGTTTGACCATAAAAAAAATTATTAATAAATAAACTATTATAGATAGTTAGCCGAATACATATTTTATTCAATAATTGCAAAGCAGTTAAAGTTCAAATTCACAAAATAAGCCATTTATTTTTATAATAAAATATATTTAAATAAAGTTTTATAATACATAGTAATTAATTGTTTCATAAGCAAGAAAATTAAATATAGAGGACCATGGTTCTCCACTAGACGCAACTTTCTGAGGACACCTAGCATTAGGTTTTGGACGGCATTTATATCGATTTCTCGGATTTTTCTATATATCGCGCATCGATATTCCTCCTCAATTTGTGCTTTCCATCTTCCATCGTAAACTTTTCGAGATAAAAAGATAAAAGATCCCAAAAATTAGGAGGGTTTGTTCTTTGTTGGCTAGTTTTCTTGTTGATGTACCGAGTGTGTTTCTCGCCCTTCTTACCAGTCTTCCTATCTTACTCTTGTTAAAATTTCTGGGCCTTCCACTTTTTGGAAAGTTCATACAAGAAATACCTTGCTCACATTCAGCAATTGCCCGATAAATGTTTCTACGCGATATATTTTGACTTTTAAAAATGCGTATTATTTCGGATTTAGGGACCCGTCCAATTAAATTATAAATAGTTTTTCGAACTTCTAATTGGTAAGCCATATCGTCTTAATCAACTTAAAAACTGAACTGTCAACGTTAAGTGAAGATGTCAAACAAGTTTTTATTACCAGGACAACTTGATATTTTCTTATTACCAATTTTATGGCACCTGAAATTTGTGCCAAAACTTATGGGGCATACGTTACTAGCGTAACAGTATACAAGGAAGTAAAAATATACAAAACACTGCGATAACTAAACTTATCAATTACACAATAACTGTATTGGGTAAAGATTGTTTCATGAAAAATGGATATAACTTAATGACTGCTGTAAAAGTTGCGGGGCCATCCCATTATTTATGACCGTTTGTTATTATTATGTGGAAAGGACCGGATTGTAATAATTATAATTAAATATAGGCATCAGGTAGGTTAGGTTGTTTAATTTATATTTAAATATCTTTTTGTGGTAAAATTTGTTAGTTTTTGAGGAATGGTTCAAGAATTGTCTTTTACCAAACATTCCTCAGAATAGCGTGATAGTAATGGACAATGCGAGCTATCACAGTCGCCAATTACATAAAGCTCCAAGCTCAAATAATACAAAATTGGAGATTCAGAACTACATGGCGGAGAATGATATATATTTTGAAGAAAGTTATAAAAAAATTGATCTTTTAGAAGTTTTAAAGACATTTTGTATAAAAAAAGTATATGCTTGTGACACATTGGCAGAAGAAATTAGACATACAGTGCTACGGCTCCCACCCTATTATTGCATTTTTTACCCCATAGAGCATATGTGGCACCAGTTAAAATCACTGGTTAGGTCTGAAAATATTTCTCCGACTTTAAGTTCTAGTGTTGTATAATTAATACGAAAATGATTTAATGATATTCCCCCAGGTCGTTGGAAAAATTCAGTCCGTTACGTAATAACTGTAGAAAATTCGTATATTAGTCTGGATCGTATAATTAATCCAATTATAATTAATTTTGATGAGGATAGCGATAGCGAAATAGAACTATCTATAGAATAACATTATAAATGTAAATAAATATGACTAGTAATATTTAAAAAAAATGTTAGTTCATTTGATTACATTAATATAATCATATCATTACTTGTTTTCCTTAGCCCGTCCCTTCATACTTCACTTGTTTATTGCCAAGCTCTTATCGACACAATGGGACCGACCCAGGAAATCATTAAGTCGTATCCAATTTTCGTGAAACGTACTGTACATACGGTAGGGCCTTATTCGTATGAATTTTTAAGCGGTGACTGACTTACCAGGGGCAAGGTAAAGAATGAGAAAGGGTGTCGCCCGGTATAGTCAACACAATAATGTTTTTAAATAAAATCCTAAAAACCATAAATCACAGTGCAGTTAAGTTCTAAGTATGTTAATTTCTGGAACGTGATTTCTTGGACACTACTACCCAAACAATAATATCAAATACCAATATGGAAAACTATTATTTCCCAGACCACCCGATGATCTTTATACAATAAGGGCGTATACGTGAACGCCGTTTAGTATTACACGTGGAACGTTATTTTACTTAGAAAAAGATAACTCGGGCCCGTTAGTGTCTGTTTTGGCAGTGCAAAAACGAACGTCTGATGCTTGCGGCATTTTAGATAAGACTTTAAGAAGACTTTGAAAAAAGAGTGAAGAGGAATTGAACAGACCATATAAAAGGGTTTAACTCCATTCTAAAATCTTTGATTTATCCCATGGGATATAACTATCGATTAGGAATATTGTTTATGATATTGTATAAAGCCAAGGAATATGTTACCCTCAAAGCTATTCTTGAAAAGATAAAGAAGAAAGAACTTTGCGATATTGGAACTACCAGTTTGTCCATTCAATTACAAAGAAACGAACAACAGAAAAATGCTTTGCGAGCTGTCCAATAATGTTTCAAAAAGATGGCGACATCGGTTCTTTTTAGAATCAAAACTTTATAAAAAAAGAATTCGTAAAACTAATTTGCCTAAAAAATAATTATTTTTCTTTGCCTAAACTTATTTTTATTTACTTTAATTTATTTTATTTAGAAAATACCTAAAATACAATTTATTGTTTGAGAGTCACCGACTACCCGGCTCGAGAGGTTTTATTGCTTAGCGGACCTCATACACCGTACCGACTTTATTATTAAATTTGTGGTTCATATGAATATATAGTTATATGTTATATTTACTTTAAAATGTCTGTGACAAGGAATTTAAGGGGGGGGGGGGGGGTTGATCGGTTCTTACGTGAGGCGATAGATGACGCTACGCTTTCGCTATAACTGAGATCTCCAATAAATTCTACAATTTACGGTATCTCAGAGCGGTATTTCGTAGCGGTATTTTTGTGTAGCGCGACGGTATGTACCGCGACAAGCGATTGAGGGTATATCCCATCTCTAGTAACCAGATGTCACAGGTTGTCATATGTCCAATTAATCTGTCAGGAAGTGACGTCTGACGGTTTATTCTTATTGCCAAGGAAAATTAACAGTCCGTTTAAAACAGCCCGGTGAGACCGCGTATGGCGGGGATCGAAGCATATATGTAGGCCGTGCAAGTGACGTCACAGCCAGGCAGGTTACTCCATACGTTTATCCTTTTGTGTCAATCGTTCTGTATCAATATCAGACTTACGTAGCTATATCTGGAAGTCAAAAACGTGAGTGTATTTGTTTGGGTTTGTTCGATTTGATCTAGGCTATATTTGTCTCCCTTTAATGAAGCGGGGAAGGTTGATGCTGACAGAGACAGACATACAATGCGAGCAGCACACGTTCTTAAATTATTTCACAACCGATCATCCTACGTCTGGAATGAAATAAAATCAAGCAACATATGATTTATAAGGTGATTGAAAATGCTGGAGGAAGCGTCATTAAATTCGAAAATAATTTTAAATTTTCTATTCTTTTGACGAAAACGACCTTTTCGTTTTGTTGCAGGTAAGTAATTTATGATTGAAATATTTTTTTCCTAATTTTTATTCGTTATTGTTATTTTACATTATAAAATTGTTCCATTATGTCCCAAACTTGTCACGCAAACTAGCAACAAACAAACTTTTAAATAATTTTACTTAAATTTTACAATCTACACGTCAAAATCTACAACATAATATTTACAGCTTAGTTATATTAACCCGTAGTCAAATAAGTCCGGTAATATATTATTATAATAATTCTTTCTTTTCATAGTTTAATTGAGAATCCCATAATGACTGAACATTAAAGAGGACTTCGATCACTAATGTTGCCAGGAGTATGCTACGAAACAAACAAATTGGAAGCCCATAATCATAATGATGGTGCATATATTTACTTGGTTAGTAGCTGTACATATAGTATTGTATTTACCTTGATTTGTTTGAAGTTGAAGATGGTAAAATATTTTATGTAAATTATTATTTATTTCCTATTTTTTAATAAAACTAATTACAACCTTCAATCTCTGAATTATTTATTTCTAATTTCGTTACTAGTTCAATAATAATATAAAAGTATGTAAGGACAATTTTAAAGCGATATTTACAGCTGCAAACCTATGCCAAAATCCTAATATTTGATTTTCTCTACTTAGTAAATCAAATTAAATGGTTTTGATGTTTTCTTTGCTTAAATGTCACTTTAAAATATTGACAGTAATAAAAATTTGGACAAAAGTGACATTTGAAAAGCACGTGCGCGCCAGGTATAATGGATGTCGCCGTATCATGCCTGCTTCGATTATTTAACACGGCAGTTTGTCTTCTTCCTGGTTATAAGTATTCGTTGGTTTAAAATAAACGGCATTCCTTGACGTGCCTCTAATTTTTTTCCTGCTTAAAACAAAGTTACACCTAAAATTCTTAATAGGGGTGTTAAAATTTGGCAGGGCTGATTATATGCGTATAATTATGAGTATGAAACTAATCTCTTCTTAAGAAATAATTGCATACATTATAGGTACCGAGGTTTCGTCTTTTTCTTTGATGCTTATCATATTTCATTGTTAATGTTTGTTAATTATGTACAAAATAAGACATTAAGTTAACAAATGATGCCTTCTGCAGTCGAAACAAAGAGAATCTATAGTGTGAAGAATATATAAATTAAAGTTGGAGTAGCAATACCGCAATTAACTGTGCAAAGCATTATATGTATTATAAATTAATAACAACCAAGAATTACGTCTGCTAATTACTATTAAGAAATATATTTTTAATGTTTAAAGTTATTAGTAGACAACAGTTTCCTTCCTAACAATTATAGAAATGACTTAAGATAATTGTATTTTTCAATATAATTCTTAACGGTAATACCTTAACAAAATAATTATCAAGAAGTATCGCATTTGCTTCAAATAAGTCTTCCTTCTTTACGATAATGCGAAAGAAAATTCAATCAATCTCCGATGAAAGTGACTTTCTTGAGCTAAACCACCGATCGTATAGTCCGGATTTGGTTTATGCGATTTATTTTTGAGATTAAAATCAACATTTTCCTATGGTTTAACTTATACAGGGTGTTCATTTGAAAACTTCCCACCACGGATTTATCGAAAACCACTGATTAAAAGAAAAAACGCCGAGGCACGTCAAAAGATTTGTCAAAGGGGACAACTTTATAACCAAAAACTACTTCACCTCCTTTTACCCTCTGGCCCCCGGGGTCATCCCCTTAAAAATTTTAAATGACAAGGGGTAGCAAGTAATAGCTTGTGTTTCTTTGAAGGTTAGAGACAATGCTGTATTATGAGTGATAGACGTGTTTTGGACTTCCATTGTCTTTATTTCGTTTAAATCACAACGTTTCAACTGGTAAGTATCTCCAGTCGTCTTCAGGTGAATACTGAGCAAGTTACTAAACTACGAGAGTATTTATACTAATAAGGGGGGTGAGAAAGTTAATCAAGTATGACCGAGGTGGGTGCAGTCATGCGTCAATACTAGAGGACGTACCTAAACTAAGATTACATTTGCTTAACAGGGGTTTCCAAATGTTCCTTATATCTAAAGAGGGTTTGCTAAAACAACCAGGATTCTGAGTGATGACAGCTGCTTCTTTGAATTTCCTCTTTCGCCAATGTTCTTCTTTGAGTATGATACTTGATTGTCCCCATTGTAAGTGGTGGCCGTGGGTCCAAGCGTGATCTGCTGCTCCGGATCTGTTTGTTTCTCCCTTTCGTGTGTGGCTCTGATGTTCCTTGATCCTTGTTTCCAATGGCCGTAGGGTTTCACCAACATAGGATTGTCCGCACTCGCAGGGTATTCTATATACACAATTCTTTGTGTCTTTGTGGTTGTTTGGTTTTGTCTTTGTCAGGTGGCTTCTTAAAGAGTATTTGGAGCTGAATACTGTTCGAATATTGTATTGTTGTCCTATTCGTCGAATCTTTTCAGAAACCCCCTTGACATAGGGTATGTTTATGGTCGGTCCAACTTCGGTGTCATCTCTTGTTCTTTGTTTATGATTTTGACGCTTTTTGATGGCTTCGTCTACCAGTCGTTGGGGATAACCATTCATTCCTAGGTCCTTGGTGATGTTGTTGAGTTCTTGTGTGATAGCCTCTTGTGAGTTGCAAAGCGTGAATGCCCTGTCAACCAATGTTTTAGCTATCCCATGTTTGGTATTATTCGAATGGTTCGAGGCATAATTAAGGTATTGTCCTGTGTGAGTTTGTTTCCTGTATACCGATGTGATGATGGTATTCCTGTTTCTCTGGACTACAACGTCTAGAAAAGGTAGTCTGTCATTATTTTCTTTGTCCATAGTAAATTTAATTGTAGGGGTCAGGTTGTTCATATGTTGTAAAAAAGTTTGAAGTTCGTCATCGCTTCTGTTCCAAATAATGAAGGTGTCGTCTACGTAGCGGAGCCATAGTTTAGGTTTTATTATAGCTTTTTTAATGGCTTGGTCTTCAAACCATTCCATGTAAATGTTGGCTATTACTGGGGAGAGGGATGAGCCCATTGGCAGTCCGTCCATTTGCCTGTAGAATCTATCCTTTTCCTGAAAGTAGGAATTATTCAGGCAGCATTCCAGTAGGTCCATTATGGCTTTGATTGGTAGCGGGGTTCGTTCTTCGAGTGTCAGGTCATCTTCAAGTTTTTGTCGTATAATCTGAAGAGTTTCCTTTACTGGGACGTTGGTGTAGAGACTCTCCACATCGAAGCTAACCAATCGATCTTCAGGTTGTATTTCATTTCCACTTATTATCTCTACGAAATGCTGTGAATTTTTGACGTAAGATGAGCTATGTCCTTGTAGAGGTTGTAGTATCGGGAGCAGAAATTTGGACAGTTCGTGTGTTGGGGAATTTCGAGAGCTCGTAATAGGTCGTAAAGGCATATTGTGTTTATGTATTTTTGGTAAGCCATATAGATGTGGGGGTTTACTGTGATGTGGTGTTAAGCGTGAACGTGTTCTATCTGGGATATATCGTTCGTAGCTCTTGAGTGTCCGGTATACTCGTCCCTCAATGGTAGTGGTTGGGTCTTTTTGAATGCTCTGGTAGTTACCTTTTTTTAGGACTTCTTCTGTTAAGCAAATGTAATCTTAGTTTAGGTACGTCCTCTAGTATTGACGCATGACTGCACCCACCTCGGTCATACTTGATTAACTTTCTCACCCCCCTTATTAGTATAAATACTCTCGTAGTTTAGTAACTTGCTCAGTATTCACCTGAAGACGACTGGAGATACTTACCAGTTGAAACGTTGTGATTTAAACGAAATAAAGACAATGGAAGTCCAAAACACGTCTATCACTCAAGTAATAGCTTGTTTGAAAGGTCTTTCAAAGTGCTTTATTTGTTCAGATAGAAAAAAAAGCACACGAAAATATCTCTTTTTATTTCAATAAGTGTTCAAAATATTGCCCGTTATTGGCCAAACAATGATATAGGCGATTTTCAAATTCCTGACGGACCTTTTCAAAAACATGTTGTGGGAGATCATGGCAGCTTTCGGTGATGCGTTGACGTAGTTCATCCAAACTGTTAGGTTGGGGAGTGAACACAATAGTTTTCAAATGGCCCCATAGAAAAAAGTCTAATGGCGTCAAGTCAGGAGATCTAGCAGGCAATTCTATAGGCCCTCTTCGCCCTATCCATTTATCTGGAAACTCGTCGTCTAGCCATTGCCGAACCGGAAGAACATAGTGAGGTGGAGCGCCGTCTTGCTGGAAATATATTTCAGCCTCATCAAGTATAGGGTTTCCATCGTCTTGGTTTTCAATGGTTTCAGTGATAAGCGGATTGATGATATTTTCCAACATATCTAAATAAATGCCTCCATTTAAATTCCCATTAAACAATGGCCCAATCACTTTGTTTCCTAAAATGCATGCCCATACATTAATTTTTTGGGGGTACTGAGTATGCCCTTCTACAAAAGCATGAGGATTTTCATTGCTCTAATACCTGCAGTTATGCTTATTAACAAATCCATTTAGATAAAATGTGCATTCATCACTTAAGCAGATATTCTTTACATGAATGGTATTATCATTAATCGCTGCAGTCATTTGTTCACAAAACTCAACTCGCCTATCGAAATCATACTCGGTCAACTCTTGCAATATTTTCATTTTGAATGGATGAAATTTATGTAATTTAGTAACTGTGTGTACAGAGCCTAATGAAATACCAGTCGCTTCAACAATTTTGCGTAATGAAGTATTAGGATTTATGGCAAAATGACCCAAAACTTCAACTTGAGCGGCTTCATACAAAATTCTACGATGAATACGTTTTTTTATTTGAAACAGATCTAGTTTGAGTAAATTTAGTAACAAGGTCCAAAATATACCTATGCGAAGTTATCTTTTCCGAATGTCTGGCGTTAAATGTAACGGCAGTTTGCCGAGCACATTGATTTTGGGCACCATAAATTAGAACCATTTCCACTCTTTCCGCTAGTATGTAAACCATTTTGAAAGTAAAATCTGAATCAATAAATTAATTTTCTCTATCCCAAGATTGTTACAAAGGTAACTGACAGCAAATTAAATTGTTTCTTTCCCTTAGCAACTATAAAACACTAAACAGGTATAAGAAGAAAAACACTTCGCCCATGTTATTTGTGTTGATAAAAAGAAGGCGGTAAAAATTTTTCTAATTTTGGGGAAAACGAATCGACCGATTTAAAAAAATCAAACGTCAAAATAAAGCACTTTGGAAGACCTTTCAAAGAAGCTATTACTTGCTACCCCTTATCATTTAAAATTTTTAAGGGGATGACCCCGGGGGCCAGAGAGTAAAATGGAGTGAAGTAGTTTTTGGTTAAAAAGTTGTCCCCTTTGGCAAATCTTTTGACGTGTCTCGGCGTTTTTTCTTTTAATCAGTGGTTTTCGATAAATCCGTGGTGGGAAGTTTTCAAATAAACACCCTGTATATAAATTTTATTGTCTTGTTGGATATTTTTAATAAATTATTCAGAACCGATGAGCAAGATTCCTATAATAAACTTTACGACGACCAAGAAGGTTTGTTATAAACTTTTTTTAATCGCCTATTAATTTTGGCCATAACCAATTGTTTAAAAAAGGAGAAATATATTCTAGGATAACCTGCTCTTTAACTTTTATAGTAGTACACGGTGGGCCAAAAAAATTTACCATATTATTCTTTTCTGAATAACTTTATATTATAAAATTATTTTTGCAGGAAATATTTACATTTACATACAAATTTTTGCTCTTATAATGAATTTAAAAGTATTAAGATCTGATTAGAATATTCTTATATTCTCAACAAAAAAACTTTTCTTGAGTTTTATTGATATTTCACTGAATTAAAAGGTATCTAATCAGTTAGTAGCTGAATATCGATGCTTTTAGTCAGTCGGTCACTGATGCAATTTTAGAGAAATTACATTTGGATGAAATAAATGTAATTCAGGCACAAAATTCCGCCACCCTGAAATTTTGGTCAAGTTTGATATTTTATAAGTTTTTTTATTTTTTATGTGATTTTGATGGTTTTATTATCAGTTTGTAGATCCATTTAATGTGTTTTTCCTTAATTATTTTATAAAGTAATATTTTTCGATTAGGCTATATTATACAGGAGTAAATCCAACTGTTGTTTCTTGTCGAAATTTCAAAACACCCTGTAGGAAAATTGAGGTGGATAATTTTATTTACGTACTGTTCCTTGCCATCTTTGATGTATTCTAAACATGTCTTTCCTTGATTCATTCCATTATCGCATATCTGCTACGAGTTGCAATCTTTGATGTATTCTAAACATTTCTTTCCTTGATTCATTCCATTATCGCATATCTGCTGCGAGTTGCAAAATTTAAAATGAAACGATGTTATTTTTAGAAAATGTATGTCATGAGTATTTCTACCGAAGCACGCACCAATCTTGTATTTATTGAGCTAAAATCGCCCACCGTTACATTGAGGAAATTCTCCAAGAACTTGTTGTTCGATTTGCTCCTTTCATTGGGGACCAATTTACAAGAATGCATAAATGCTAGACCTCACGTTGCACATGTAGTGAGCGAATATCTGGATGAAGTTGGACTTCCAAGATTGGAATGGCCCGCATATAGCCCGGATCTCAACCCTATCGAACATCTTTGGTATCAATTTAAAAGGGCCGTTGATCGTCGTCCTGTACAACCATAAACCTTGCAGGACTTACGACTGGCGCTGACCGAAGAATATCAGGCTATCCCTCAAGAAAGCATAAGTAACCTTAATTGTCCGATATCACGAAAACTGCAAGATATCATTTCTGCGAGAGGAGGAAATACACGATATTAAAATTGTTTTTGTTAATTAACTTTATGCTTGTTTTTCTTAATGAAAATAGGCTTCAAATCAGCGTTTCATTTAAAATTTTGCAGCTCGCAGCAGAAATGAGATAATTGAATGAATCAAAAAAGGAAATGTTTAGAATACATCAAAGATTACCAGAAGCCGTAGGTAAATAAAATTATCCACCTAAATTTTCCTACAGGGTATTTTGAAATTACGATAAAAAACAACAGCTTGATTTACTCCTGTATAATATAGCCTAATCGAAAAATGTTACTTTATAAAATAATTAAGGAAAAACAGAATAAACGGATCTACGAACTGATAACAAAATCATAAAAATCACATAAGAATAAAAAAGTTATAAAATATCAAACTTGACCAAAATATCAGGTAGTTAGAGAGACGGTGACGATAGGGGGTCCGTGAAGTGGTTTTTCGTAGAGCTTAGGTCCCCCTCTACAACTTTTATATTTGATGAAATGCCGTAGAGCGTTGCTGAGAGGCGCTGTACCGCTTTAGATAGGAAATTGTCAATAAATTCAATATTATATCGAGCCATTTCTGAAAATGATTTTACAGTATCTGCGTAACCCCAAAGTCACGAGAAACACATTTTCTGACAAGTCAACCCTTGCATGAAAATTAAAAAAAAAAAGAAAAAAGCGAATTTGAAGTTGAAACTTTCTTGAATGGAATAGGTATTATATGTTGAAGATTATGTGAAAAATTTTTTGTCGTTCCAGGTCTCGCCATTTCATTATTGGAATTTTTTAAAAATCTCTTCGGAGGAAATTCGGAAAACGATCGTAACATGTCAGAAAATTGTCACACTACATTCCTTGACACCCAAATATTGAGGAAAAAAAATTTCAGAAGAAGCGGGACTGAAGTAATCGGGTACTGCAAAACTTTCTCTAGATATATTTTTTGAGAGAGCGATACAGTCAGCAATTGTCCAAAGAGATCTCGCTGCTGTCTTACTTCGTGCACCTTCGTACCGACTTTCATAGTCTTCCTTTTCACGATATCCTTGAAAGTATGCTGCCCTTTCGCAATATTCTTTATATCAGAAAATTGTTTACGAGTCATCTTCATGTGAATACAAATCGATTAAGCCCACTTGGACCCATGTCACTTGAAACTTTATAATTTTTCCATTCATTTCTTTTGACACGCTCGGAAAAGTATATGCAAGGGTTGACTTCTCAGAAAATGTGTTTCCGGTGACGTTGGGGTCACGCAGATGCTGTAAATTCATTTTCAGACATGGCGCGATATAATTTTGAATTTATTGAGAATTTCTCTCTAAAGCGATACAGCGCCTCTCAGCAACGCTCTACGGCATTTCATCAGATATAAAAGTTATAGAGGGGGACCTTAACTCCACGAAAAACCAAATTACTGATATTCCACTTCACGGACCCTCTATTGTCACCGTCTCTCTAACGTGGCGGATTTTTGTGCCGGCGAGTGTATTTATATATTAAATAGATTTTATTGTTCATCTATCTATCTTATCAAGTAATGTATACACCACAGGCGTAACTAGACTACAATGCCCGTCAGGCAAAAACTATCCCTCTTGCTACTTGCCTTCGCCTTCCGGGCATTATAGTCTACTTAATGCCCTTGGTACATAAATAACTATATTACTGCAATGTTATGACGCACGTGCATTATTTTCCCGGCCCAACTGTAGGTAGTAATTTAAGAAATAATAATTTGTTGTATTATTTTCTTGTCTCTTGTTGCACTTTTTTCTTGCAAGCCTTAAGGTCCGCCACTGATTTGCAGAAACTATTCTCAACAAATAAAACCACATTATACGCTTTTTGATATGTTCGATGTTGAAAATAGAACCATCATCGGAAATTCCAATGCCCATGCCATTAAACAGGTTACAATACTGCTGTTCGATTATGTTTGGTTAAAAACACCGTTTGATCTTCCACATATTTGCAGGAACGTCGGCAAAAATAATGTCAGTAGTCGATGGCTACTTCCAGTTAAATCATCACTATATTAAAACAGTATACAGGGTATTCCTTAATATCTTGCTAATACATTTACGTCAATTAATAATCGAATATTTCAAAATTCACGTCCTAATTATTGAGCTGTTATTTCGTTTATAATGAACCAATTTTTTTAACTGATAGAAAATAGATGCAAGAGTTTAGAGCAGAGCAGTTTACGTCCTGATACGTCTAAATAATTTAATTTTGACATACCTTACATAAAAATTTAATAATTTATTCGCTAAACTAACCAAGATACATCTGGATTAGACGTTGGCCCAATAGTATCGTTTTGCCACTTTAGGTAACCAAAAAAAAATACCATTTTCTTCTAAACACGTTAATAAAACGTTTCGTGCATTTGCACGTATTTGTTAAAGGCAAATAAACGAGAAGGTGCATACACAAAGTATGCCAGATACCTTAGTGGATTCATAGCGGCATGGGTTTTGTTTTGACTGGCGATTGTGAATTTTTAAATAATTAAATGATATATTTTTTTTTAATCAGAATCAACTGTTCTTCCTTAATAAAAACTCTAAGACTAAACTTCTAAAACTTACAAAAACAACCCCTGGTTTTCTCAACACATTCTTCATAGTCATAAAAATTTCAAGTGATTAATCGCTCGAGCGATTCACTCGATTATTAAAATCGCTCGAGTATCAAGTACTCGATTATTAAAATCGTCGTTTTTTCCAACACTAGTATAAAAATACAAAACTTTATGAACCTAATTTAATAATGACAGCTGCGTTAAAGAAAATTATTTATTATTTGTTCTAAAGCAATTTTGACTAAATTATGTATGTTTCCGTTTTTATGTCAGTTTAGACAAATCTTAAAATATTTCAGAGATTATAAGATTTAGGTATAGCACATTTTTAACAAAAATGAAAGGTATTCGGAAGATACATGCATAAATGCCTAAAAATATCGTAATTAGAAAATGTCCTATTTAGAAAAAATTAAATTAAAGCATATTTAAATCGCTGAGTTGCCCAAGTTCTAACGAACGTTTTGTATAAGAGATATAAAAAATTTACAGCATATTACGTACTTTAGGATAGCCACAATGTAAATTGAATTCGTTCAAGTCGCATGAACAGGTTGCTAGGATTTTTAAATCGTACCCTTAAAAATTAATAAAATTTTCAGGAAAAAATTAATTATTTGACAACGCTGAATTTCCGATCAAAAAATTTTACGGCTGTAAAACTCTAATTCTACTAAATCAAATTATGAGAAAGTATACCGGGTGTCCTATATAAAGAAAATAATTTTTATTCAGTACCAGTAGGTTGTAAAATATTTTTGGATTAAATTATTATTATCTTGAATAGTTTAGGCGCTGTCCAAGTCAGACATCTTCTGATACATCCTGTATGCGCGATCTTGTACAGGTTGTCCCATTTTAGACACTTTTATAGGGTGATTGTTAGTGGAATAGAAAGAAAGAAAATTTGAAAATTTTCACTCGCTTAAGAGATACGGGGGAAAATCAAATCATTGGCAAATTCTAAATTATTCTAAATTTCCTTAGTTAAAAGAGATACAGACAACTGTTTGTTCCTTTATAATGATTGTTGAATAATCTGTCGTTTTCAGAATAAGTATACGGGGTCAGGTAAAAAGTTATCGGACCTCATTATTTTAAATGGAACACCATGTATATTTTAATCTAAAAAGATTGCTTTTTAAATATATAACACACAATGGATGATATTGGTTTCCTAGCCGATTTATTTAAACTTTTCTTCATTTTCCTTGTTTCCTTGGCATAGTAAAAGAGCTGTATATTTTTAAATTATGTTCCAATCGTCGGAATACCTATGTCCTTAAATGGTTTCCGTCTTTCCGGATAGCGAACAAAACATAAATTTTGAAAAATTTCTTCGTTTTTTCCACTCTCAATATAAACTGATATCATATCAAATTTTCCAAAATGTTGATAAGTAATTTTCCCTAAATGCATATGTAAAAATGAAATTGACGTTAAATGTTAAAACAACTAGAATATCAACATAGTTGTTTCTAGGATATTAGCTTTTGTTTCATGGCCTACTAACTGTGGTTTAAAGTAATAAAGTTCGCCTTATCCATGGTGTGTTATATATTTGAAAAGAGAATTTAAAATTCTAACGTTTTAGATTAAAATATACAGGATGTTCCATTTAAAAAAATGAGGTTAGGTAACTTTTTAACTTACGCCGTATACTTATTCTAAAAACGGCAGATTATTCAACAGCATTATAAAGAAACTTCTGTATAGAACGTTATTCTGTATCTCTTTTAACTAAGAAAATATAGGGTAATTTAGAAATTGTCAATTTGTTGATTTTCCCCCGTATCTCTTAAGCGAGCAAAAATTTTCGAATTTTAATTTTACCATTTTAAGTTTGACCCACAAAGAGCACATGACACCTAGATTACTTTTTTGATAGCACTAACAATTACGAAGATACCCTATAAAAATGTCGATAATGGGACACCCTGTACATTACATCATGCCAAATATGGTGATAGAAAAACTAAAGATATTGGACTAACTATCAGCTGAGACGAACATTGTTTATTTAATAATAGTAATAATTAAATATTTCTTGTAATTTAAAGAAAATAATTACAAATTGCGAAACTGAAGCTCAGCTTCCTCACTCAACCGAATTTCACTTGTAAATCTTTTAAATTTTACACAAAAATGGATGTTTTTCATCAGCTTTTCTCCTCTCCTGAATATGATACTAATGTGAGACCTTTTATATTTAAAGCTCCTTAAAAATAAATGTCTTAAAAGTATTTTGATCTAATTTCCGAAACTTCAAACGGCAGTTGCGTAAGTATCGGCTATCAAAACGAAGCGACGGGGACATCAAGAAAGTTTGTTGACCTGAAATAGTTCACTTTGGCTATTTTTGACACGGTTTGGTAAGACCAAGAAAACGTGGGCAAAAAGACACACCTGTGGTTGGTGCAACAAACCAAGCAGAAATAGATTATATAAGTGGATATTAATATTATTGTTATTCATTCGTAGTTCTGTTCAACGTACAATTTATAATATACAGGGTGTCCGCTAATTAATGGTGTATGGAAAAACCACAGACTAATTACGTAAAAATATTAGGATTTAATTATACTTACCTATATCCGAAAGTTGATATTAATTGAGATTTAGGGTGTTAAAGTTAAAACTTCATTTTTGGCTTTCCTCTAATAACTTTGAGAGTAACCAACGTTTTTCACAAAATTTTGCAAATATGGTTTTTTTAGGACGAGAAATTGTTTTTTATTGTGAAATTTTAATGTACAATTTAGGGGACGCTGTTTTTATTAGATCATAACTTTTTTGTGCCTCAGTGTATTTAAGTTTTTAATGAAAATAATACTTTTCTCATATTTATTATGTAAAAAAGGTATACTGAATTCAGGTCGCCCAGAGTTACCGTTTCGGAGATATTTGCATTTAAATTGTTTAGTCCACCCTGCACAATTACTATTAATTTGCAAACAAAAGTTTTTTCTTAAAGTCACCTATGAGGATGAAATCCCTAATCGGTCGTAAATATTTTTGAAGCTCTTAAAATCAGATTGTCTTCGATTTGGATAGAATTCCGAATAATCGTCTGTAGGCACCTCATCCTTTAAAATTTCCCTGAACGTATACACACAACATATTCCGCATTTTTGCGTTTAAAAATAAATTGTGTCTCGGCATTTTTACTTAATTTACGATAAACTCAAAAATGAAACATTTTCTCACACTTACAATAATCAACAAACAAATAACAACATGGAAGTTTCATAGTAACTGCATTTCTAAACTTAATTTGTTTTCTCATAGGTTACTTTAAGAAAACAATAATTGTGTTTGTAAATTAATTGTTATTGTTCAGGGTGCACTAAACAATTTAAATGCAAATATCTCCGAAATGGTAACTCTGGGCGACATTAGTATACCTTTTTTACGTAATAAATATGAGAAAAGTAATATTTTCATTAAGAACTTAAATACACTGAGGCACAAAAAGTTATGACCTGATAAAAGTACGAAAAATATACATAACAATTTCAAAAAAATCATAATTGCCAAATTTTGTAAAAAAACGTTGGTTTCTCTCAAAGTTATTAGAGAAAAACAAAAATTAAGTTTTAACTTTAACACTCTGTATCTCAGTTAATATCAACTATCGCATATAGGTAATATTTTTACGTAAGGAGTCTTGGGTTTTCCATGCAGCATTAATTAGCGGACACAATATGGCTATGGGAATTTAGAGCTAATACGAGAAATTTCTCCTATGAAAATTTAAATGTTTTTCAGCAATTCCCAAAACAAGTATTTCTGAAAGGAGAAGGAAGAATACGAATACACCAACAAAATGTCTTCCTTTGTTTGATTTTTTTGTTAACTAATCTTTACATAGATACAAACAATAGGTAAACCGCGATGACAATAACATGTGTATTATAGTGGGTCTATTTTTGACGGTGTCATAGAACGGTGCTATACAGGGTAATTCACGATCGTTGGTAGGTCAGACGTATATCTATGGAAAACGAGAGATAAAATCGTTTTCATTTTACATAAGGGTAATTCTTTTACAAACGTCTACAGTTGAATTATTATAACTTCCATCACTCTTCGAGAAGTCGCGCGTCTCGCTCTTCGCATACTGGGTGAGTTGCGATCGAAAATATTTAATAACTGCCGATCTAATAAAGTTTTTCGTAAAATGGCTTTTGCAGATAAGAAGATAAAGAACAAATTAATTAATTTAAGATGGGGGGCGAGCATACTAAAACTATTTAAACAATTAAATTGTAATTATTTTGCATCTGTTTTTAATGACAATTTTTTTTAATACACTTCGAAAGCTAACATAACAAAGTGTTAAATAAAAAAAGATTGACATTGATAGGATCAGTACAATTGAAGGTATTCATGTGTGGTATTTATGTGTGGATATTTTGTAAAAAAAAATTTTTTCAGCAAAATCCTGAAATACGTGTCAGCTAATGGTACATATAAGTTGTAAAAAATTTTTCGGACCAATCTAAAATGTCAAGGTTAATAATCCATAAACGAACTGCTGCTAAGCGTAGCGGCATTTCCACTTCTGCCGAAAAGGTTTAGCAACTTTGTTATTTTAAATGGAACACCTCATAAATTATTAAGTTTTATGAATCACCTTTTAGTTCTATTAATATTTTCCATAGGTTCCATATTCGTTTTAGAATGAGGAATTTGAATCACTAATATGGTTGTCTTATCTTCTATATCATCCAAATTCATTTTACAAAGCTCTTCACGACGACAAGCGCCTGCCGAACCAATAATTGTTAAAGCAACCTAAAATAAGAAAAAATTAATCACAAGGAAGAAGAGGAATTAGATTTAGTTATATTACTTTTGTCATTAGCTAGATATTATCTCCAGCTTCTGATAAGGAGTGATCTATTTCTTCTTTAGTCAATACTTTTCATTTTTTTTCGTTTATAGTCAATAGATTTTTTTTAAAAAAAGCAATAATTTTGGGATATATCTATATTATTTTTAATATCAATTGTAGCCTCTGAAGCATCGAGTAATTGCTCCAGAGGCTTTAAGATTTTACATTTTTCCAATAAATATGCAAGAATCACTTGTATGCACATTTTTATCATTTCTCCATTTTTGATTTAAATTGTAGACCAATTCGTACCTCTCTCTTAACTTTACCGGCAATAATTCATAAGTAGCCGCTATAGCAGATTCAATAATCTCATGTGGAACAAACCCAAACCCTCACTTTCACTACTGATTTCCATTTTTTGGATTTGAAAAGCGTAAAACACAGACCAATGTTACATGACAAGCGCTGTAATAATAAAATACAAAGTTCATGTTATTGTCAAAGCCGCTTACATAGATATCCAAATCGTCCTGAAAGTAATAAGAATCGTCCCGAAAGTTACGAAATTTTTTCGAAAGTGTGTGTGCGATTTGTTTTACTTTCGATTTAATAAATCATACAGACTATTTTATTTTTGAGACGACTGAGAAAAGATTCTTTAAAGTTCTTTTCAACTGTCTAGAAAAAACACTTTCCCATAATTCGGATTTCAAGACTCAATATCAATATTTCATTACTGAATATCAGAAGTTGGACCATATTAAACCAATTGAACCTAAAGAGGATTCTGGATATTTTCTTCCGCACCATGCAGTTTTTAAAAAAGAAAGTTTGACAACTAAGTTAAGAGTTGTATTTGACGTGTCATGTTCCACAACGTCAGGCCTATCTTTAAACGATACACTAATGAAGGGTCCAGCCATACAAGATGACTTATTCACAATTTTGACGAGATTCAGATATCATGCATATGCATTCACCGCAGACATAGAAAAAATGTATCGTCAAATAAAAATACATGAAGATGACATAAAATATCAAAAAATATTATGGCGTGACAGCCCTACCTCATAGTAAGATTGTCGTGTCATTTCCCTTTTTTTTTACTGTAAGAGGGGAAAGTTTTCAAATTTATGAACAAACCCGAGCAAGCCCTACCCGGTGTTCTACTTGACATTTCAAAATATTTAACAATTGTTGTAACAAGGGCATCAGACTTTAAAGTAACTAGAGAGAGAGCCTCTGGTTTATTGCAATAGTAGCAGAAGGAAACTTATTTATTTCTTGTCAAAGTATAGTGACACATGGGAAATAAACCATGGGTTGAGCATTCATATAATCTGTATGTATTTAAATAATAACACTTACTAAATAAGGTATGAGAAAGGAAATTAGCAAGATTATGTATATGTTTAATAAGTAATAAGATTATGTATTTAACGCATCACTTGCCAAAGCGGTTTCCCTATATTTATTTTGTGGAAATAATTTATAATATTGACTTACCTTCCTTTAGGTAAATATTTTACCATAGATAACTTTTACATGATTTAAAATCTTTTTAGCGTCTATTAATAGAAATTTATTATTTTAGACAACATTAATCACATTAAGTGGGAAAATCCTTTGGCACATGTCGTCGTCGACCTTACAAAGTAACGTAACTGATTTTCTGTTATTTTACAGGCGAGCAATTTTAAGTTTTAACGATAGTTTATATTCGAATTATTGGATTGAGAACTTATTTAAAAGTATCTGTTTCACTATTGTTCGAAGGATAAATATATTTACTGTTAACTTTCAGTAACCATTAAAACGAATACATAATAGTTTTATTTATTCTTAAAAAAATGTCAGTTACAACCATTCGTGAGACGAGTGATAAACGTATTTTATACATTGTCTTTATGTATTTAACATCACAACGTTTCAACTGGTAAATATGTCCAGTCGTCTTCAGGTGAATGCTGGAACAACAACATCAAGATCAAGGAGCCATAACAATTAGAAACTAAACCAATATCTCGTCCAAACAACTGAACACCGCTGAAGAATCGTTGCTCGTAAAAGACCTAAACTTCACAATTGACCCCAACGAAATCCCACTGTTGGATATTTTTTCCCTGACTAAACAGCCAATGAAGCTTCACAAGCACAGGAATTCTGATGAAAAGTAAGATCAAAACATCCAATGCCGAAAATTAGTAGGGAAAAATCGGTTGCCCTTTTCAAACTACTTAAAGATACGACCATCAAGATTCTATCTGCGTACAAGCGAAATGCAACTGTCATAATGGATCTGGCTATCTACAATCAAGAAATTGAGTCTTAGTAAAAGGCAACTGCAAGAGCATCCTAAAGGCCCCCACTACCATCATTGAGGGAAGAATATACCGGACACTCAAAAAGTATGACTGATATATTCCAGACAGAACACGAACACGCCTAACACCACATCACAGTGAACCCCCATATCTATATACCTTACCAAAAATACGCAAGCACAAGATGCTTCTACGACCTATTATAAGCTCTCGAAATCATTTCGTAGAGATAATAAGTGGAAAGGAAATACAACCAGAAGACCGAATGGTCAGTTTCGACGTGGAGAGTCTTTATACAAACGTCACAGTTAAAGAAACCTTTATATACCTTAATGGACTTAGTAGAAAGCTGCCTGAACAATTCCTACTTCCAGAAAAAGGATACATTCTACAGCCAAATGGACGGACTCCCAATGGGCTCATCTCTCTCATCAACAATTGCTAATATTTACATGGAATGGTTTGAAAATTAGACGATTGAAAAGGCAATAATAAAACACAAACTATGGGTCTGCTACGTAGACAACTCATTCATTAATGGAATGGAAGCGATGACGAACTCTGAACGTTTCTAGAATACATGAACAACCTGGTGCAGACAATTAAGTTTACTATGGAAGAAGAAAATAACGACAGACGAACGTTTCTAGACGTTTCAGTCCAGAAAAACCGGAATACTATCCAAACATCGGTATACAGAAAATAAACTCATACAGGGCAATACCTTAATTACACCTCAAACAACTCCAAACATGGGATAGTTAAAACACTGGTTAACAGAGCATTCATACTTTGCAATTTACAGGAGGCTATAACACAAGAGATCAACAACACCACGAATGACCTTGGTATGAATGGATATCCCACACGAACGAATAGACCAAGCTTTCAAAAAATGGGAAAATCTGAAACATAGAACCATGGATGATGCTGAAGCTGGACCCATCACTAACATACCTCATATCAAGGGTATTTCTGAGAAGAAAATCTACGACCACTTGCAATAAGGATCAAAGAACATCAGAACCATACACGAAAATTTACAGGAAATTCTTTTCGGCTTTCCGGAAACAGGCCTATGTTTCATTCCTCAACCATTTGCAATCCGATTCATATAGTGTACTTCTTCCTAAGCCTATAACATTATAAAATCATTCAGGATCAGCTGCGACTCTGATATATGAACCAACAATATACCCCCGTCGTCTGGCAAGGGACTAGTTTCGTCTACCGATGGATCAAAAACTGCGAATGGTGTGGGTGTATTTGGGCCCAGGAAGGACGAAACATACCACTATGTAACTAGGCTACAGTATACTAAGCGGAAGTTCATGCTATATAAGTGTGCATACAAAAGAAACTTGTAAGGGGCTGCCACGACCAAAATATATACATCCTATCGGATAGTTTCTAAGGTTCTGAACTCCAATCGGTTTACATCAAAATTCACACTGGAGGGCCTTAAGAACCAGCAACTGGCAGGCAGGTGGAACAAGGTAGAACTCTTGTAGGTTCCTGGTCACTCAAGGATAAAAGGAAATGAAAGAGCCAAACAAGCAACGAAAAAATTTTACATTTAACATAGGAAATGTCTTGGCATAACCACGTTGTGGCAATCGCCAAGATAACTTCTCAGAAACTTGGTGTACTGTTCCGAACCAGAAAGTTGTACACACCTCAACAACTTTTGACACTGTACAAGGCCCAGATTCGACCATCACTGGAGTACTGCTCTCATGTCTGGAGCTCTGCACCCAAACATACTCTTCGGCTACTGGATTCCATCGAAAGGAGGGCCATTCGTCTGATTGGAGACCACGCGCTGACCAAGAATCTCGACAGCCTAGAACATCGAAGGCAAGTTGGTGATTTGACTCTCTTTTACAGATATTTTCACGGAAAGTGCTCAGCTGACCTTGCCCTCTTAATTCCGCCCAGAGCCGCGAATATCAGAAACACACGACGAACCACTGCCGCCCATCCATATGTGGTTAAGCTTAGTACTCCTCGAACTTCATTATTTAAGAACTCTTTCATCTGGAGGACTTCATCCTTGTGGAACGATCTTCCCGAGGTCGTTTTTCCTAACGAATATAACCTCCAACGATTCAAGTCCAACGTGAATCGCTTTTTGCGCACACGCACCACTCCCAGAGTGCCCTAAAGGATTTTTCCTATAGTGCTTGTGTTTGACCATAAAAAAAAAAAAAAAAAAAACGGAATAATATTATGTAAAAATAACTAAGTATAAAAATAAATACAAATTTTGTTCAATATTTTCTTTAAAAATAATTACGAGGCATTATAAAAAATCACCGGGCATTATGAATTTTACCGCCCGCCAATATATTTTTATGATGATGTTTATAGCAACCGTTTCTAAGATATTATAAGTAAATAATTGATAGATGAAAAATAAAAATTTTAACGTATCTTGGCATGGCTTGGTACTTACAAATTCATGATATTACATTAAACAATCGACTTATGATTCGCTCGTGTCCAGTGGTTTACGACTTTGCGTGGGTTTTCAAATAAATGTTGATTACCAACATTTATTTCAAATTACTTTCGCCATGCATACCCAACGTGGGTTTGACAACATTTAATTTTGTTCTTCGGGCAGTAAGGTGTAAACTTTTGCTTTTAAAAATAAACAGCGAACTACCAAGCGCGGGGCACTGCACTCGGTCAACATTTCGTTTTGCGAATCAAGTACTTCAGAGTATCATAGAAATGGCTTATAATGTTTAAATTGGTGACACCTTGGGGGTCTTAGAGGATCACTACATATATTTTTGAAACTATCGTCTAAAAAAAGTGATACACCACTGACGTTTTTCCACGTGGATTTTCTGATTAGGATAATCAATTCTATATGACAACGGTCGAGGTTTTGTCATAAGATGTACCGTTGTTGATTATTACAAAATTATTAAATTCAGAACATTTATAATGATTTTGTTTGGCCATTTCCAACAATTTTTATAAAATAAAATTCAAATTATCATTATTTGGAATATGTTAATACATCTCTTACATATATTCTACAGGATGTCCCATTTTCAACACTTTTATAGGGTATCTCCGTAATTGTTAGTGCTATCAAAAAAGTAATGTAGGTGTCATGTGCTCTTTTTGGGTCAAACTTAAAATGGTAAAATCAAAATTTTTTAATTTTTGCTCGCTTAAGAAATGCGGGAAAATCAAAAAATTTACAATTTCAAAATTTTCCTATATTTTCTTAGTTAAAGGAGAAACAGAAAAATGTTTCATACAGAAGTTTCTTTATATTAATTGTTGAATAATCTGCCGTTTCCAGAATAACTATACGGGGTCAGGTAAGAAAGTTGTCGGACCTAACCTCATTTTTTTAAACACCCTGTATATTTTAATCTAGAAAGATACTTTCTTAAATTCTCCTTTCAAATATATAACACACCATGGATGATATTGGATTTATTACTTTAAACCACCGTAGACCATGGAACAAAAGCTAATATCCTAGAAACAACTATGTTGACTATAAACATTTAACCTCAATTTCATTTTTACATATTCATTTGCGAAAATGACCTAATTATCAACATTTGGAAAAATTTGGTATGATATCAGTTTATATTGAAAGAGGAAAAACGAAGAAATGGCGCAAAATGTATATTTTGTTCACTATCCAGAAAGACGGTAACCTTTTAAGGACATATTCCGAACATTTGCGATGATTCCCGTTATTTTTTATCTTAATCTCAATCTTTTATTTCGTTTCAAAGTAATAAAGTCGAAACCAAGCAGCACGCATCCACCGAATTCTCGCCAAGGACAAAACAAACTCAGTTGGCACACTATTAAAACCAACAGGGGATTACACTATAAATGAAAGAGAGACTCTTGAAACTCTTCTTCAAGTGCACTTTCCGGGTTCGAAAATCACACAACCGGAAGCCAGACATGAAACAGTGAACCTTGCTCACAGAGCAAAGAAGGAGGACTGGAAAACAGCGGCTGATACTGTCAGCTACGAAAAAGTCAAATGGGTAATAGAGACGTTCGAACCCTACAAATCTCCGGGGCTGGACGGAATCTATCCCATTCTTCTGCAAGCAGGGATAGAACACTTAGTGCCACACCTCTGCAGAATATACCGTGCTTGTATCGCCTGGGGATATGTTCCCGAGGCATGGAGAACGGCAAACGTAATTTTCATCCCCAAGCCTGGACGGAAAACGTACACCGAGGCCAAGGCGTTTCGCCCGATAAGCCTTTCATCTTTCCTCCTCAAAGCGTTGGAGAAACTCATTGACAGGCATATAAGAGACGGGGCACTCACGGAGAAACCCCTCCATAAACATCAACATGCCTATCAACCAGGAAAATCTTGTGAGACTGCGCTGCACAACCTAATATCAAGGGTCGAAGCAGCCATACATCAGAAAGAGATTGCCCTGAGCGTTTTCATCGATATAGAGGGGGCTTTTGACAACGCCTCCTGCATCGCGATGACATCAGCTGCCAGTGAACATGGTATCGATGAAACCACACGTATGTGGATTCACAACATGTTAAAATATCGGCAAGTCAAAACCAGTTTACACGGCGACTCCATAGAAGCCGCAGTAACACAGGGATGTCCACAGGGAGGGGTACTCTCGCCTCTCCTATGGAACTTGGTGATAGATGAGCTACTGGCACATCTCAATGCTGAGGGCTTTTACGCCCAAGGCTATGCAGATGATGTAGTAATACTCATCGTAGGAGCGCATCCCACCATATTAGCAGAGCTCATGCAAAGAGCTCTGAATATCGTGCAGCGTTGGTGTATGAGGGCAGGTCTCAAAGTCAACGCTGCAAAGACCGCCATACTACCATTCACCAAACGAAGACATCAGGGAACTATAACGACCTGGAAATCTTTGGTGATCGGATAAACACAGTCAGCGAGGTAAAGTATCTGGGATTAACCCTGGACGCCAAACTGACATGGAATCAACAATTAAACAAAAACCTAAACAAAGCAAAAATGTGCCTAATGCGGTGCAGAAGCTTGGTTGGGAAAACCTGGGGACTCAAGCCCCAGATGATACAATGGCTCTATGTCACAGTCATCAGACCCCTGATATCATATGGGTCTGTAGTCTGGTGGACAAAAACACAGCAGATTACGACAGCAAACAAACTTAACAGTTTGCAGAGGCTGGCCTGCCTGTGTACCAGTGGGGCGATGAAAAGTACCCCCACTGCAGCAATGGAAGTCATACTGGGACTAATACCCCTCGACATCCACATCAGAATGGAGGCTATTTGCAGCGCCTCAAGGATGATCACAAATGGGGAATGGACACAACACCCCGCAAAAATTGGCCACACAAGAGCCACGGATCTAATCAACGATGAGCTCTTGGATATGCAATCTGATCGTATGAAAGCAACATACGATTTCACAAAGCCTTTCAAGATTGACTGGAACTTTGATAAATGGACAAACAGTGCACCCCCGTCGTTTGATAAGGGTCTAGTTTGGTACACCGATGGATCAAAAACCGCCAACGGTGTGGGCGCAGGTATATTTGGGGAAAGGCCCAGGATGGACATAAGCATCCCTCTGGGGACCTACGCCACAGTATACCAAGCGGAAGTTCATGCCATACAAGTATGTGTATTACAAAATCTTGAAAAGGGCTACCACGGCCAAAAGATTTACATCCTTTCGGACAGCCAAGCTGCGCTTAAGGCTCTGAACTCCAATAGGTTTACTTCAAAACTCACGCTGGAGTGTCACACCAACCTAAAAGTGCTGGCGGCCAGGGGGAACAAGGTGGAACTCTTGTGGGTCCCTGGCCACTCCGGGATATTAGGGAATGAAAAGGCGGATGAACTAGCGAGAGCCGGATCTGCCCAAAGTCTCAGGGGCCCTGAACCGGCCTTTGGAATATCAAAACAGGCAACGAGAACAACATTAGATGGATGGTCGAAAAAGCAACACCTGTCTCGATGGCAAGAGTTGCCTGGTCTAATACACGCACGGGCCGTAATGGGAAAACCATCGAAAATACTATCGAATGGGATGCTGGCCCTGACGCGGCCCCAGTTGAAACAAGTGATGGGTCTGTTAACAGGCCACTGCCACTTGCGAAAACACCTTCAACGGATAGGGCTAAACAACGGATCCATTGAATGTAGACTCTGCGGCGAAGAGGATGAAACCGCCTCACACATAATATACAGCTGCGGAGCGCTGTCCCGCAGAAGACAAAATATCTTCGGGAACATACAACGTGGTGACAACCTCCCACATGACAAGCTTGGCAGAAGGTTACTGGACCTCATAGATGGAACAAACATCTTCTAACAAGATCGGGGCACACAATAAGCCGAAAGGCTGCAGTGATTTGAAGTTCGGGCCTTTAAACCGACCCCCGCCTTTAACCAACCAACCAACCAACCAAGTCGAAACCAATATCATCCATGGTGTGTTATATATTTGAAAGGAGAATTTAAAATATTATCTTTTCAGATTAAAATATACTATTAAAAAAATGAGGTTAGGTCCGATAACTTTCTTACCTGACTCCGTATACTTATTCTGAAAACGACAGATTATTCAACAATCAATATAAAGAAACTTTCGTATAAAACATTTTTCTACATCTCTTTTAACTAAGAAAATATAGGGTAATTTAGAAATTGTCAATTTTTGATTTTCCCCCGTATCTCTTAAGCGAGCCAAAATTTTCAAATTTTGATTTTACCATTTAAGTTTGACACAAAAGGAGCACATGACACCTACATTACTTTCTTGATAGCACTAACAATTACGAAGATACCCTATAAAAGTGTCGAAAATGGGACACCCTGTACATATTAACTTTTTCATGAAATGGCCTACGAAATCGCTGTCTGAAATATTTGCCATTAGTCATTAAGAAACATCCTGTCTAATCTCTGCTAGTCACTAAGTCGGAAGAAGGAACAAACAGTCTCGTTTGTTTTGTCTGTTCGGCTTTCTTCGGTAAGAGGCAACAAATATTCGAAATCCGTATCCCATATTTCAGCTGAAATTTATTATTGCTACATCCTTGTGGAGAAAGTCTCAATTTTTATCGGAATGCTGCAGAATTTCACGGAAAGTTTCATGCCGGCACTTTTAAGCCAATCGGAGACTTGTTTTTTGTTTGGTTACCATAGAAATACAAAATATTTCCGGAAATATTCATCCTCCATGACACATGGTATGGACTTTGACTTTTATTGTCAAATAACAATTGATTTTTTAGGTGTGAAATGTTCGTACTGAATCCCTCGCTTGAATTAATAACCGGAATTTTTTTCTCATTCATGAATGTTTCGAAGCACTAAGGAGATTACAAGTGAAAATTTCGCACTAACATTCCTCAGCCAATCAGGAGCTTGCTTTTGGAGGAAATTTTTTGACGTTTGTGTATAGAATTACATTTTGCTTGACCGAACCTGATATTTTAATTATTTTATATTTCTGATTATTCTAACCCTTTTACTAGACACTATTATGTAAATTAAATACAAATAAAAACAGTAAATTATTGTTATCTATTATAGTTTACAAGTACCTAATTATTTTCGATTACAACGTTTAAATGTTCTTGAAATTCTTTGGCCACTTCTGCTTCTTTTTAATGGGGAATAGTCATCAATATTTATAAATTTTATATGTTTGATGAAATAAATGTAGTAAGTACTTCGAAACAATTTTGCTTTCCTATCCACGAAGACGTCTGTATTTGGTAGAAACCAATAGGAAACGATATTTAATTATATTAAACAAATTAGACGAATAGACGTCTGACCCACATTCTTCTAATAAATACGTTAGAAACTTTAAATTCCGATGAAACATTTTAATTTCACTCAATTCTTCACAAAACTTACACGGAGGGTATTTCCCAAACCGTTCCATTTTTAATTTTAACTACTGTCAGTAATCGGGGCTACGGGAGACAGCGCGCGGCGTTTGACATGGATTCCATGACCTCCTGGATGGATGACTACAATATGCTGGAAAACTATCTGTATAAACTAACTTTATATGGTAAAAAAATTATTTTCTACCAACTTTAGTAAGTTAAATAAATTTGGTAAATAGGATATTATTGCTTTTCGAACTCAGAACTAGCATAAGTCATCAGCTCTTAAATGCTATGTCCTTCAAAACACTACACATACATACACAGCAAGCGACATGACAACCAGTGGCGGTATAGTGAAATTATTTTTAAAATTTTATTTTTGTGTAACGACCAACAATTACTTTCTAGGCGTTTTAAATGTAGAAAGAAAAGAAGTAATAAGGAAGTGCGTTAGGTAAACATATTTTTATTTATTTTTTAATTTTACACAAAGAAATACAACACAAGAAAGGTTTTGTTAGTGTGTATAGTGCTTAAACGTAAAGTCCGTTCTTCGGTTCTTAATTCTAGAAAATTGATCAATAACAGCCTCATTAAAATTTGGAATACCCTCTATAATTTTTTTTTTCATATATTTAATTTTTAAACTTTCTATGAAGTCCCTAGATTTACCCTTTGTGGTCTGCATTAAATTACTTTCGGGTTTATGTCTTCCCGCATTCTTCACTTCAATTTTTTGCTCCAAACTCAAAGAGCTAAAGTTATTTTTTAAATAGTCCACCTTCAAACTATTCATTTTAACTTAATAAATATACAGTATGTCCACGGATGGGGTTTACAAGAGGACAAATGGACTAAAAATTGAAAGATACGAAAAAAAGTCACTCTTAATAAACGTTTTTGCTTGTCTAGAAAATACGATTCATCATAAGAAACTTCAATTTTTTTATACAGGGTGGGTAAAAACTGTAAAAATGTTATTTTGCTTAAGAGTAAACATACTTTATTTTGAAAGATACGAAAAAAGTCACTCTTAATAAACGTTTTTACTTGAATAATGAATAGGTGATACTTGTTGTCAATGTCTTTATTTAATGAAGTAATTATAATAATAATAATACGAACATTTTTACTAACATGATAAGAATACGATAACGATTTCATAATTCAAAAACTCCACCCCCATACTCGACACATTTTTCTAATTGCTTTCTCAAATAAGTGAAAGAATTTTGATATCTTCCTGAGATATCGATTGGACAGCCTGGATAATTCTGCCCTTCAGCACTTTAATATCATTTGGTATTGCGGTTGCAAAAACAATTTGTTTTAAACGGCCCCATAAAAACATATCGGCCAAGGTTACGTCGGGACTTCTTGGGGGCCACAAAACTGGGCCATTCCTGCCAATCCACCTTGGACCAAATCTGAGGTCAAGGCATTCTCTAACCCCACGAGCGAAATGGGCTAGACAACCATCTTGCTGAAAATACATATTTTGTCGAAAATTTAATGGTAGATTTTCGAGTTCATCATTGAAAAATGTATCCAGCATTTCTAAATATGATAATCTATTGCACGTGTTATCAAAAAAAAGATGGCCCTATAATGCCATGGATGGATATCGCACACCACACGTTCACTTTTGTGAAATATTGTCGTCTCGTCATAATTCTGAATTCGGGATTTTTTAAAGACCAGTACCTCACGTGCTGGGTTGCAACGGTTCCCTTTGTTGAAAATATACTCTCATCAGAAAACATGATACATGATACAGTATGTTTACTCTCAAACAAAATAACATTTTTGCAGTTTTTACCCACTCTGTATAAAAAAAATTAAGTTTCTAATGATGAATCGTATTTTCTAGACAAGCAAAAACGTTTATTAAGAGTGACTTTTTTTCGTATCTTTCAATTTTTAGTCCATTTGTCCTCTTGTAAATCCCATCCGTGGACATACTGTATAATATTAAAATATTAAAACATACACGCTCGAATTTCTAACTAGATGCACGAACAGACAACGGCGCGGCGCCGACTAAAATTGTGCGCCTTTCCCATATTAAATCGCCATAGTCCCGCTATCCCCCGCTGTCTCCCGCCATCTGTTACTACAGAGAAACTGCATTATGCCCCTCCTACTTAATCGCACATGCGATCAAGTCTCGTCATAATCGTCATTAATCTCGTTCGAGGCACGGTTGCCGGATCGAGAACCTATAATATACAGGTTGACGGTGCGATAACATATTAGGGAGGGTCGGACTTTATACGATAATTGACGGTACCATAAAATATTAGGTAGGGTCGGACTTATACGATAAATAATATTCAATGAATATAAATTAATATTTTTTTATTCGTTTTGTGGGTGCACGTGCGCATGTGCTCCTGTGGAAGAACCGCCACTGATAACAACATAACTGACAAGTCAATCTTCGGTCAATCATTGACAAGCAAAGCTTTCTTTTCATATTTTAAAACCATTAACATACAATATCACGCAATCCTCATTTTGTCTAAAGATTGTTTAAAGAAAAATGGATATAACCCAATGACTGTCGTAAAAGTACCTGGGTCATCCCATTATTTATGACCCTTTGTTATTATTATGTGGAAAGGACCGGATTGTAATAATTATAATTAAATATAGGCACATCAGGTAGGTTAGGTTGCTTAATTTATATTTAAATATCTTTTTGTGGTTAAATTTGTTAGTTTTTGAGGAATGGTTCAAGAATTGTATTTTATCAAACATTCTTCAGAATAGCGTGATAGTAATGGACAATGCGAGCTATCACAGTCGCCAAATACATGAAGCTCCAAGCTCAAATAATACAAAATTGGAGATTCAGAACTACATGGCGGCGAATGATATATATTTTGAAGAAAGTTATAAAAAAGTGATCTTTTAGAAGTTTTAAAGACATTTTGTATAAAAAAAGTATATGTTTGTGACACATAGGCAGAAGAAATTGGACATACAGTGCTACGGCTCTCACCCTATTATTGCATTTTTAACCCCATAGAGCATATGTGGCACAAATCACTGGTTAGGTCTGAAAATATTTCTCCGACTTTAAGTTCTAGTGTTGTAGAATTAATACGAAAATGCTTTAATGATATTCCCCCAGGTAGTTGGAAAAATTCAGTCCGTCACGTAATAACTGTAGAAAATTCGTATATTAGTCTAGATCGTATAATTAATCCAATTATAATCAATTTTGATCAGGATAGCGATAGCGAAACAGAACTATCTATAGAATGACATTATAAATGTAAATAAATATGACTAGTAATATTAAAAAAAAATGTTATTTCATTTGATTACATTAATATAATCATATCATTACTTGTTTTCCTTAGTCCGTCCCTTCATACTTCACTTGTTTATTGCCAAGCTCTTGTCTACACAATGGGACCGACCCAGGAAATCATTAAATCGTATCCAATTTTCTTGAAACGTACTGTACCTTCAAATTAATAATTTAGTGCGAAATTTTCTTACCGAATCTGCCTCGTTCTTGAATTATTATACGGAAATTTTCCTTCTACACGATTTTTTTGAGATAATCGTGTAGTCCAAAAATTTCCGATAATAATTCAAGTACTAGGGAGATTATAAGTGAAAACTAACGGAAATAAAGGAAGACGTTATTTGAATCGCTTGACTTCCCATCCAGCCAATCAAAATTTGTTCCTATTACCTTTAATAGCAAAACTTCAAATTACGGAACCCAACTAAGATCTCAAATCCGTTTAAGAATCACGTGAATTCTTGGAATTAAATTAAATTGAAGTAAGCCTAAGCCGACAGCGGCTTTCTTCCGATTACAATTCATCGTAATCGGCCGTAATTGGATAATTGAAATACACGTAACATACATAAATAATTGGATGGATTAGAAAATGAAAGGAGTTAGTTAAACGGCGGCCATTTTAAATCGATCGATTCGAAGATTAAGTGTTGTTGCCTTGCATACAAGTTGAGATTAAAATGTAGGTAACGTGGCGCCAACACATTTGTTCGTTTTCATTTGCTTAAAATATGCATACAATGTGTTTGCCAATGAACTTAATTTCGCCAACAATACAGTCGGTATTTTCAGGTGTTACCTGAAAAATTCTTGTCTAGAACAGGGAAGCGCCAAGCACAAGTCAACAAGTTTATCATGTTCCTGACATTGTTAAATTGGTATCCTTTGACGTTACTAATTTATTCCTATAGGCGACGAAACAATTATTATGGTATAACAACTCCTTACCTTAAATAATGTCAATTTTATAAAGAAACAAGAAATAATCATTTCTCTTACAGTTTGCCTAGAACAAAATTATTTCGAGTTTAACGATAGGTTCTATACAAGTAAAAATGGTCTTATTATGGGAAATTCACTCAGTCCGTTACTAGCTGAAATATTTATGAATTTTTTTGGAGGTAAAATAAGTAAACACCCTCTTTTTAAACAGTTTCTTTATTGGCACAGGTATGTTGACGAAAGCCTAACATGTTTTCTCGGAACGGACAGACAGTTAAAAATATTTCTCGAATTTATCAATAGTTTACATAAAAATATCAATTTCACAATAGAAGAAGAAAACAAGAATTCCATTAACTTCCTAGATTTAACTGTAAAAAGAGAAAATAATAAACATATTTTCTCAGTTTTCCACAAACCTTCGCATACAGACACAACTATCCATAATTCTTCTTGTCACCCAATACAACACAAGTTAGCAGCTTTCTACAGTATGATTCATAGACTACTAACTCTCCCACTTAACAAAAATAACTTTCATACAGAACTAAATGTCATTAAACAAATAGCAGTCAATAATGGTTATTCTTCCAATTTAATAAACAAAATCTTCAAGAAAAAGACTTACAAAAAACTATTGATTTAGTTTTCCCAAATAGCAAAACGTCAGCAGATAAATTTAAAGTTGTCACTTTCATTGAAAAACCTAGTAAAAGTGTGGGTAATTATCTTAATAAACTTAACCTAAGGGCAGCTTACAAAACCAACAACACTTTAGGGAAATGTATAAAAAATAATGAAACTAAAAATCATAAAAATATAAAATCAGGTGTATATAAACTAAAGTTATTAGTCACTACATTAAAAGAAATTTGGGTTTGTTCCCGAACAAACCCAAAAGCGCATAAATTGGCAGCATATAGATCAATGGTACACAGGGCTCTGTCTCTACCACTCTCTAAAGAAAGTTTAATGATTGAGCTCGATACCATGAGAGCTTGTGGCGTCAATAATGGATACACATTAAAAGAAATAACCTTTCTTATGAATAAAAAACAACATACACTAAAGATTGTTTCATGAAAAATGGATACGACTTAATGATTTCCTGGGTCGGTCCCATTGTGTCGACAAGAGCTTGGCAATAAACAAGTGAAGTATGAAGGGACGGACTAAAGAAAACAAGTAATGATATGATTATATTAATGTAAACAAATGAAATAAGATTTTTTTTAAATATTACTACTCATATTTATTTACATTTATAATGTCATTCCATAGATAGTTCTGTTTCGCTATCGCTATCCTCATCAAAATTAATTATAATTGGATTAATTATACGATCCAGACTAATATACGAATTTTCTACAGTTATTACGTGACGGACTGAATTTTTCCAACTACCTGGAGGAATATCATTAAAGCATTTTCGTATTAATTCTACAACACTAGAACTTAAAGTCGGAGAAATATTTTCAGACCTAACCAGTGATTTTAACTGGTGCCACATATGCTCTATGCTATAGAGTCTATGGGGTTAAAAATGCAATAATAGGGTGGGAGCCGTAGCACTGTATGTCCAATTTCTTCTGCCAATGTGTCACAAACATATACTATTTTATACAAAATGTCTTTAAAACTTCTAAAAGATCACTTTTTTTATAACTTTCTTTAAAATATATATCATTCGCCGCCATGTAGTTCTGAATCTCCACTTTTGTATTATTTGAGCTTGGAGCTTTATGTAATTGGCGACTGTGATAGCTTGCATTTTCCATTACTATCACGCTATTCTGAGGAATGTTTGGTAAAATTCTTGAACCATTCCTCAAAAACTAACAAATTTTACCACAAAAAGATATTTAAATATAAATTAAGCAACCTAACCTACCTGATGTGCCTATATTTAATTATAATTATTACAATTCGGTCCTTTCCACATAATAATAACAAACGGTCATAAATAATGGGATGGTCCAGGTACTTTTACTGCAGTCATTAAGTTATATCCATTTTTCGTGAAACAATCTTTAGCTATAACACAAATATACCCCATAAAAAAAAGAAAACTAAAACTGCTTTAGACTTAATAAAATATCATCTAATTTTGCGAATCAACATTTCCAGATAACCTATAAATCTTACACGCTGAACAAAAAGGCCATAAATTAAATTCACTAGAAAACATTGCAATCTATAAACATAAAAAAGATAATAATATTAACCTTTTAAATACACAATTAGATCGCGGCAACTCCCCGCTATTAAAATTATTGTAAAAATCCCATCTGGCATGTGCATTCTTAGATTCTATGAATATCGACCTGTTTGTCCCTAATTTAAGTTTATTACACTATTGTTGCAAACATTATTTATTATACCAAATCAATATTTTTATTTTTTTATTTTTAGTTCTACCTATATTATATACTTAGTTTGGATTCACTCTCTTGTGAGCGTCTTGAAGATGTAGTTGTACTACGAAACGGCCGTAACGCCAAATCTCTTTTAATATAGTGACAAATAACAAAATAAACGTTAGTTTCATTTTATATATTTAAAATGCATTGTCACAAAGTAACGGACGAGTCAATCAATTCTTTAAAATGTTAAGATTGACCGAAAACAGGGAGATATTTTGGAAAAAAAATACAACAACATTATGATAGCTGCATAAAAGATAAAACAGATTCTAATTATTAAAATCATTTAAATGAAAACAACATTTTACATACTGATAACAAAGGCATAAAACTTAGTTTGTTAGAATCCATGGAAATAAATAAACTTAAAAATATCGATGTTTTACTGAATGATCAAATAGCCCTTAACAATTCTCCTCGCTAATCCGCAATTAGTTGTATAAATAAAACTATAGCATAATTTATATAATCACTATACTGACCATTTGGAAATTCCCATTGTTACTATATTATATCCCCTACACCCTACACCATCATTATACCTGAAATAATATTTTAAGATTGTACATTTTGTTAGATATAGGAAAATATTCATTCATTCTCAATCTGAAGAAGCTACAGTGATAGCGAAACATGTAATTTTTAAGAATATAGTGGAAAAGAAATATAACGTAGTTTTATTGTTTATCATAATATTAGTTATGGATTTCCACCAAGTATCGGCTGAATCAATTAAATGATTATTTTGTTAGGTTTGGGACAAACCTAACAAAATAATCCTATATTATATCACAACACCCATAAATTTGATCAATTAAACTATCCAACATATTTTAAGCATGATCTTGCTTGTAGAATAGTTGAATGCACTATAATTTTTATTTTAAAATCGTGAGCGTAGATTGAGAATAAAACTCATGTTCATGGTGAAGGGGGACGCTTTTAAAGAATATTTGCAGCCTTTGTGGATTAACCTCAACATCAGAAGTACCTCAGGGGTCACATCTTGGGCCATTATTTTTTGTTATTTATATATACTGTAATTTTTTGCTTTATGCGGACGATTTAAAAATTTATATAACAATTTCCAACCTAGACGACTGTCGTAGGCTACAGATCGGTTTGGATCGTCTGGCAGAGTTCTGCGACGAATATGGCCTTTTTCTTAACCTGTCAAAGTGCGTCTCAGCTACGTTCACCCGAAATCAAAATCGAATAACAGCCACTTACCATATAAATAACACATCACTAAATATTGTCAGTAAAATAAAGGATTTGGGCGTTATTTTTGATTCTAAGCTGCCCTTTGACGAGCATGTCGAATCTGTCGTCAATGCCGCTTCTAAAATGTTGGGTTGTATTATACGTAAATGTAAACCTTTTTATAATACTAAGCCAATAATTTGCCTGTTCAATTCCTTTGTTTTAAGTAAACTAAACTTTGCCAGTCTTGTTTGGAGTCCGAAACAGAAAAGCTATGTTGATAGGTTGGAGAATGTTCAAAATAAATTTATCAAGTATCTTTCGATGAAGCAAAATTTTCACATGCCTGACGGCGATGTCTTTTTGGCACGAAAGTATTTTCGTATAGCTTCTCTGTCTGATCGAAGAAGATCTACTGATATACTATTTTTATATAAACTTCTGAATAACTTAGTACAAAGTCCTGCTATCCTAACAAAGGTCCATATCAATGTCCCCCAGAAGTCTCTAAGGATGAACGAATTATTTTTCTTGCCATTTAGGCACACTTATGCGGCTCAAAACTCGCCATTGTGTAGAATTATAAGAAATAGTAATGCGTTTGTTAATATAGATTTCTTTTCAATGTCTCTACGCAGACTGAAGAGCATCTTAAAAAATGTGTAAATCATATATTTTGAAGAATGTATTTATGTTGCTTTGTCTTCATATTTTGATTGTTTTGTTGTATATTTGGGATTTTTTATGTATTTCAATTTTGTTTATATAATTTGTATGAACATCGTGTGGATACTCTTTTGGTTATTTCTTTTACCTGTTTGCATCCCTGTTGGCATAAATAAATAAATAAAATAAATAAATAAATAAACCTCCTGGGAGGGATGGTTCCGCCATCCCGTTTAATTGAATAGCTTAGGAGTGGCCCACCAAAACGTATTCAAACTCGGCATATGGGTTTACCAGGTCGGCCTCGTCAAGAAGTTATGATGCCGTTCCTCTATCAAATGCACACTTGAGCCAATATTCAGTCACCTCAAAAAATACATTGTGTTTCCTATGTTCAACTTAACGATGCATCATCCGGTATATGGATACAGAATTCTTAAAACAATACTTAAGATCGCCTTTAACCAATTTAAATAATAAATCCATTGTACCTAGAACAATGTGCTTAGGCAAGAATATAAGGAAAATATCACTTGCTTCAGTAAATTACAAATTATTAATAAAATTATTTGCACACGGTAAAAAGGTTACCCGTTAAATTATACAAATATTGGTTTGTACATTTGGTTACAAGATGAATGATGACATTGAAAATATTTCATAAAAAATCCATTAGCATCTTTACCAATTTGGCAATTTATAGAGCTGATGTAATAACAGTGATGTAAAATCTAGAAACGTAATCGATATGTTGTTTACCAGATTTTATTTGAAAGTAACGGTTATATGCAAACTGAATAAAATTTAATGGAACATAACAATAGCGATGCTTTTTATATTATTAATGATTTAAAAATAAAAAGTACTTTCCTACTTTTCAAGTAGTATTAATATCAAATACCAATGTATGCTTGCTCTTGCCTTCTAAATTCCATCCAGAACGACGATTAGCAGAAATACACGACGAACCACTGCCGCCCGTCCATATGTGCTTAAGCTTAGTACTCCTCGAACTTCATTATTTAAGAAGTCTTTCATCTGGAGGACTACATCTTTGTGAATCGCTATTTGCGCACACGCACCACTCCCAGAGTGCCCTAAAGGATTTTTCCTATAGTGCTTGTGTTTGATCATAAAAAAAAATTTGTTGGTAGTACCATTCAATCTGAAATAGTATTTTAAAGTGCTACTGTGTAGACAAAATATGCCCTTATTGTATAAGGTATCATTGGGTGGTCTGGGAAATAATAATTTTTCCATACATTGGTATTTGATACAAACTCTTTCTTTAGTGGTTTTAACAGGATTCCGGAGTACCTGTTAACGAGCTTTCTTCCCAAGCGTTTATTCCTGTTTTAGGAAAAAAATGTCAAAGGAAAATATACTTTGTAATAGAAGTAGAACTCGCGGAAAGTCTATATTTTTTTGTTTCGGAAGATTTTTAGAGTTATTTTTTTTACTGCTCCATATAGAAAAACATTGTGGACTTGCCGCGAGTTGTTAACAAAATTTAGACAATTTTTGTTAAAAATTTTTTTTTTAATGTACTTATAGGAAGCGAAAACTCCGTTTTTCAGCTTAGAAAATTGAAGTATAGACCCCGATCACATGCAGTCCCTTTCTTCCGATTATCGTTGTTTCTGTCGGCGTACCGATTACGGGTGGACGCTAGACGTATTCTTCTAACTGCAAGGGAAGATCCAATTCGCCTCGTGCCATCAAAGCGTGAAACGAACAGGGGTCCAATCGGAGATTTCGCCTGATCCGGCATCCTCTTGAAAAATATCTGCTAGTAGATAGTAGGAACAAATTATGTACCAAGGGTATTGTAAACTACAGATACCTTAATCCATTCATAAAACTCTTGGAAAGTGAAGCTGTGATTGTTCGAAATGTTATTGCAAATAAGCAATGGGTGGAAGAGAGAACTACATGTTTATTGGCTGAATGGCAACAATATTGAAGTCTGGTTATATCAGATGGTTAAATATGACAACCTAACCGTACTTGCCGATGAAAAGATAAATCCTTATTTAGTGATCCACTCTTTTACAACCTACACATGAATGCACCATGATTGTTTATAATAAAGACGATGTTTCACCAATAATCACAAAAAAAACACAAATCAACCAAAATATATAACAATTCGTTAGATCAAAGGAAAACATCGCAATGTTTACGAGATTTGTATTCATTCATCTTTTGCTTATCTTTTGGGTCCGAATCGTAGTAAAATAGAAATTGATGTTGCCAGAGTGCAGTTGGATTAGTTCCAGATTTATTTGCTACTTTTAAGTATAATATTTTTTTTAAAGATCTTTCATCGCCTTTTCACATTTCATTATTGGGAAATAAATTTATTTTAGGAGCAATTGCGGATTAATCTTAAACCAGTTGTAATTGTCACATTAACAAATTTTTAATTGGGATTTTGTAAGATACCTTTGCGATAAATATGTCAATATGGCTATGCTGCAATAATTACCGAAAGAGGTGGGAAAGAAGGTTTGCAGTCGTTGCGTAGGCTAGAAACGTACATCTTTCCATCTGTAGTTTGTAATATCTTTCTTGTGTACCATGTATTCCGTAATGGAATCATTTTGGCACATGCACTATGGATCAAATAATGAAGAACTGTTTAAAGTCTAGCATTTTTTAAAGAATACGACACCGCGACCTTGACGTACAGCCCATTGGCGAATTCCTCAATGAAAGACATGCTGAGTTTCTCAGAAAACTGCGATTCCATCCCAATCCAATAATTCGTGACAACTTCCCCAAAAACCCGAACCCTGACCCAAATAAAAATTTACACCTGAGCCTAAACGCTTCGTCAACATCACACTGCTCCCTTAAACCCATTACATAACTACACACAAAACACAAAGTAACTCACACAAACCCTCTGGTCTCCAAAAGCCAGAAATGGTTTTTAGGAAATCTCAACACTCAACCCTCGCGGGAAGTTTAGTCCATCGGCATCATTCATGCAGAATGATTGGTCTCCATCAGAGAGACACGTTTTCTCCATCAGAGAAATAGATCCAGCCCGACACTACTTTGCACTCCGGGTGCATCGTGTCTGTTTGTAGATACTCCTCGCATGTCCAAAAAAAAATTGAATACGACAACGTCAGGTATTATAGAATATTATGATAGAGTGTCACCACCGAAGTCGGAACCAAACAGTGTGTTCGTCCTTCACCATTGGAATTTCGGGACCGGTAAGAGATACGAAGTCGGTTAAATTGGGGCAAGGTTGCGCAATTATGGACCCAATAATGTGCCTACGGCAAAAAATCTAAAATAAATACAGGGGCTTTCAAAATATTCGGAAGAATCTTTGAAGAAGAGAGAAGAAAGTTTTGCGCGCCGCGTTTAAAAGTGTTAAGAAAGTGCTGACTTTGACTGAGTCAAATTTTATTTGTACAGTGAAACCTCTAATAGGCGAACACCTACGGGACCGTCTAAATGTGTCCGCTTAATAGAGGTGTCCGCCCATGGGAAATTTGTTATTAGGTAAAATGTAAATGCAAAATTACTGCTATGTATATGTATGTAGAAATAAACATAACATAACAAAAATACACTACTTAGTTTTAGTTAGTATGTAGTATTAAAAAAATCTAATAACGTAGTTTAACGTGTTTGCGTTTTATACTTGAAATCTAGAAAATGTAATTCCAAGTCTGATAACAATTCCATTGCTGTAGAGTCACCTCTATTCTTTTCATACTCTTATAATTCCTTTACCATTCTAATGGCTTGTTGATAATTGGTGACATTTGTTTGATTACTGCATTCAACTTCTTCATCAGAGTCGTCAGATAATGATGTGGTTTCAGTTTGGGCTAGATAATCGGTAGGAATTTGGTCACTATCATCTTCTATCTGTCATTGCTATCAATGTGAATGAACTCGCCCAAATGATTGTTATCAAATTACAAACTTCCACAACATCAATATTCTCTTTTAGACTCAAAACGCCACATTTTTGTGCCATTGTTTACGATTTTAACTTTACAACTCACAAACTAACGGCGGACTCCTGTCGGGAAATCACACAGACTTTCATTCGGCGAAGTCCTTTCTCGCTGCCACGCATACGCGATTGGTGGTCGGTCTGTCTTCAGAGAGTTTTTGCACCGTAATTATTCGTCTCCCAAATACTTTAAACATTTTTTTTGTCCGTTTAAAGGAGGGTTTTCGCACTCTTCGTATGATAACAGCATGTCCGCGTCCGCCCAAAGGAGAGTCCGCCTAAGAGAGGTTGATTTTCATGGAATTTCATATACCTAGTTCCGGACTATGAAAAAATGTCCGCTTAATAGAGATGTCCGCTTATTTGAGGTGTCCGTTATGAGAGGTTTCACTATATTAATAAAATAAATTACTTGAACCTATTTAAGCTAAGTAGAAATTTGATACAACTATTAGTTTGAAATAAAAAAAACAGTAGTAGTACCTACGTAATAACAATTAAAGACAGAAATAGCAATAATAATTTTAAAATCTTCAGTTTCTTCGAATCGAAAGTAAATTACAGGAACAGACTAGGGGTATTTTAATGAAAATGGTCAATTTAAAGAACAAGAAGTCGAAAACCACTGAATGTAGATTAGCTAAGTAGAAATTTGAAATGGAACGTACTAGGGGTATTTTAATGAAATCAATTTAAGGACTTGAATACGACAATGTCCACTATTATATAATACAGTGTCACCATTAAATTGGAGCCATCAAAATTTGACTTCATCAAAAGTTTTGCTTCAATAAAGACCAAAAATTACGTAATTAAATAAAACCATGCTGCTTCTGTTCAATATTTAAGCTTTATCAAAAAAAATAGTCCATTTTATCCAGAAGGCCTGTTTAATAAATATCAAGAAAGTAAACTTCAGTCGCAGTCGCACGATTTACATATATTCAAAATTCATGTGTTGTTTCGCCTAGCTGGGCATCATCAGACCTAAAATTTTTAATTCATAAAGTTCGAGAAAGAAGCAGGTAAAAACACGTCACTCACAACGTCACTGATAACATATGTTACTACAATGTATATTGAATATGAACAATATAAACCATTTTCTCACTGAATTATATGATGTAAAAAGAACTTCACCATTTAACCTTGCAAATTTGCTGACTAACGAAAAAGTATTTAAAATTATTTATTAACACTATTGCAAGTCTTTATTTGTATGAATGTACCTAGCTTTAAGATAGTAGGTAATTATAAAAAAAAAGAAAATAAAAATGTAAAAAACATTATTTAAATATAAGTCTGGGTTGATGGAATAATTTGCATTGCCATTAAAACATTTAAAAAACACCACAATCCAAAAAAACCGCATGATATCCCTATTACTGTCAATAGGAGTTAGGTATTTTCCACCTTTAGTTATCATTGAGAGGGAGGGCGTTGTCCCCCCTTATGGTGCCGCCCCTGGTTGGATCCATATGACATAAATAGTATATCATGCTGTTTATTTTTATTTGAAATAATTGGCACAGGTTTAAAAGGCGCAGCCAGTACTCTTATTTATTTTCTAGCTATTTAAGCCGCATCTTCATACCAATTAATAGCAAGCTGCTTGTAAATAAAAGGTCTAAAATAAAATATGTTGGCCATCGATTACAAATAATCCAAATTTATATGGTAAGTTTTCTTCTCGACTACATCGGATTTTTTAAAAAGTACTTATCCTCCGATATAATTAGTAATAACTTATCCCCAGCTGTTACACTGGCCTTAATTTGCCATTGTATGGTAAGTTTCAAGCTTTTCATAATGCACTGCATTGTAAATAGGCTACATAGTTACCTTCAGATTTTATGCAACGCTGTGTCGTAATGAGGTGAGATATTCGAGGGATCTCTTTGAATATTTGAGTAGAGATTATTTTATTATTTTATACAGGGTGATCATTATAGCATGGAATGTTGGGGTTTGCGGCAGTGCAGCACACAGTTTAATTGCGGCAGAATCATGCCCAAAAAGACTAACTTGCTCACATAAAACAAGAAATGTTCTTAATTATTGTGCGAAACCATTATAAATATTGTAACACACAAGCCGTGGCGGCTCGTGACCTATGATAAAGGCGGTTCACAAGTAAGGTGAAATTATTTTTAAAATTTTATTTTTGTGTAACGCCCAAACAATTACTTTCTAGGCGTTTTAAATGTAGAAAGAAAAAAAGTAATAAGAAAATGCGTTAGGTAAAACATATTTTTATTTATTTTTCAATTTTGCACAAGGAAATACAACTTTTGGAAAATAAGAAAGGTTTTCTTAGTGTGTATAGCTGTCGGATCTTAACGTCGTCGCATGCAACCCTCGTAACAATATTTATACATTCCACTACTAATACTACTAAAGCCATCTACGAGCTAGCAAGAAAACCGAATGATGTCCAATACTACTACCGCCATCTACGAGTTATCAAGAAAACCGAATGATGTCTAATACCACTACGCCATCTACAGCTACGTCATTAGGCGCAACTAAGACGAGAACAATAGTTAACTGTTTTATGATGAGCGCAACTAAGACGAGAACAATAGTTAACTGTTTTATGATGAGAACGAATCGAGCCATGAGACTGACAAGTTGACACTCTTCATATTTTCAATGTTTTTTAGTTTAAATCCTTAAATAAAATGGTTTAAAATCATATCGAGTATCATTTCTCGAAATACACAACATTTATCGCCCCACACAATAGTGCTTAAACGTAAAGTCCATTCTTCGGTTCTTAATTGTAGAAAATTGATCAATAACAGCCATCATAACATATATTTCATTTTTAAACTTTCTAATAAAGTCCCTAGATTTACCCTTTGTGGTCTGCGTTAAATTAATTTCGGGTTTAGGTGTTCCCGCATTCTTCACTTCAATTTTTTGCTCCAAACTCAAAGAAGTAAAGTTATTTCTTAAATAGTCCACCGTCAACTATTCATTTTAACTTAATAAATATATAATATTAAAATATTAAAACATACACGCTCGAATTTCTAACTAGATGCACGAACAGACAACAGCGCGCGGTGGACACAAAAACGGTGCGCCTTTTTCATATTAAATCGCCATAGCCCCGCTATCCCCCGCTGTCACCCGCCACCTTTTACTACAGAGCATCTTCATTACTTAATCGCACGTGCGAACAAGTCTCATCATAATCGTCATTTACCTCGACCGAGGTACGGTTGCCGGATCTATACAGTTTGGTTCGACGGAATGATAAAATATTAGGGAGGGTCGGACTTTTTTAGTTTGACGGTACGATAAAGTATTAGGGAGGGTCGGACTTTATACGATAAATAATATTCAATGAATATAAATTAATATTATTTATTCGTTTTGTTTTTGGGGTGCACGTGCGCATGTGCTCCTGTGGAAGAACCGCCAATGCATACAAGGACCTTAAATCAAGGAGGACACGGCTTTGGTTCACAGTCTTTGAAGAATAAGCAATTCACATGCTTAGATTCTAAACAACTTTCCGGGAAAACAATCGGGCAGCTCTGAAAATTAGTGTAATTTTTCTCTCTCATTTTCTGTTAATTAGACAAAAATTGTGTTTGTGTGTTAAATTTAAGTATTGTTTGTGCAAAAAATGGTAATTCCTAACTCTACGATAAGACTGTGTCAAGTCTGCCGTAAACTGGATACAAATATAGACTTTTGAGTCACGTCCGTCGATTGTTTCGTTTTCCTAACCAAGACATACCAAACCGGTTGCCTGTTATAATGAAAACAGAAACGGACAGAAGATAAAAAGAGATTGGGAATCTACAGATAGAACCCCCTCATCTTCTTTGTTGTGTCTATTATCGTAATAATAGACATCACGCTGACGTGTACAAAGCAGATAGAAATACCTGATCCATGTTTGTTTCAATTCGGTGGTAACATAGCATAACATATCATGAATCTGATATAAATAGGTTTTTGAAACATTTTGTTCATAACCGTAACCTTCACCTACCTTTATTATAAAATTTGACTTTATAGAGAACCAAAAATACAAATCTGATTTTTTCAGATCAAGCTGTTTTTGAAGTATACTCCTGGGGTGCCCTAGAGAAGCGCTACATATATTTTTTTTTCAACTCGAACGTTTTAAAAGTGGGGAACAAACCCTCTTACTCACAGGTGACTCAGCGGTAATGAATCACAGCACCCTGATGCAATGTGTCACAAACACCTGTTCCGCGCAATGTTGTCAAACTGTGTAAAAATGTAAAACTTTAGTTTCTTATAAAAATAATTATTTAGCTTACCTTAAGTATACAAAATAGGAAATAAATGGAGGACACTCTATGCTCATCACATCATGCTCACACTTTATGCTCATTACGTGCCCCGATAATAGTGTGGCACTGCCTAATAGCTATTAAGTAGTAAACTCAAAGTCACACTCTACTTCTCGCTTGTTTATACCCACTAAAACCCCTTCGGTCTCTTCTTTCCAATCTCGGAACAGGACCGGCATATCGTCGAGAGAAAAAACACAAAGTGAAACAGAACAAATTACACTAAATCACTTAAAGAAACAGACAGACACCCACGAGTATCACATTAGTTTCTTTGAAGATAGGCACTTATTATCAGATTACACAAAATCACTAAACACTACCATACGCATAGAATTAACGCACATAGGACGTCCAAATATTCAATAACCGCGCTTGCAGAATCAACATGTCCCTTATCCGAGCTAAAGGAACATTTTCTAAAAGTTCTGGAAGGTCGCTTTGCAGGAAGGCTTGACACTTTCACAAAATTTTATTAAGAAACAATATTATAAACGCAGTAAATAAAACGTTCATACACACGTTCTAAAATCAGCTGAAATCGAGGTTGCCATTTACCAGACTTCGAAATTTGCGCGGCAAAACTTAAAATTTAAAACTAAATTTAAAAAATATGAATTTTGTTCTGAAACGAAAGAAAATAATACGGAAAAGTAATATTACAAAATGAAATTACTGGGCGTATGAATTTAAACTTATAAAATACCAAAAACCCTTTGTCGACAAGCTGGATTTCTAGTTATTAGTATTTGGTAGTTTAGCAACACCGCTCCGACATGGACAGGTCGATTCACCCCGTCACCCGGTACAACGGAATGTCAAATCAAACAAACACAACAAACAAAGCATAGCTGAAATGTTTATTTGTTTATTATTGCAGTGGTTTTTAAATGCCGTAAATTTAATATGTGTGGCGAAAACAAAAGTGCCCACAAATTTGTACGGGTTTGTTCGTTATGTTAAAAACGATGTCCGTGTGTGAATTTCATGCGTGTTTATTGTAAAGTTACGTGCGCCGGTATACTAAAACATATTATTTAGTGTATAAATAATTTCTTCATAGAAATTATGGAACTAGTTTTTAATTAACAAGGCAATAGAGCATGTGTTTTAGTGAAAATTAAATTTTTTTTCTAAATGAAGCCGAATCAATCAAAGGTTGACTGAACATTGACTTTTGATTTTTGTTTTCTGTGTAATGTGAGAAAAGTGCATAGAAATCTACGCAAGAAATTTTGTTAAAGGCCAGAGAGCATGGGGCCTAAATAAATTTCCTTTTTTAGAAAGAACTTGGTTTTAATCAAAAGATCATTGACCTTCTAAAGAGTTTACTTTGGAAATAGGACAACACTGCTCAAAATTCACTGACATTTTTGAACATCTGTAGTTTATTTATTTACTCTCACAGTGTCACCGTGAGCATATTTTTGGTTTGACAACAGGACAACATATTAAATTAAACCGACATTTATGGATATTTTTCTTCAATTTGATTTCATCTAAGGAATTGCCGGTTTAAATATAGTACGTCATTTCCATAACACCCTGTAGACATGAAAATGTATAATTGGGAGTTTTTGAAGGTGAATACCATACATGAAACTATATTTCAAACAACTTGTGCCACCATATTAGTCCCGAAATTTTTTGCCGGTAACTTTATTGCAGGGATTCTGATTAAAATTTATAATAGAATGGTCATTTCTAAAGGAAAAATGTATACTTCATTTGGTTTGTTAAATCAGTCAGTCTCCGAGATTTGTTTAAGGATAAATGCATGTGTTGACTTGAGCCAAAAACAAAATAATTTAATGTAAATATATTGTACCATTTAAAAGCAAATTTCTTCCTTCTTTACATTAAATTATTTAAAAAATGTCGCATAAAGAACCAACCACGGAATCAGTCGAGTATACAAGAAAGAAAATGTTTAGAATAGATGACCCTAAATGGTATTTTGAAATAATTTTACTACTGGATTATTCCACAAGGTGTTTTGAAATTAGACAAATCAAGTGTATTATATACGACGATAAAAGTTGGTATGCACCACGAGAATTAGTAGATGATTATGCCCTGAGAGCGACGATCTTACAAATCCGAGGGCCTCGAGGCCTCGGTGTATAAATACCTATTGTTTTATTATTTAGTAAATACTTTTCCAGTACGCCTTCTATATTCTAAAGTACTAAGAGAGCAGCGGTTCATTGAAACACATAAAGTATGTCATAAAAAGTAATGTAGCGTACAAGTTGGTATAAAACTGCAGGGGTTTGACGGTAAAGACAGCAATTAAACATAAATTTCACTATTTTGTATTGATGAAGCGTAAAACAAAGGAACCGTTTCCGTAAATATTGGCGCAAGAGTACCTTGCGACGATTCTGAGATTTTAAAATATTAATTTTTTAAAAAACTTAAATTTCGGGCTTAATATTAAAATTAAAAATAAAGTATGTATTTTTTGTTATTCTTCTTCTTCAGGTGCCTTGTCTGCCTCAGACGCTGGCAATCATCAGCGCTATCGGAACCTTATCTACAGCTCGACGGAACAATGTGGTGGTGCTCACTCCGTACCATTGCCTTAGGTTTTTCAGCCAGGATATTGTTCTTCTACCCGGGCCTCTCCGTCCTTCGATCTTGCCTTCTATAATGGATTTTAAGAGTCGATACTTGTATTTCCTTAAAATGTGACCAAAATACTCCAGTTTGTGCTTTTTCAATGTGAATAGAACCTCCAGTTGTTTATCGAGACGTTGAAGTATCTCTGTGTTACGCACTCTTTCTACCCCGGATATTCTCATGATCCTTCTGTAGGTTCACATTTCAAAGGCCTCCAATTTTTTGCACATCGCGTCCGCACATCCTCAGGAACGAAGCACGGGCTTGTTCTATTCTTGCTCTAATCTCCTGCATACCGTCCCATTTTTCGTTAAGCTGGCACCTAAGATATTTAAAAGTTTCCACTCGTTCTATTCGTTTCCCGTTGATTTCCAGCAGTCCATCCACGTTGTTTGACTTGCTATTTTTTTTTCTTGACGTTCAGGCCTAGACCAGCCTCCAAGCTCGCAGCCGTCACTCGGCCAACCATCTCCTGCAGCCCCTCCAGTGAGTCGATAACCAGAGCAGTGTCGTCCGCGTATCTCAGATTGCTGATTTATATCCCATTGACAGTGATCCTCTCGTCGCACTCATCCAAAGCCTCTTGAAATATTTTATTGGAATACAAATTAAATAACAATGGCGACACAATGCATCCCTGGCGGACGCCTCTCAGGATTTTAATCTCTTCTGACGAGCTGTTATCGATTCTCATATGAGCAGTCTGATTCTAGTAAAGGTTGGCTACTGTTCTAAGGTCTCGTCATTCTAATTCTATTTCTTTGAGAATATTGATCAGCTTCTCATGCTTGCCCTTATCCTTATTATTATTATTTTTTGTTAAAAATTAAATTATATTATTAAAAAATATATAGGGACAAATTAAAAAAAAGAAAATTTTTTGTTTAAAAGCTATTGAACGTAAAATCTGAGTACGTCACTGGATGCTATTAAAAAACTACAAAACTAGAACATTCTATTTTTTTGTGATAAGTGACAGGGTAACCGAGATACGGGAGGTGTAAATGGAAAATGTAAAAGTCTCAAAAATATCCCGTATATCAAAAACAAGGAGGCCTAGGATAATTATAAGTGCGGTATCTTTTGTTTAACAAAAACGTAGCACAGTCCTGCGAAAACGGCATTCTTCTGTCTTTAGTAATAACGGAGATACCCCGTAAGACCGTCGAAAAGTCGATACCCTTTACATGGTGTTATGGAAATGACTTATTATGTTTAAACCGGCAAATCATGAGATGAAATTAAATTGAAGAAAAATAACCTTAAATGACGCTTTGAATTATTGTACGAAATATACACTTTATATGAAATCTGAAAATTTACATGGCCGCTACTGAGGACGTTCGCAATCAATAGTTTGTTGAGTCGGCGTTGTCATATATTGCAACACAGAATTGTAAACGCACGTGTTCAATTTTTGACAAGAATACGTCTTTGACCCGCGTTATCATTTCTTTTTCAAACTTTTTAGAAAAAAAAATAATACACTTTTTAGGCACATACTCTCCTACCGTCTATCTTAATCCGTTTTATAATTAAATTTCATTAAAAAACACAAAAAGTATGTTTTGCAACAGAACCAACAATAGGTAATATCACACAAATTTGAAATCACATCTCAATATTTCTTATTATGAATTATTTCACAAGAGAAAAAAATCGGGTAATGCTACAACTAACAAAACGGTTTAAATTCGTATACATCAAGCACGTGGAACCTTCGACAGCGTCATTCCACCCCCGAGTCTCGAAACATATTGAAGCAACGATAGTCTCGCGCGCGGCAGGAATCCAGACAACACTGTTGCTAACAGAATCCAGATGGAACGGCTCGACAGTATGTGGGTAAAAAGGGTTTTTACCTTAGTATTTAGATATTCGATTAAAAAAAAAGTATGTATACTTTCTCTAGGGCACCCTAGGAGCCACTCATTTAAATATAATAAGTCATTTCCATAACACCCTGTATAGACTAATCTTTAACTAGCAAGCTTAAATAATTTTGATAATTGAGTTTGTTGGGTTTGATCCAGGCCGATTAATTTATGGATTTCTCATTTGCCGTGGCCACAACGACTTGCGGCAGTTTGTTTTTCAAATCGTGTCTGTGCTCAAGAAACGGTTGTACTAATAAGGACTACGTGACATAAGTTTATGGATATATGATTTATCATAGAAAGTAATGAAGCATGAAAGTCGATGTAAAACTGCAGGAGTTTCACGATAAAAACACCAGTTAGGAATAATACATTACATTGATGCAGGATCATTCGTACAAAACTGTGTTTTCATTTGGCTACTGCCAGGAATTGGTTTAAGTATTATATTCAGGGGCGTCCCAACAAGCGCGGATCCAGGGGGGTCATGACGCCCCCTCCAAACCATCAATTTAACCATACCTATATACCGGTTTGACTAACGGGGCAGGGTATTACTTCTCGTTACTTTTCCATGCATGACCCCCCCCCCCCCCTCCAAACGAAATTTGACCCCCCCAACCGAAGTTCTGGATCCGCCCTTGCGTCCCAATGCGGGAGCGACGCCTTTACCAATGTTTACCAAAATAAAACAGTTGGCTAAAGCAAGATGCTGAGAAATTAGTTGAGTTTTCTTTAATAAAAATAAGAAGTAATGAAATGGTTTGCCGTTATTAAAATTGGTTCGCAGCAAAATATAGCCATTAAATCATTTGATCAGCATAAAAAGATTTTGCTTGCAATAAATAAAAGTCAGGCTGAAACACTTGTTATGCAAGAAATGCTACAAACTGTCAACAATTTAACCGATATCAGTCCGCTTGTAATATCATGTGTTCGCTTAATTAACAGTCGAGCTGCGAAATGATTACTTGGTCAGCAAGATCTTACAATTGGTCAGGAGAAAAAACATGTCTAGGCAGTACTTCAGAGGTTTGCATATTAAAAGAATGGTTATCAATATAAATCATTGGATTGCGTTTGTTTTGAATAATCGGCAAAGTTCGTTATTGTGGGCGGCACTTTCATTTATGTAACTTTCTTGTGTTTTCTTTTGCCGAATACAGAAGAAAATCGGCTACAAAATGTGTAGCGGGGGCGGGTTTTCACTTTTTTCCCAGGGCACTGTCACTATTTCACGTTTTATTGCTTTTTTTTGATGACCAAGATTAAATATGTTGCGTACCCGCTGATTGCTTACTAATATCTGATTAAAAGTGGCTCATAGCAGCTTATATATTTAATTTGCGTACCAAAATAATTTAGAGCACTCTAGTATGACATTAATTACTGACCGATTCAGAAATGTTTGATGTCCATAAGTTGCTGACAACTAGCCATTTTGGCTGACCGATTACATTTTGTGTACCTCTAAGTCAAGATGGCGGCTCGCGCATTCCCCTTCCAAACTTTAATTTTTAATCAGGATCCATACCTAAACAACACATTCCAAAATTATTTCAACTCCACCTTTTGTAACCCGACAGCATTTTTTTAAAATAGTGCAAAATAAAAATAAACACTATACACTTCTTATAGCACAATTTGATTACAAATAGGTATGATTATCTTAGATACTAATTAGAGTATAGTGTTAATTAGTCTTGTGATCGCTCGAGCGAAAAACCGCTTGAATACTCGATTATTGAATAACCGCTTCGCTCGATTATTAAAAAAAAACCGCTCGAGTTATATATTCAAGCGAAAATCGTCGCTTGTACTTCTTCTTATTATCTCTCACTCGATACCCGAGCTTCGCTTGACGCCCACGTATATTCGAACAGTTTTTCGCCCGGTAGAAAATACTCTAGTTATAAATATAGGCGAAAAATCGAAATTTTGCCTTTCACTGGCTACCCGATCTTCGCGCCCAACGCGAAATGTACCTATTGGCGACGTTCGAGCTTGATGCTCAGAATGCTGACACGAAATGCACATAAACGAGAAGGTGCATACAAAAAAATATGCCAAATCCCTCAGTGGACTTATTGCGACATGGGTTTTGTTTTCACTGGGACTGTCTAGCCAGCGGCGATTGTAAATTTAAAAAAAGGATGTAATTTTTTTTAAATATCAGAATCAACTGTACTTCCTTAATAAAAATTCTATACTAAACTTCTAAAAGTTACAAAAACAACCCCTGGTGACTTATCAACACAAGACATTATTCTTAGTCATAAAAATTTCTAGGATTATTCGCCCGAACGATTCACTCGATTATTAAAATCGCTCGAGTATCAAGGACTCAATTATTAAAATCATCGGTTTTTCCCAACACTAGTGTTAATTACATTTATTTAACACCTAACACCTTTTTTAATATTTAATAAAATTGACAACCTTAAAAAATAGTTTTACGCAATAATTACTATAAAGTTATTTAAAAAGAAAATAACTGGAATAATAATTATCTTAACATCAAGTATAATTAGCACCCGAGTTTTATTTGATTCTTACACAAAGTAAAAAAGTAAAATGGCGGTTCCCACGATTGGGGTTCTCGCATGCGAGGAAACCTTTTGTAAAAGTACCACGTCCGTGCTGATGTATCATTTTTCTTCTTTTGTCTATGCATTTCCACCTGAGAAATTCTAACAGGTAAATTAACGTTTCATAGGTGAAGGAACCATTTCCGGGCGTGAAATAATAATGGTACATTATTCATAAGATGATACATGATTTAAAAATATGAAATTTCCCAGCTATAAGCGAGTGTCATATACGATTCGATTTAATGCACTCGCAGCCAAAATAATAAATCCACGCAACATTGGGATGTATTTTGATCGAGAATAACTGTTTTAGTTCCGATTCTTATTATTATTTTTTTGGATTGTAAGGTAAATTTATCAAAACTGTTGTATATGGTGAGATTTTAAGAAAGTAAGAAAATGTCTGTAATTTACAGGTTGAAACAAGAACTATTTGTTGACTCATACTTTCAAACAGTAAATTAGCAAGTGACATATATTCTTAACATTTTCGTTTTTCAATACTTCAATTTTTGTAACAGATACGATTTTTTTTAAATGAACATTATAATTTCCTCTGAGGTCTTGGTAATGGTCAATGGAGGAGCTATGACAGCGGATAGGTACCTTAGATATATTTTAGAGCCACATGTTGTTCCTATCGCGCTATCTATCGGAGGCTAATTTTATCCTGATGCAGGATAATGATCGACCTTCCCAAGTAACAATTGCAAGACACTTTTGATTTACTTAAGGTTTAAAAGTGCTTTAATATGTTTAATAAAAAGATGTTGGTTTTAAAGTTACCTTAAAATAAACTGAAAGACCACTTATTCTTATGCAAAAAATACACTACTTAAATAAAAATAAAAACTATTTGCTCTTAATGCCATATTGATCTTATACTGGTTCTATAATACTCGTGACTTTGGTTATTTTAGAACTAATTTGCTTTTTTAAAGGATTAATTAGCAAGTTGTTTTTAAAACAATCAATTTTGGAACAAATAGTTTTAATGTAGTTTTATGAAGTACCCTTGGTGCACTCATTAAAACCCATTATTGCTGCCAAATGAAAATAAACTTTGACAGAAATGAGGTTTCAAAGTGCTTTCATTGTATTTGTTTTTACCAAAGCCTACTGTGACAAATTTCACATTTACAAATCGAAATTTAAATGGCGCATTAGAAATTGTAATTGAAAATATCTCGAAAACGGTTAGTCGGAGCGACATTTACAAAGTATACCTTTATTGCTTAAAAATGACGGAAAACTGATATTTTTAATAAAAATATAATTATACTAAGGCGCAAGAAAGTTACACTTCTTTTTATGTATCCAGAGTACCTCAAAGAGCGCCCCCTACAATCTACATCAAAATTATTAACAAATTCAAATTCCTTTCCCCCAAAAAACCCTAATCACAAAATTTTTTGCAAAAATATTTATTCAGAAATAAGTTATTTAGGAAAACTGAAAATTAAATTTTTACTTGGACACCTTGTATCTCGGTTATTACCAGCTATTGAACTAAACTGAGTATGGCCAAATCGCAGTATTTTTACCAAACGAATCTGCAGTTTTCCTGTGTACCATTAGTTATGGGACACCCTGTATAGTGCGTTTTAAAATTTGAGTCAGTCAGTCAGAGAGAACAGTTCTTGTTTCAACCTGTATCTTATGGACATATTTTTAACTTTCGTAAAATCTCACATAATATATGCGAGATTTTCAATAAATTTACCTAGAATATAAAAAAGAATAATAAAAATAGGTATTAAAATAAAAGATATTCACGATTAAAATCCATCCAAATATTGCTTGGATCGATTATTTTGGCTCCTAAGTTCGATAAGCTGAACACGAACAAATTTTAATCGCTTTTAAAGTGATTTCCCATTTTTTTATTTTTTTATTTTAATATCCATTAGATTTATTTGTACTGCGTCTGTTTATCTAATCGTTTATCATAATAAAATTACCATAAAATACTAGGTTTCCATACTATTTAACAAACTCGGAGCACCATTCGTTATAATTTGCATAAACGCGGTGCTGTGAGGAATTTCTATTTCAAGTAAGACCCACCCACTGTCATATTACAAATTACAGCATTGTTTTTATAATTAATAAACTAATATGTCACAATTATAACAAGTATTTAGTCTATATTCATTTAGTTCTGTAATTAAGATATTATAGCGTAAACTACAATGCAATCTGAATAATTATGGAGGTTTAGAATTAATTTAACATACAAACTTGACATGGAAACAAGACTATACTAAAATTATTTTAGTAATGATTCAATTGAAAAATTTCCTATAAAATATTGTATTAATTACATTTTACCACCGTAATATTGTAAACATAATTTACACAAAACTATATAGTTTGGATTTCTAATAAACTTAGTAAAATCAAGTAAATATTAAAATGTATTGTAAATTTTACAACGAATGTATATACACGGAACAAACACTATAGTAAAATTATTATAGTGAAGATTTTATTTTACGATTTCCTAAAAAATATTGTATTAATTACTAATTTAATTATTAACACGTACCAAAATAATCATGTAAACATAATTTACAACAAACTATTTTTTTAATAAATTTAGTAAAATCAAGTATAACTATTAAAATACAGTGAAACCTCCCTTACGCGAACACCTGCGGTACCGTCTAAATATGTCCGCCCGTGGGAAATTTGTTATTGGATAATATGTAAATGCAAAATTATTACTATGTATATGTATGTACAAATAAACATAACATAACAAAAATACCCTAGTTTTAGTTAGGATGTAGTACTAAAAAAATCGAATAACGTAGTTTGACGTGTTTGCCTTTTATACTTGCAATCTAGAAAATGTAATTCCTAGTCTGATAACAATTCCATTGCTGTAGAGTCACCTCTCTTCTTTACATACTTTTATAATTCCTTTACCATACTAATGGCTTGTTAATAATTGGTGACATTTGTTTGATTACTGCATTCAACTTCTTCATCAGAGTCGTCAGATAGTGATGTGGTTTCAGTTTGGACTACATAATCGGTAGGAATGGGGTCACTATCAATATTATCATCTTCAAACAGCACATTGCTATCAATGTCGATATCGCGCAAATCATTGTTATCAAATTACAAACTTCCACAGTATCAATATTCTCTTTCAGACTCAAAACGCGACATTTTTGTGCCATTGTTTACGATTTTAACCTTACATCTCACAAATAAACGGCGGACTGCTGTTGGGGAATCACACATATTTTCATTCGGCGAAGTCCTTTCGCACTGCCACGCATACGCGATTGGTTGCCGGTCTGTCTCAGAGTGTTTTTGCACCGTACTTATTCGTCTCCCCAATACTTAAAAAAAAATTGTCCTTTTAAAGGAGGGTTTTCGCACTTTTTGTATGAAAACAGCCTGTCCTCGTCCGCCAAAAGGAGAGTCCACCCAAAAGAGGTTGATTTTTATGGAATTTCATATACCTAGTTCCGGACTATGAAAAAATGTTCTCTTAATAGAAATGTCCGCTTATTAGAGGTGTCCGTTATGAGAGGTTTCACTGTACGTTGTACATTTTGCAAGGAATGTATGTGCACGGAACAAACACTATAATAAAATTATTATAGTGAAGATTTTATTGTACAATTACCTAAAAAATATTGTATTAAAAACAAATTTTCATTACTATCCATACCAAAATATTATTGTGTATATATTATACACATAATTCCAAAAAAATATAGTTATAAATTCCGAAAAATTTAGTCAAATCAAGTAATTACTAAAAAATATTGTAAATCTTACAACGAATGTATATTAAAATTAAATTATTTATAACTCCATTAGTTAAATAGTTTAAAATGAATGGTACATTTCACTGGCTATTATTTAAGCATTTTTTATTATAAATATGACCAAGTTTAATGGAGTATTGTAAAAATCTTTTTACAAGAATAAAAGACGTCAATAAGATGCAACGGATTACTGGGACTTCGATTTTCGTAACAAATAACAGGTGGGGAACTTAACAGGAAACATACCATCGACCGATGAAGTCAAGCGACGTTGGGCACGGTTAGTACTTGGATGGGTGACCGCTTGGAAATACCATGTATCAAAATTTTTACAAAAGATTTTAGTAAATTATACAAAAGATTTTTGTAAATTTTACAAAAGATTTAAGTAAATTATACAAAAGATTTTAGGAAATTTTACAAAAACTTTTCATAGAAATTTTACTAAATATTTTTGTTAATTTTTCTATAATTTAATAACCGTCTTAATAAAAGTTATTCCAGTCCCATAAATTATGAGTAGTTTTACTATATTTGCGAGTAAATTTAATTAAGTTTTTCTTTACGTACGGACCGATGTTGATAGAAATTGTTTGTCTTTTTTTGGTTAAGCAATCACCACACGAATGATTGCACATGATTTTTGAAACACCCTGTATGAGTGGCGCCAATGGAAAATAATCGTTACCTTATTTTCTATCAATATCATTGAGTAATAAGGCAAATTGTGTGAGAGGACTATCTAACTCAACCATCGAGATTTTGTGTACATGTGTAATTAATTTGTTTTTTGTTTTCAGGTAAGCAAGTTCAAATTCGCACAGCTCTAAATCAATAGGTAATGTATAATGTTGGTCAAAAATAAAATTACCGAGTAGGGCTATGTATCTATGTTGTAACAATTAAATTACAAAGTAAAAATTACTTTAAACGCATACATGTCATGTCATCAAGGTCGCAAGGGGATGCAAATTTTTTCTAGAAATAAGAGGATGATAGTGGAAAGGGGGCAAAATGATCAGTCAATTTATTGATAAAGTGGTAGATGCAGTAATAATCCCAAAGCCAAGAGGGTGCAAGCGCAGCCTCTAGTACCTGGTACGTATTTTTAAAGTCTGAAGTAAATTCCCCATTGACTGCGGTGCATGGTGAGATACTGTCTTCGAAAATATCGAAGCGAAACCAAACGAAGAAAAATTCGAATATAGCGGATCCGAAGCTGACATATACAGGTCGACAACTTTAACTGTAGCTACAAAAGGAATGCGGGCAAAAAAATTTCTTGGGATAACAATGTTGTCACATATATTAAATTTTAATTTAATAACATGTTACCAAGTAAACGCTAAAATTAAATTTACCCATTTTAAGTAAATTGTCATAAGTTTATAAGAACCTAATATTCTATTATAGTTTCAATGTTCTTAAAACTTTCTTTTCATACTATTTATTTTAATATTTAAATGCAAAATAAAATATTTTTTCATTAAAGTACTTCTAATCTAAAAATAGGGCAACATGGTACAATATCAACGGTAACCATGGGTAACTGGTTGCTAGAGCTAATTTGATAGGTTATATCCCAGACAGAGGATGACGTCACGCGCCTGGTGACACGCCTATAGTGCCAGCGTGCTTATTCGGCGATGTCCAATATGCTTCATCCAGTTGCGTAGTGATAGGGTTTGTTTTAAAACTGTGATAATAAATGAATAAACCCTGGTAAAACCCTTCATAGTCAAACCCGCGAAGTGATTGCCAATGTGTACAGGGTGTGTGAAGAGGAATCACAAATTAATACGTTTAAATTGCCACTTAAGCGAAAGCTAGAAAGGCTCGCAATGTATACGGGAGTAAGCGTGGGTGCATTAAAAAACATGCACGAAGAAGATACTGAAAGGAAGAAAATAACCCGAATCAATTGTTGTAATCTCCTGTCAAAAAAGGGACCGTCTCTCTGCTGTCGAAAAAATCGAAGGCTTCGACTTTGGAATTGTTAGGAGAACAATAAAAAAGTTTTATTTGGAACTAAAACGTCTAATACGTCTAATACGTCCTGTGAACTTTAAAAAAGTTGCTACAACTGCTGAGAAGTGACATAAACTTTCCATTTTCCCTTGAAACTTTGAGGTGCATGTTGAAATCAAATGGATTTTATTTGCGAAAATGACAAAATAAGCGAGGAATATTAATGAAAAGGCCTAATATATTGCACTGGTGATACAAATATATTCATGCTATGAAAAAATATATATTATTACATTATTAAGATAATAATAGCACGCCCATGACTCGGCCATGTTTTAATAGATATTGCTTCCCCCTTACCGATACCTGTAGCTATAGACTTGGTTGTCGAACTGTACACAACTTTATAAAGATATTTTACGCACTGTTTTAATTAAATTAAAATTAGATTTTCGGACATCAGTGAATAAAATTGTTTCGATTTATTGACCAAAAATAATTTTTAATCCAATTCAAAATTGTTTCCGCAAGAACTATTTGACAGTTCATTGAAGCAATATAAAATGTTTGATTATGTTCAACTGAAAAATGAACTTAAAAACACATCACATATTCAAAAAATTATATTTGCCATCTTGATGTGTACCTACGTTATTTTAGCACCTGCGGTTATTTGAAATTTCTGTCTAATTTTTCAATGGAAAAGCCGAAATGACATTTATCTTTTATTAATAATTTTAATTCAAAATAATAAGAAGTGGATGTTAGATGTGGTTTTAAGTAAAATAGTATAAAAATCTCGGTGAAAAGTTTCATTACGATTCTCGACAGGAATGAAACACTTTCCACCTCGGTACGTAATATACTATTGTAACTCTACCTACGCTACTGGTTCCAGAAAAAGAATATTTTTGAGGTAACAATGTATGGTTTTATATAATACTAGTCTACATCAAAATTTAGTGCAATATCTCAATTGATGAATTGACAAATGAGAAAGAACAGATTGTATAACGAAAAAAAAGTCATTTGAGGACATATTATGGGTACCTATATCAACTTTTCTACTTAAAATTAGTCCTGGAATTGCCCATTAAAATAAGTACATATCATTAGGTAACACCCTGTATAAATCAAAGAAAAAACACTTTAAATTACATCTATGCGTTACATTGTATGTAGTTTTAATGCCAAAACTATTAAATAAACTGGAATATTATGCGATATTGTATAAAAGTAAAAAATGTCATAATGGTGCATACAAATATTCCTGCTTAAAATAAATGAGATCATTAGATAACATATTATATTATACCCTGTAAATGTCAGTCAAGTTTTTTTTTGTCACATTATTGTAGTGATTGATATAAAATGTAGAACACTTGTTCAGGGTTTCCAGTTATATTTTAAAAGGGATCTTATATTACGGTAAAGCAAAAATTACTGTTATTAAATTATTTTTTAATTTTGGAACATGCTAGCAACATCAATTGTATTAAGTACATACATACAACGTGCCCAAGATAAGGAGGGCCAGTACAGGGATCTCGGAAACCGTAAGAGATACTAAGTCGGTTAAATGGAGGCAAAGTTGCGCATTTACGTGCCTAATAATATGCCGTTTAGAAAGTTTTAAAATCCGAGTAGTTTCGGAGATATCCGGAAAAAAAACGAAATTCTGAAAAATCGTTTTATTTTTTTGCTGGGTTTTTTGAGATCGAATTCTAAAGTAAATTGCACTATTACATTGCCACATTTTCCGCGCTATCTAACAGCGTTAATTGTTTTGTAATCCGATGAGTCGTCTTCGAAGCGCCATTATCAACTTCTTTTTTAAATACGGTCCTGTTTTTCTGATATTGGAATTTGATAGCTTTTTTTCTTCCGAATGCAACGATGTATGACACATTGTGGTTTAATGACGTTTCGAGAGCTTTTTGAACAACATCAGGAAATTTTGGGATACGGTCCTGTATTTTTTCTAATTTTATTAATAATATCTCATAAGTAAGCTCCAAATTTTTACTTATGTTGGACTAGTTCAATAAATAACAAATAATTTAATAATAAACCGCAAATAAGTGAACAAAATACTGAAACATTATTTCAAACTTCTGTTGATTCGGGATTTAAAAGAAAAGTAGGCGCTTGAAACAAAAAAATTTAGATGGTGCCGCGTGATTTGTTTCACTTGACATTCCCATTGTGATCGTTTGAGAGCGTTTTAAGAGGTTTCCTATTTTCCAGAAAATATGGAACATAAATTTTCAAATGCTGAAAAGTTTGATATTCTATCGCATGTTTTATTTTATCTAAAAAACTGTTATGTGGCAGTTAGAAAATGTTATTTGTGCTTAGAGATTATCGGAAATCATTTTGAACACCTGATTATGTAGTTCCTTACTTTTTTCGTTGTTCGTTTTATTTCTGTTTTGGATTGATTTTTGTTCACTTATTTTTGGTTTATTATTAAATTATTTGTTATTTATTGAACTAGTCCAACATAAGTAAACAATTTAGAGCTTACTTATGAGATATTATTTATAAAATTAGGAAAAATACAGGACCGTATCCCAAAATGTCCTGACGTTATACAAAAAACCCTCGAAACGTCATTAAACCACAATGTGTCATACATCTTTGCATTCGGGAGAAAGAAGCTCTCAAATTCCAATATCAGAAAACAGGACCGTATTTAAAAAAAGAAAGTTGATAATGGCCCTTCGAAGACGACTCGTCAGATTACAAAACAATTAACGCTATTAGATAGAGCGGAAAAAGTGGCTATGGAAAAGTGCAATTTACTTTAGAATTCGATCTCAAAAAAACCCAGGAAAAGAATAAAACGATTTTTCCGAATTTCGGTTTTCTCCGGATATCTACGGAACTACTTGGAATTTTAAAACTTTCTAAACGGCATATTATTAGGCACGTAAATGCGCAACTTTACCTCCATTTAACCGATTTCGTATCTCTTACGGTTTCCGAGATCCCTGTACTGGCCCTCCTTAACTTGGACCCGTTGTATGTAATTTTTTTTTTAAAACAAATTTATTTCATTAAATAACTACATAAATACCGTTAATTAATGGTACATGGAAAAACCACAGCTTCCTTACGTAAAAATATTAGCTTCTTAATTATAGTTACCGATATCGGAAAGTTAATATTAACTGTGATACAGGGTGTTAAAGTTAAAACTTCATTTTTATTTTTCTCTAATAACCAAGGTTTTTTTACAAAATTTGGCAATTATGGTTTTTTAAGACGAGAAATTGTCTTTTTTTTGTGAAATTTGAATGTATAATGTAGGGGGCGCTGTCTGCGGCATTTTCCGCTAATTTATTAGGTCATAACTTTTTTGTGCCTTAGTGTATTTAAGTTTTTAATGAAATAACACTTTCCTCATATTTATTTAAATAAGGTATACCTTTTCGGAGATATTTGCATTTAAACTGTTTAGTGCAATTTCCAATTACTATTAATTTGCAAACAAATTTTTGTTCTTAAAGTAACCTATGAGGAAACAAATTAAATTTAGAGATGCAGTTGCTATGAAACCTCCATGTTGTTATCTGTTTGTTGATTATTGGAAGATAGCTGGTTGAGTTATTTGGAATTCCGTTACGGACGAATGGTACCTGTGTCGTGTCGTCTAATCGGTCGTAAATATTTTTAAAGATCTTAAAATCAGGTTGTTGGATACAGCTCCGAATGTCGTCTCTGGGCACCTCGCCCATTAAAATTTTCCTGCACGTATTCACACAACATATCGCTCATTTCTGCGTTTTAAAAGAAAAATTAAACATTTTCTCTTCTCACACAGCTTACAAGTATCAACAAACAAATAACAACATGGAGGTTAGTTTATTTTACAACAGCCATTCCTCATAGCGCTCGAGATCAGCGTTGACAACGTCACTAAGCACTTCTTCATTTTTTCCGGTGTATACCAACACTGTGTCATCAGCAAATGTACAATAGCGTGCATTAAGTCCTGCATATTTTAAATTTAATACGTAGAGTGAGTACATTAATGGGCCAAGAACTGAACCCTTGAACCACTTGAATATTCTTCGCTGGAGTTATCACCGAGTTTCACATATTGCTTCCTTCCAGTCAGGTATGATTCGATCAACTTGTTTATATTTCCTCTAAATCCCATCTTAATTGTAATGGGCAACAAAATTGACAGCAGCCATTCCTCATAGCGCTCGAGATCAGCGTTGACAACGTCACTAAGCACTTCTTCATTTTTTCCGGTGCATACCAACACTGCGTCATCAGCAAATGTACAATAGCGTGCATTAAGTCCTGCATATTTTAAATTTAATAAGTAGAGTGAGTACATCAATGGGCCAAGAACTGAACCCTATGGTACTCCATATTCACTTGAACATCCTTCGCTGGAGTTATCACCCAGTTTCACATATTGCTTCCTTCCAGTCAGGTATCATTCAATCATTTATAATTCCCCTAAATCCCATCTTAATTGTAATTGGCAACAAAAATAATTGTAATTATTAACCCTACAAACTTTAAACCCTTTAATTTAGATCATCGATTTCAGGTGTCACGAACATAAATTTTTTGCAATAGAAGGATAGATACCTAGAGCTTTCATAAAATCTTACACAAATTGATTTAAAATTCACGGATTTTTTTTTTTATAACATGCCAATATTTTTAATTAGGTTATTCTTGGGTCCATTTTCAGAAAAAAACTTCATATGAACATATGCGTCTTAACTTTTGAGATTGACATTTCAAAAATCTTCTTTTTAGTATCTGAGATTCGGAAAATTCGAATCCAACCTATACCAAAGAAAGGTAAAAGAAGAGATCGCTCTCTGCAAGTGGAAGACACCTTCACCATCAATGCCGGTGTTCCTCAAGGGTCCATATTATCTTCCACTGTCTTCTTACTCTACATTAACGACCTTCTAGTGAAAAATAAAAATCCGATATTTAGCTTTGCTGACGATAGCATACTTATCTCATCTTTCTCTTGGAATACATCAACTGCATGAAGTATCACGTCTTAACCAAGACCTGGAAGAACTTTTGGCTTGGGGTGACAGTAACCAAGTCGAATTTAACGCTAAAAAAACCCAGACAGCAGTTTCCTCTAAAAAGGTTAACATTACAGAACCGGATATAGTCATGGCAGGACACGCAATCCCACTGGCTTCATCTATTAATTTGCTGGGCGTCAATCTGGGAGGAAATATGTATTGGCATAACCACATTGTGACAATCGCCAAGATAGCTTTTTAGAAACTAGGTGTACTCTTCCGAACCAAAAAGTTGTACACACCTCAACAACTTTTGATACTATACAAAGCCTAAATTCCACAATCACTAGAGTACTGCTCTCATGTCTGGAGCTGCGCACTGAAACATACTCTTCGGCTACTGGATTTCATCGAAAGGAGGGCCATTCGTCTGATCGAAGAACACGAGCTGACGAAGAGCCTTGACAGCCTAGAACATGGAAGACAGGTGGTTGGGGATTTGACTCTCTGTAATAGATATTTTCATGGAAAGTGTTCGACTTAAGTCCGCCCAGAGCGGCGAATCCCAGAACTACACGACGAACCACTGCCGCCCATCAGTATGTGGTTAAGCTTAGTACTCCTCGAACTTCATTATTTAAGAATTCTTTCGTCTAGAGGACGTCATCCTTATGAAACGACCGTTCCGAGGTTGTTTTTCCCAACGAATATAACCTCCAAAGATTCAAAACCAACGTGAAACGCTTTATTCGCACACGCACCACTCCCAGAGTGCCCTAAAGGATTTTTCCTATAGTGCTTGTGTTTGATCATAAAAAAAAATAATAAAATGAAGTTCATTGATTTGCACTCTGTTAGTGACGTATTTAAGTCAAGCAAGTAAATTATTAAAAAAACATAACACCTTGTATCTCGAAAGTTAAGACGTTTAGGACCTATGTTCATATGAAGTTTTTTTCTGATAATGGACCTAAGAACAACCTCCTTATATATTTGAATGTTATTAAGAAACGCCCAGGGTTGGGTCTCTTACATAAAAACTTCTTGTATAAGCAACCATACCTCTGAAAATATTGGTTTCTCAAATATTGACATTTGAAAATTTAATTTTAAAGATGGCAACAATTTTATTAAATATTAATTATTTTATTTTATTTTAATTACTATCAAAATGAAGGTAGAACCAGATTGAAGCATAGAAACATAGACAAACATAACAAAAAATATTAAGATATGCCCGCATTGACTTGCTGACATCATAATTATTATAATTTTCAAAGGTCAAAATTTCCGAAACCGCTATTTAGAGAGGTATGATTGGTTATACAAAAAGTTTTAATTTGTTACCATAGAACTCCAAATAGACATAATATACTGGGTGTTCCATTTTTAAAAATTTTAGATGACGTCCTACCTTCAATCTGGGACACCCTATCTATTATATGCCCAGTATTCCATATGAAAAGCTATTACGTTTTTTACACAGTAGCACTTTAAAATACTAATTCAGATTGAATGGTACTACCAAGAAAAGAAAGCCTTTTCCATTGATAGGATGTCACCACCTGCAGACCGGTTTCGAACTCTCTTGTTCTCGTCAGTACAGGGTAGGTGGCAATATCTATTATCAGAGAAGACGCGTTATATTGTCTCGACTACCGTTGATAATACAGCGTGAAGTATTAGAGTCTTCTCTTATGATAGATATGGACACCTACCCTGTACTGGCGAGAACAAAAGAGTTCGAAACCGGTCTGCTGGTGGTGACATTCTATCAATAGAAAAGGCTTCCTTTTCTTGGTAGTACCATTCAATCTGAATTAGTACTTTATAGTGCTACTGTGTAGACAAAAGTACGCCCTTATTGTATAAGGTATCATCGGGTGGTCTGGGAAATAATAATTTTTTCATACAATGGTATTTAATTATGGTTTTGTTTAGTATAGGATGTTCAATTTAACAAAACACATTTATTTTATGTTACAGAAGAGTCGGTATAACAAGTTATCTTGAATTTATTCACATTTCAGTCAATTTTTATCTAATTACTTTTTGTTAGCTCAATGAAAGGCTATACAAAGGAAAAATCTTGCATGGTTTCGCCCCTTAGCAAAAAGCATACCGCTGCTACAGCGTTGCCAGACATCTGAAGACAATTAATAGAGATTTATTTTATTCATTTTAATATTGTGGAAAATTATTATTTTTACACATCTTCACTTTATCTATATGTAATTGATAACACGATGCATAACATTATATTACGTAAGTTTAATTATTCTAATTGAAAATTAAATTATTCTTTTCTGTTGACGATTTTTACAACACAACGACAGCATAGCCTAATTTTTTGCTCGCATTCCATCCGACGTTCAGAAACGGCTGGGCACACAATGCCAACGTTTTACTTTAAAAAATAAGCAATTAAAAATACTAATGGACGTGCCCGAGCGTTATAAAAACATATCCCTTAATTTAAAAAGAATTTGTGCAAGCCTTGTAGATACGGGTTTCACTATTTCATTACTTATTTGCAAATAAATTATTAATAATAATTAGTTGCCCAGAACTAGGAAGTATTCATACTTGTGAGTAAAATCCCACCCACCGTTACTAAATTTCTCTATTTAAATTTATTTTTGGTATCAAAACTTAACGAAATATTTATGGTTAAAAAGCGGAACCACGAAAAATGTTTTAAGAATTCGCATTTTAATGCACCCAATTAAAAAAAATGCAGACATGCTTAAATTATGCAAGAATATGCTTAATATATGCAAGTTATTTTAGTTCGGTATATTAAATAACACTGGTCAACACATAATTTGGTGCCGGCAATTTTGTTACTGTTTCTAGGTAATTTGCGTCTGCTAAACCTAAAAACAACATCAGATTTACTCCCTCAGATCGTTTTAAAATAACTAGGGCCATAAGCTATATTTTCGAGATTAAGAGTATTTTATATCGCATAATTATATATGTATTACTCAAAGATCTTACAAACTCCAGATAGAATTGTTTACATTTGAAGTCGACGTAAGGACTGTAAACGTGCACTCCCCACCTTGCTGTTATGCTTGCAGTATAGCCAGATTGTCCTATTTATCGCTAAGGTATCTGCAAAATCCCAGTTAAAAATTTGTTAATTTGACAATTACAACTGGTTTAAGGTTAATCCGCAATTGCTTTTAAAATAAATTTATTTCCCAATAATTTTAATATAAATTGTGAATAGGCCTTGAGAGATTTAGAAAAAAAAATTTATTATTATACATAAAAGTTTGAAATAAACCGACTGCACTCTGAAAACATGAAGTTAAAAGTTACTACGCTCGCCGGCAAAAGATCAAACTTTATCAATGGATCGGATTATAGTAAATAATACACTGTTGCTACTCGCTGCTAACTGCTTTTAAGGGAGTGTTTATATATTTTGGTTGTTTTTATTTTTTTTTGTGAGTATTAGTGAAAAATCGTCTTCATTATAAACAATGATGGTGCATTCATGTATAGTTTGTAAAAGAGTGAATCATTTAAGCAAGGATTTATCTTTTTTTCGGTAAGTATGGTTATGTTTTAATATTGACGTTTAAAAGGTTATGGACCAGTCCGTGGTGCTAGTCCGGGCAAAAAGCAGTCGAGTTGGTTTATTTCTTAATATAAATCTTGCATTTACAAGATGGTTGAGTCTTGTGCGGCCATAAAATACTTCACTAGAAGATGCAATGGTGTTAAATTAAAATTTCACAGGTTAGTAAATATATATAGAAATTTGATTTTGAGTTTGCATCACTATGAAAATTCGGTTTGTTTAAGAATGTACCAAATGTTTATCCACTTCGTTAGGATACTAAAAGGTCGTAGCCTACACCAAATTTGGATACATGCCCTTAGAAGGAATAATTATAGTCCAGGTGATACAACAGTTATTTGTGAGAAACACTTCACAAAAGAAGATTATGGAGGTAATGTACATGGGAATAGTCCCTTCAAAATATTTTACATCTTTATTTTTCTATATTTAAACAACGTTTGCAGTGTAATAAGTACGTGAAGACAGGTTTTATATAATTTATTTATTTATTTTTATTTATTTGATCTAACTTGTTTAGGTACATATTATTTTAACTTACTTATTTAATTAATCACTTTAGTGTACAATATGCCTTAGTGGCTTGTGTGTGCATTTTTTTAAAGAATCATCCTTTTCACAGTTTATAGTAAAATTATTAGAAATAAACTTATTTTAAGAGCAATTGCGGATTAACCTTAAACCAGTTGTAATTGTCAAATTTACAAATTTTTAATTGGGATTTTGCAAGATATCTTAGTGATAAATATGACAATCTGGCTAGAAATATACACTTTTATATCTGGAGAGTATCATCCAGTAATGAATACACCAAAAATATTGATGCTAAGCATAAATAGTTAAATCTATCCTTGGATACACTGTATATAAAAACTGGATCAATATTTCTATCTTTTTTATAAATATCCAATATTCGAAACTATACTTTTTGAATAGATAATATAGTTAAACGTAAAGAATCTCAAAGTAAATTATACGCCCTTGTTGGGCTTTTTGCCCAGACTAGCTCCGCTCCGAAACGAGGAAGGCCGCTCCATAACCGTTAACCATAACGTTATTGGATTTAACCAGACTTCAACATTGTTGCCATTAGCGAGATAAACATGTTTTGTCACTCTTCCACCCATTACTGATTTTCAATAACATTTCAAACAATCACAAACTCACTTTCCAACAGATTTATGAATGGAGTGTTGGCCCTGTGGTATTACTGCTACCACCAGGAATGGAAGAAATATGCTTATTGTACACCACAACAAATACAAAAATCATGTCAATAACATTAACAATATTAACTGAAGTTATTAATTTAAATTAATCTAAACTAATAAATAAAAAGGAGCTAATCTGCATCAGCCAAAAACTTCCTTATATATTTCCTCGCATGAGATTGAAAAGAACAGTCTCGTTGCCATTATGTGAATGTACCTTCTACCCTAATATCTCTCTTCCATAGTTTTTATATCCTGGTGGAATCGTTCCCCCTGTTCTTCGCTAATTAATTTTGGTACCTGGATAAAGAAGAGTCCTTTTTCATTTAGTCTGGAGGCAAGTAACTCGACAGACTCTTTTGTGAGGTTTAAATCTCTGACAAGATCACTTAGCTCCTCATGAGTAAAGCGTTCGGGATTTGTTAAATCTTCTTCAAAATCGCTGTCATCTTTTTAAAATCGGTCACTCTGCAGCTCGTGAAATGACGTTTCGACTGTATCCTCTAGTAACGTAGGCAGGTTGCTATATGTTGGAATTGGTATTTCTTGAATAGGTCTTTTTGCTGACTCCAGGTTAGCATAGTTTAACTTATGCCGATTGTTACGATTAATGTCCTTTATCTTTACAAGACAAAAATAGCAATCGTAAAAGTGGCTTTTTTGTTCCCTCCATACCATCGGAACACCAAACTTTAAACTCTTTCTTTGTTCTTTTGTCCATTGTCGCAGGTGTTCGACACAGGTTTTGCATACAACATACGGATCCCAGGGTTTATCTTGGTCTCCTAAGTGAACACCAAAATAGGCCAAATAAGCACAAAGTCACAAATCAGTCTTCTACTTTATTTTCATTTCCATTTTTTTTTATTTACTTCTAATGTATATTTTGTGCTAATTGCACATACGAAAATAAGAAATTTGCAGGTGCAAAAAATTCAAGAAAAAATTATTTCTTATCTGTAATTATATGGCCTTTTGCGAATATAAGATTAGGCATTTCCGGTGATTTATGAATAAATAGATATAATTAAAATGTTATTTCAGCAACGGGTTTGTTCGAGAGATACGAAGTCGATTAAATTGGGGGCAAAGTTGAATAATTATAAGCCCAATTACAAAATCAAAAATTAATACAGGGGCTTTCAAAACCTGTGGAAAAATCTAAAATTCTGCCTATTGGTTTTTATTTTCCTGACTTTGTTCGAAGGGATGTCTAAAAATAAATTTCACTTCATTGCTACCTTTTATTCTCCACAAGATGGCATTATCATATCTTTCATGCGACGTTTCGTCTGTGGGTTACCATCATCAACTTAATTTTTTTAATTACAGGCCTGGATCTTTTTGTTTAAATTATGAAAGAGAATCGAAATCTACGTTTAGTAGTATACAGTACTTACTGGATTTCCGACGTTTTGTTGTTTAAATTGACCATCTTCACTAAATTACCCCTAGTACGTTCCTGTAGTTTACTTTTTTTTTAAATTCGTTATAATTCGAAAATGTAAATCTCCATGCCTTGTCTTGAGAAAGTAAGAGTCAAATTTTATTTGTATTAATAAAATAAATTACTAATAACAATAACAATTAAAGAGAGAAATAGCAATAATAATTTTAAAATCTTCAGTTTCTTCGAAACAAAAGTAAATTACAGGAACGTACTGGGGTATTTTAATGAAGATGGTTAATTTAAGGAACAAAACGTCGGAAAACCATTAAGTGTTGTATACCACTGAACGTTGCTTTCGGTCCTCTTTCATAATTTAACCAAAAAATCCGTTCCCGTATTTAAAAAATTAAGTTGATGATGGTGACCTAAAGACGAAACGTCGCAGTCTTGTGGAGAAGAAAAAGTAGCAATGTAGTTTATTTTTGGACATCTCTTCGAACAAAGTCAGGAAAAACTAAAAACCGAAACGCAAAACTTGAGATTTTTCCAAATATTTTGAAAGCCGAACAAACCTGTATTTATTTTAGATTTTTTTGCAACATATTATTGGACCCATACTTACGCAACATTACCGACTGCGTGTATCTTACCGTTTCCGAAATTCCAATGGAACAGGCCGAGTTTGTAACACCCTGTATATAAAATTTATAATATCAGGTAATATTATAAACTTTATAGACGATTTCTTATTTGTATTATTTTTCATTCTTATTATTAATATTCGAAAACAATTTTTCTTTATTCTTCCATATTTGTTTCCGTTGCCCAATAATTGTTCTTGTATATTGAATAAAAAACGCAATAACTGATTAACAAGCACTGTCATTTCAAATCTAAACAACTGTTATTTTCTTTAATTTGGACTACGATTCATATCTGTATAATTTGCCATAAGGATACAGAAAATTAATTTAATTAAAGGTTTGTTCTTGAGAAAAAAATTTTCAAACGAGCCATTTATACGATAGATACGGCGGCGTGTTGTGTGCCTTTGTCATACGAGATTAAATACGAGATTTATTTGAGAATTAAATGTTATTGACCGTCGCCAATTATCACAATTTATTTATAGTCCCACTAGAATATAAACGGATTTCACTATTCACTATTTGTATTTGATATTAACATAATAATAACCAAACATGAAAATAGCATTAACAAAATATAGTGAAACCTCTATTGGGCGGACACCTACGGGACCGTATAAATCTGTCCGCCTAATAGAGGTGTACGCTCATGGGAAATTTGTTTTAGGTAAAATGTAAATGCAAAATTATTACTATGTATATGTATGAACAAATAAACATAACATAACAAAAATACACTAGTTTTATTTAAGATGTAGCACTAAAAAAAATCTAATAACGTAGTTTGACGGGTTTGCGTTTTAAAACTTGCAATCTAGAAAAGTGATGTGGTTTCAGTTTGGGCTACATAATCGGTAGGTATGGGGTCACTATCATCTTCTAATAGCACATTGCTATTTAATGAACTTGTCCAAATCATTGTTATCAAATTAAAAACTTCCAGAACATCAATATTCTATTTCAGACTCAAAGGCGACATTTTGGTGAAAATGTTTACGATTTTAACCTTAGGTACAACTCACAAATATACGGCGGACTGCTGTCGGGGAATCACACATACTTTCATGCCAAGCATAGTTGCCTGTCCCAATATCATCCAAGGCGTATTATATTTGAAAGGAGAATTTAAAATAGTTTCTTTTTAGATTTACAGGGTGTTCCATTTAACAAAATGAGGTTAGGTCCGATAACTTTTTTTACCTGACCCCGTATACTTATTCTGAAAACGGCAGATTAGAAAATTTTCAAGTTTTGATTTTACCATTTTAAGTGACCCAAAAAGAACAAATGACTCCTACATTACTTTTTTGATAGCACTAACAATTACTGACAAACCCGAACAAACCCTATAAAAGTGTCAAAAAACAAATTGTACATTTTTGATACTTTCTCCGTAATTCACAATAATGTACAGTGTATACTTATATTAAGCATTAATATTAAATAAGTACCCTGTATCTCTGCGCTAATGACCCAAGAAGTTGATGCGAGTTCTTTTAATTAGAAAAAAATATATATTATTTTATATATATTTTTTTATGTTTTATAGTAACTTTACAATAAAATCTTTACTATAATAATTGTACTATAGTATTTATTCCCTGTGTTTTAAGAGGCCTCTATTTTTTTTTGTAAAATTAAAATTACCATGTACAGCTCGACAAGCGAGTGTATAGCTACGCGGTATCGGTAAGGGGGAAGCATTATCTTTTAAAACATAGCCGAGTCATGGGCGTGCTATTATTATCTTAATGTAATAATATATATTTCTTCATGGCATGAATATATTTGTATCACCAGTGCAATATATTAGGCCTTTCCATTAATATTTTTCGCTTATTTTGGCATTTTTGCCAATAAAATCCATTTGATTTCAACATGCACTTCAAAGCTTCAAGGGAGAACGGAGAGCTTATGTCACTTCTCAGCTGTTGTAGGAACTTTTTTAAGGTTGGAACGACTTTTAGTTCTAATAAAACTTTTGTATTGTTCTCCTACCAATGCCAAAGTCGAAGCCTTCGATTTTTCCGACAGCAGACGGGCCCTTTTTTTGACAGGAGATGACAACAATTGATCCAGGTTATTTTCTTTCCTTTCAATATCTTCTTTGTGAATGTTTTCTACTGCACCCACGTTTACTCCCGTATACATTGCGACCCTTTCTAGCTTTCGCTTAAGTGGCAACTTAAATGTATTAATTTGTGATTCCTCTTCACACACCCTGCACACTTTGCCATTCACTTCACGGGTTTGACTATGAAGGGTTTTACCAGGGTAGATTCATTAATTATCACAGTTTTAAAACAAACCTTATCACTACTCAACAGGATGAAGCATATTGGACATCGCCGAATAACCACGCCGGCACAATAGGCGTGTCACCAGACGCGTGTTGCATCCTCTATCTGGGATATAACCTATCAAATTAGCTCTAGCCACCGGTTACCCATGGTTACCGTTGATATTGCACCATATGACCCTATTTTTAGATTAGAAGTACTTTAATAAAAAAATATTTTATTTTGCATTTAAATATTAAAATAAATAGTAAGAAATGAAAGTTTTAAGAACATTGAAACTATAATAGAATATTAGTTTCTTATATACTTATGACAATTTACTTTAAATGGTTAAATTTAATTTTAGGGTTTAACATGTTATTAAATTAAAATTTAATATATGTGACAACATTGTTAACCCAAAAAATTTTCTTGCCCGCATTCCTTTTGTAACTACAGATAAAGTTGTCGACTTGTACTGTCGGTTTTAATTTGCGGTCACCCTGTATAAGACATCTATCGCGTGAAAGTAAAAAATGATAATTTGAACTCTACAAAACAATGCAAAAACTCTCGTTATCTTTCCCATTGCATCTTATGCCTAGGCGTTTGCTTATATTTTCTTGCTCGTAGGCCATGATGGTACGACCCCATTGTTGTCTGCCCACTGACCCATGGATACCATCGGTATCATTAAGTCACCAAGTTAGACCTAGAGAATATTTTACCATGCAGCGAGGCATTTCCGATGGGTTAATAAATGCATGTAGGGTTCAAGGATAGAAGAAATAATGCATAAAAATTGCTGCATTGTTTTATTATTATAAGGCCGTTCATTAACAGGAGTTTATAACAACATTATTTTGATTTCATACAGCGCGTCCATAAATTGATTTAAAATTAAGGGATTGTGGTTTTTATACGCTCGGACACGTCAATTAGCATTTTTAGTTCAGCATTTTTTTAAGGTAAAACGTTGGTATACGTTGGTATACAATTTGTTTATTTTAAATTAAACACCCTATATATTATTACATTTGGGGATTTGATGCAAGATTTTACGCAAATTTCGTATATTCGTTTATCATCCTATACCTAAGTCTAAGCGTCTTTGACATATTTAAGGTTTTGTCTTGCAAACCTTAAAATAATTATTAATTTTTCCAATAACTTTATTATTTAATTTGGGTTGGATCTTCTGTTTGAAAGGACCAGCTTTATTAGATTTTTTATAGTGAATCGTCTTGTATGTCCATCTTTCAGAGTAGAATAAAGTTTTAATTTTCTCATTTAGTGGCAGAGATCCACAATAAAGTATTAATTATATACCGGTTCGTCGGAATAAAAGTTGGGATACCACTGGTTTAAAGGACACGTTAATTTCTTATTTTTATTAATACATTTAAATAGTTGGCTTGATCTATTAGTTTGCTGGGCGTCAATCTGGGAGGAAATATGTCTTGGCATAACCACGTTGTGTCAATCGCCAAGATAGCTTCTCAGAAACTTGGGATACTTTTCCGAACCAGAAAGTTGTACACACCCCAACAACTTTTGGCACTATACAAAGCCCAGATTCGACCATCACTAGAGTACTGCTCTCATGTCTGGAGCTCTGCACCCAAACATACTCTTCGGCTACTGGATTCCATCGAAAGGAGGGCCATTCGTCTGATTGGAGACCACGAGCTGACGAAGAACCTCGACAGCCTAGAACATCGACGACAAGTTGGGAATTTGACTCTCCTTTACAGATATTTTCATGGAAAGTGCTCGGCTGACCTTGCCCTCTTAATTCCGCCCAGAGCGGCGAATATCAGAAATACACGACGAACCACTGCGGCCCATCCATATGTGGTTAAGCTTAGTACTCCTCGAACTTCATTATTTAAGAACTCTTTCATCTGGAGGACTTCATCATTGTGGAACGATCTTCCCGAGGTCGTTTTTCCCAACGAATATAACCTCCAGCGATTCAAAACCAACGTGAATCGCTTTTTGCGCACACGTACCACTCCCAGAGTGCCCTAAAGGATTTTTCCTATAGTGCTTGTGTTTGATCATAAAAAAAAAAGTTTGTTTCCCTCAAATTGGGTCGTTCTGCGTTAATAGTAAAAAATAAATTATAGCAGAGGAAACTATAAGATTGGGCCAAATGATTCCCATGCCTTAATGCAAAAATGTTTCTGTTCCTAATGAATAAATAATCAAAATATTTGTTGAAATGCCAATGGCAATAATGACTTGCAAAGTTTTTAGTTAATAAACATATTAAAACTGTACAAAAAACATTAAAAAACGATAACTTAACTGTTAGTTAAATTATTTCGAAACAAAAATAGAAGAAAATACTATTGAAACGAATTTTAAACGGATACGTCGGCCAAACAAAACTGTTACCACATTATTTTTGGCCGGTGATTGTTTTTGCTTTCTTGATGACTTCCTAGTTTTAATAAGAACAAAGTATCAACCATCTGTCGGTGTCGTTCAATTTTAACAGTAAAGACGCTTCAAGATTTGGTCAGGCCGGTTCTTGAAATATTATCTTTGAATTTATAATTACAGTCTTGTTGAGGAAAAGCTCTTAAAAAAAAACATGTAAAATTTTTAGTATGTACTTAAAGTACAGCAGAACCAGTGGCAGAATTATACCGTTGACTCTTACTGCCATAAATAAACTACCTGATTAAACCCTATTGTATACGCCTGAACCTCTTCAAAGCTCAGTAAATGGGATCAGGGCCGGCTTGAAAATGTATACCACGCCACATGATTTATTTTTATAATTTAAAATAAATAGATAGGTATTTTTAGTTTTAGGTAGCTATCTATAATAAATGTAAAATAATGATAACAATTAATGATAATTAAAAATTATATAATTTAAAAGTATAACTATTAGGATAACAGGTACAATAAAAATTAATTAAATTCTACGAAACTATTGATAGTTTATTCAAAATTTAACTCTGTATCACTATCTCTATCTTTATCTAAGCCTAAACTTATAACACATTTTTTGGAAGAATCATCCCAACCTTTTCTTGGAGTGTCATGGGTATCGAACCATGTTTCGTCAAGGTAAATAATTGAACGATTTTCTTCTCTAAATTGTTTAACACCTCTTAAATATTTAAGTCTCTATTCCCGTAAACGTTGAGATTCCATTAATGTTTGTCCTTTATCAATGCTTCGGTATTTAAAACCCATTCTGCGCAATATTTTCCTAAGGCTTGAAAGGCTACAAGAGATATTTGTTTCGTCTTTAATCAGCCGCTCTTTGAGGGAAATCAAAGTGGCTACAGTTTGTGCCTCATAGATTTGGTAAATCTTCCTTCTTAATAAATTCATGTCATTTTCGTCAATCCTTCTAAATGTGCCAGAATCACTCCGATTTTTTCTAGGATTAACAGGTTTTTTTACCGAAGATAAAGGCGTTTTCGTCAAAGTAGACGTCTCTGCTAAAGCATCCATCGAATTAAAATTTCTACTCAACAACGATTGATACACATTTTTAATTATTAATTTGACATCGGTAGATAAATGCTTTCTTTTAAAAATGACACTTGAAGATGCCCCCTATCAGCACAATTCCAAGGACGCCACATTCTATCACCAATAAGCCTAACTAAAAATTACTCGCCGGAAAACCACTAAAGATTAAAATTATTAAAAATCCCTTTGTATTTATATATGCATCAGGCATAGGTATAAATTGAATTTGTATACCTGGTCCGGCTCTGCTCGAAAAGGTTTTAAAATTTGGGATTTCCTTATTTATTTATGGTCGAGGGGATAATGAGGTTTTATTGCAGTCAAAAGATCAACGGTATAATTCTGCAAAAACCATACCTACATCGGATGAGCATCATCGATTTGGCTGAATCACCCGACAAAACAGACATTAATACCTTCCCCGAAAAAAAAATCCGGACATTGTTAGTTAAGTTTATAGACCTGCAACTTTTTTTTCCGATCTTGGTGAAATATTTACATTGTTGGGTCTTGGAACGATATCTTCAATTTTAGTTTTCAAAAAATATCGATGTCTTGATCATTATACAACGTGTCCAAGATAAGGAGGGCCAGTACATGGATCTCGGAAACCGTAAGAGATACAAAGTCGGTTAAATGGAGGTAAAGTTGCGCATTTACGTGTCTAATAATATGCCGCTTAGAAAGTTCTAAAGTTCCGAGTAGTTCCGGAGATATCCGGAAAGAAAACGAAATTCTGAAAAATCGTTTTATTGTTTTCTTTGTTTTTTTGAGATCGATTTCTAAAGTAAATTGCACTTTTGCATTGCCACTTTTTCCGCTCTATCTAACACTGTTAATTGTTTTGTAATCGGACGAGTTCGTCTTCGAAGGGCCATTATCAACTTTCTTTTTTGAAATACGATCCTGTTTTTCTGATATTGGAATTTGATAGCTTCTTTTCTTCCGAATGCAACAATGTATGACACATTGTGGTTTAATGACGTTTCGAGGATTTTTTGAACAACATCAGGAAATTTTGGGATACGCTCCTGTATTTTTCCTAATTTTATAAATAATATGTCATAAGTAAGCTTTAAATTTTTACTTGTGTTAGACTAGTTCAATAAATAACAAATAATTTAATAATAAACCACAAATAAGTGAACAAAATACAGAAACATTGTTTCAAACTTCTGTTGATTCGGGATTTAAAAAAAAGTAGGCGCTTGAAACAAAAAAATTAAGATGGTGACGCGTGATTTGTTTCACTTGACATTCCCATTGTGATCGTTTGAGTCTGTTTTAAGAGGTTTTCTAGTTTCCAGAAAATATGGAACATAAATTTACAAATGCTGAAAAGTTTGATATCCTATCGCATGTTTTATTTTATCTCAAAAAAACTGTTATGTGGCAGTTAGAAGATTATTTGAGCTTAGAGAATAACGGAAATCATTTTGAACACCTGATTAAGTAGTTCCTTACTTTTTTCGTTGTTCATTTTATTACTGTTTTGGAATGATTTTTGTTCACTTATTTGTGGCTTATTAAAATATTTCTTATTTATTGAACTAGTCCAACATAAGTAAAAACTTTAGATCTTACTTATGAGATATTATTTATAAAATTAGGAGAAATACAGGATAGTATCCCAAAATTTCCTGATGTTGTTCAAAAAACCCTAGAAACGTCATGAAACCTCAATGTGTCATACATCGTTGCATTCCAATATCAGGAAAACAGGACCGTATTTTAAAAAAATAAAGTTGATAATGGCCCTTCGAAGACGACTCGTCGGATTACAAAACAATTAACGCTGTTAGATAGACCGGAAAAAGTGGCAATGCAAAAGTGCAATTTACTTCTCTTACTCTCAAAAAAACCCAGGAAAACAATAAAACCATTTTTCAGAATTTCGTTTTTTTCGTATATCTCCGGAACTACTCGGAATTTTCAAACTTTCTAAACGGATATTATTAGACCCGTAAATGCGCAACTTTACCTCCATTTAACCGACTTCGTATCTCTTACGGTTTCCGAGATCCCTGTACTGGCCCTCCTTATCTTGGACACGGTGTATAGGCAGGAACAACTGTGC